>OX463844.1:13969632-14089595 GCA_949825065.1 Odontocerum albicorne
TATGTGACTTGGAATATTTTTGGTTATTTCATTTGATATATTTTTTATAAATAGGACTTTGCTCCATTTATAGGTATGCTTATAGGTGTCGTTAAATATATAATCTTTTATGAGTTTCTTTTTTGTTTTGTTTTTTAAAAGTGAATCAATGAGGCTTCCAGGATAGCCATTATTTGTAGCAATTTTTTTTGATGGTTATTAATTCCTTTTTAAAATTGTCGTCGGTTAATGGGACACTGAGCAATCTATGAAGCATACAGTTAAAGGCGGCGAATTTATGATTATTAGGATGGTTAGAAGTTGCTGGAATTATGGAGTCTGAATAAGTATTTTTCCTATATATATCAAAGTCAAATGTGCCTTTTTTCCGAGATAATGTTAGGTCCAAGAAAGGTCCAGGGGATGAAGAACTGGACCTTTTGTCAAAAGGGCTCAAAATATTCCCTAATTCAAAAAAATGTTCCCAACCAAATAGAGCAGCTCGCTGTGGACGCTGTTGCACTACTTCGTAATGAGGACAAAAATGTGCAATACAAGTGTGCAGCCGACATCAAGAAATCCATCGCCATGTGTCAAGTGAATAACATCGCCCGGAAGGAACTAGCCACGGCCATGAACATCAAAAAGACTTTGAAAGATAATAATTTACATTAACCAAGGCAGACAAAGGTGAATCAATAGTTATATTTCATAGAAAGGATTATGAAGAAAAAGTCCTAGAATTTCTTAATAACAATAAATTTCAAGTAATAAAAACCAGCCCTTTAAATTCTCTGCAGACTAAAGTAAAATCCGTCCTTAAAAACTGTAGCTCCATCATGAACCAAAATTTTAAAAAGAATTTGTGTATAATGAATCCACAAATACCGCAATTATATGGCTTAGCCAAATTACACAAAAACAATATACCTATAAGACCTGTAGTCTCATATAACCAGGCACCAACCTATAAAATATGTAAGTTTGTCAAAGAACAGTTTTATAATCTAACCCAATTTAAAGCTGAATACTCAATCAAAAACTCATTGGAATTAATTGATAAATTAAATAACATAGAAATGCCTCATAATGCAAAACTGGTATCCTTTGATGTCACTAACCTATATCCAAGCATACCAGGTTGGAGATCCTTAGAGCTCGCAAAAAATATCATAAATGACAAAAGTAAGGACCTTGTTAAAAATTCAGAATTGATTTCACTAATGGACTTATGCATCAAACAAAATTATTTTAACTTCAACAATAAAATATATAAACAAACGAATGGTTTAGCTATTGGCTCACCGTTGTCTCCACTTCTCAGTGAAATATTTATGAACTATTTTGAAAAATGTATCTTTAGGAGTAATTTTAAGCTAACCAAAAATGTTCTGTGCTGGTTTAGGTATGCAGATGACATTCTTTGTGTTTGGACGGGTACCGATAGACAATTACACCATTTTCTTAAATATTTAAATTCAATAGAAAGTTTTATAAAATTTACATTAGAAACAGAACAGGACGGAAAATTAAATTTCTTGGACCTAACATTATCTCGGAAAAAAGGCACATTTGACTTTGATATATATAGGAAAAATACTTATTCAGACTCCATAATTCCAGCAACTTCTAACCATCCTAATAATCATAAATTCGCCGCCTTTAACTGTATGCTTCATAGATTGCTCAGTGTCCCATTAACCGACGACAATTTTAAAAAGGAATTAATAACCATCAAAAAAATTGCTACAAATAATGGCTATCCTGGAAGCCTCATTGATTCACTTTTAAAAAACAAAACAAAAAAGAAACTCATAAAAGATTATATATTTAACGACACCTATAAGCATACCTATAAATGGAGCAAAGTCCTATTTATAAAAAATATATCAAATGAAATAACCAAAAATATTCCAAGTCACATAAAGCCAGCTTTTTACACTAACTTCAATCTCCGGAAACTCTTATTTAATGGGAAAGGCAAAAATGGAATACTTAACAACAGTGGTGTGTATAAACTTTTATGTGCTGACTGTGATAATTTCTATATAGGAAAGACAGGAAGATCTTTTGAAAAGAGATTTCGTGAACACCAATCTGCCTTAACAAATCCTCTAATTTATTCTGAAATGGCTAATCATTGTCACCGTGAGAATCATACTTTTTCTATCAATGATGCCAAATTCTTACATATTAGCGACAACGGAAATAGATTGGACAGATTGGAGGCCCTAGAAATTTCTAAGTCAATATACAGATCAGAGCATCTGTTGAATAGTTATTTCCCCAAAATCTCCCCGCTCTTGGCCGAAATAATACCTAGCCTTCCCCTCACCCCTCCCGCCTCCAACCGTTGAAGTGTCTATATCGGTACCAGTCCGAACAGCATTTAGTCTTGTTTGCGCTCCCCTGAAGATGAGGTGAAAGCCTTGAAACCGGTAGGGTTATACCGTCATAAAAAAGTGGAATAAACAGTGTTTGTTAAAAATAAATTACAAACTTTTAAAATGTAATTTGTTAAAAATTATTTTTTTCTTTTTATCAAACGCCAAATCAAAAATATCAAAAGCATTCATGTGATTGAATTGTTTCCTCGTTTAATAATAATTTGGACTGGTTTGTAGGCAACTTGAAATAAGCGGTGTAGTTATGTTAGCGCGGGAGTCGAACGGTGAACGGTTCACAGCTTGTGTTTCAATAGCGCAATTAATTTTTATATCATTCGCTTCCCTTTTGCATGCTTAATTATCATATTGCAAATTATACATACCGTTGAAAAAAATTAATCGAATGCAAACAAGAAACGGTATGATTTTATTGTTCTAGTCGGACAACTTGTCAGCTAGGCACTAAGTGATCCCAGTCTCCCAGTTGAACTAGCGACGTCAGCTTTTTGCTCAAGGAAATGTGAGTTAACAATGTGTTTCTTTTTTATTTATTGCTTCATTTTATTTCAAATAAAGATTATTTATAATATTGCATCATTATTTAAAAATACCATTTTATTGTTTCCACTTCCTATTAACGCATATCCTGTGTTTAGATTACGTCCATAGCCTAGTTGATAAAACGCCTGTCATCTAGACTGGAGTCATGGGTTCGATTCCCATTGGAACTCTATTTGATTTTCAGAATATTCATTTGCCTCAATTATTTGTTCGATCGTCGTTTTTATTTCAACTAGATTTTTTAAATTATATTTTTTTGTGATTGTCACTCTTTTTATTATTGTAATGTATTTCACTTTCATTGTACAGTGCAATTTCGTAGTTTATTGTCATATCATCTCTGGAATCTTTTTTATAAAATCGAGTATCGGCGGAAATCGAATCCACAATATAACTGGTTTTGTTGAATTGTTATGAAGTGTTTCTTTTTTTAGGTAATATTGTAAATGAAGCACAAACAATTTTTTTAATTATGTTGGTACATTATACAAAACCATTGATGAAAAATAATAGTTAAGGTGCATTATACCATTGATGAAAAATAATAGTTAAGGTACATTATACCATTGATGAAAAATAATAGTTAAGGTACATTATACCATTGATGAAAAATAATAGTTAAGGTACATTATACCATTGATGAAAAATAAAATGCACCAGAAAATAAATCGGAAAAACATTCTCTTTCGCAGTCGTTCATCGCGGATATTCAAACCACCAAATTCTGTTAAAAAATACAGCGCATTGACTACACGACCAATACTTCGTAAATGCTCTTTTTCCTTGGGTCTATTTTTCAGGTAGACCTTTTCTGGACATAGATTTTTAAATATCCTTTATTTTTAGGTGGTATTTCCGCAGAAGAGTTATCAATAAGGCTACCGTGCACAACAATTATATGGTATTGTGGAATTGTTTACCCGTTTCACTTGTGCACACTAGTGTCGTCACCGTTGTTTTCCCTTTCTGAAAATACCACCTCACAGAATCGTTTTTGTGCTTGTAAATGATAAAAACCAATCGTATCAAACCTGTGTTAATGAAGAGGTTCGTTTCCCTTCTCACAGTGGCACTACGGACATGCATAATTGCGCAGCAACATGCGCATTCAGTCCGTTTGCTTCACAATGAGTTTCTTCAATACTGAATGCTTTGTGCTTGCTTTTCACTTCTGACATCTCTACATAGTAATTATCATTGATAATCGTATGCACGGCATGTTGTTAGTAGATAGATATACTCCTTATCTTGATGCTCGACCAGCTGGTTAGGTAGCAAATAAATCATCTATGAAGCGTAAGGTCGATGGTTCGAATTCATGTCTCGGTGTAATTTTATTATTTCCGGATTTCGGATAGACACAAAAAAATTATCTGGCTTGTTTTTGGTGAATTGATTAAAATTCTATATAATTATTTAAAAAGCTGCACAAAGGGAGCATCATTTTATATACAATTTATATTTTACAAGTTTTACATGCATACATATCATTACGCTGTGCTCCTTGCGAAATAGGCACAGATACCAGATCTCCATGCTTTTCGATTCAATATATTTTCGAAATATTTCT
Source organism: Odontocerum albicorne (assembly GCA_949825065.1). Lineage (NCBI taxonomy): Eukaryota > Metazoa > Arthropoda > Insecta > Trichoptera > Odontoceridae > Odontocerum > Odontocerum albicorne. The sequence continues at coordinate 13,974,130 of OX463844.1, forward strand.
AAATATTACTGAGTATAAAACATAGACCAGTACAACTTTTCAAAGCTCCATTTACCTACAATGGAAATAAATGTCCATAGTGAATCCAACTTGTATGAGAGTATGATCTTGTATGGAATGTTTTTATGACGGAATTTGATTTATAGTTCGTTTTTTTTGCATCCAAATATGAAACTAACAATTTTCGACAGTAATCCTACGAAATACATTCGTTTGTTTTTTTTTATCGGCGCTTGTTCACAGTGGGACCTCTTGTTACGGCTTCCCCCGCTGGGTATAGCGCTAACCGTCATTCTTCAAGGAACAGGTGAGTGACGACGACCAATAAACAAAGGCTCTTGCACTGCGCACGAAGAAAAAGACGACCATAAGAAACACGAGTTCTCTTAAAAAATTATTTGTCCCTTTTTTGTATTGGTGAAACTTTACTTGACCTCTCGCCCAGTCAAGATAATACTTATTCACTTTTAATTTCAATTCGTGTTAATAATTTGAACGATAAATTTTATTATGACTATTCATCATTAGGAATGCTTGTAACATGAGAGTGACATCATGGTACATATCGAAAGGTAATGAATGATGTTGTTTTTTCTTATACGTTTTCTGACTCATTCATTGTGATCTGAGTTTTTATTTAATTTCTTCGCTGTCGTAGATGGCACAAAATAATATAATTTGTTTGACGCAATAGTGTTATTCATTCGGTTCGTACGAACTTCTGGTCCGTTAAAACCGGTACGCGGAAATGGTTGTTGCAATATTCTAATCATGAAACAGAACTTCAATACTTAGCATACTTTAATTACAATGTTTATATATACAAAACCATTTGCTCTTGCTCTACTAACTTAGAAGTTCGGAAAATATGCAAATACAGTGCCTAGGTAAAAGGGTGCAGGATAATAAGTTGAGATATATCCCGTTTTAGATAATATACACTCGATTATTTTGATTTACGAGTAAAAAATAGAAATAATACTTGTAAATCATCATTCAAATGACATCAATAACCAAGAAAAAAATGTTTCGCTACATTCGTGCATGTTGTCATAAATTATATAAACGCTGTTATATTTCTAATGCATACACCGGTGCCTTCTACTCAAAGTTTTGCCCTTATTTACTATTGCTATGATGGCCAAGTAATACTTGTTTATTTTGTATTAACTGAAACTCCCTTACTTTACATTCCATGCATGATGAATAATCCGCACAATAAAACAAACCTGACATGTATGTTATATAATTTAAATATACAATCAATAAAACGTATATAACCATTGTTGTAAGATATGACGAGCTAATTTAACTGAGGGGATTTATGAGAGACAGGGGAACATGTATGACGAGGTGTGTGAATGAGAACAAGATAATAGTCATTTGCATGGATAAAATAGGTAAAGATCTGGCCTGTCTTCCTACCCCAAACGAGACATAGTGTGATGGTTTGTATATAATTATGCTTGAGAAATGAATAAAAGTTAAAAATAATTCGATGGTTTATAAAACATCCGCTTTAAATTTCATTTCATCACTCCCTCTGAAAGTGAATCGACCATAATTTTATTCACAAATCCATATTCTGCCCCGAACGCGAAATTCTCCAGATTAAGGTTGGCGCTCCTTTATTTCGCTAAGCGATACACAATAACGGAATGGTCCCAGATTAAATGAAAAATAATTAATCCGTAATCTCTTGCGCCATTTGAAATGTAAACAAAAACAATCACAAAGCAAACACACACCATCAAAAGGTACAACAGCTACTGAACCCGCAACCCCTTCCTTTCACGGCTTGAAATGCTTCTCCGGGGTTACAAACCATCTTCCACGGATTCGTTGCATATCATTTGACGCAGATAAGTAAAAAAAGAGTATAACCCACATTTCACCTTTTTGAGCTATGCGAGAGAACATACTGTTGCGTTTTATAGGCATGTTTTTTTCAAGATAGAATCTAACAATGAAATAAACATTTGAATGACATAATATTTTGGTACATATTAAATTAAAACACGCTTATTCGATATTTTTAATAAAACAAGTTATATTTTATGGATTAGGTCCTTATGGTTTTTTTTAAATTTTATTATTGTTTTTTTTTTGTTTTTATAGAAAGGCAATTAGCAAAGTCAAAGTATATAACAAAACAAAAATTTCACCATTTTATGAATTTAGAGAGCAAATACACTAGGCAATGCCTGTGACAAAGTGGTTTTTTTCCTTATTCACAAGATTTATATTTTTCTCTTGAATACTAATAGTCTCAGCTGAAAGGTTCATACTCTTCATAAAATACTTAAATCCTATACCATATATGACCATACGAAAATCGTGCCCTATTTCTCCTCATTCCACGTTCTACATTTGTATGAGTTATTCACTCAAATGTCTATACTGAGACCTCCAAAACTGTCTCATCCCTCGCTTATTTATTTAATCCATTTTATTAACTTAGTGGGAAACATTTCATTCTTGAGGCTTCATAAATTAGAAAAAACGAAAATTTAATATATATGCAGTGTTATTTCAGTCGCTGAACAATACAATTGCAGTAAAAAGAATGGTGAGTTATATTTTGTATTTATAAGTTTTATAATTCTTTAGGGAAATAATATAGAGGAAGAAGAAATAAGCTCAAAACAGACTTAACGAAACTTATAATATTTAGAATGCTGACTACACTTTTATTATATACTATCTGATACGTTTATTGTCGTTTCAGCAACCAGAGAGTTCTTAAAAATTATGAAATCAGAGTAGATTTTTTGTTTTGTTGAGGAGTAATCGACAAGTAAGTAGGCAATAAACAACATCAAGATTTTTTTGAAAATTAACAAATATTTTATTTTAATATTACAGAAATCATGTTGTCCTGAATAAAATATTAAATATTCTAGTTGATTGTATTACTTATTAATCAAAAAGCAATTTGAATATGGATCTTAAAATAATGTCAATATGATTTATTTTATATTTTTTAAATTAGTGACGGCCATGACAAATGTTAGTGTATAAAAGTAATTATATATTTGGAGATATACAAAATATAAATAAAATAAGACTAAGATCCAAATTGAAGAAATATGACATGGATAATTTAAAAATGGTTGCAGACCTCTGTATTAAACGTACATTCACATCACTTCCTTCAGTCTAATCACGACTGTATAATATAAACCTTTAATTACTATCAACACAACGTTTCTTCATTCACACAACGGGCTATGGCATTGGAAAGGAAAGGGTTAATTCTCTTCCCGCTCCCCTTTCCGCTCAAAAAAGGATTACAAACCCCCCTCAACCTCCTACCGCAACCCTCACGGTCCACCACCCCGCTTGGGCATCCCCCGACCCCACATCGCTGTCGTATTTCTGTCATCGTTTCGTCAAAAGGTGAAAAACCAAATATTTACACACAAATTCATCGAAAATTTGTTTATTGAAAATAATAAAAGGAAAATTGTTTACCAAGAGCGAAGACTAAGTGGATTCGTTGGAGGGGTTTTAGAATTTTGATGAAAATTAATTAATTTTAAATATTTTTTACGTAATTACTTTTACGTTCTAATTTCTTGATATAAATTTAAACGTTATATTTTTACATTTTATAAAAAAACATTACACAATAATTAGTTTTAAGTATTTATAACGGTCCATTCCATTCGAATCGTGTTGTCTACACCATAGTTATATCCTATCATTCCAGAGATAATATTCCAAGTCTTCAACAAATGTATTTTCTGTATAGCATTAATCGTTTTATTTATTCATAATGCATTGTACATTTTATAACCTGGGGACTTTATTACCAAGTGACACTAACTTTAAATCAACTAAACAATTAACAATCAACCAGTGCTGGGTAGAATAAAACATATGTATGGTACATATATACACATCATCACGCCATGTCCGTTACGGGATAGGTAGAGAGAACAGATCTCCAAAGTATTCTATACATACATACAACTTTCACCACCTAAGTGTGCGAGTGGTATTGCCTCTATATATCCTGTAGTATTTTCAATAAGCACGATGACGAATTACTCTAGTGCCCGAAGATTAAATTATTGGTTTTATTCCAATTGTGTCGAAAACACCAAATTTATATTCTATCGTCCCAGCAAAATGCAACTGTGATAACATTGGAGCTTTCCTTCTGTAGTTCTATTTCCGAGCAGCTGACGCGACACACTGATCAAAATATCTGGTACGATATTAACTGAATGTCGCCGCACATGCTATACTGGTGAGACCTGTATACCAATCTTATTTATTTATTTATTTAACACTTTTATTGCAATACAATCTGGCGGGCTTATTGCCAGGCGGCAATCTCTTCCAACCAACCAGACAAAAGTAAATGAAGCAAGTTACGTGGTCGCATAAATCATTCAAATGACTATCCATCCCCACGAAATCCATAAACATATACGTGAGAACATGCCCACAAACCCCACAAAGACGGACAATCACCCGAACACTATTTTTCATATAAAGTGAGATATCATCAATCAAAAGGAAAGGAAAGGATGGTGGAGAGGAAAGGAAAAGAAAAATCAGGAATGAAACACGTTATTTTACTGACTAGAAATTAAGAGTTTTTTCAGTCGCTTCTTAAAGCATGCCAAGGACGGAGCGAGTCTTATATTGGTTTGTAACTGATTCCAGAGTCTCACTGCATGGACAGTAAAGGACGACGGGAAAAAAGAAGAGCGGTGAACTGGAAAGGCCAATAAACAATCTCTGTTTGAGCGTAGCGCTAATCCATGATTGGAAAGACGCTGAAAATTTTCGGCGAGATAAGAGGGTGCGGCGGGACAGTTAAGGATATTATACAATAGAGACAGTATGTGAATTTGGCGTCTATTTCTAACATTCAACCAGTTCAATGCCTTCTGGTATGAAGTTATATGATCGTACTTTCGTAGGTTGAAAATAAATCTTAGGCACACATTTTGAAGACGCTGTAATTTGTCCAGCTGATCTGTAATCTTCCATCTGATGAGAATCTTTTTTGATCTTACTGCATGGGTGTGCATGTGATTTAAAGACTTTTATATGACGCATGGTAAATGATAGCTGACGACAACCTCCGTAGCCTAATTGGTAAGACATCTGACTTTCCACCCGGGAGTTGCGGGTTCGATTTATGTAGGAACCTAGATTTAAAAAAGGATTTTACTCTGTTTTTTTATATTTAAAGCTTATTTAACACGTTTCTGTTAATAGTGGAGGAGTATTTTTATAGATAGCCTTTGCTCATTTATTTTTCAAGAACTTGTTTTATTAATAATTTCTCAAAAAATACAACCCAATATTGCGATAAATGCCGCAGGCCTACGAACTTTTGCAGCGTTTCGTTAAAATAGATGATGTTGGTAGATTTTTTAGATAAATTGTAAATATAGGTTGCCCTTCTAAAGATATTTATACAATTTAATATTTTTCGGTTTCATTTTTATTAAATATAAAAACATTTGCCAATGAATGTTATGTTTATTCTGAGTAAATTATCTTTTTATAAATAAACGAATGCTTTAAAATATCAAACAATTAGGTTTCATAAAATCCTATTCACTCTCTTATAAATGCATTTTGGTCTTAAAATTGATGATATAAATTATCCAAGTGTGGACGGATTACCTAAATATAAAAAAGGATTGATTTGTGTTTAGGAAATGATTTCCAATAGAAATACTTTAAATATGATCAGAAGATATACATATAATAGGTAAAAATCGATATTAGGAATACAAATTGAATCTTTGATCTCTGATTTCAACAGCTTGTAGAAAACCTTCATAATCTCAGTTAATTTGAGAACTCTTCATCTTTGTAAATTGAAACAAATATTTAATATATTTGATTCTCTCATAATTCAAGTATCAGCCCATCCCGATTTGTGAGGGTGGGGGTGGTGGGGGGTGGCGACGTCCCATTTAAATTAGAAATAAACAAACCTTCAGTCGGCTGAGAGGGAAATAATCACCGAAACCCAGGCACAAAATCATTCCAAAATATTCCAACACACCCCTGTGCGAACAAACAAGACAGAATTTTGAAAATTCTCGTCATCGACGATTTTGTCATTTACGTTGTCTTTATACACGGTGTTATCGTTCTAACTTTAAATTATTTTTACTATTCTAAGATGTATTCTCAGATGAATATGGAAAGGAAAAAACAAGTGTATAGTATATTTTTTGATTGGCCAAATAGATGGAACTCTCAATCAAGACCAAAGTGAAAATACTACAAAAAAATTGTAACCAAAAGTGCATTCTAGTCCTTGGTTTAGTTATACACAGTCGAATATCCCTAGACAAGCATTAAATATTTACGACATTTCGGGGTGATATTCTTCCACAAAGAACAGTTTGACTAATAGCTTCTAGAATGTGTGAGTGAGTAATTTGTATTCTCAATTAATGTAATCAACTCAAAAATTCTTACTGAACACACAAATTTGGATAAATAACCATTTGAAAAACCAAAAAATGGGATTTAAAGAGTCTACTTTTTTAAATGCGTGTTCTTATAATTTGGTCTAAATAATTTTCATTTGAAAAAAATATACTAGTCTTTTGTTTTAAATTCAACATATTTTGATGGTGACATAAAATTCCAAAACTTAAGAAAAAAAAAGAAATATTTTAGTAAGTAAAATATTCTTTCTTTCTTTTTTACTGATGTTGGTCGACAAAATATAGATTATCAAAAAATAGATTTGATTTCAATTAATATTATATCTTGTGTACTTATATTTTTTGAAGTAAACTTATTTGAGATTACATGTGTGAATATAACATAAAGAGAATCATTCGTTAGTATATAAATTCACCCAAATTTTGTATGTATAACATAAAAATCATAGTATAAATAGGCCAAAACCCATACGACGGTTGTCGTCAAAGAAATAATACGAGAATTGAATTTTGAATACAAGAGAGGAATACTAAGATTCTCTGCGAAAGTAATTGGAAATTTGAATCTCGGTGGGTCCGTGATAACTGAACGAATTTTAAATACCTAGCTAACAAAATTTTGAACCGGTGTAAAAGGGGACGATGTATAAATGATATATATAAACAAATTCTATATTTATGAATATATATTTTCATAAATGTAGAATTTGTTTTACTTCCGTGAATATTTCACGGGTTGCAACTAGTTATAGATTATCTGCTGTTCACGGTATTAATAATGAACGTGTCCTCCGTGATTTTGGAGGGTTTGCTGTAATGAAATATAATAACACGGTGCCATCGTCAGAGTTGTATAAATACGTGGAAGAGGAAATAGAGTGATTAAATAGAGCTCAGGAAAAGACGCGGAGTAATCAATCATTCCCGGTGGGGAGCGGCAGCCACTCCTGGGCGTCTGTGAGCCCGATCCTCCGCAGCTCGCGATGTCGCAGGGAGAGGAGCAATTAGGCTCGTGATCTCGCATAACTATCCGGGTATCATCCGCCAGCAGACCACTCCACGACAGCCTACTTCTGGGGTTTGTCTCACTAATCCAGATACCGTTTCTTTCCCATCTTGAAGTGTTGTCAGAACCAGACGTAGAATCCGAAGAATGATGATGGGGTTTTTTTGCAAGTTTGTGAATATATCGTTAAGTTACATTTTTAAAAGTATGGTGCAAAATAATATTGATATACTTTGAATTAATGTATATATAATACTTTTTGATTAATAAACAATCAAAAACAGTAGTAATATATTGGTTTTTTAAATCAATATTTTCATAAAATAAAATAATTTCATATTGAGTGACATATTTCATACAAGTGTTGTCCTTGTTTATTTTTTATGTTATTGAGAATTTGATTTCTGACGGACTCCGTGACCTAGTTGATGTAGTGCTTAACTTCCAGCCCGGAGGGCGTGGGTTCGATTTCAGTTGGTACCTATAGTTAAAAAAGAGTCCAGTTTCCGCTTAGCAGTTGTTAAACATATTTTTGGTTGCTTGGAAGTGATTCATACATCACAATAAACCCACCAAGTTGTGCTGTATAAAACGAAAGTATGATACAATATAATAAAATATTTTTTTACCTTAAAAAAATATTGTTATTGATTGATCATTATTTATCTTCTATGCCTAATGCTCTGTTTTATTTTCTAGTTTCTTTTTGGTCAGTTGTGCATTCTTATCATCATCAATTCAGCCTGTGAACGTCCACTCTCAATCTAAGAGTTTCCCTTTTCTTCTTCATTTCTTCTTGTTATGAGCACCCTTCAGCCCCTGCCGTCCTGCAAACTATTTGAAGTCATCCATCGATCGTATTGCAGGAGTCCTGGTAGCTAATATGAACGGACTATTTCTACTTCAACAAGCAATCCTTTACGCTACGTTCCACACATATGTAAATATATTTTTATGGTGCTTAAATATTTGAAGATGAACCAGCAACAAAATAAAAATAACGAAAGTAAATAAATTACTATCACGTCATTCTGTGGAAAACATAGCAACCAATATTATTTTTACCACTAGACAATATTGATACTTGGTTTTCTATTATAAATTAAATTGACATATATACATACTTTTGAAGATTTACAGCAAATGCGGTTTTTGGAACTTCCTATAATTTTCTGAAATATTTTTTATATTCTCCTGTGAAGTTTCCGAATCTTTGCCTCAAATGACCCTAGCGCCTCCAAAATAAATAAGAATGAATAACTTACCCCCTAGATGACCATTCTCATACGGCGAGTATTCTCCATTCTCCATCCGATGCTTCTTGAAGGGGTGCCCGGCGGGGAGGTGCGCTGCGGCCAACGAGAGCCCCAAAGAGGCGCGCTTGGGCGGCCTTCCTGGCCTGGAGCTGCGGAGTGGTAGACAGTTACTGTGGTTAGAGACACAGCGGTGTTAGTACTGGTGGGCGCTCGACAGGCACACCGCAAGGGGTCTCGGCGGAACGAGATGGTTACATTATCATATATGGTAAGGTTGTTAAATGTATTGAGTAGTGTCTCTTGTTCAATTTCAACAACATATATATATATACCATCACAACACAACTTTTGCACTACGCAGAGATAATACACTATCCATACAAATACACCCACAGACTACAAGATATGTCACATGCATTTGGAATTCGTCACCGAGTGGTCTTTCAAATTAAGAGGTTTATAAAGCTATATTATAAAAGAAAGAGATAAAAATATCAGATCTAAGTAGACCACGTCCCTTTTCTGGCAGGTATTTCGATCACTTTGTTTACACACCTCTGTTATACACGTATTGTCATACTTAAAGATATTTTGTTTCACATCTTTCTCTTTGTTATAATTAGGTGAGCTCTCTTTTTCAATAATTTTGACTATCTTCATTTCCTAGATCTTCTTTAGGTTCTGACATAATTGTTTTGCAAATCTTCCATAACTGATTATTTCTCTATCAAGTCCAATCCATTTTGAGTTCCTTTCTTTTTTCTTATTTTAACATTCCTCAATAATAACAAAAGTCTCTAAGTTTTCCCTCACTCATACATTGTTATTTCGGATATTCATTGAAAACGACTCATTGTCAATGTTTTTGATATGAGTTCTTTGCTAGTTAGGTATGATTGAGCGTTAGTCACTTAATAAGACAATGAAATGTGTGCCTATTGACTTTTAATTTTATTGAAATTAGAGTTAAACAAATATTTTATCTAAACTTTGTAAAAAACTTCACGATAACATTCCATTTTATTTGAATATAAAAAGGAGAAAAGTAATTTCAAATAAATTGAATAACATCATCTCAATCGAGAATCTTAATAGATATTCTTAACTGTAGACGGCCATGTCTAGTTAGCATTCACGTTAAGCAATTATACGACGCAGGTTTGATTCCAGACGGATTTATATTAAAAACAACTTGATCTTTCAACATTGTGCTTGTTGAAATACAACAGTTTACACACAATACACCAAAAAGCGTAAAGGCGTCGTCCATTCGTAGAGGATGGTTGACATTCATACTAGATCACGAGTCTATCATATCGATCAACTATAGTCTTTTTTTAAACTGTATACAATTAATATTTACCTACATTTCAACTTGATTGTATCAAAATTAAGTTGTGAGCCATAAGTCCTACATGTTAACCTATGAGACTGAATTATGAATCAAGTCATACTGTAATTAGTAGGTGATTGTGGAATGTGTGTAAAGGTTTTTATGTGTGAAATAATGAAGAACAAAAACAATGAACGAACAATATTAGCCACAATATATATCAGGAAGTATAAATCTTTGTGCTGGAATGCATATTAAAAGCTTTCCTTTATTAAAGTTATTAGTTTTTTTCTTTGGGAGCAAAATTTTTTCAACATATTCGTTAATTCCACTCGAAATTTGAAACGTTCTTTTAATGCAAATTTATTTGAAATTTTCTACTAAAAATGTATTATAATTGTAGTATATTATTTATCTATTTTTTATATAAATTCATCTTATCATCAACTTCTCATAATATATATTATGGATAAAACTGTTTTTAAATATATAAATATGGTTAGTATTTGGGGAATAAAATTAATGCTAAGATCAGACAATCAAAATTAAATTTTGAGTTTATAGTTTAACTTTACACAAGATAATAATTACACATTTATTTAAAAAAAGGATGAGAAAATACATATAACAAAGAAAAATCACTAACTAAACAACACAACACCTTTGTGAGAGAGAAAACGTTTAAATTGACTTGCTCGGACTCACGTTAGAGGATCGCCCCCCTGGCACAACCCCAATGATTTATCTCGGGAAAGGACAATGTATTAACGGATCATCTACTGGACCAAAGGACACGGAGGCGGGAGGACGCGTGATAAGAAAAACGAGGATTTAATAAGATAACATAGATCATTTGAAAAGGCACGTGAAAAGGGTGCACTGAGTGGTGCTAAATCTTTTCTTTTGCTTTTTTCGAAGTAACAAAGAAAACGTGTATTCTGGACAAAAATTACAGAATAAATAGTTTTGGAAAACCGCCTAGATTTTTTTTTATTTTTGAAAATGACTATTATTTTATCTAAGAAGTTTTTTCTAGTCCTAATACACATTTTGTCATTAAATTAATTCCAATTGCAATACTTGATAGTGATGAAATCGAAGAACAAATATTATGCAACACATTTTCTATGACTCAGGGTCGGTAAAAGTAGTGCAGTACATATATCAAAGTCATCATTTAAATAATGAACATTGTATTGTATTACACTTTTGTTACATGCAGTAAAACTTGGAAGTTTATTTCCACTTGGTAATCTTTTCCAAACTACCAGAAACGTTAAACAAGCCTTAAGTCAAAACCAAACTGGAACCCATTTTAAAAAGTCTGGACATCAACGGAAGTCAAACCCGAAACCCCCGGGCAAGAAGACAGGCGCTTTAATATTTAGACCACGGAGGTTGTCATCGTCAACATTGAGCGCACAATAAAACTACTAGGTATTGAAATAAACATCGATTTACGAGTATGACATTTTCACAACACCGTTTAGTTACCAAAATCCTACTGAAATAAATATGTAACATGAAAATATTTCAAAACATTGAAAATTAAAAAAAAACACATATTTTCAATTTCCTACAAGGATGTGTGATAGCGCTCTAAATCTTGGTCAGTGCAGAACGCAATATCACCCCTTGGCTGTCTCGGTACCCGGGGATGGGCAGTGTTAAGATATATGAAATAGTGGGACAAGCTTCGAGTTTAATTCGGTCATAAATCCAGGCGCGTCTCCTCCGCAACCCAGGAAGGGTGGCGAGTCACACGCTCGATCCCGGAGGGTGAGTGGATCACTTTTGACGGCTCTGGGTGATTGTTTCGGGATGTGTTTATGGAACACGCGATTGTTTTGACAATTATTTTACAAGATAGGATTATCATTAGTAATCTAAAAGAAAAATCTTAATATGGAAGACCCACCATTTGATGACTCATAAAAAGGGAAGAATTCAATTCAATTCAAAGGACAATTTGAAATAACGTCGTTTAGAATAAATACTAAAAACAAGACATTAAATTTAAATTTACTAAAAAAAATTCTAAGAAAAATTACTTGCTAAATTCATACATTTGTATGGTAAATTCAACAAATCCGTTTTGGCGATTCCGGAAAATTAAAGAGCGTGAACGAAAAATTACTTCTCGTCTCGTACCCGGGGATGGGCAGTGTCTTCGGTCCCATTAATCGAACATTCAGGTTTAGAATCACTGAAGTAAACCCGGAACTCGTAGTTCATTATCGCATGCGTTGGCAATAATATCTTGTAGGTGAAAAGACAAAAATAGTCGTACAGTCCAGCGCGTCCAGATATTTTTACCAGACTAGGATTATTTTTTTGAGTACGGGAATTGAACTTGAAATCTCCGGATAAAAGTAAAGTATATTATCAACTAAACCACAAAGCCTGGTTTATCGATAAATATAAATGAAAAAGTGAATTTCAAGCCCAAATAAATACCTCACGCCATTTGCTACAAAAGCCATTACAAATGAAAACATTCGCAACAAAATACCCAAAGGGACAATAACTCGAGTATTGGTTAACCAACGTCAATAGGTCCAGAGCAGTGGATATCTAATGTTCAGTAGTTATTTTCAACCAGCAGTCAATAGCTTCAGACCAGTGGATAGGTAATGTTCAATAGATCCTTTCATCCCCCGCGATACTGCGACAGGTCCGCGCCAGATATCGTATTACGCTCACCCCATTTCTTTTTACGACACGACGATCCATTACTGCGACTGTCCTCTGTGTCAATACATCCTGACGGAATGACCAGAGCTGATTCCGAACACTATTTCAAGAGCCGCATTTGTATTTTGAACGTACTTCGTTCAAAAAATATTTTTTCGAAAATAATTAAACAAAATGTTTTATTAAATAAATTTAGGTTATTGTCACTGCGCAACTTTCAATATCTAGAAGTTTATGAAATAATTCAATAGTTTCTTTTTTATTTCTCATAGTACTCGTATATTTAAAGTGATACATGATTCGTTAGTGTATATTTCACAGTGTTTCTACTTCACATATATATAAAAGAACACGATGAATACAGCTAAGTATTATACCACGAGATTTATTAGTCAAAATTAAGTCAAATTCTATAAAGGTTCATCACTAATAATTAAATAACTAAGAAAACCAAAACTGCTTCAAAAACCGACAGTCGTTGAAAATTAGAAAAAAACAAATGACACAAAGAAACATTCAGCTGTATATATGTCGATGAAAACCCGATCTCTTTCTTGTCTCATACGATCACATAAGCAGTACCTGTTAGATTTTGACATCGGAAAGAGGCCCAACAAGAAAGACCCTTGAGAAGAATTTTGAGAAGTATCTGACTTGCCTACCCTTAAATAAAGATGGATGAAGAAGGAAGATCCGAAAAGCCGATCTCAAATGGATATGACTGTGGTAAATTAATGGTAAAGCAAAGAAGATGTATTTGACTCAGTAAATGTTGTATTGCTTTGTACTCGTATGTAGTAATTTTTTTTGTATTGCATTCCTGGTGCAGTTGGTTAATTGAGGTATTTGTAGTATTCATAACTGTTCAATGTATTTTAGAAAAAAAAATTATTTGGTGAATCTGACCTAGATTAATACTGGCATTAGTTAAGTTAATCTATTCTTAGCGAGTTTTAATAAGAATAATATTTAAAAGTGTCACAAATAGAGTAAATAAAACCTGGTGGACTATTTACCGTATTGATAATCTATTCAGAAAATTATACTAAAATTAATTGTACTAAAAACCTGAATGTGGAAAAATATACTGCGACATATTTGCTTTGGTCATTGTAAGGAAATAAACCAGAAACATTTACACGGTAATTAAATATTGTACAACTTAGATAAGGAGGTCGTTACTATAATATATAGTAATCGAAATGACATAAATTTAACTTTAAGATTTCGTTAAAACACCTTGTCAAAATAAACAAAAGAAATTAACCACTATTTAAAATATAATTAAACGCCAATTATTAACATTTGATTTAAGTACGTGCGCCATCCGACTCTGGCGTCGAGTGCTCCCAAACAACTAGCAGTATAAAGGAGAAGAGTGGTAACCTACACCGTATTACGGGTATTGCCTTTGAATATTTGCTTAGCCATATCAATCGGTCATCTGTGGGTGGAAGAAAACTACACCCATCCGCATATGTATGTACCATATACTCGTAACTACTACTGGCCAACCCACAAGCTTTGCGAATTCTTTTGTGTCCAATAAATTATAGAGATTTAATAAATTTCCCGGTGAGTAATATTTATTTATTTAAAGTAAATGATCGTGATACATTTCATACCATGTAAGTAATCTTAATAATACAGATAAGCACTTGAATATTTTTTTAACAACAATTTAATAAAGACATAACGATCCAACAAACCACTCGTCCAAATTTGCGGAAGCATTGCATTGGAGGAAACGATCATTGAAATTAATTTGTATTGGTAAAGGGGAAGTTCAAAATCATCAATAAAATGTCCATATTGATTTACTAACCAGTACAGCGTAACTATGAGTTGTAAAACTATTTAGTTTTTTGATAACTACAATTGTTTACTTGCAGACCTGAAAGGAACACACAAATTTCCCAATTTGTGTCAAACAAGATAGATATTTAAAATGTGTTAATGCTATTTTAGATACGAGATATATTTTATAGCCATACTTATATGTCAAGTTAAACTGTAATGATTTTATCGAATATTTCGTAAAATATACAACCCGAATGCATATGCTTGAAATAATTACTGTTTTTTTTTATTGAATAGCTACGTGTTTGTAATGCATGTTTTAAAAAACATTTTAGAAAAAAATAATGTGGGCTATTTTTTATTTTAATCAAATTCAAAGTAGGTATTAATTCTTATGTAAATGAAACGTAAGTGTTATGCCACTTTAATTCAAATTATTATAATTATAAAGTTACAAAATCCTAAGAGAATCTTAAAAATAATATGGCATAAATTGTGACATGTTTTAAATTTTTCCTTTCTATTAAAGCGAAACTTGAAAGCACGTCTAACATAATTTGAATTTTACGTAATTATATAAACTATTGCAAGTACAAAGATCAGAATTCATGAACTATAGCTTGACTAAATGACTACATTCATCGGTAGGCACAAGACACATAAGCTATATATTTGTCCTATGTAACTGGACATAGAACATTCGGAATGAAGAGGTACGGTCGTATTACAACGGGCGTGAGGGGAAATATGAGGGCCTTGACGTAATCTCCGAAAAACACACCCCGAACAGCAATAAAAGCGTTCGCTAATAAAAAGAATTAAATAAATAAATAACCAACCGGAAAAAATGGTACACATCCCTACGGCAAAGCCATAATAAAAAGGAGAATAAAGTGTTATTCCGTAATAGGAGACGACAAGCAGTTTTGTTTTATGTGTCTGGGGTTTGTGTGAGGGACTTACTGGAACTGGGGTAACTTGTTCAATGAAAATTATTTGAAATTGTGTAAAAATTACTTTATTACCAACACTTATTTTACGAGAAATTATAATTCATTGGGGAAATACAGTATTCAGTACTAAAATCAAACATTTTAAAGAAAAACACAGACGTAATAAACAAATGTAGAGTAAATGCTGGAACGTATCAAAATTAAACACTAATTAGTAGTGAATAAATTAATCCCGTTCAATTTGAATAGCGAATATTGAGCGTATAAGTAAAGAATACGTGATGAATTGTTACTTTACCACTCAACTACGATGTTTGTTAGTCAAGACCAATTTAACTTCTATCAAGTCACATCAGTACTTCCTAAGGGGGCAAAAACTGCTTTATAAACCGACAGCCGTTGAAAATTAGCCAAAAGAATTGACAAACATTCAAAACTTGTTGGCGGTGTAAAACTATATCTTGTCTGCACAGTGAAACGTGTACTTGACGATTGCATATGTAGCACATGGAAGATTTTCATATTGGTTGGATTAGATATCTAAATTTATGGTAATTTCAAAAAAAAATTAATATATTCATCTGACAAAAAACTCATGAATGTTGATTTTTCCGAATATTCATTCATAAATTACTTTATTATTCCACTAATTATATTAATCAGCGCGACACCTGTTTCCACATTTTATCTCAAGGATGAGGCTGAATGTATAGACATTCCGCCTAAACAGAGCCTTGACATTAGGAGGTAGAAACATGTGGCAAGTCTATTTTTTATCAATTTATTTAACTGATTGAAAAAAGTGACACTTCAAAAATTTAAAAAAAGAGAAATGAAGATAAAAGTAAAGATTATGTGCATCATCCTTTTAATTACAATTGAGTATAATTATAAAAAAAATATTCACAAAGGTAATATATTTATATAAATTGGCCCAATATTAGCAATGAATCGAATAAACCATTTTTTCAAATATAATAACAAAATCCTTATTATCGAGAGTACATTCTCAATCATAATTTACGTGATGATCAAAATAACGTCAGAACACGAAGGTAATCTAAAGAATATCCATTATATCACTATTATTGAACAAGGAAAAAGCAAAAAAAATAGGTTGATAAAGGGCGTCGGCTCTTATGATTTACTTTCCTCTCGAGTTCCGTGACCCTAGATATATTTTCATTTCCCATCCGGAAATATTTATAGGAAATAAAAAAATGGCATTAGCCGATATTAGATTGGATTGAGCCATCACGACCTGTGGGGGATGAACCGAGGACGGGCCAAGCTGTCCGAAGTATTATATTATGTTATCTATCGGGGAATAAATCATTATTAGGTGGAATAATCTATAAATCTACAGTGTTTTTATTTACCTTTCAAATATATCAACTTATTTTTTTCACCACCAACGGGAGCAGCTAAAAACTAGATAGTCATAGTATGACTCATAACTAAAAATAATTAAAATATTTATCTGAACATCAAATGAAGTATCATCGCTGATTCAAATGGTCTGATGGATATAAGTATTGTTGATTAAACGTTATTATGCAAAATTTAACCAAATTTTATCTGTTGTGAAATATTAGAACTTGACAATTTGTATAAACTTGTATAGAACAATAAAACTTTAAAATAAGCATTTTATTCGTTTTGTACTCATTTAACGGGCTTGATATTATTGAACTATTTGCATAAAAAGGTACGATGCTTAACAAGCGATGATACATTTTATTCTGAATTGCTATTTTATTATTAAGTTGTATAATTGTCCAATTTTTATAGTACTCGTATTAAGAAATCGAGACTCTCAAAACGTAAAAAGAGTATTCATAAGCATTTTAGTAATCAAAGTCTCTTCAAAGGCGGTTCGTAGTTTTAGAATAATACCACGCACATCTTCATGAAATAATTTATCATTATTCCGAATCTTACATTTTTTTAATGTATATCAAATTACCCTCAAACTTGTTTTTACTATCTTTTCATTTTCATTTTATTTAAAGTGAATAATAAACAACACGTAAGATATAAATATTCTCAGGAGATCATTCAACATTCTTATCCTTATATTTGTTTACCTTTGTTTAGATCTCATCCTGTTTTTTTTGTGTATTTTTGTTCGTATACAAATTAAAATTTGTTAACGTATACTTACAGATTCATAGGTAAGACTCTATGTTGTTTTGGGGGTCATGAAAATAAACATTCCTAAGATATTTACATTAAAATTTTATGCCTTATGAATCTGGATTGAGATGTTTAGGAGTAAAATAATGTAAAAGGGGCTGTTTTCAGGACCAGATGATTGTTCTGTTTATACTTGAAAGGCTTATACAAAAACGGGACCGGTCTTAGGAATTACTTCATTTAGTTAACACATTATGTATTTCATTTAAAATAGCTACAATTTAGTTGTCCCTTTACTATTGAGTGGTGATCTTTGTAGCTTAGTCAAACGCGAAGAGTGTTTTAACCGAGGGGTCTAGTTCGATTCATGGTGGTATCAAAAATAATGGTCTCAGTCTATTCTCAGTATTTATAAGAGTTCGTAATTTAAATAAGATATCGTTTTTTCTCGGTGGCTGTTAGTATTACTAATAAGTACATCAACGGACAACGAATTCAATGTCAATTCTAGTAGTTTTAAACCTGGATCCAGTTTGTCTCCCGTGTACACTCTGCAACATGTCCGCATTACTAAATTAGATAGGTGGAATCTGCTTTTCAAATTAATGATTAAACTAAGTTAAAATTAGTTAACTACAAAATTTAGTGGTTACATTCGAGAATTTCACTGTCACGTGTTCTTTTAAATAATGCTTATTGTATCAATCACATAAGTGATTTTAACTATCAAGGTTTCGACTTTAACTATGTGTAACTCTATATTAAAATATTTAACAAAATAATTCTTATTATTTAACTAATTATATTAATCCACCCAACACGTATTTCCACCACCTATCCTGAGGCTCTCTTTAAGTAGAATGTATCGGAATCACTTTATTCGGTATTCTGTCATAAAATGTTACTCCATGTATTATTTTCAGTGCACGTATTTCTACAGCATTTATTAATTTCTTTCTCCACCCTTCACTCTCATACATCCAATTTGATACTAAAATACTATTGTGGGCTGACATCTTAGTAAATTTTGACATTGTCTGATTCGAGTATATATATTTACGTGGCCAATTTAATTGAACTTCAATCGCTACACGACGTTTGATATCCCTTGTTACTATTTCATCATCTGAGAAAATACTACTTAATTAGCAGAATTTCTCAATAAGTATGTACGAGTATATGAAAAGAAATAAACTAAACAAGAATTAATTCAAATTCGTTTGTGAAATACAGGGATAAAATAAAAACAGCCCAGTAAAGTCGTAACGCTTATTTCTATTACAAATGCTCGGCAATAAAAACAAATAAACTTCCCAGGGCCTAGTTAAAAACAAGCTTTAATCCCTTGCCTATGGTATTCACGTGTCCTTAACTTATACCAGATAGACTATTCACATTTACTTTCAAAATAAACATGACTTTTGTTTTCACAGCACAAGGGATTTGAAAGATTATTTAATCATTGTTTTTCACTAAATTAGTTTTAAAAAGTCAACAACACAAAACTTAAACCAAATTTTATTAAATTTGAAATGATTTTTTTTATT
This sequence comes from Odontocerum albicorne, assembly GCA_949825065.1. Lineage (NCBI taxonomy): Eukaryota > Metazoa > Arthropoda > Insecta > Trichoptera > Odontoceridae > Odontocerum > Odontocerum albicorne. Next base: position 13,993,289 of record OX463844.1, read on the forward strand.
ATGAAGTGAAATGAAGAAATCAACGTTAAATTGTCAGTTAGATAAAGTAAACGAGAAGATAGTTTTGGTTGTGGAAAAATAATGGATAACTAAAAAAAATACAAGTTGAAGCAGGAGACCGAAAAGAAATAACTGGATGAGGACCAAATTTTGAAAAAAAGTCAGATGAGTAACATGAATTGTATAATATTACCCTTGAAGAGTTATGTTGATAATGCAAGAAAAGCGAAATGAGAGAAAAATGTGGAGAGGCATAAATATCCTATCTCCCTTCCTCGCGAGGAGGTTTGTGTACAACTCAGTAAGTGTATTGCCATGTGGCAGTCTCTTGAATATCTTTCTGGTTAGTTAGAAAGGAAAACCAGACTGGAATGCTTTTTTTTTTAATCTGGGTTCCAACGGAAATTAAACCCACAACCTCCGAGCTAGAAGACGAGCGTTTTACCACCTTGGCCACGGAAGTCAGATGTATGTATGTTATGTACTTCAAAGCGGTGTAAGAATTTACGATTAGGAATTATAATGTAATGGAAAAACGAAAATCAATATGTACTTAATGTTTTCTGAAAATACAAGAAAGAAGACAAACTTTTAAACTTATGTTAATTGGTAAGATACTCACTCATATCTCCAAGTACTACATATAACCACTTGAACATTCGAGTCGTCAGATGTTATGCACTATGAATAGACAATAGAAATGTTACACAAGCCCTCCGTACACCAGAAGTTGAAACTGACACTGGATTGCTTAGCAAGTACTACATATAACCACTTGACCACTTGACCATTCGAGTCGTCAGATGTTATGCACTATGAATAGACAACATAAATGTTACACAAGCCCTCCGTATACCAGTAGTTGAAACTGACACAGGATTGCTTAGCAAGTACTACATATAACCACTTGACCATTCGAGTCGTCAGATGTTATGCACTATGAATAGACAACAGAAATGTATTCTCTTTCTTCCATATTTCTTTCTTTAAAAAATGCTTATTTGAAGGAGTAAATACCAATGTCAATTTGTATCTAAAATGTTATCATCATTGCTATCACATAATGTCCCTTTTGTGGTAGTCACAGAGAACAGATCTCTACTTCATTAAATCCTAACACATATTTCGCTTCTGCCACGTATGTACATATAGTATACACACATCGTCATGCATCTCTCCTATTATAAAGACTTTTCGATCTCACATTTTTCGCAATGCCAACTCTAAAATATAGTAACTTTATAAAAATTGATTAAAAAAACGCATATGTGTAATGAAAAATGTTTAGATAGTGATGTTTCTCACTTAAATATCAACACGAACGCACGAAGTTAAAAATGATTAGATAGTGATGTTTCTCACTTAAAGATCAACACGAAGTTAAAATGATTAGATAGTGATGTTTCTCATTTAAATATCAACATAAACGCATGAAGTTAAAAATGATTAGATAGTGATATTTGTCACTTAAATATCAACACGAACGCACGAAGTTAAAAATAATTTTCTTAATTGATTACACATTTTTAAGACTTTTCTAGATACATTGTTTGATTTGTATCAGCTCACATCTACATGTTTGCGTGTTGTTTTAAGATTCTGGATAACATTTATCTCATGTTTTCTCAATACAGTGCATGAATATTCATTTTGAAAACATGAAAAATATATGCTCACTTATACAAGATACTTTATGTTAGACTTCCACTGTTGAAATAATTTTCAGTGAAGACGTTGTTTTTTTTTATTTATTGTTGTTGGATTTTTATGAACTCAAAATTTTAATAAAATTTTAAAAATTAATAATAAACAGCTGACTTGATTTTTACAGTTGAAACTCAAATGATGGAGATATGAAGACAAAAATAAGCTCTTAGAGATATCTTTGTTGTTTGTGGGCATTATTTCTCAAACTTTCTGTAGTCTTGAACCAGTTGCTTTTTCATTCCAGTCCATTACAGACTAGTAGTTTTTGTGAAATTATGATACGAGTACATACATACCATCACTCCGTTTCCATGTTGGGGAAATTTATATTAGTTTATACACACATCTTTCGACTCTTCTACTTCGTGCAATTCCTACGATTTTTCTGGCTTTTTACGTTTTCTTCTTTCAAAATATCATACATTTGATCCAACCATACTTTCTTTGGTCTTCTTCTACTACGCCTTCTACTCATATTAGGACTGTATATTTGTTTTGGGAAGTTAAATAAAAATAATTTTCGAACGAAGAGAACGGAGTTCAAATAACATTTTTTTTTATTTTAAAACTGAATTAGCAAGGAAAATACAATTAAAAAATAAAAATTAAAAAGCAATAGTAAGAATTTTACATTGAAAATACATAATTCTTAATAATTGTTTTATAATTTTCTCTCCATGCGGCCTAGTAACAAACTGTGTGGGCCAGCACTAGTCCAGGATCCATACTTTGGGAAACACTAAGAAAATAAAATAAATGAATTATTGAAACCATCGACAGTTGTATATTTATGACTTTTTTATTTAATATTGTTTAATAATAAAAATAAAAGTAATAATTCAATTATATTCTGTTTATAGAGCGAACTCTTCACGAAAGCCTCTTATTTGCATAAAAATCTTGAAATTTGTTTTTGACAGGTATCGATTCCATATTTAAAATGAAAAAATTTCTTAATAATCAAATTATTTCAGTCAAATGAATATATTGCTACTTGTATTGTGTAAGATTAAAAAGGAAGCGGCATTTGAAATGTTTTTTATTTATTTTAATTTTTCTATTTTGTAATAAACATGATATTTAATAACAATTAAAAATTAAACGGAAAAAAACGTTTATTTTCATACAAATATCAATTTAACTTTTTAATTCGTTAATTAAATCACTGTTCTACGATCGGTAAATAGGGTAAGACGTTTAATGTCGTAACATATCATAAATATAAAATAATTTATAATGGTTTTTCATAAAAAAAAGGAAATTAAAAGTTTTCAAGAATTGCTTATTAACACACTTGTACTAGTAATGATTTCTCATTACCGAGTTAATTGTAGTGTTATATCTTTCAACTGAGTTAATTCTGTTTTGTACAAAGCCTTCGCGCGATCATCAATGGAAAGATTTAATTCCATACTTTGTGTTCAGATCATATCACGAAATAAATAACAAAAGTTTCAGTCGACCAAAATGTACCCTGCCATGTTATTAATCCGTCAGAGTCCGGGAGCCAAGCGTTTGAGTTCAGTTAATAAAATTTAAGTAGTTTTTCATTCGGCACTTAAATTTCTTGATTTATTATTGTTTTATGTCTAATTTAATCCAATTAATTTATCTTGTTTCACCTCAAATGCGAAATTTATTCCGAAACGCAAGAGCATCAGCAGGCTTTACTGGGTTATCTTTTTGCTTTATTAAAGGAGCAGGAGAGCCGGTTAAGGTAGCGCCGCGGCGGCCGTTGCCTTAACTACGAGGATCGACCTATTCTTCTTTATTATTAGCAATAACTTAGCATAGAATTTCTATAAAAAACTTCTGCTGCCTGTCTTGCCTGAGATGGAGCGAAAGTTTAGCAATTAACTTTGGACAAGGTGTGCTGTTTGTTGTTTGTATCGAGACTTTGTTCTCTACAACATGGCAATATTCCCAGTTTGTGCCCTATTCGCCGTATACCAATATAATGATCAAAGTTTTTCTTTTTGCAATAAAAGAGCTCTGAAAAGTAAATTAACCGAGTTGAAAAGATATTTCCGCTGCCGCACTGCCATTACATTATAATGTGGAAAGCAATTTTTGGCTGTTGATGTTAAAAAAAAATTAAACATTGTTGATTAAACTTTAATGTTTATTGTAAATTAAATATAAAGTCTAACTTTATTTCATAGAAAAATCACGGAAAATGAATTATATAATACGAGTATATTTGAAATCTTGTTCGTTCGAAAAAAGTAAAAATTGGAATAACTTCTTGTATTATTGTATGTAATTATACACTTTCGTTGTAAACAAAAGTTGCGATGTGTAAATATCTACCAAACAACCAGAAAAATTTATCATAAGATGGAAGTGAAAACCGGAATACAACCCTTTTTAAAATAAATCGAGTTTCAACGGGAATCGAACCCACAACCGCCGGACTGGAAGATGTTATCTTACGAACTCGACCACTGAATTTTAAATGTTTCTAATTAATAAAAAAGATTTAGCTATATTTTTTTCCACCGATGATTTCGTGTTGAAAAAAAAGCTTGTAAATAGCAAACAAATAATTACCAAAACAAATTGTATAATTTATCTGGCCAAATGATGTTTGCTTGTGTGTGCAACATAAATAAAAAAATTAATAAATATTGTAAAAAATATTTGAGTATTAATAAAAAGCATGAAAATCGTTATACATTCTTGAACTTCTAAATCTTTTGTCAACATTTAAATAAAACTATTGCATATAGACTAATTTCAAACTAGTATTTTTTTTATTTTAAACGAATGCATTAAAATGAAAAAAAAAAATAAAGCAAAAATATCTTTGTCTCCAAATGAATCGTTTTCTTGGATGCATACAAAATATTAATTACAATATTTAATGAATTTCCAAAGATGTATAACTCTTTCCTTATCTTGCAATCGTATTTAATTACAGTCTTTAATAAACAGAGGCACCTTTGTAATAGATGCCCTCTTAACAAATAGCCCAACGGCAAACGCCAGAGCCTTAAGGTAAGGTTATTAAGGCTCGTGCCATGCTCAGCACCTCCCCAAAAGGCCCAGAGGGACACTTGCAGGTAATTAGCGCCCTTCATTTCTTAATTTCAATACTTAATTACTATCCGGAGGTTTATCAGATGAAAAATAAACTCTATATTCTAGATGCCTACCAAAACATCCCTACTGTAGATTAGGTAAGCGATTATAGTCGTCAAAATGTCGAGCGAGATTTATAATCGTAGTACCTATAAATAAATATATTAGAATTGAGTATTGATTATCATATAAAAGAAACATATAAAAAATAAGAATTTATAATTGTAGCACAGTAACAGAATAGAAATATTTATTTGTAATCGTAGCAGATAAACATATGAGAAATATGTATTTATAATCATATCAGATAAACAAATGAGAAATATGTAACATATTTATAATCGTAGCAGATAAACATATGGGAAATATGTATTTGTACTCGTAATCGGAGTAGACATACAAATTAGAAATATGTATTTATAATCGTAGCAGTTAAACAAATGAGTAATATGTTTTTATAATCGTAGCAGATAAACAAATGAAAAATATGTATTTATAACAGCAGTAGATAAACACTTGAAATATAATACATTTACATAAATATATAACTTAAATAAGATCGGTCTATATGTTATGTCGTTTATCACTTAGTATAATAATGGTCGATAAACAATCTAATGTTTTACTTCATTAATACTGAGCTGAGTGTTAAATAATTTTCAGACTTGCCTATATAGGTTCCATAAATTTATACTATTATACTCGTATATGTACATATTGTATTCATGATTTATTTTTATACGAAAAGGATGGTGTCCCTATTCGAAGAAAAATCCGTAGAAAAAAAACATAATATACATTTATTTATTTCTCAAGACCGCCTTCTTCATATTATAGAATTTATCTAATAGTCAATATGTCTTAAATAAAACCACATGATATAAACTGTTCTATCATATATCAACCAGACAAACATATTCCGAGGCTCCGACGATCGCTGTGTCCGTCGTCTCTCAGAGGACATATCCCCAATTCATAATTGCGACGACCAGTCTCATTGCATTAAAATCTCAAAAACATTCTCAGTTGGCGTGAAAAATCTTTTATGTGATATTTTCAATCCTTTCTTCTCAATACAATAGAATAACAAAAAATCGAAGCTACCACGACGTTACTAAATTCTTTTAACATCTGTATTAGATTCTAAGCAATTGGTGAAACGAAGAAAGGTCATTTGGACATCCCTTATTTCAATTCACTGTGTATTGTATCGGTTGTTCGGTTTCGTTGTTTGAGAATTATCAGATTGCTCCCGGAATTAAATTACTTAATATTTTCCATGTAAAAGTTATGAATTCGCTCGTTGCGAGAGACGTTAGATGAAGCCGAATAATGGAAGAAAAGACAGTGGTGTTACTGAACACTGATCTGAATTGTGAGGCATGGATTTAATCGTCGTTCAAAATATTTTAATTTCTTTACATATCGAAACAAATAAAAAATATTTTAATGTTTGTCTCTTATCAACATAATATTATATAAAACCAAAATATGTTTTGTTCCATTTTTATTATTTACGATTATAAAGATTTTTTTAAATGAAAAAGCGTTAAAATCATTTTTATTTACACAATAATTATATAATTTTAAACTGCTTTAAATATGTTATAATAGTATACGCATTACAATGATAAGAGTGATAAAATGAGACATGGTCATATAATAATGATAAAAAAAATCATAATTTTTTTTACTTATGGCTTTCTTAAGTAGAAAACCACTGAATTATATTTCGTAAAAAGTATTTTTGTTACACATTTTTCATTTTTTTTAAATACGCAAAACATCACATACTAATTTGTTTCGTTTTTTACTGACAAAAGCATATATTTAACTATCTATCAAATTTGACAGTTTACCAAAAAATCTACGTGTTTTTATTTTGAAACTTTTTATAACATTATTTTTTTTAAATGAAAAACCTAACGCATTCATAAATTTAACCATATCAATTTACGATTTTCCATTTTAATTCCACACCAATTCACGAAATAAGGGAAAACTTCAAATGATTTTATAAAGTAATTATTCATTGTCATTAATAATGTTTAAACAATTTTATTTACAAATAAAACAATGATAAATAATCAAAGAATGCAATGTTTATTATTTTTTTAATTATAATTAGTGGAAAAACAACGTAATTCATTATTAAATATTGAATTTTTATTTATGTTTATTACAAAAAAAAGGATAAGTTATTGATAAGAGCTATATTTTAATATTTTCAGTTTCGCCACTGATGAACCTTACAAGATAGGGGGGGGGAGGGGTAGAATTGAAACCCGAGTAATACTTATTATTTTGTTACTAACAGACGTTTCAAGGGAGGGAAGGGGTGACTTCGCAAAGAAAATTGAATGTTATGTCTTTGATGATTTATTCACAGTACTTTTACTCGAGTTGCAGACTCTTCAATTATACCTGCTTATGTTTTATAATTGCTCGAGGTAATTGAAGATGAATTTTCTCAGCTGTCATTGGCAGAAAGCCTGCTTGATACGAACTAATTAAAATATTCTTTTTTTCTGCAAGGTATCATATTTCTTGGGATCTAATTAAATTGTCATTCATTGTGTTACATTACATTTTACTTCTTTGTAACAAAGATTGATGTTTTTTTATATATAGTTTTTTATATATAACCAGTAAATACTTTGTTTTTTTTTTAAATAATTTACGTCTAAAATATACACCGAACTCAAAGCTTAGATTTAGTTTGCTTTAATGTATTTTTTTAATATCCTAATCCTTATTGTCGTGGATGAACATATATCATAGTTGAAATTTTGAAAAATGTATTCATAACACGAAACAAGATACGACTTATGTATCTATGTAGTTGTTTTTTTTTATTTTCGCAAAACTTACAAAATTTGCTTCAAAAAAATAAACCGTGATTTTTTTACTTAAAATGGGCATATTTTATATTTTTGAGAAAAAAGATTTCATTTAATGTAAAACTATAATTTTATCGTTTACATTAACATTCTTTCGATATATATTCTTCAAATTGCAACATCTCATAGAAACGAGAAAATATATATTTTTAGAAAACATCATTTAACCTGCTCATCACAGTAAAAACATAAATATGATGGTTTTAATGTACGTACGTACTGTAAAATGTATTTTTGCACTTGCAAGTTTTGAATTCCCTTTTGGATTGCAATTAGGGTATTGTTCAATTGCTATTCACCTATACGGAAAGCAACTGTGTCAGTAAGTATGGCCATGAAAATGAGATATGGTCAAAGATTTTTGCATGCCCAAAGTAAATGAGGAGATAAGATTTAAGCGAATTATTTTTAATTTCCTTCCAATAATTCCTTTGAATCCTAAATTAAATCTGGTTTTCAGCCATACCCTGAAGTTTCGACGAGGATTGTCTATTCTTTTTACATACTCGTGTATAATGACACGAGCACCCCGAAAATTGTGAAAGCCAAAAAAGCTTCAATGTCCCTCCGACACGTGTAACACACGTGGCATATATACCGCGTTAACAACGATAACGTGAATATCATGCTTACATCAAATACATTTCAGTTTATAGACATGTGTTGAATTTATTTATTTTGATATATGAATATTCGACAAAAAATCAATGCCCGACTAGGTTGGGAAACTTTTTATACAAAAAATCAATGCCCGACCAGATTGGGAAACTTTTTGTACAAAAAAATAATGCCCGACTAGGTTGGGAAACTTTTTATACAAAAAATCATAGCCCGACTAGGTTGAGAAACTTTTTATGCAAATAATCAATGCCCGACTAGGCTAGGAAACTATTTATACAAACACATTAAGTAAATGCATCAATGGCCATTTTCTAACTTTTTTTGCCATACAATTCATCACTAAGTCAAAGAAAACACCGTAGCGTAGTCGGTAAAATGCTTGACTTCCACCCGAGGGCGAGTCCCGATGACAGCCATAAAAATAGTCTCAGACTAGGAAGAGTTCGAGCTGGTGGAGGGGAGAAGAAAGCACGGTGGTCAGCGCAATAGATATAAAGACGTACTACATGAAACGCTTAATAACATTAATTCTCAGCAGAATTGTAAACAAACAACAGCAGATATTGCCAAATTGCGTGGAACTGTTGCTAGTTATTAGGGACCTAATAGAGAAAGTAAACGCAGATAGGCTGCAAGTATTGAAGCTGCTTGCCCTTTATGCAACACGACATGCCTATCACGGATTTAATTACATAATCATCTCCGGTAGCACCAACGTCAGATACCCTGATCTCTCACTTTATATTGTGCCTTCTTTTATACTCGTTACGAGTTATGGGCATTCAGTATTGCTAACATACACGACGACAAACGTGCCTACCAAGAGTTGAAGCCCAAAGGCTTGATGATTGAGGCTAGAGACAATGTTGTCTCCTGCAACGCCCTTCAATGTATCTAAATCACCAATTCGGATGTGTTGAAGGACACCATATGAATAAATAAATAAGTCACACTAGTTTGAACATCATGTCAAACAGCTGAAAAAGGCGTAAAAGAACTGAAGTAAGAAGAAATATTAAAAGTTGAGGGCACTCAAATCTCATACGAAACATATAAAAGCTCAACAAATATTAGCTACGAAAATTTTGTGAGCATGTCTCAAAAAAAACAAATCTTAATATGATTCATGATAAACCGAAGCTCAGTCCAACGAAAAGAAAAAAACAATGAAAAAGAGGATGCTTAGGTAAATTATGTCTTATTAAACCTTTTAACAGCGTTTAGAAAATTGGATTTGTACTAAGAGATGTAATTATATGGTACTATATGACGAAGTTAACGTGTTCACATTAATTCAAAAAGTCATTGGTTCTTATCTCACGCTGTTGTATCCGAATAATACGAGTAAAATCTTAAATCTTGATATACTCGTATTTACAAAAGTTCTTTGGCCAGCCAGCCGTATGCTTGTAAAAATATAATGAATGTTTTCATTTTTTACAATAATCTCAATATGTGTCTTAATGTACCATTTATAACATCACAATCGAAAAATAACAGTAAGACCTTGATTTCACGAACTTTTTATTTCTACACGAAACATTTTGCTTACGAATACATCGAAGACTTTGGCAAATTCCTTACATAGGTATTTTGTTACAATGAAGAGTGATCCAATCGGAATTCGTCTATTATTGAAACAAATTTCATCGACATGCCTTCCACATTTCCGTACCGATTCTCATTTGTTTCTAGTCGTACAACAATACATCGATATTTCCAATCATTCAGGCAGCACAACAAAAGGAAAACAAATTTAGCAATCTATTCAGAATTCAAACATTATTCAAAACGTGCTGTAAAATTTGAACCGATTTACAATTGAACTGTCAGTCCCAAAACTGACATTGACAGCCTGATGTTGTATATTGGATTTCTACATTCCCGTATCCAGATCTAACATGTGGAATAAAAAAGTCATTTACAAATATGCACTTTACAAAACTGGCCAATGAATCGAATGAATCAACACAAAAGTGCCCTTAATATCAATACAAGTTTTTTTCGCATGATAGATTCAGTTGAACTTTGTTACAAATTCATTTCAAAATATATAAAGCTCGTACTTAAGTATAATTACAACTAGATTAAATAACATTACTTTATATTCGATTTAGTTAGAACATCAAAAGGTTTGAAGAAACGTTTCAACTTAAATTAATGATTCCGAGTGTCAGAATGTCCCTTTTGAAAATGTGACTGTAATTTTGCCCGACCATTGGACTTTTTAAAGATCAGGTTTCAAATGTTTCAATGACCATTTCCATTTTGACCGACGCTGTTGTGAAATGAAACGCAATTATGAAGTGTTGATTAATTCCTTTGTGCCGGCCCTGTGATGGCGATTGTCCGATGGTCCCGCTATGGGAAGTGGGGGTGTGGACGGACCTGGTGACGCCTACCCTTTATATCAACTGAATAAGGGTTGCAGTAATGATTCTAAATCACATTTTTTAGTTTTTTATACGAATTGTAAAGGTGCATAAATAATAAAGCAGTAGAGAAAATTTTAAAGAAAATTTTAATACTGCAACTCCCGCTTGAAAGGAAGACAGGAAGAAAATCAAAATGATGATATTTGGGAGATTTGGAAATAGCTTAATATATAAGCGTTAATAAAGACACAAAATATTTGAAAAATAAGTTTGATTCAAATATTTTTTTTGTGACTAATTCGTATTTTTCTTTTGAATCAAATATTGCTCCGATTATTAAATTATAATATATTAAGTTTAGGACTTTTTCGAAGATTATAGTATATACATAATTGTTTATAACAACTTACGTTTTTTAATAAAAAAAGCCATACTTGGTACAAGTTTGAAAAGGATATGTTACTTAGCCCTTTATAAGAAACTAACTACTAAATTAATAATGAATTTTGTAATTAAAGTTTTAAAATGCCAAGGTAGTGTTATGTAAAAAAACTTTGGTATATTGCGTTGTACATATTTGTTAAAAATTTACAAAAAATCTCATAACTTCAATTGAAAATCCACAAAACCTAAAATTTTGATCTCGAAAATATATATAATCAACATAAGGAAAGCATTAAAAATCTCAAAGAGTGTACAGTAATGTATCTAATGTTTATACTTTTTTAGATATATAATTGTATAAATTGTCATTGTGGTGAATTCGGTTACTAAATGGCTCTTCAAAAATAAATGTATATACTCGTAAATGATATTTTTCACTTTGGCAACCCTAACGATACAATGCCTTTTGATCAATCCAATATTAAAATAATGTTCCCGCCAACCCTTTCTGTGCGGATGTAACTGTTTTCACAAAGGCGGGGAATCCCCCACCCCGCAACTCGCGCCCTGGAGTCTACCGGTGGCAACCATTCATTCACCTGTCGCCAACACACACAACTCAAACTCAACAATAATTAGAGGAAAATATAAGAAATAAATATTTGGATGTTTATCTCTGATGGGAGTTGCAGTAGCTAAAAAACCCTACACCATAGTAACATTTTGAGAATGAAAACGTTCACGTTAAAAAATAAGAATAGCTTGTCAATACGAAGACCTTCTGTCTCTGTTCGAAAGACTATTTTCAACAAAATATTAACATATCAAATCGTGTGAAATCTGCGAAAGACTTCTGATTTCGTCTTTAATTTTCTATTAATTTATTGGCGACCTCCGTTGCTAATTATGTAGGACGCTTATCTCCCAGCCCAGGGTTTTCATAAAAACATAAATTAAAAATGGGACCATGTCTGGTTTATCACTTTCTTATTGGATATAATAAATTTCCACATAACAATGCGCCTTCCGTGTTATTATCACTGTAATTCCACACAATACTCCTGTTCAATTTAAGAAAATACTAAAATCAACTAACTTGATATACCTACTTCTGAACTGGTCTTATCATCATAAACATTCTGAATTCTAAACTGGGCTTATTGCCAACACATTCCATGTACCTATTGAATGTTGATTATTGTTTCCAATAATGATTTGCATACTGTATAACTTCTAAAAACTGTTGATTCAACTGAGATTGTTTCAAATTTGGTGTATAATAGGAAAGTCTTTTATATTGATCAATCTTAGCTGGCCTTAGCCTGCGTGATTTTTTTTCCAGAATATGGACAGTCTCTAGGATCTAGTGTCGTCAGAATTCTTGGTATCCCAAATCAATCCAACATCATTCTGAGAGGTGCATGGCCGCGCGGTAACGCACTGGACTTTTTGCGGAAGGTTGCCGGTTCGAACATGCCGGTGTATTCCGTTCGTCTCACTTCAGATGTGCCATCGGATCCAGTACAGCGGTGTGTCCGGTGAGTTTACTGGTGTGCAACAGCTCATTCATTAAAAAAATCCACGGCACAGCTTCGCTTTCCAACAGAGTTGACGTTGAAATGGCGATGGGATCCTAGACTACGACGCCCAGCAACGACGAAAACATCCTGCATATCTTCTTGTAGTCCACTCGACTCAACTTTGCAACCATCTTCCTGGTTTAATCAGATGTGCTTCATATTTATTTAAGAACAAATTAAAAAACATTATTTATCTCAATATATTCCTTGTCCTTAACCCCCATACATCTTAATCCTTATTTTCTTTGAGATTTGCCTTTTACTTTCATTTGTTCAGTTTCCACAAATATTTTTTTCATAGACTTAGTCACAGACATGATCATGGGTACTGTTAATAATTAATAAATAAAAGAAGAATTTATCATGAACAATAAACCTGCCAGATATATTTGAATGAAAGCGTTACAATATATTAAAAAGTATACAAATTCTCTTCTAGGTGAGCCTTATAACGGTTACAAAAAATTAAACAAAAAAATCATTAAAACTTCATAAACAATATGACACACTCAATCACCATTGATTGATGGGAATATATTTTATTTCATTGTTAATTGAAAAGGAATCGTTTTATTCAAAATCATTTATTAAAATTTAAATAACTCAGTCACGATAAGGAACGAAGAAACAATTAGTCAGATCTTTCATTTATTTTTTTCCTCTCGGTCGAAAAAACAGGTGTAAAAAAAACAAACGAATCTAAGATGTCTAACTTCCAAAGTGAGCATCGGCAAATTTATATGTTCTTCTATCCTTTTTATACGTGAGTTTTGTGAGAAAAAGGAGAGGGACGGAAGCGAAATTGGTGTCGTCACGATGATTCTTTTAGAAGAAAACAAAAAGTTGACCAGACAAGGGTACAAGTGGCGCCTTGGGTTTCTTGCATTGCACGCGCTTCCAAAGCAACAGAAAAAAGTTCATTTTCGTTTCTCATTCCATCCAATTTCTATTCTAATTAAGTCCGAGTCAAAAGTTGGTCAATGCTTGAGAAAAAGTTGGAATTGATTGTATTGGAATGTTTTGTTTGAACGAATTTTGTGTGGGTTTTACAGAGGTATACGGATATCTTCAATTCATTTATCGTCCGTCGTTATTTTTAAACATCTTTTTTTTGAAGATACATATTATCTCTTGAGAGTTTCATTCAATGTTTTACCCGTTTTTTTAACAATCTTTATCGAAATTGTACATATTTTTAGTACACTTTCGTTGGATACGGTATAATCTGGTGGGCTTAGTGCCCTGTGACAATGTCTTTCGATCAAACAGAAATATGAAGACGATATAGAGACCGTAAGTAAAAAACTGACTAGAACCCTTTTAAATAAAATTTGGTACCAACGAGAATCGAGACCGAAACTCCCGGGCTGGAAGATCAACTAAGCCACAGATGCCTCTTGACCTGCTCTTGACCTGCTCTTGACCGGCCGCATTCACAACTTTGCATAAAAAGTTGAGATCAAAACATTAAAATGACCTCTGTACAATAATGTGAATTGAAGATGATGATTAAAAAAATAAAAAAATCACAGAATTCAGAAAAGGTGTTTCGATTTGGAGTCAAAAGTGTTAATTAAGCTTTGATACTCCTAAAAATATAAGTACAAAAAAGAAACGAAAAAGATGAAACCAAACGTTGTTTGAAGGAAACATCTATACATCATAATAAAATAAAACAGTAGGAAAAGTATGAAGCAATGAATGCTGCACACATGGCCACAAATAAAAAGAAACGCTTTATTATCGGTCCTATTTTACACGTAATATCGCATAAATCATATATTAAAATCACATTGCTCAAAAGCCGCGAACACTTAAAGCTCCGAGATGTTAATATTGAAAAATCATCGCATAGTTATATTAAGTCGGAATATACGTGTACTGCAGGCATTATAAATAACATAACAGTTAACACAATCCACTGTACAATAGCAATGCTCCTCCAAATCTTCTAAAACCAATCATTTTTATCTATGGCACATTAATTTAATTACTACTAGTTTTTTTCTACAACTTAACCAATATATACATAAAGGATCAAATTCACGTGTTGCCTGTATTGATATACTATAAATGAGAAAACAAAGCATCGTAGTGTTGGTTTATATTGGATATTTTTTTGACGAAATTTTATGGTGAAATACATATTTTAAAGGTTTGACGTTTTCACATATATTATGTTGAGGAGTGTTAAATTCTAATAAACAAAAAATACCTGTCTTAGAACAACACAATTCACATATAGCATGTATTGCTATAAACGAGAAAACAAGGGGTCACAGTGTTGGTTTATCTAGGATACAATTCACCTAGGATACATATCTAGGGGTCACAGTGTTGGTTTATCTAGGATACAATTCACCTAGGATACGTTTATCTAGGATACAGTTGGACACAATTCACATGTAACATGTATTGCTATAAACGAGAAAACAAGGCGTCACAGTGTTGGTTTATCTAGGATATTTTTTGACGAAATTTTCCAGTGAAATATAATACGTATTTTAAAAGCTTGATATTTTCACATGTATTATTTTGAGGTATTCGATATTTCTAATAAACACAAAACTACTTTTTGGAAATTACTTGAATCATGCAATACTTATTTCTTCAAAAAAATAATCTAAGCAATATAATCGAGTAATCTAATTGATTATCAATGATTAATACAAGTATGGGTATCCCTTGATGGAATTTCGTTCAATAAACGGCGCTCCAGAAATTAAATTTGTTATTATTTTAAATTTTTAATGTCAAATCCTTTGTGAGGGAAAAATTTAATAATAATTACGTATCTTTTTTCGCAGAAGTTATATACTATCAAAATTTGGAATCTGTATTTTGTAAACAAATGTTCCACCGAGGTTCGTTGTTTTTACATCGTGCCACTTATTTAGTAAACAGAAAGATATAAAATTTCGAAATTACCAAAAACTATATCACTGTTTTTTTTTTCGTAAATTGCCCAAATAATACAAACAAGAATATTACATTTTTTAATTAAGATTTTGAATATTTGACAAACCAACATTTAAGAGCCACAAGCAATCTGACACAATAACAGATCTGACGGAAGCTGCTCCCTCTATGTTACTCAATAGAAAAATAACAGCGAGACATCTGGAAGTGAATCCTGGCTACACTATAAATAAATGCCTCCGATATGGCCCCTTATTACAATATTTCATAAAACGATTAAATATTAAAGCGATGACAGACACTCTCCAACACATTCAGCCAAACATTTAGATCAATACGGCGAGCATTCGACTGGGATTCATAATATGTAGATAAATAAATAAATTCAGACGTAAACAAACTATCATAACACATTTATCATTAATTTGTTTCATATCCATTATAACATTGAAAGAACAATCGTTTTGTATTCATTCAAGGAAAGTGTTAAAATAGATAAATTTTAAAAAGCCAAAACATATGTTTTCAAAGCTACTGTAACTAAGAAAAGAAAGGATTTTATTAAAACTTGGTAGTACGTATGAGTAAAAGTATAAAGATATTATTTGTTTATACTTGAATATAGTGACTTCATTCTTCAAAAAACTGGGAGTTTAAACTAATAAAATATCAAGTTTCAAATTCGCTACTTTGATGGATATATAGTTTATAATTTTTTATATTTTCTTATATTACTCGTACATTTTATTAATTTTTGTATAATTATTCAAGGGATACTTACTTAACCTTCGCTTTTTTTTTCATTTATTTATATACTACAGAGACCTGAACACGCAATACACGAATAATCGATACCTTTGAGATGTGATATTTGAGGTGGCTCTTGCGTTTTCCATGAACTGCAACAAGAACCAATCGATCGATTTTTTTATCGAGAGCTTGAGTTTGAGGCGTGTCTCGCTTTGCTGTGTGCAAAAACAATCGTAAAAGTGTGAATGGCAAAAGGAGCGGAGGACAGTATCCATCCAATGAAGTGACTAGGTAAAAAAAAACAGGATGCTTATTTCAGAAAGCGCTACGTAGAGCAAGAGGTCGCTTATGTCAAACAAGGATGGTTGATGATCATAGTGATCACAGTCCTTAGAATTTAGGAAACGACCAAGAAGAAGATTAAAAGATCAAGGTAAGAAAACTTGAAATTTTGATACACATCCCTAAACATTTCAAAGGAGGTTTCCAGTACAATATAGCAATAGCTGTTAATGTGAATATAATCATTGGACTAACTTTTCATAACCATTATTTTATTCAACAGTGTTTTTTTTATGGAAAAATCCTAATATCAGAAGTATATAAAGGTTAACTATAAAACTTCTTCTAGTCAATAAATATTTCGATTGGATTATTTATAATCAAGCAAAATAAATGTACACATATTAAAGAATCCATTAGTCAATAAGCTGCAGCATAAATAATTTTAACAGCTGTAAGAAAGAACATCCGAAGAACATGTAAACTATGAAGCAATTAAAATGTTTGTTTACAAAAAGTGGTTATATTCCCATGGAAATGTTTAAAGAGAGACGAATGTGAACGTTTATGATTTCCCAAAAATCATACGAACAATAAACATATAAATGAAAGAATCATATGTTCCAGATAAACAACTTAATATTTTATTTGCTCTGTTGATAATGTTACACTTGCGAGTTTATTACCGCCGAGTTCATTTGAAAAAATCATAAATAAACATTGTGTATTTATTAATATGAGTATAAGAGGCTGGAACGTCATCAAAGACGATGTTTATTGATAATGGCGCCCTAATATAAAAACTGCGCTAAATGTGATACAAAACAGAAAAAAATGTAAGATTGCTCATTGATGAAATATAAAATCATGAAAACGACAAAAAATCATATTTTAGTAATTTAATTATGTTTTAGTCTGATAAATCGTAGGAGTTGTATGGGAGTATAAGAGGCGAAAGGTGTGTGTCACGATAGAAAATCTTACACCCTCTTCTCTCTGCCCAGGGCATCAGGAAGACGGCGTTATGGTATAAATGTACGAGTATGTAACAGTATTTTAAAATAAGTCCATGTTCTATTGAAAGTAGGAAAATTCTCATTAGAGCTAATTTTGGTGATATACACTATTTTAGACTAACAAGAGCATACTAGACTATGTTTCAATCAGTCTCTTTGAGTCTTCGAGAATGAAAAAAATTATTTAATAATTTCAAAATAAAGAATAAGCGCTCAGCGCAGTTTGATTTTTTTAATTTAACTCTTTTAAATTAAAGGCTCCATGATGACAACAATACGTAGGAACACCTATAAAATAGTACACCGTTGCAAATCTTTGTGTAATAGTAAATTGTACTGTAAACTTTAGTAAATTATTTAACCACTATTTACAAACGTTATGGATCCAAAGATAAGAAAGTTCCTGGCGCTTTCGTTTTGGGTTTCCAACAATGACTCCATTATATCCAACAATGATAATGAGGATTCATTGTCTTAAACCGGAGATTCTCAACAAACATCCTGTGTGGTTCACACAATATTTGAGAGCTTCTGAAAAGTCAACGAAACTGTTTGTGAAGCAAATATAAAAATTATATTATTCATTTCTCGTTTCATGAAACGTTGTAGTCGAGATTCTGAACTATCCATATTAGTACGCTAATACATTATGTAACGCAACCGAATGTCAATTTAATTTTGTCAGCAATTTAAGATTAAAGTTTTACTTAGTTTATTTAGAGTTTCAGTATGGCCCGGTTTTGTCATTATCAAGATTTTTTTAGCGAAGCGAAAATGTACTTTGCTGCGCGAAACTGTCCAATATCGAGAATTTTCTACGCTACGATTTTGTATATCAAAAGAGTACTCGTATATGATGGAATCATGGTTGTAATGGAAGTGTTTCGGTATTTTTCATTTCCACTTAGTACAAATGTGTATTTTATTTGAATATTTTTTTAGTACAAAACATCACAGAATTTGAATGTAAACATTAGTGTTTTATTTATAAAAAGACCACAACAAACCAAATTTATGAAATGAATGCACTACAACTAAATACTATATACATAATTCTGGCTGAGAGAGAATTCTCACTCCGTAAAAAGACGCGCTTATCTAAGTAATTTTATTTGTGCCGCGTCAATGTTAACTTTAGGTTTGGTTCAAGGACAGTTCGTGATTCCTTAGATAGCTCATATTGAAACCAGTTTTAAAAGTAAACTAAACATCATAAGAATTATTTTATTGTATTGTAATTGTAGTTAAATTAATACTTTTGTGTTTTTTTTTTCAATATAAACTGAATTGTTGGCAGGTTCAATTGGAAAAATATCTGTTAAAAAAATTCTCACCATAAACTTTATTTATTTTCAAATTAGAAAAAACTTAGCATATGACAAATGCCTTTTTTGACAAAAATCTAATAAAGCGTTTAAAAATATAAATGTCCAAACTACATTTTGCATTTTAAAAATATACTTAAGATTGGGGTATATTTTATTATTCATGTACTTTCATTATTCAATAATCTCAAATTCAAATATAAATTTCAATAACAATAATTGTAAAATAAATGTCCGAAAATTTCTCCACCACTGGCTGAAAATATTTCAGTGTACAATATTTTAGGACATTTGTAGTAGGTGAAGGGAGATACAATTCAAGAAAATAAACATGACAATGCGGAACACGAGGAGTCTGTTAAGAAAACGGCTATTAAACAGGTAATCCGGACAAATACCGAGTCGCCCAAGCAACGGTGTTTACCTAGTGAGAAGCGGGAGGAAACGACGTAATTAATCATATAATTATGGTGTTCTCTATGAGAAAAATGTGACATAATTGTGTGGAACAGTGTGAAAGTGAGTAATAACTTTGATCACGAAATGTGAAAAAAATCATATCCGCTCCAGGTTATCACATTCTGTCCAATTCGTACGCAAACATGCGATGTGCTACATTTAAAAATTAACTGTAAAATTAATTTTTGTGATGTTAAATTATTAGTAAAAAATATACAATTATGAAAAAAAAATTGAAAGCAATCACACTTGTTAGACTTAAATGATGCATCGACAAGTCAATGAAATACTTAGAGATGAATGTAAACTTAAGGCAAATGTATTAAGTAAGATGAAAAAGAGAACTTTGAGATGGTTTGGATACCTACAACAAAAATTTAAGAAAGATTTGCAAAACAAACATACAGTGCAAACGTGAGTGGAAGATTTGATAGTGAAAGACCAAGGAAAATATAGTATTAACGGAATAATATTTTGTAAGGAAATTAAAATCGTAAAAGTTGTGTGAGAAAGATGGAGGTGAAAAGAGGCGTGAGGCGAAATATGTGATAAGAAAGATGGACAATATATCTTCCCTGTCTACCCTGATAGGGAAACAGCGTGATGATATGTATATATCAAGATGTTAACATATTTCAGATTGTGAATGTGTTTCATCATATTTTTTTAATAATATCCTTTATGAATAAAGATACAAAAAAATTGGAAAGACAGTAAAAGGTGACTCGACCAAGTGAATCAAACTTTGAAAGAAGGAAAAGTAAATAGCCTTTATAATAGTAGAGTACGCATGAAAAGGGGTATACGAGTATATGTGGCACAATCAATTAAGCCATAGTTTAAAAAAACTTCTCTATTACATTTGGAATGGACTATTTCGAGGAGGAAACGCATCAAAACTTGAATATTTCTTCGTACTCGTAGAGGAGAAGAACTTTGTGATCGATTTCGCCTTCATCGAACATATTGATTGATCAAAATCGATTCAACAGGGCGGGTTATTAGCTATTTCCGTTGCTGGTCCCGTGGCTTAGAATGGTCTGCCTCTTAGTGTTCGAAATATGGGGGGCGAGAGCAGCTTTAGGAAGCACTTGAAGACAACTTCCTTACCAAATATATATTTCTAAATATATGCAGATGCAGAGAAGTACCTCATGCAATAGTTGCAGCCACCACCTTTCTATCCTTAGACTCAATTAATATATATTCATTTTGATTTTTTTATTTGTCGGTAATAGTGGGTTCGAGTCCCTAGTTAGAGCGCCCTCGACGAGAGTCTACTCTCTAAGCGGCGCTGTATAAATTGTCCTTTAATTATCATTATAACGGAGCAACATTATTTCAGTGCCAGCTCTGAGAATATTGGAGTTATCCAGTAAATCCGTCCAAAATATCTTAATACCATTTGTATATATCTGAGGATGGTCTACTCTCTAAACTGCAATATATACTTTTTTTTTAAATAATGTCTCCACATTTCCAATAATTGGTTCTATTTTTCAAAGTAAACGCTAAAGATATATTTTTAAAACATATTTAATTGGCAAAATAACAGTGGTGGGTGATTTTTCATCCCTTAAACACACAGCACATTTATAATGTGCATATTGCAAACGGTAATGCAATTATTATCACTGCGAGCCGCTCACACATAACGGCGTGGGGCAGTTGCATCGCTGCAACACGTTGCATTGATGGCGTGCAACAACCGCCGATTGCACAAACTGCATTCGTACTCCGGTGGAGTGCAGTTAATAAATGATTTATTGTTCTGTGGTCTGGTTAATTTACAGCCAGCTTATTTGTAATGGGCCGAAATTTCGAAAATAAAAAATCCTCGTTGATTATTACTTTACACCTTTGCAAATTAGTGAGGAGATGATATTGGACATAGAAATCAGGTGATTTGAATAAACATCCATAATTTGTATGTACCCGTTTAAACAGTTGATATAATTTTAATTGGTATAATTATAAAATGACCCTATCTTTTTCTTTCATTAAAAGTACAGCAGATAACTACTCGTATAATATAAGCAATCTTCAATTCGTATGCTTTAAATAAATTATGAACTTTTTAACTTATGCTATATGAAAGAGGTCCCCAATGCAGGTTAAGAACTATTGACCCTCTGCATACATTGAAAGAACATATTTTTTTTAATATGGTCCAACTTAGAGTATTTTCATTCCCTTTTAAATGCCAAAAGTAAAAATTTCACACCCTTTTACTTCCTCGTAATTTTATCTCTCTCACGTAATTAAGTGTAAAACTTGTGAGAAAGAAAGAGATCAAATAATCAAGGCAATCCAACATTAAGGGAGCACGTGGCACAGGAACATAATAGCTGACCATTCACAAACCACAAACTGCGGTCGCACGCGCCTAAACCACTCAGCCACGTCGCGCTTCGCGAGAAAACAAGGCATAATGTTACTTAAAGTGGTTGATACTATTTCGTATTGGAATTCTCGATATGTATGGCCAACTCATTAGTCTAGTGGTAGGATGAACATCTTTCACGAAGTTTGGCTCTCTCGATTTTGATTAAAATAATCGTCGACTAATGTTTCCACGTACGAGTACAATGACTTGTTAAAAAATATCTACATGCTAATAAACCCATCCATTTAAGTGTTATTTAGTACTACCATATTTACTACAATGAATATGTTATTTAAGACTATTTGTTAGTATGAATATGAAATGAATTGTGATGAAACTTATTCAAAGTTATCTATTTTGTTGACGGCTGTCAACATTTGTTGAGAAAATTAAACGATCTCGTGAAATTCGAGAGAAATAAGCCACAAAAAATAAATAGTAAACAGAAACTACAACTGAAATTGAAAGATCATAACTAGAATCCAAAATGAACTTCAAAACATGAGGGAAAATAAATATTTCCTTCAAACCATGATTTTGAAAGGTATTAAATATGGGCAGTAATTATATTGTAAGGGTTTAATCGCTAGAAACTTCCAAGTAAGGAGTAAAAGAATAAAGTCATACTTTTGTTAATAAAAATAATTATAAAAATGTCAAACGCACGGAAAGTTCTCTCTAAAAGTTAATCTTATCCTAGTATAAAATGAAATATTGCAAACCTATGAATATTATGATGAATGCAAATTGATATTACACAAAGTAATATTATTGACTTAGTAAACAAAGTTATTATAAATTTGACCTTAAAAATTATTATTTTTTATTGATTTCCATGGCACGTAGAATATGTTGTCACAAAATGTCATTGTAACCAAGTTTCAGTCCATAGTAATACTTTTTTTTGTTAAAGCAGAAAATTTTACATTTTAAAAAACAAAATGTAAATAAATTACTTTGTTCTAAATGCAAAGTAAAGACTTTTTATTTAGGTAATTATTTTTCTTAAAAATACTTTTTATTAAGTTAATTTTTTGGTGTCACCGATATTGATTTTAATTGACAAATGAAGTACTTTTTTTCACTTTGTAGTCATAATTTTATTTATTTAAAAAAATAAGCGTACGTTTTCTTTAGGATTGCTATTATTAGTATATACTAATGGAAAAGAGAGTTGTCCATGAATCCAGTTTTTTTTATTTCAGTATATGTAGACTTATACGGTGAATATAAAGGGAAAGTGTTGTTCTTTCTTTTTTTAATTTTTATTAAAGTAAATATTTCTTACATATTAATTACCGTTAATAAAAAATAAAACACCATTTCATGACAAACGTATATCAAAAGCAGTGGTTGAAATGGTTATATTCTCAAATACATTGGCACACATCTGCATTTATGCGGTAAATGTACTCGTACAGTAAGGCTAACTCGGGGCAAAGTGCAATATTGGCATACACCACCCCGAATGCTGTTATGTTATAAT
The DNA here is from genome assembly GCA_949825065.1 of Odontocerum albicorne. NCBI lineage: Eukaryota > Metazoa > Arthropoda > Insecta > Trichoptera > Odontoceridae > Odontocerum > Odontocerum albicorne. The sequence goes on from OX463844.1 coordinate 14,016,560, forward strand.
TGCATTAAGTAATGACATCCACACAACAATTAGCGATATTGGTTGAAGGAATGCGTTTGTGGCGGTAACAACGTTCTAACCAAACACAGCATATGCGCGCGTCATAGGAAACTGAATATAAACACAATAAGCCATCGCCGCTGCAATGCTGCACCGGAGGGAAACAATGCACTTTATGAACAGGTAGTAACGAATGCAGCGCAACAAAGTACGATGGGAATGATTCCATTAATTTTGTTAATATTTAACATGGATAGAGAATATATTTTTATATAAAGAATATGATACAAATGTAATCATACATTTTTAGAAATAATTCTTTTAAAATTAATGTCTTGGAGTTTTTAAATGTATTTTCATCAAAATATTTTAATAGTGATGCCCTCTATTACCTAGTAGATAAGACGCTTGTATTCGACCTCGGGAGTTGCTGGTTCGGTTCTCGTTGATACCCATTTTGTTTCAAAATAGATTTCAGTTTGATTTGCATTTAGGGTATCTTTGACACTTTTCTGATTTGTAAATGAGATTACCAGATGGCAATATATCCGCCAAGCTGTTCTGTATACAACAAAAGTGTTATACAATACAAAAATGGTTTATATTGATGAAATATTTTATTTTCTTTTTTTCTAGAAATAATTTATTCAACTTAAACAATTTCCGAATAATCTGTTTTGCTGACAAATAAAAAAAAAACAATTTGTAGATAACAAAAACATGAGCGAAAAAAATGTGTCACTTTTTTTTATATTTATCTTTCTATTGAATAAAACCGATTAAATACATTTTTTCACGTTTTATGAATTGTAATAAAACATAATTGAGTGTCTCATACTCGTATAACATATACACGTATGTTGTAATAACAGCCATCCTAAAAATTTAAAACATAATTAAAGAATGAACTAGATATTCAATTTTTTTTCCAGAAGAAACATTATCAGCCATGTTTCTATAGAGCTAAGCCAAGATTTTCATTTAATTCTATCCTGCCACTACATATTATATTTCTTATTTGCTAGGCTTATAAACTAAGACAAGCATATTCTCCAGATAAAAAGTATTTTCACTCTCTGTGTTTCAAAGTTTGATTAATTTGGTCATTGGACGTTTTTATATATCTTCTCAAATTTAACGCACCTTCTTTACTATTCTTTTGGATGATAGGTTTTGTTTGTAAATCTTTCATCAGAAGTTCTATATTTTATTTTAATATGAATAAATATTCATTTTTTATTCTGTCATACACTGTTTTCCACACATCCTACGCAACGCTCTGATTTCTACAAAATGTTTCATACTTTCATTACTTATTTTGCCACGTCCAAGTTTTACTTGCTTATCCCATTATTTGAGCCAAGATTATATTATGAGCAGCCTCATGAAATGCTCTGGTATAAATTAAGTTATAAAAAAAATATAACTGAAGTTATACAATGGAAAAACATAAAATCAATGCAATTAAACATTAATAATAAAAATACTAACATAATCCGTCATATGTAAGACAAGTTTTCATTAATTGTGATTGAATATTAATTTTAAAATGTTTTGCGATCTTATGTATAAAATCTTTATTAATAAGTTAATCGAAAAATACAAGAATTGAATTCATTTCAATTAATTACAAGAAAATACGTATAAATTATCAGTGATTTAGCAAGACTACAATCAGAAGTTGATCGAGGGTCATAGCATAGAGGCTAATGGACGTCTACAGAAGAGCACAGGGCCAATTGAACGTACGCCTATGTACGTATCTAGTAATTAAGTGAAATGTCACCGAGCCAATTGCCTTCCTGATTGAATATAAGGGCCTCTCCCCCAGCAGGCAAACGGCGAATATACCCAAAGCGAACAACTCATTTGATTCTGTATAAAAGCTTATTCAATTTGTCAGCGATACAAGTTCCCATTTCCCAAGCGATTTGCTCGAATATATTTTGTGTTATTTGCTCGTGTGCTCATGCACAACATACAAAGGTATATCCATAAATGGAAAATTAATTTTAGTGACTGGGTGTATTTTGTAAGGAAAGAGGGTGGGTTATCGTGAATGGAAAATACAATAATAATGATGGATATATGTATGGTGCACTAGATTGAATAAGCTTACTTATTTTCTTTCTTTTTTTTCTTTCCTTCACAAAGAAACAGAAAGTATTGTAAATGTGAAAAATGGATATCGGATTTTGGTCGGAAACGCGTGTCTCGATAGCGGGAGAAACAGCATTCTTCATTTTCAATGAATAAATATAAGAGTGGATTATATTTTTAACCCGCTTTCCATGTCTATGCTTTCATAAATCAATTCTCATTTTGTCGATAATCTCATAGAATGTTATCAACAAAAAAATATACGGCTTTAAATTTCTTTTTTAACCATGTATGACTTTCTTTTCTAATAATACATTCACTTTGAATATTTGTGGCATTTTAATGTAATTGAAATACTTGTATCTACAAAAATCGCAGTCTTTCATTGCACCTATTTTTAAGGATCGATGAGGTAATCAGTTTTTTTCTGTTATATTTCGAACTATTATATTGAATTATTATTAAAAAATACAATGTAGAGCGGCGATTTTAACAATCAAGTACAGTTTTATTTAAACTCGACATGACTTATTATTATACAGTGACAGAATACTGCGAGGCGTAATATCTAAAACCTTTAATGAATTGAACAGTGACACGAGACACTATTTGATGTGTGAGAATAAGTGTTTAGTTAAGAGAAAAATAAAAAACTTAATATTCAAGTAAGTGCTATTTTCAGTTTATTTTAATTTTAATGTGAATTTTGGGGATATCATTTTATCATGTCTTTTCGTTATTGAATCTTGTCCATTTATTTATAGTTATTATTTTCATTTTTATGCATAAAATGTTATATTTCGTTTAAAGTAGCGAGAGCCATTGCCGAAAAACTATGAAGCAGTTTGGCAAATTATTTTTTAAAACAATTATTTGAGAGCGAAGTCACTCATACATTGATTTATTTTATTATGTACCCTTTTAACGAAAAAACAAGGAATGTATTCAATTCAGGACATTTCAAACAAAACCACCCGAAATAATAATGCTCTTTCACACAAATATGACAAAGAAAACAAAACGTTTCCTCATCAAACAAAACAATAATAATTTTACTTCGCCTTGTAAACAAACACACCTTGTACGTATATATTTTTCAATTTCAATTATGTTTACAGTTCACGCCTTCATATCCACGGGCCGAAAGTAAAAAGCCGTGTGTATTGTAGCCTAATGGTAACATTCAAATCCATATTCACCCCCTTTATTCAGTCTGTCCACACCGAACAAACATGTCATTCTCATTGATGTAAATATGAATGTGTTCAAGTTTACTTTTCTTCGTGCACCTGAATTTACAACTCAAATTATTTACAGCCTGCGTGACAAGGCAAGGATAAATAAAATTTAATTGGATAATTCAAATAAAATAAGAAAATCGTAATAGAAATAATTTATTTATACGTGATTTCGTATAAATATGAAGTAATTGTTCAAACCTCCATAGCGCTGTTGGTAAGTCACTATAGTTCGGAAATTCTAGTATGAGTCCTGTGACAGCTCACAAATTTGCCCCAATACAACCTTGTAACGATATTCAGTAATTTTAATTATTTTATCAACTTTAATATAAGCCTCAATTCTAATAAATAGTAAGTTATTTAGGTAAATACATTACATTAGGTTGTATTGGGGCAAATTTGTGAGCTGTCACAGGACTCATCCTATAATTTCCGAACTATAGTTTTCCACCCGAGGCATTCGATTTCAATTCCCGATGGTACCCATAAACAAAGAATTTAAAAGAGTACCGGTCTCGTTTAAGATTTTTTAATGTATTGATAATTCGCCCAAATTAGGATGATCCCAGCCAGTAAGCAATGATAAGTTGATATATTCTTTGAGAATAACGAAAATGTTTTAAAAGCGCAATTACAGTGCATTCACGGCTTTAAACTAAGGAATAATATTACATTTATCAAATAAAAATACTATAATTATGTCCTCAATTCATTAGAAAGTTAAATAATTCGTCTGGTGACAATACTAGCCGCTACACTTATGCGAATATTATTACCTATCTATGTACAGTAATATTTTCAATGAAAAGTTCAGTCGAAAATAAGAATATCTCCCGGCTACGCTCTTCAACTTGCTAACTACACCGGTTCGGATGTGTTGAGGTGAACCATATGAATAAATATAGAGCTAATAGAGTATAAATCTTTAATAAAAATAACATCGTACGATGTACATACATTAAATTTTAAATTTTACTTTTCAAATTGTATTTATTCCTGTATGAGTTATAAATGACTTGCAATCCTTTCCTACGAAATAACAACTTTAACACGCCGAAATCACATTTGGCTTGACAAAAAGCGAGAGTGGTATCGCCCAGTATTTAATTTTCTTTGTGTATTAACTAAGAGACGGGGCGAGTCCGGAAAACAACCACCCTTGCTTAATACAAGCATATATCTATCTACCTATAAAAACGTTCTCATACAAAAAGGAAGAAACCAGAAATCAAAGGGCAGTTCAAATATATATTTAAGTTTTAAATATAAATGTAGTTGCTGAGAATCTAGGTATTAATTTAAAACATTGATTTACATGACATAAATGATTGGATCAATTCTTAGATTACATTTTGTCATTATTTTTAAGTTATTTGTACATTTTCGGATCAATTGGCTACTCTGATCTCGTGACATTAAAGAGTAGTTTTGTTGCATTTGAAAGTTTTTTTGTGAAATCACTGGCAACTTGATGGACTGTTTGAACTTCATGCCTTAAGCCTTAGAAATAAATTAACTTAGTCATTTTCTGTTTCCTTTGACAACGGACCTTAAGTCCGGCGTTGTTATTATACTTTTCCACCAGAGGAAAATTCCGTTTTGGCAGATTCTTCTTCGTTACTAAGTGACGTCGCGTTCATACTAAACGAAGAAAAATACGTTATTCTAGTGTTGATCGCACTAGACAAGATTATATTGTATCCCCTATAACAGTGTAAGGGACTGGCGGATTTAAATTGAACTGAACTAATAGAAATGACCAAGATAAAAAATATTTTTATTTTCAAATCCATAAAAATCTCGATGATTTTTATAAAATAAAAAAATGGTTTAAAAATGTATTTTAATATAATACAATATATACCAAATACATGTTCATTTTCAAAATTCATTGAATGTGAATCCTTTGATCGAAACAACCCCCTATCAGTTAATCTGCATGCGTGAGGTCCCCAGCGCTCCACCACCGTTTTGTAAATCGAGTCAGCAGTTAGTTGAAAAGTTACCATGTGCTTTAGCCTGAAATTTTTCCAACCCTTGAGTATTGTCACCGCTCGTAAAGCAATATGGGTGACATACCATGCCGTATCCTACATCACACAACTCAGTATGTGCAATTTAATTAAAAAATCTGAGCCATTCTTTTCACATAATTCAACAAATCGATCAATTAATCCAACTTTATTAATAATGGTTTTTATAATATCGATCTCTGTCAACTTACAATTTTTATTAGCAATTTGCAAAAAATCCTCTTTTATTAAAAAAAATAGCCATTTGAAATACCCCAATAACAAATTGTCATGTAATTTTAATATTATACCAAGCTATTAGATTCTTGTTTATTTTTTCATTTTATCTATCTAAAAGCGGGGATTAAACACTGAATAATTTTTCTATTTTGAAAAGTAACTTGTATATTTTTCAATAGGTTATGCATTGACTTAATATTTTAGGAGTTAAGACTCTTTATTAATTTCTCATACGATATTTTATTTCATGATGAAATATGAACCGGCTTTCTCGCCCCTTCATATGAATCTACTGATTACCTTTGTCTGCCTTCCAAAAGCTTTTAACATCTCACCAAGATGGCAGCATGTTTCAGGGATTCTGAACTAACAACTATTTCATTTTGTAATATTTCCCGGACATTACATATTTCCGATATTAACTATAGTTTCAGACATTCATTACAATCATCTTCCATTTAATTCCGCTACTATTGCCGCTGCAAAAAATCTTTTAGATGATCGACTTATTATTTATCGACATCTCGATGTTCGTCTTAATTTCAGACCGTGTTCCATTTGAATTCATCAGGTAACGTTTATAATCAACTGTCTATAAATTGATAAACAAATCGCTCATAAAATGACATACTCTGAAGCAGCATTTAGTAATTCTTCAATTTATTCTTATTATAAAAATGAAAGTTATTTTAATTATCTTTCATTTCATATTTTGCATTGTTTTTAGAATAATTATATTTCGAAGGCTATCACAGTCTTTCTCATTGTTCCTAATGCGGTATTTAATTAGTTCTTGTTAAATTATTTTAAATGCGTTTTGGAAATAGAAAACGCATCAAATATAATATATGCCCTCTTCATAAAATCAAATTTGTATGCAGATTAGTATTCGCAATAATGTATCCAATAATTTGAATACAATTAATAATTCAAATACAATATCTCTTTATCCCTTTTTTTAAGTCAACGAGGTGTGTTTTCGTACGATATCTTCGTTTTGCTTTTCATATTATGGATGCAGAAATTAAATAAATATGCGATATTTCTAAAGAGTTATTTTAATTTTATACTTCTTAAACACTTAAAAAACACTATCAAGAATATGCCTTGTATTCTTATTATAATACTTATTAAATTCGATTTCCCCTCACTTCTAATTATTTTCCCATATGCGGATTCGCGAACATTTAGTAGGGAGGTGCTCCAGTTCATAAATTCATTATGGCCTGTTTTGATTGCAACGCCATGTAAAATTTGAGCGAACGCATACTATCGCTCACTTGAACATTTATTCAATTAGGGGTGGGAGGAACGTGAGTACTGATATTTCATAAATGCTCTATAATTATTACTTTGAGTCTTCTAAAGATTTATTTGCAATTCAAACCTTTTATCATTTGTATAAAAGATCGTATTCAATTCAGAGAGCATGGCATAAAATCTATATCCGACAGAATAAGGAAAATGTATATTTGGAAAGAATACGAATTAAATAAAGGTGTAGTGTTTACGATGAAGAAAGGGATTTTACGATGGTGCGAAAACATAGAAAGAATGAATAATGAAAGGTGTACAGAAATAATTTATACGAGTGTATAAGGCACGAGAAGATTAAGAAGATCTAGAAAAACAACGCACGGTCAAATGAATCAAATTTTGAAAGAGGAAAGATTCTGAAGAGAAGAAAGAAGACTCTGATTGTGATAATATCGAATGAAGTGTTTCAGAAGGGAAAGAAAGAACAAAACAGTTATTTTTGTCTACCCCGATAGAGAAGTGGTGTAATAGTTTATGATGTATTCCGTAACTTTGATTTAAAAATAAGAGGAAAAGGACCGACCATTTATTGCAGCGAGTGAATAGTACACACAAAGATGACCCCCATAATTCACCTACGTTTGATGAATATCTAATAGACGTTTATTGTATTTAAGTAAATAAGATATGTGTAAGAATAAATGTATTGACGAAAATTTGATGAATTTACATACATTCATTTCAACAGTCATTTCACGTTCAATCTCGATTATTATTTTCCAATAAAAAAGAACTTTTTAAACATATTGTGTAGTCTAAAATAAGTAAATAATAAAAAAAACACATGTATATACATATAATCGTGTATATACAAAGTATATCTGAAGTAAAAATGAACACAGTACAATGAGGCATTCATTTCTCGAAATTACAAAATGAAGGAACAAGTGTGGAATTTGGTTTCCTAGCTAGCTAATTAACCCTACCCTTGTAACATTTCATTTGAAACAAATTATGATTAGGGAGCTCCTCAAGTAGAACAGGCAAGAGTGGTGACGAGTTCTGGAATACTTACCCTTTAATTATGGATGACGAGAAATATTGTTATTATTGCTTTGATTTTCAACCCTGCATCTGAATTTCAATTAATATTACGAATTCTACATTAATAAACCTCCTGCTTTTGTAAAAATTAACCCATCAGAAACAAAAGTCAAAATATTTTAAAAACATAAAGACGACCTTCGTGGTCTAGTTGACAAAAAAAAGAATTAAAGAGGGAAGGGGTCCCAGTCCGGCTAAAGAGGGAAGGGGTCCCAGTCCGGGTAAAGAGTTCGTCTGGTAACTGGTCTGACACGCGCTAGAACACAAAAATATAAAATAAGTGTTTTATTTACTTATTTTTTCCTTTTACATCATATCACTTCATTCTGTATTCTGTAATATATTATCACCTTATGTAACTTATCAGTGCACGCATTTATACAATATTTTTTGCCTCCTTTCAGTGTTTTTCCACACCCATGGTATATTCCTCATACATTAAAGTGGGTACTGAAATACTGTTGTACATAATTATCTTAGCAGTTTTTGATACTGTCCGGTTAGGCACTATTGACTTTGTTATTTTTATTTTAGTGCACCATTGACTTTGTTTCCTATCATTTAATGTACTACGTATTACGTTATAACATTGGTTACCTGTATTCGGCCTTCGTTACTTTTTGTCATGTATGATGATGCATGTATCCGTCCGAAGGTTTCGGGTTTGATCCCGAGGGTATTTTTTTTGTTCTTAATCTTCCTCTAACATATTCCAGTGATTATTAATCCGGGGGCTTAATTACTTATGACAAAGACAAATATGTCTCCCAGCCACGCTCTTTAACGTGTCCGCATTAATTCGGATATTTTAAAGTGCCGCCATAAAATGATTTAATATATGTATTTCAGAGATCCCATGAAATATAAAAGTTATCGCCTTTAATGCACAGGACAGCACCCTCAGTATCGGGATAGTTATCTCTTTACAAATGCTGCGTAACTAACAAACGTGCTTTCTACAGATTTCTCATCGACATTTTCTCAATCAACGATATTTTTTCTCACCTCAATTATGCGAATGGGCATTTGTTTGACTTTTGTAGTATTTCAGAACTTCCGTTCTACTCCAGCTCTGTGTAGTTGGTATCGCGGTATTTAAGATACAATGATAATATGAAATTCTGAGCATTCTTCAACAAATTCAGACCTTAAAAACTTCCTACACATTTAAAAATAGTTTTTCCATGGTATAAATACTAAGCAAAAATGAATAGTAAAAATGTTATTTATTTTAACTTTTAAATTTTACTTTAATCAATTGTATTAGACCTCGATTTGATAGTAAGAAATTATTGTATCATGTTATTATTTCAATACATGTATACTTATATACAACACAACCTGGTGAGTGTATTACTATGTGACGATTTCTTTCAACCAATCAGAAATATGTCACAGGCACGAGTATATTTAATGAAAATCAGAACGAAATCTTCTTCGTAAAAAATGGGTAGGAGTACCAGCGGAAAACGAACCAGCAACCTCCGAGTCGGAAGACAAGCATCTTATCAACCAAGCTGCAGAGAGAATTATATAATGTAATAAAACAAATATCACAATTTTTTCATTTATCTAAAATATATTCAATTTATCTATATACAAATCAAACCCTTGAAATCGGTGATTCACATCCGATTAGGTACCAAATGAATGCAACGCCATATTTAATCAACCCAAATCTACTGACCATTGATAGCCAAATCAGTCACTGGATAAGTGCCTTACGACCTCTCATTTATAGTGAGAATAAATTCATGAATGATTCAGTACTAATAATTGACGAACTAACTGAAACGACGAATACAGAGGAAGGATTAGGTACGAGTATATTGAAAAATAAGAGAAAAAAACCAACAGAAACACGTATTGATAAAATTTCCGTGACATCTTCCGTGGCTTAATTTGAGAGAGTTTTCTTTCACTTGGAGTTTTTGGGTTATTTTACTGATACATACATACCATCATACACTCTCCTTGTTTGGGTAGGCAGAGAGGGGAGAACGCCAGGCTTTCCTATCGTGACATACATACTTCGCCTCTTTTACATCAGCTCCTACAAATTCTCAGACTTTTTACATTTCCTTACTTCAAAATATCATACTCTTGGTCAAAATATCATACTCTTCAAAATATCATACCATACATTCTTAATCTTCCTCTACCACACCTTCCATTCAAATTTTAACTGTTTATTGGCTTTGTTAGCATTTCTTCATTCATACCAAAAAAGTGTGTCTGTCTGGTGAGAGTTCTCTAAGTAACGATACTAGCACGGGTGAAGTTCAATGACGAACAGCGAATATCCTTGTACTCCAGAGGTTCTAAACACTCAGGGAGAAAATTAATGGGGCCGATGATAATCCATTCCACGTGTACACGTAACTAATGAGGATATATACGAGTATATTGAGGAGCAGGACATAAATGAGTAAATTAAACCGTATAAAATTAGCTCTGATAACGCAAAATATCGTTTTCTTACATTGCTAAAGGAAGAGAAAGATGGAAGATGTGAGTTGTTGTGATCTTTTCTGTGCTGAAACATTTGAGATTAATCCTTTCTCCTTCTTTTCTCCCTCTCTTCACCTCGCGCTGTGACAAAGCGGACAAATGGAGCAGATAATGGAAATGAACTTTGATAAATAATTGTCACAGGGATTTTCTCTCCTTCGCTTTACACTGCTCAACATCCATCCAGATTTATCCTCCTACATTGTCAGCCTTAGCCAGGGATCACGAACATTTCTCAATTTCTCGTAAGGAAATTATCATGATAATAAAGTCAAATAGATTAATCGTCAGATTTTTATTTGACAGGAAAGACAATCCTTGTTGGGATGTGGCTTCCATCCTAGCCCGGTAGTAGCGAGCTCAATTCCCGTTGGAATACGGACTTTTAAAAAAAGATTCACTTAAGGCGCATTTAACAACTTCCTGATTGTTTTAATATTAGGTCCCCACATACGAAACCGGCGTTTTGCCGTACTGGCAACTTTGATCTCAAATATCTTCTCTTTGGTTAGGAATTCCAAATTCAAATTTATACAGCTATTTACTCAAGTATTTGTGTTTCGAAAATTATAATTAATTTATTTTTTCCTCAATTGTTTTTTTTCTTTGCGTCACTCAGTTTACAAAATGGAAAACATGAAATATCGCGTTATTTACGAGTACGAGTTCCACCGTGGCACCAGTGCTGCAGAAACGGCTCGAAGGATTAATGATGTGTATGGCGACGGTGCCGCAAAAGAAAACACAGTGCGTTTTTGGTTCCAACGTTTTCGTTCTGGAAATTTCGACCTGCAGAATAAGCCCCGTGGACGGCCGGAGACCAAAGTTGATAATGAAGAATTGAAGGCTATTGTGGAAGCGGATCCATCGCAAACCACGTCCGAGTTAGCTGCAGGCTGCGGTGTTAGTGATAAAACTGTTTTAATCCACTTGAAGCAAATCGGGAAGGTGAAAAAGCTTGAAAGGTGGGTAACTCACGAATTGAGTGAAGCAAATCAACAAACGCGCGTTGACTGCTGCGTTGCATTACTCAACCGGCACAATAATGAAGGGATTTTGAATCGAATCATTACCTGTGATGAAAAGTGGATCCTGTATAATAATCGGAAGCGCTCATCGCAATGGCTGAACCCTGCCGAACCAGCCAAACCATGCCCCAAGCGAAAATTGACTCCGAAAAAGTTACTTGTGAGCGTTTGGTGGACTAGTGCTGGTGTCGTTCACTACGGCTTTCTTAAATCTGGCCAGACGATTACGGCAGATGTCTATTGTCAGCAACTGCAAACCATGATGGAAAAGCTAGCTGCTAAACAACCGAGGCTGGTTAATCGCTCTAGGCCACTGCTGCTTCATGATAACGCTAGACCACACACTGCACAACAGACGGCTACCAAATTAGAAGAGCTTCAATTGGAATGTCTAAGACATCCACCGTACTCTCCGGACCTTGCCCCAACAGATTACTATTTTTTTCGAAATTTGGATAACTTCTTGCAAGGGAAAAAATTCAACTCCGATGGGGCAGTCCAAACCGACTTCAAAGATTTTATTGATTCCCGTCCGAATGGTTTTTTTAGTAAATGGATCGATGAACTACCTATGAGATGGCAAAAGTGCATATATAGCAATGGTACATACTTTGATTAAATAAATATATTATATTAAAAAAAATCAACTTTATGTTCCTCCCAAACACAACGCCAATTTCACATGTAAGGACCCAATATATTGTTACATAGCAATAAACCTGTTTTAAAAAAAAAGCAATAAATAATTTGAAATAATTTAGATATCAAATCATAATGACCGAGACTCTTCTTCGGTTGAATTAAGTAAAAAATGACAATTTATAAAAATACTAAAATTGTGAGAATAATTCCATATTTACGTTGTACGTTAGCTGTCACGAAAAACGCAATTAAATATATATTTAAAAGACCGAATCGAATATTTAGTTTCGGTAATTACATTTTTTTTATGTTGTTTATGCATATACATGATAATTATTGATATTTAAGAAATGCAAGAAGTCAAATCAATATACTTTTAAATGTGATTAAAATTTGAATAAAATTGATTTAAAAAAAACATGTTTATTTTTTAAATGAAAAAATTTAAGTGTCGCAAAAATGTAGTAATTAATTAAAAACTTTTTACTGAAATCTTAACAGGAATATGAGTTTGTATTTTTCTCACGTATTTATTAATACGTAGGATTTTTTTTTATTATTCGTGTGTTTGAAGTCATTTTAGTTAAATAATTCAAATCAAATGAATTAATCTAATAATTAGAAAAGTGAATTTGTCAACATTGAAAATTCATTATATATTTTTATTAAATGAATGACACTCAAATGATATAGTAAAAAAGATTCGTATATTTTATTGAAATGTGGTAAATATATAATCAATTTATTTGTACATGATTATTTAACAGTATTTATTACATTTATTGGTATAATATTTATTTTTAAAGATCTCGTGTGGCGCTCATTTCATAGTGTAGAAATACCTACCATTTGTACCTCGTTTCGAAGTAAATCGCTTTTGTTTTACAATGAATTCTTACAAGTTATATTTTCCGTACGAATTCCACTGTTGAGTTACCCCTGATAAAGCTAATCGCGGCTTACACAAGTTAAGCGGAATAATTAAACGAATCATCGGGTTTTTGCGTTTTCCTCCATTTGCCACGGAACCGGGGTCGGGGGTGGCAGGAATATCGACACTAGCAGAGATTTATTTATTCATTCCTAGCTATTTGGAATTTAGTTCCTTTAATCGAGGTAATATTTCAAAGTCTCACTGCGCGCTCTGGGCCCGTAATTGATTTATTTGAGGAATTTTCGTATTAACAACCCTCACCTATTTGGGATTTTGTATGCCTATATCTCGTAGATTAGCTACCAGGCTTCAAGAGACAAAGGATTATTTGCTGTTTAATAAAACTTGTTCCATACTTATGTAAAATCAGCCTGAAATTTTAGAGGATTATTCAAATTGCGTACCATCAAATTTACAAACAATAATACGGCACGCATCGTTTGTGATTCTGTTCTTATCTTATTGAATCATTAATAATACAAATGATTACGAAATTAACAACATATACTCCACATTATAAACCAATGATTGAAGAGTTACGAAGGATATCGGACGGCGTGTTGTGATAGAAAACAAAGTCAACGGGGGTTGACGTATGTAAGGGAAATGTGAACATGGAAAAGACTGAAAGGAGCCTCGAAAATGAAAACAAACGCTTTAAAAATGCGTGCACTGAGAAGAATACCTGGAGGGATAATGTAAGACAGAATACGGAAAGAAGTGATCAGAGATGAATGTAAACTTGTATTAAGTAAGATCAAGAAGAGTACTCTGAGATACGAGTAATTTAGACATATAGAACGAATTAATGAAGAAAGACAATTAACGAAGAGTGCAAATGTGAGTGGAAGGCATGGCAGAAAAGACCAAAGAAAGTATGGTTGGATCAAGTGTATGATATGTTGGACGAAGAAACTGTAAAAGTCAAAGATATTGTAGTAGTTGTTGAGGTGTATTGATTTTGAAGAGGAAAAATATGTGTCGTCATAGGAAAATCTGGCGCTTTCTCCTCTCTGTCTTCCCCGCTAAGAAAAATGCGTGATATTTTATATGTGTGTATAGTTTGATTAAACATTACTTTGGAAATAGCCACACAATAATTTAAACCTTGTTTAAAAAATCATTTTGCTTATTTTTATAATACACAAAAAAATAATTGCTGTATACTAACTTCTTTTATATTAAAAAATCGTTTTGCTTATTTTTCTCAAAAAACAATTGCTGTTTACTATATTGTTTCATTTATATTTTGATGTTTGCATGTGTCAAAAGTAATTTGTATTAATTCAATATAATAAAATTGATATCGATAGCAAAAAAAACATCCCGGCGATTGCTTCCACTGAAGGATTTATGAAAAGAAAAAAAATATCAAGTAGAAATACTATATACAGGATCTGTAAGAGCGCTCCAAGAAACAATGCACCTTGTGACATTGATGGAAAAGATATGGCGGCGCCCCCATCGGCATCACGTGGCCACACCTTTTGTTCACAACTGTGACGATTAATTAAAGGAACTTCTTTCTCGTCTGATTCAATGAGAGGCTTTGTCTCATCATGTGAAAAAAACTCTTATAGCTCTGAAAAGATATCACACCCTTCTCCTCGCATTGTCAATATCTCGACAAAAAAATACAAGTGATGATTCAAAAGTTTATCTAAAACGCACTTGAAATAAATCTGCCACATTTAAGTCTGCTTATTTACGTACCAAACTTCGGTTCAAAAATCTATGTAAAAATTGTAAAATATAAATTATATGATTTTAATACACATCTAAAAATTGTGCCATAACCGTCGAATATTTTGTATAAACACTGGCTATAACCACTTCAAGTATCTATCAAAATAATATAAAATTTCACTTTGTGCATGTATCTTTCGTTGTATACAATGCAACCTGTGCGGATCTATTCCTATGTAGCAATCTCTTTCAATCAACCAGAAAGGTGTTAAGGTTGCCTAAAATGAAAACCAGTCTGAAACCATAATTGAAAAAAAAAGGGGTACCAAAGCGAATCGAAGTCACAACTCCCGGGTCGCAAGACCTTATCAACTTAATCATGGAGGTCAAAAACCATTTAAATTATAGAAAAAACATATTTGTTGGACCATATAAAAATTATTTCTAAATAATTTCAGTACATGGAAAATGTATAATGAAAAAAAATAGGCACTGTATAATCCAATAAAAAGAAACTGTAACAATTATAAGCATTAAGTACCCATTCTGAAACTTGTAAAAAATGTCCCTTGCAAAAAGTTGAGGTAACATAAAACCGTTGGACTAGAATAGAAGGGAGAATTAATTCCCTTCAGGAGGAGAGTAGGTACCTCAGTGCTCTACTGGCAAATTCATAAAACATTCATTTCATTATTAGGCGTCGGTTCGTGGAGTTTCAAACAAAATTTGTGCCCGCAATTAAGAGAGAAAATGCATAATATTCATAATTTATATTATTTAAGTGTAGGGGGTGTGTCTACCGGGGGTTGTATTTAACGACAAGGAAGGTATGTTTTTAAGAAGCAGGAATGCGAAATGAAGACGAATAAATTAAAACTGTACTTCTAGAAACGGTGTTTCCTTATTCATTAAGAGGATTTATTAGCTAGTATGATTTTGATTAAAACGTTCATAATATTGTAACAAATATCAAACACAATTTTCATTTAAAAAGTTAAAAATTGATAGTACTACATTATATTTGTAAAGTATAAGCATGACTGAGGTTAGAGCAACGTTGCCAAATATTCGAGGTTTATGGCACAATGCTGATTTCGAAACGACGACCTCCAGAATAAAAATCCAGTGCATTACTATGCGACATGTTCCTCAATTCATAAAATGATCTCGTGAAAGTTATTATGTTTTTTAAACCAAACGTAAATGGAAAACAACAGTTACTTAAACATAATCAAAGATGACTCCAATAGCTCTCTTAGAAATTGTGTTAGGGAGTTACTGAGTGACAATATAAAAAAATATGTATAAGATAAAAAAACATGCAATTTAAACTTTTCCAAAAATTATAGATATTGAGACCTAAACGTATTTTTTTGCTATACTCGTAATAATAATACAAACATTTATTTATTTGTTAATCCATATAATTCTCAACATTTTCATTACATTTAAAGGTCTCGTGGCTAGTTATCGGAAATATAATTAATTCAGGTTCTATAAATAATCATTTTTAATCGAATATAGACATAAAAAGTGGTGTGATAGGAGTACATGGCTTTGTACAAAGGTAGGCAAAGTGAAAGAGTTGTCACGGGGCTGGAATTTAATATTTACATTCCATAACGCGACCAACAAAAGGGAGTTGAATTTTATTCGTAGCAATTAAGGGCTGTAAGATGGGCCTGGAGTGTGGGAGCGGCTCAGGTGTTAAATGGGCCCCAAGCCACGGGGGCGCTTATATCACACCGTGCTACCTCTGGGGCGGGGTGAAACATTAAGCCAGCCACCTCCCATAAAACTTGATTTTACAATTATATTCATAACTCAAGAAATAATTTCGAATCCAAATATTGTAGTAGGCTTTTAATGGATGTGAAGAAATTTTATGTTTTTGTTTTTATAACTTATTTATTTAATATTACTACATATTATAGTACGAGTATATAATGACATTGTACGCATTTAGACACAATAAATAAAGAATCAATGAGACAATCAAAATAAGTTTTCTGTGAAGTGTCTTAGTTATACGTGTATGGTATGTATGGTATGTAAACATTTATAAAAATGGAGCTACAGAATAGTTGTTTTATTGATTTTGATATTTCCTAAATAATCTAATTAAATATTTATGTACTATGGTTGAAAAAATAATTATATACGTAAACAATAACGACCTCCTTATCTTAATTGATAATACGCTTGTCTTTCCCAGAGGTTTTGGATTTCGACTGCCAACAGCATCATAAATATTAATTAATTGTATTAAATCTGCAGTTGTGGTGGGCTGCCTGAGATATGTCATATGGAGGAATAAAGATATGAGAATGGATAGCAAGGTACGCATTTATATGACCTGTGTGCGACCTTTCCTCACACATGGCATCGAAGCGAGGGCGGACACTGTCAGGACAAAAAGTATGCTAAGGACAACGGAAATGAGAACTCTACGCGCTATTGCTGGGAAGACTTTGCGTGATCGTGTAAGGGACACCACAATCCGAGAGGTCTGTGAGGTCCAAGATGTGGTCAGATGGGGACGACAGCGTCGACGATACTGGTACCAACATGTACAGAGAATGAATTTCACAAGAATTCCATACATAGCTCTGCATGGGGTGCAGGATGGACGGCGTCCACCAGGGAGACCCCCGAAACGATGGAGAGATAGCTGGAGCTCAGTATCACAGGAGGACAATCCTGCAGTAACAGACTCTTGAGTCTATAGAAAGTTTAAGAAGAAGAAGAATTGTATTACACTTTCGTTATATACAGTACAACCTGACGGTCTTATGTGTGGAAATTTCTTCCAACCATCAGAAATATGTTAAAGAGGTTTTAATAGAAAACCAGACTGGAATCGTTTTGAAAAAATCTGGGCTCCAGCGGGATCTGAACCCGCAGCTGAAGGTCTGGTTTTTTATTGAACCGTTATTGAAGTGTAGAAAATGGGTAAATGTTGACTTGTGAAACCACCCGGCCGAATATTTTAAGTTTTAACGTATTGAATGAATCATCATTGCAATTTTTTAATTATGCATTATTAAGTATTTTTTCTTAAAATATATATTTGTTACGCGATAAGATGATATTGTATTTTAACGTTTTTGACTAAATGAAAAAAATAGTGCATGACTATAAAGAAAGCATAGTTAATTATTCGAACTCAGGGTTTTTATAAATTACTATTAATTTGAAAATTGGACTTAATGTAAGATTAATGATTGGAAAACTTTATATTTTCTTTTTACTTATTACCCTCCTCTTTGGCACGACGAAACTAAGTATGAAAAGAAAATTCGAAGAAAAAAAATCGGAAAAGTAATCAATCATAACTGTTTCTGTTACTAAATGAATAACTTAAAACCTGCCCTTGCTCTAAGATCCATATCCAAACACCCCTCGAAGAGTTTTCTCCCTCTGCATTGGCCGTAAAAGCAACTCCGTATCAAATTAAAAAAAAAAGAAGAAAATAAAATCCCCAAATTGGAATTCTTAATATCCCGAGCCTAATTAATAGCACAACCATAATCCGCGGCAAGACCCACTGTAAGATTTTGCACTGGAAAATCTATCGGACTTAATGCGAAATGTAGGGTTGACGGATTTGTTTGCAAATGAAAAAACGGAAAAGGGTTTTATATACTCGTAGTATTCTATTAGTTCAACCGTTGAAATAAAACATGTTTTCGTGTTTCTTATTCGATGTACTCGTATATATTCGATAAATGTCCAACCAATATTTACCTGTTTTGAGATGGAAAAAAAATTATAGCGATTTGTTAGGATTCGTATGTAATGAAAGCGTTTTACTAAATTTACTTTGAAATCCAAACAAGACTTGTATGGCATTTTAAGAGGTGTAACATAAGATTGAAGAGGTTTCATTCGATATTTAACGTAAACTGAAAATGGTGTTTTCTAAGGTAGATTAATTAATTTATTTAAAAAAAAGTAAAAGGGTCGAAATCATAGGTATCCATACACCCCCGAATGACAAGCAGAAAAAATGCCTGTCATTCGAGGGGAGTACTGATTTCCAGACAGGAGCCTTAAATAATCAGTTAATTTTAGTAGACAGTTAAAAAACTAATAATTCTACATAATATGATATACATTATTTACAGAAAATCAATGAATTTTTAAATCAGTGTTACAGTTTGGAACTCCAAATAAATCTTATAAAAACGAGTTTTTAAATAATGTGGCTCGTTTTAATTCAACGATATTGCAGGAGAGTGCATGGTAAGATATTTGTGAGAAAGCAAGCGGAAATGGTATGTTTAGATATAAAAGTGTGGAGAACTGTTATCTCTGTCTACCACGCAAGCGGCACATCATGATAATACAATACATTTATACTAACTCTTATATTTTATACGTATATACTATATTTTAAGTGATGAAATTTATTTCCTTCGACAGCGACATTTTTTCGTGAGATTTGATAGTCTCAATATTATGTTTTATAATTTTTTTTAAACATTTAAAGTTGACTCAAATATGTTAAATAAATTAAGGTCCTAAATCGTTAGTGTTATCTTTATCATTGCTTATCTTTATCAACATTTGATATTTTATAGTATATACTCGTATTTAAAAATAATTGGCAACCCTAGAGACGAAGAAAGAATCTTGCGGATGAAACAGGAACGTCATGTTTTAATGAGAAATAAAACCCAAGAAAGAAAAATATAACTTTTTGTTCATTGAACGTATTATTGAATGGCGGCGGTATGCGGTTGTAAAAATCAAACATCAACTTGCCTACTAATTAAAAATGTAAACAAAAAAACCACCAGATATTTTAGTATTCTAAATGCTTATAATTCAAGTTTGATGCATGAAAACAATTTATATAAATACTCATATTTGATACATTAAACAAAAGTATCGACCATAGGTCAAATTAAAAAAATTTGCGAATAAATATTTTGTTATACATACAAGCTTATTTATCATCACTCATTGTTCCTTGCGGGGTTGGCAAAAATAACAGATCTTACAACTTTTCTATCCAAGTACACACATTTGTTCTCTCTACATTCATACATTTCGTTATAATAATAGTATATGATGACTTCACAAATAACTTTCCGTTTATCTTACTTTCATAACTGATTCTATATTAATTTATTGAGCGATGCTTATGAACCGCTTTTAATAAGCTCTTCATTTGCTCCTGGATGGTATTACGAGTACGTTGGATAAAACTAACATGATTTCAATATTGAATAACAAGTCGCCAGACCATTGGAATCGGTGATGATGTCTTTCATGTTTACATACTCGTATACGAGTTTATATCAAGAGTATTAGAATCATATACGAGTATGTTAATGACGCCAGATGGATTCAAGTCCAATCGGGCTTCTTTAGAAAATCTCGAGATATTTTAAGCGCTCCTGCCTCTCGTTAGTGGGCCAGATCATATATTTTATTATTATATCGAAAAAAAAATATGAAAAATTGTAAAGCAAGTTTTTGCCATTTATTATTTTATGAAAAAATCATTTTAAAAAACTTAAGAAAATGGAAAAAGATAATTGTTTTGTATTTTGACAATACATATATTATATGTTAAAAACTACTCTTTATGTCACGTTATATTTTATAATCCTCCAAATAACACCTACTATAAACAGAACCAAACGGCAAAACGAAGAATAAAAATGTATAACAATTCCCACACCATTCCAGTATCCTTTAAAACACATCCAGGCGTATGGCTTTTGGTCAAAGCCTATTATACTTTTGTCTGTTCAAAACATTAACAAACACATTACACACTAATGTCATTCAACACATGAGCCATTATGATGAGGCAATCCCATAGTTAATCCATCTGAATTCATCGGTCTATAAAAGATGCACAGGTGATGTGAGAGGGCGGAGCGTCCTGAATGTGCCCATTACTACTAATCCCCGCAGCTAAAGTTTGCCCCCCTGGGGGGCGTAGGGCTACCGTCTATTATGACTATTTCATCTGACGTCTAGGACTTAGTACGCGGTTGAATGGAAACCATAAAGTTGAGGAAATCCCTTTGTTTCGCATTATGGACCTCCCGACAGTCTTATGGTGAATATTGCAAAATGTAAATTGTACAATTCGAGTGTTTATACGAGTATCTCGCGTTTCATATTTCACGTCTAATTTTAAAAGCTTTTTAGATTTCGTTATAATTTAAAAACTAGAATAATGCAAAAATAACTCAACCAGAATATTTGTGCAATATATACGAGTATGCTCATATATCAAAGAGGAAAATCAAATCGTTTTATTTCAAATAAATTTCTTAGTTATTTTTTATTTTTCAAAAGAAATTTTACACAAAAGCTTAAAACTACACCAAATATTATATATGCATGGCTTGTAAAAAATCATTGAAAATGTGAAATCTCCTAATCTATATAAAAAATCTATTTTTTAACACGGAATATAATAATATATAGTTTAAGAAATAAAAACTTGAATCTTTTTAGAATTAATCCAAAAATTTACTTGGATTATTTTCAAGAATACCTTGATTTTTTTTCCATAGCAGGTAAGAAATATATATTACTTACAAAAAGATCCTGTGATAAAGAGTGGGTGTGTTGCTACAATGAGCACTGCTGAGAGATTTCTTTCAAAATCTCAAGACTCTTGTAACATTGAATTAGATTTTAGTGTCAACGCAACACGCTCGAATTAAAATCAAAGGATGCAATTTTAAATCCATTACTTACTCGATACCTGCGGCGGATTATCGCATTTCAAGTACAGTTAAATGCTTGCAGATTTTTTTATCAAAAATAATCTTGACAATGTATACAAAGTAATAATCTCAAATTGGTGTTTCGAAGGATAGGGTAGGTACACGTATGCGATAGTAATTCAGTTGCTTTACATCCATCCTTATTTTATTTTAACCTTCTGTGATAAATAAATACATCGTGGTATTTATTGTATTTATTTATTTATGATATTTATCGTCATGGATGAGGTATATATCAATTATGAAACGTTTGAAAATATTTTTTTAGATAAGACTGAGAATAAATAACTCACGATCAAATACGCATGGATTTAAATATAAAGGAGTTTTAAATTAAGTTACTTTGTTCAAAATTGTTTATTGTATTTTAAGAGTATAGGCGATTGAAACATATTCGCATAAATGTAATATTAGGAATTATATAAATTTATTGATATACTCGTATTATTAATTATTTATCTTAAGTATTTTGCAAAGTCTTCTTATCAGTTTACTTGAAGTTAAAAAAAATGTGAATATTTGTTACTAAATTCCATTCAAAGATAAAAGTAAAGTGAGACATATTATTTATATTAAAAAATAACTAGAGAAAATAAAACTCAGTTTTTTTTACAGAATTAAAAGGAAATGATACCCTACCAAAATGATAATGCAAGACACCCAATATGTGGGTGAAAGAGTATCTCTTTATGTGATTTACTTAATGGGGGAGCATTCAGTTTCCTACCCTTAGATATATGGGACATTTGTTTGATCCTATAATGAGGCTTAACATGCTTTTTCTCCGGGTGAGAAGAGAGTTTGTATGGATTTCAATCTATTGTTTTTATCACGTGTGTAATAAATGAGTTAGAACCCTTTTGAAATCTTAAAAAACGAAGCATTACACTGTGTATTATTTAAAATGAAAAAGTTAAAAGTGAAAAGTGAAAACTTAAAAAAAACTTATTTAAGCTTTAAGTTTTCTTCTTTAAGTACGAGTAGTTAAAACGAAAAGTTAAATATCTTCCATGTTCATTTGAAAAGATAGTTCATAACGTTTTTGAAAATATGATTCCGGCTATTCAATTGTGTAAAATAATGTATTGTATTACACTTAAGTCGTATACAGTACAATCTGGCGGGCTTATTGCTATGTTGTAATCTATTCCAACCAACCAGAGAGATGTTTAATAAGTCTTATGTGAAAACAACACTGAAATCATTTAAAAAAAACTTAATTCCAAACGGGAATCGAACCCGCAATCCCAGGTTGGGAGACAGGCGTCTTACCAACTAGACCTCAGAAGTCGTCAAAAATAAATGAGTTTTAAAATTTTACCAAAGAAATATTTTGTGGAACTCATATGGTTTTGTTTTGTGGAACTCATAAATGTTGAACATTAAATAAATATTACTTCTAACACGATACGAGCAATTGCCTAGTGTGTTGGGTTCTAAACACATAACATCTAATTTACAATTCCATGTTTCACGTTATTATGTGTTTCTAATTGAATCTTGTATAATAAAAAATGACAATACATTTATATTTGTTCTACTAACTTAATTTTACTCCACACGAAGACGATTTGTCTGTTGCATCCCGAAACGGCTATCCTGATGAGTAAAATATAGTTGATAAAATTGCTTTTCATTTTAAACCAATTAATACATTTCATTTTAAACCAATTAATACAGTTCTATGGTGTCCCCGTCACTGATTAAATTAAATGGGGTATAATAAAAAAAAATTATTCTAGCGATATCTTCTGTTCCCACCTTTAAAGATTTTATATCTTCTAGTTTATGAACAACTGCGTCAACAAGTCTGAGAAGGTGTTGAACGTAATCCATCATCGACAGCGGATACATCCGACAGTCGTACAGAACAAAAGAATGGAATACTATTTTTTCCTTTCAGGCCATCGCGTTTCTTTTTGTGTTGCGATATCTTCAATCTGGGAATGACCCTTATTAGGAAGGTGTTGTTGAATGAATCAAATATTCTTATCAGATCGAATCAAATTTCAAAATAGAAAACACCGTTCAAATAAAAATGACACGGTGTTTAGCTTTTTAATAAAGACAGTCAAATAATTTATTTATACCATTATAAAACCCCTATGGAATTGGACGTTAACATGCATAAAGGAGCTAACCCATATTTTAACTGTTCTAAGATAATTGATCCAACAATCTATCCATGAAACCATGGTTCAATATAATATGAATGAACAAGATGGAATTGTCTGGCATGTGTCGTTTTGCGAACGGGCCCCTGCGTGGTGGCTAATCACCTTTACAAAATGGGTATTGTGAAGAATCCCGGCTGCGAGTGTTGTCTGAATGATGAAACTATAGACCATACATTTTTCGATTGTCCTTTGCAAGACATATTTGATTCACTTAAAGCCATGTTTTTATCGCATCCAATGAATGTTGCGTTTCATCTTTCTTCGATGAACATTTCCACTTATAGGTCGATTGTTAAATTTTTGAAGCCTTATCAATTAAAACTTAAAATTATCCAGAATAGTATTTTTTTTTAAATTGCTTTTATTATATTGACTTTTATAATTCCATAATGATTTTAATTTGGTGGCACAAACCATTCTAGTTTGGGTGAATTGCCTATTTAAAAAAAAATAGTTAATAAAACATCACTCCGCTTTGCATGGATTTATATGAAACAATCGAATGAGCCATTCGATAGTTTAAATAAACCAAACACGTGTTTTGTGAGTTAGTTCCTTTTTTTCAAATATAAGTCCAATTTATTGTTAAAAGTCAAATGTTTATTATAATTTCAATACTATAGTGAGCTCGATTCGTAGGTCAGAATCCAGCTAGTCTGAATTGTAGCGCTGAGGAATGATGATGATGATTATATGAGATCAATAAATGTAATTTTGCTATTTTCGTAATAATATCAATGGCATGGCACAAGCACTACTAAATGAATTCACGAGAAAATAGATTGAAACTGGACTGTCAATAATGAATAACAGGTTTTCTATTCGTCAAACTATTGACGCCGGTAATACTAAATCGGATGTTCAGGTACGTATTTAGATTATTATAACAAAAAAATGACAAGGGATGATAAAACCAATGGTTTTCGTTAAGATAAACTCAGCGAAAATGTAAAAAAAAAACAGCTGACTGGCTGGTAACAATATTTGCATGAATATAATATATTGTTCTTCAAAACATTTTTTTAATTTACTTTGTTAATCAACCTGATCGTATCAGTTACTGTATCACAAACCAATTAAAAATGAAAAAAAACATAGGTTAATAAAACAATGGTATTTATTTTCAATTTTTGCATTTTTCCATGATATTTGTCTCCGCAATGGCTATAAAATGTAGAGCTATTTCCTTAAAACATATCCATGTTATCTTTTCATTAATCGTTAAGCACCGATAAAATTGCAAAATATTCAAATCACAACAGTGATTGAAAGAGAGCCAAACCATATATAATATTGGCGATGAAGTATCGACCTCTTATCCGATTTATTCTTTGCAGCTGTCTGAAATCGCAACGGATTATTTATACCCGATTTTTCCATCACTAACCGACAAAATTAGTTTCATACGAAACACAATTAGGTTTTTGTATGTCAAAGATAGTACTAGATCAAATTATTTATTGTGATATAGAAAACTAAATTAACACTTTTATTAGCTTCCAGTTATCACACCGCGAAAATCCGTGTTGTTTTTTTTAATTGTAACAAAATTAAAAACTGTTATAATTCCACAATTCTGTTTTTACTCAACATATTTCAAGATTTGCGTTTGATCATCAGGGTCCATGTTCAATAAATAACATTAAAGCATTAAATTAAACATAATATTTTTTAGGTTTGACGTTTGCAAAAATATAATTGTCTAAATATTCGATTTTTTTCAGAAATTTAAGGTGGATTTTTTTTATTTTGCTTAACTTACAAAATCAACAACCACTGTGAAATGGTATTAAAGATAAACGTCTACCAACTTGACCACATAAGTCTAATAGTATTAATAGGCATTTACTCGTAGATATAATTGTATGCCTATTATAAAGATACTAACCGTCCATTTCAGGAGATAACATCAAATGATATTTTGTCAAGATATTTTACGGTTGCGCTGGATTTATTTTGAAGTTTTAAAGAAAATAATATAATTCATTTATAAAATTTATTTTTAAGAGCGTCTAAGAATTTATTTTGACCCTCTTAGATCAACTATATATCTTATTGACATCGTGTGAGAGCTAACTTTGACCCTATTAGATCAACTATCTAAATTATTGACAACGTCTGTGAGTTTATTTTGATCCTATTAGATCAACTATTTGACTTATTGACAACAGTTGTGACGTAGCGTTAACTAGCATCAGGGATCCGGTCCACTGATGATTAGTATCTGTATAATCGTTACGCGTTGGTCGTTTAGTGTTGATTATATGTTGTGTACTATTAGTTAACGATTTCCCGCCAAATGGCCAAATTAGCATTTTCATATAATCGTTTAACGCAATGTCGAACGTGGATGTTAATCCGTACCACTCGAAATAAAAGCAATAATACAGTGCTAACGAATAGCTGTTTTAATCTGGTAACGGGTAGGTGTTCCAATAAAACCGCAATATGAGAACAATCTCCTTTACTAATCGCCTTTTTTGGTGTAATCATCAAGGACAGTCATCGCTTCTGTTGTGTTGTGTTGTGTTGGGGTTGATATAGGGATTTATTAGATGTTTGTTTGTTCCTCTTATTGCTGTTCGTTTTGTTTTCTAAAAAAACACATATATAGTTGTATAAGTTGACTTATGTTTTATACGGAGACAATATTTGTTTTTCTGATCTAAGTTTTATTTATACAGAAATAAATTAAGTCATTATTAAGCATGTATAAACAATTCAAATGAAGGGAAAATAATTGAAAAATCTAATTAAATAAATTATACATTGTGCCGCTACCACATAGCGTGAATACGCTAGTGATGTGGTCAAGACATATTTGATGTTGATTGTGGATGTTTCTGTTCAAATTTTTTTTAATGTAGTTTTGTATTATAAGTTATTGCATTTTTTGTAACACAGAGAGATCATTATCAGAAGAACTTTATGCGTTATTGCTCTCGCATTAATAAATTTCTTATTATTATTAAATATTTAGAAAAAGCGAAAAGTTACTTTTCTAATTACGATTTGTTTGATACTCTTGTTGCCACTTAAATCAATATACGTCATTTGTTTTTTTTTTTTCAATGAAAAAAATATATTTTCGTTAATCTGAAAACACTTTATCGCTAAAATACACAAATAAAATTTTCATTGCTTTTTAGCTTGTTGAAATACATTTACTTCCTTATTGTTTTTCTAGATTTACACATTTATTTATTTTTTGTTCAATTGTGCGCATCCATTCTCTGATAATTATTTATTGAATAAAAAAGGGTAATTCGCCACAAACATTTTACATGACTTTCTCAATCCAGGTGGAACATTACACACTTTCTCAATCCAGATGGAACATTACACACTTTCTCAATCCAGATGGAACTTTACACATTTTTTGTCTATTTTTTTAACATAAGACCTTTTTAAAACTTTCTTATTAGTTGGAATAATTGTCACATTATAGTTAACCAGGTTTTTCTATATGCAGCGACAGTATAACACAATAATATGATTTACTAAGTAACGACACAGTTCGCTGCTGGATTGAATTCAAAATTTAACTTGTAATGTTTGAAATAACTTTATAATTTGTAGACAATATGAAAAAAATAATAAACCTGCATTTAAATATAAAAAAAACATCAATCAAAAAGTTACACCTAATTGATGCCAAAACGAACTTAATTACAAAAGTATTCCAACAATTTAATTTTAACCCTTTGGAGTCGACAATCATTCCCACCTGCCCTCGGTATATATCAATAATAGCACATTCATTAGGGAATGATTCAATAAACACTGCCCTCCCAAGGGCCACTCTACACTCCTGTATAAATGTGAGACTCGACTGGGCACTGTATCACCTGAACGGTTCTCAGCCAGTATATAGTATAAGAAATATTCGGATGTAATTAGGCAAAAAGCGCCCAACTGACTAATATTTGATTTTGGTTTATTTGACATATCTTAAATATGTAGATTAATCCTGTATCTGTATACAATATCAAAATCAATCTATGGGTATTTCATGGTAAAATTAAGACTTAAAGTTTTTAGTTTTTTCATATACTATACAGCAACGAGATTTTTCCATGATTATCGCAAACAAGGTAAACTGTGGATTGAGTTGATTTTGCAAAACTACGTCTGTTTATTCATTAGTCGCTACATTTTAGGTGCAATTAAAGGGTTGGCTGACCTGCTTAAACCCTTTACGGAATATCATACTTAAAATTTATACACGAAACATAGGTATTGTAAATATACATTTTTAGTTTTTAAGGGAATTATCGGAATTTCTTGATGACTTCTCGTTTAACAGTGTATTTTGTATAAATGGGATAGTTATAACGTGGCCACTACCTTCTTATCTTTACATTCAACTTATACATGATTGAAATGTGATTTTGAAATATTTTTACTCTATTAATAATAGTGGGTAGGAATCCCGAGTTATAGCACTGTTGAAGAGATTATGCTCTCTAAATGGCACTGTATGGATTGTGATTTTATTATTATTAATTGTGACAATGAAATTTAGAAATATTTAACATATAAGTATTTGCCAATCTGGAAAAGTAATGTTATACGAGTATATCAAAAGGCAGGATTCAAAACGAATTAATTAATTATGACAGACTAATCATAGAAATCCACAATGTTGGCAATATGTTATTTGAAATGATTTTGTAAATTAATATTTGAAATATTTTTATTTCATATCAGTGCACGTACGTATGTTCCGAAAAAAAGAAATATGAAAACAAAAAAAAACTAAATTAATTAATAAATATGGTGTAACTAAAACATTTCAAATAAACATGTAAGGTAGAATCGACTGCTTAGTCCACTAATTCTAACTGCCATAACTCAATACTCGTATATATTTTTATGTTTGGTTACTAAATATGCCCCTAATTTTTAAAATATTGACATCTGGCGGGTTAACTTTACAACCGCATTACATGATCCGATAGACCCAATGAATTTACTCAATTTTTAATTAGTGGTCAATATATAGAATGCTGGCTTAAGCTGCATCGTGTTATTATGATGACTTATCCTTATAACTTCTTGAGTAAAAAAAAACGTACTGGGAAGACATAGAAACGTTTCTATCGATATCCTATCATCAATTGTTATAACTATCAAAAGGAATCAACCATTTCGACAAAAGACACTTGTATTAAAACCAAACAGATACACTTTAACTGAAATTGTCGACAGGTGTATTATTAATTTATTATTTTTATTGATGGCTCCAACAAAGTTACGAAGCAACTAAAGTCGGATTATAAATGTGCAATAAAAATTGAAACTTTGTAAGAATAATTTATTTCCTGCGATGAGTGAGGCTTCTTAAATTACGATGTGTCGTAGCTTTGGTATATTAAAATACGTATTCTCATTTAACTTGTTATTAGTATTTTGCTTTGAATGAAGAAAATTATTAAATCAACAAGTCGTTGCGTGTGTTAATAAATAGTTACTTAACAATTAATGTGTCAAGTAAAAAAATAAAGAATATCGATAACATATGAAATAGTAAAACATAATTATCATGTAAAATTTAATGTGGCGTGAGTTTAATATTTATTAACTAAAAAAAAACAAAAAAGGTCTACAAATTATTTTAAAAAAATGTATATCTGTATCTCCAAGTGTAAGTACTCAACAAATATATATTATTTTTCAATGTTTTTTTTAAATCTGTTGATATTAACACATTTTTTTGTATTTTCTAGTTAAAAAAAGAAAACTAATTTATCTTTATAATCAAACATCATCATTTGAAAGAAAGTTTTTTTTTATAAAGGACTTTATTATTAATTTATATAACATCTGCCCTTAGCAACGCGACCTTTATCGTTTAATATATTTTCAATCAATAAAAACACCCTTTAAGGGTTACTAATAAAAAGTAACATTCAAATCGATAGATATTACGAATATAAATTGGTATCTCGTTTCAAATTAAAATAACACAATTATTTTTTTTTCATTTAAAAAAACGTATTTCGTACATTTGGGGAGAAAAAATTAAAGAATTTGTTTTTATTAAAAGCTATTCTTTTCTATTGCATATACATACATATGCGTATTTTGTTATTTATAAATCCTGATAATAAATGAAAGGAATAAAGCGTGACAAATAAAAAATAAACTGTACATTTTGTAACCATTTTGCTGAGCAGACAACAAAGTTGCGGCATTTAAAAGAAATTAAAAAATAAAACATTACAATGTTAATTACAAAACTTAAAAAGTTAGTTTGAGCCAAAAAGTTATTCCGTATTATTTTTACAAATAATATTAATTTCTTAGTAAACACATGATTGATTTCTGTTTGATCGAGGGAGAACATATTATGCCGCAGACTTCAACGATCCATGTGAATCGCAGCATATTTTAAAAAAATCCCCAGATAAATTCATGTACCCTATGCTAGTGAAACTTGAATAAAAAATGAGACTGAAATTTAAATGGTGCAAGTGGTATAATAATGTTTTATACTGGCGCGGGGAGCTAAATTGTATCGAGAGCGAACTGGCACCAATAGTAAATGCACTATCATCGTTCACTCATTACTTACAGAGAACATCTGCACAAGTGAAATTATTAACCATAAAATATACGCTTCACGTGCACCAACTATTTGCAGTGAATTTTTTTAAATTAAGTTATGAAAAATAAAGTACGAATCGCATAGGGGTGGTTTTATTTTACATTTTAAGTAATTTTACTAAAAACTAAAATGTTCTTCAGTAATGTTCTAATGCTGTTTTATATTTTTCTGAAAAAGAAATGTTGAAAATAAATATCAGTAAATTAATCTAGTTATTCCTTGAGGAGAGAAGAGTTCGCCTTTTTATTATCAGTATTAGTGCAACCTTCTTCAAGGGTTACTTTATTTATTTATATTTAATAAGGGTTTAATAAGGTTGAAACTTATATATGAAGTATTTTTTATGGTATCTGTCTTTGTAAATTAAAATAAGTATTTTTAGAATTAGTGTAAGACTGGTCATCTTAGTTTAAAAAATCTCTACCCCACAAAAATGACCACGTAAATGCCTCAGACACCCTTTCCTCAAAACAACAAGACAGGCTGCAGACGGTGTCAGGCAAAAAAATATGCGGCTTCCACAGTTTCCATAATGGGATTGTACGGGAATGTAGTTGTTATACTATTTATTCTATATTTTTTTAATTTACCGAGAAAATGTATCAGGGCTCAGAACGATGAAAGAGAAAACGTTTCCTTATGACATCTTAGAATAGTGACGTTCACCGAGGTATATAAACAATTTCAATGTTCATTAATAAATGAAGTAAATATATTATAAACTAATTGCTAGGGTAAACTCTGGTATAAGGAGATTATGATTAGAACAGCTCACGTACCATAGCTTACGTAATGTATGTAACCTTAACTAAGTTATCATTGTGAGTGCGATATACGAGAAAAGAGATAAAGCCAGCCGAGTTTATAGTTATTGATATTATTCGGGGCCGTTAGTAAGGCTCGTGTCGTTTTCAGTATTGCCTGAATCCATTTGGCAGATGCGCCCACGGGGCGAGGCGGGGCCTGGGGCGGGGATGGGAGCAAAACTCTTCTGTCACACCTCCGTTTTATATCCCGGCTCTAAAACAAGATTTATAATTTACCATTTCACTCAACGGGACCAG
The DNA here is from genome assembly GCA_949825065.1 of Odontocerum albicorne. Lineage (NCBI taxonomy): Eukaryota > Metazoa > Arthropoda > Insecta > Trichoptera > Odontoceridae > Odontocerum > Odontocerum albicorne. The sequence continues at coordinate 14,047,924 of OX463844.1, forward strand.
TTTTGGCTGTAGATCCTTGCTGGGGAATCGCGAAATGTATGAGGAATTGAGACACTTTCATATAGCTGACAACTTTTCTTTCGATACCGAAATTTTTTTTTAAAGAATCGACATTTATTTTGTCGCTATTTTCCCGTTTAAGACAGGTCGTCGATTTAAATAAATAAAGTCGCTTAAATTTTCCGAAGTGTAATTCTAAGAAAATTGATCAAATTGTAATTTTTTAAACCTTTAACACCAGGTAGAATATATTATACATCGCAAATAATAGTTTAATCAAAATAATAAAAAAAAACATTTAAGTTGTATTTGCCATTCATGAAATTAATACCAAAAGGTCTCTGAAATATTTGACTCGCTAAAAAAATGTTACAAGGATACTGCGTCGCAATTAAGATTTTATAATTTTGAAAAACTTATATGAAACAAAAAAAATATTTAAAAGAATAAGGTGATAAAAGATTTTCAGTGTAATTAAAACTTTCACAAAAGTAAAAATTATAAAATATCATCCTTGGCGCGTGTCCTCTTTATTCATAAGTCTAAAATATACCGAGAACTAAGTTGCAAATGTGAATTTTGAGTTATGTTTTCGGCGGGTGACAATTTGGTCGGGAACTAAGAGCTTTTTTCACAGCCGAGAGACGCATCAAATATTAAAATGTGAAATAAGTCGTGCGCGAAATGTTTTAGTGCCCTCGTTACGGATACGAACCCCCGACAATAATAATCTTAGGTAATCTAGCCCGCGCATCTGGGTGTCTTTCACTGCTCCACGAACACTTGGATGTTTTTTGTTTCGTAACTTGTAAGTGGAACCACTTATGGAGCAATTTGACGGATGCCCCATTTTAAGGAAACGTGGATTTTAAGTTCTTGCAAATTGTCAACAAGTATCGTATCTACTATATATATTGTTAAAGAAGTCAGTTAAATTTGTCACATGATCGAGTCAGTTTGTTGCATTGAAGAAGTCAAGCTGAAATATTTTTTTTAAATTGACATTTTGCAAAAAACTTAAAATCGACATCAACATTCCTATCTTTTTTTTAGCTGAGACAATCTAATAATGCTAGTTTTTTACATTTAGTGTAAAATTAAAATTGAAGCGAGCCCGCTGAAAAACCATTTGGCTTAGTTTCTAGCATTTATTAATTACATAATGAGTGTTAAACATAAATTTGCAAACCTTAAACATTTGGTATCTTCTACTTTTTGTTGCTGTGTCTGACTTAAGAAGTGTTATTTTTTTTATATTGAGTGTAAAATTGAAATTCTATTTTTTATTTTATTAGTATTTTTTATTTTCAAGTGCATTTATCAAAAAGGATACAAGTTGACGATTTTATCACCCATGCCTAACTTCCAATCGATAGTGTAAAAATTAAAGAAATCAATTATTTTTTGACAAATACCGCTATTTTCATTAAATGTTTTTTAATTCCGATAAAAAGTAGTGGTTTGCTAAAGAAATTATTAAACAAGGAGGAATAACGTTTCAAAGAATTATAATTTGAAATTCATTTCTAAGTTCATCTAAAAGTATATATATTTGCAACTAAATATAATATAATTTATAAATTGTTTTATTCTACGATTAAAAATGAGGAATATTAAAAATCTTTTTAATAGGTATATATTAAATGACAAAGTATATTGAATTTGAAGTTTTTTAATTTGAAGGTAGACCGAATTCCTGTCGTGCTGTAGATACTTCACCCCCGCCCCAAAATGGAATCATCAAATTAAAAAGTCCAAGTTTCCTTCCCCCCGCCGGGTGATGGAGAGTTTGACGCAGATAAATACACAGATACACACTTACACAATATGAAGTAAAAAGGAAGTATTTTTCCTGTTCATTAAATTTTTCTACTCTTCCTCCTCCCCGGTGCTAATTTTCTCGGAATTCGCGCCCTCTCTCTTTAAAATACTACCGGGCTTTATGTGTTTGAAAAAATCTACCCGAAATTTAAACCAGTTTGACAAGTTACTAACTCATTTTTTTGTCAAATAGTTGCTTTAAATTTAACGGATAATAAGAAATAATCTCGAATGCAATAAAATAAAACATTTGACTTTGATTACTTCCAATGTATTTTTTGCATATCAAAATGTGCATGTTAACTAGAAGCAGACCCTCTTTAGGTAACATGAGAAATCCGATCAAAGGGGATTAAAAATAAACAAAAAACACACAACGTGTCCTCCTCAGGTGAGTCAAACTCTTTTTTTGGTTTTACTAATTAACCTGAGGATACCGTGTGTGTTGAAATTTACAAAGTAATATGTTTTATTTATATTCTATTAGTTATGAATTTCCACAAGTGACGCCTGATCAATATGTACAAAGTATCTCTATTTGAAAAGAAACATAAATATATTTTTTTTATGAAATTGTCAATGTACTCTATGTGAGATTTATTATCTTAGTCATTTAATTGAGACATTCAAATTAAACCTAACCATGGCTCGAATGTGAACACTTTACATGAGGATTTCGAGCATGGTGATGATTTAGTGTTAAAAAAGGAAATCTTGAAACTAATTTTCATCCGAAACCAAAACGCTCCAAATGAATCGTTTTTTAACAAAATGAAAGAACATGGATTAACATATAAAACTTCGTGCAAACACCCTCCGTGGCAGAGTTGGTAAGATGCATATCCTCCAACCCGGGGTTAGTTTACGGGTTTGATTCCCTAATTTATATACAAAAGAGTTCCTGTTTGGTTTTTACTTAAGGCACCTTCAACATATTTCTGGTTGGCTGGAAGATATTTCCACGTGGTAATAAACCCTCCAGATTGTACTGTTTATACCGTAAATCTTATACAATACAAATAGGAAATGTAAATAAACAACGAATAACGATTATTTTTAATACACTTAATTCCTAATTAATGTTTACTTGACCTGAAGTATTAGTATTTCTAAGGAAACGTGAACAAATTTTACGGTAATACATATTTATAAAACATGGATATGTTGAGGTTCGATTCGCGACTAGTTCCGGTTTGATAATCTGAAATCTGTGGTACGTATGACTCGGCATTAGTACGACAGCAAAGAAAAATCTCAATCGACGAGATTTTATCTTGGGAATGAAATAACTAACCGAGGGCTTAAGGGGGGCTGAAGGCTCCCTTTTTCTTTGGATTACGAAGGCTGAAAAATATTTTCCCAGCTACTTTTTAATTAATCTTTTACTTTATCCAATACATACCGAGAATTTCTTTACGACTGCTACGTCTAAGCGGGAAAGTAAACAGAAAGATTTAAATGATCCCTCTTAAAAACGTCCATCTTCTTAAAAATGTTGGAAAATATCTAAAATTAAAACTAAACAGTTTATTTTTTTTTAATTTTATTATATTCGTTAAATTTGTGATTTTTTAATAAACACCAGAAATCTTTTCCCAACGAAAAGGTTTATAAAGTCATGTATGGTGTTTTTCTATAACTGATCTTGAAAATCAAAGAGTAACAGCTATGCCATCATTATTGAATTTTAATTGAAAGAGACGGAGTTTTCTTTTATAACCCTTTTATTGAATAGTATTTTATACACTTTCGTTCTGTACATTACAATCTGGTGGGTTTATTGGCATGTGGCAATATCTTTCAATCAATCAAAAAGTTCGTAAAACAAAACTTGAGTGAAAACCAGATTGGAACCCTTTTTAAAATATCTGGGTACTAAAGGGAACGAAACCCGCATATCTAAAGTTGGTAGAGAAACTAAGTCATAGAGCTCGTTACTTGTTTTATCAAAATAAACATTCTTCAATAATTTGATAAAATAACAAGTTAAAAAGGATAAATTGGTTGACGATGCCATTTTTTTAGAACTATGAGTTATACTTTTGTATAACTAGTTTTTTTTCGAACTATTTGTATGTATAATGAATATTTCCGAAAATTAATATTATTAACGTCAAAAAATAATTATTGATCGTTTTTTAATGTATGGGTGCAATAATTCTATAATAAAATAAACAAATGAAGAAGGGAAAGCATTAAACAAACAGGAGTGGTTCTTAATCCAATTACTCGAAGTAATATCAAGAGTCTGGGGAGTAGAAATTCACTCCCACACCCCTTCAATTACCCCCTGCCAGCCCCCTGTTTGTCCCCGAAGACGAACATCATCGGCAGTATCAATTTCGGAATAACATTAGTCATTGTCTGCAAGATGCCTCTTTCATTTCTTTTACCAATTTCTCATTCTTTTATTCCTCTTCTCGCTTTCTTATTCTTCTTGTACTTCATCTCTCAACGGGAAGACAAATTATAATGGTAATAATATAACATCCGGAGGAGTCAATAACTCGCAATAAATTTTCAATTTCCCCGCTGTTTGTATTCCCTCTATTTTCTTTGTTTTATTTTTCAACTCCAATAGAATTAAGTATATTTTAGTCCTGTAGGGATGTATAAATATTATTTTCCCATGAGGATTGCATGTTCTAGTAATATCGTGTCCTTTTGCCTCATGAATAAGATTGTTCAACATTTCTAAAGACAACCGTTTTATTAAGTAAGCTAGCTATCAATGATCGCTTTGTTTACCAGCCTTGTTTTTAATGGAAAAAAAAATAATGACCAAGAATTTGAATGGATTATTCTTATGAATATCATGCGAAATGGCCTACATTAGCTAATCTGGTCATTTTTCCTATTTACATGTACTTTCAAAACAAAAAATTTCTTAGTTGACTTTGATTATAATAACGTAAAAAGAATGAATTTGATACTTTGACAAAATAAATAGTCTAATCAATATTTGATTTCATAAATATAAAAATACATAAAAGTTGAATAGTTTATATCATTTCAGGAAACAATTTTAGCTAAAAAAGATCTAAAACAATGAAATTTCTTTTAGTACAAGCTTATAGGGGCACATTTTAACATTTCATACTAGTCGTCTGAAAATTTGATTTAAAAATGATTTCCATTTTCACCATATTAATTCACAGTACATCATTCTCTCCCAATCGTACATTTTCTCTACAATAAAAGCTTTTACCCATGAAACATTTGACGCAACTCTCCCCTTGTTCACAATCGACGAAACATAAAAAGCGCAATTTGACAAGGAAAATTACCCTAAACTGGGGGGACAGACAGGGAAGTATTCCGGGCTTTTCCGGATGCGGAAAATTTACTGTTTCCGATGTTTTTCTTTAAGATCGGATCACAAATTGCTCAATAATAAACGGAAATACCCAATATTAAATTATGTTTGCAAACAAATCAGCCGCTTCTTATTGAGTGAAAATATTTAAATTAAACGTTCGTAACAAATGCTCAAGGCGAACAGATTAAACTTTATGCTCGATTGTAATTTTTGTGTTTTTTGTGGTTTTGTTGAAATTAAAGACAAAAACCAAATGTTCAAAACACTGATCTAAACGCCATTTATTTTTTGTATTGTTTGAATATTGTTAATAGTATAGTATATTCAAATATAATTTATAATAAAGTATTTGGATTGGTTTGTCTTTTTGACCCAGAAATAATAAAAAAAGTGTTTGGCAAATTTATCTACGTAGTTTTAATTTTATATACGAACACTTAAGGAAATTTAAATGGCATAAATACCAAAAATAATAACAATATTATGTAAATCATTTTCTAATTACAACTATACACAATCTGCATATTGATGAGGATAAAATATTTTTTCTCTTAAACATATGCCATAAAAATGTGCCTACCTAAGTCCCATCGAATTGCTGAACTCTTTCCCCGCAGGGGGATTGCCTGCATGCGGTTTAAGTGTCCAAGCCAGCGCAGTCTTACAATTTCTTTAACATTTGCTGTACAAGCTTCGACATACAGCGGTTAGAGCTTTTCGTTATACATTTGTCTTCATGCTCCATTATCATAGATTTGACCTTATATTATGTGGAGAATCAGTCTTTCAAAGGTATCGACTACTTTTTCGTCTCGCATTAATTTAAAACTGTATGTCCTAATATATTGTATGACTTCTCTTTTTCTAAGAATAATCTGAAAATGGTGTATTAGACTTAAAAAATCTAATGAACATAGAAGTATTTTTTTCTACTGTAAGCGAAGATTTACCACGTACATTATAAGAATAATTAAAGATGGGGCGTTTCTTTTGTGGTCAAATCTGAACAATTTTCGGTAAATGCGACTAAAGGAAAAAAAAACCGTGAGGAAATAACATTTTTAATTTAATAGTCTCACATTAAGATTTTACGTCTTATTAACACGATACCAATTAGTTACATTTTAATGACAATTGTAGTATAAAGTAGTCATTATCGCGGCTTCAAACACTTGAGAATGGGAATGTACACAACTGTTCAGCGCTTCCCATACTAATAAAGACAGGTGAATTTTAACGGTATTGGTAGTGAAAACAAACGGAACATAATTAATTATTTACACCTACATACTCGATTCAAAATAAATCATCTTCTTTTTTCATATATTTTTCTAAATGTAGCTCAATAATTTAGAACTAAGAACTCATTTTACTCTAGCGGTTCTATCTACAATTTTTCTTTAGGGCATGCTTTGCTTTCAATCCTTGTATAAGAAAAAATCTTCGTAGATGGACAAATTCTTAGAGAAAAAATATTGATTACACTTTTTGTACACCCAACATCTATGAGTAAGATGACCTCCCACGACTGAGACGGTAAAACACTTGAGTTTTGGGTTCGATTCCCGATGGTATCCAAAAAAAATAAAGGAAAAGGTACTTGTCTAGTAACAATGTTTATGCGCGTTAGGCATGTATACGTGTTGTTACCTCTTTATGCAAGTTGTTGTATTCCCAACTTATTGCAAGTTCTGTGACTACTCCAATAGTTCTAAATCATGAGGCCCGAATAACGGGGCCAAAGACAATAGTTAACGAGGGATTAATAGAACACCTGACTAGAATCCTTTTTAAAAAATATTTACACTAAAGTTGAAAGACAGGCATTTTGTCTTACCAACCTACTCCTCAACTTCTATGTCTTTCAGCCCAGGAGTTGTAATATTGTTTCCACTTAAGATTTCGTTAACATATTTCTGGTGTGTTGGAACAAATTGGCACATTGTTATAAGCTCGCCAAGTTGTACTGTATACAGCAAAGGTGTAATAAAGCATAATATAATATAATAAATACAATCATAGAAAGCAAAACACTGTTTCATTTTGAAGTTAACAAAATACGAAGGTATATATAGTATACGTTTAGATACTTATTTTGTAATAAAAAAAATTAGATACTAAATTACTAAAAAAACTATTTGCTTGCTTCTTTATTAAATTTTAGGAAGTATGTTTGTTTTTTAATATGCAGTCAGATATTACATATTTAAAATTTAAAAAAATATTTTAATTACTTTGAAAAGTTTTGGAAACGCTGATACCGTTAAACACCAACAACACGCAAGACGAATCTTCGTGCTTAGGAAGCGAGGAGCGTTACGGAGGGATCGAATCAGAACTATTCATTGTTCCAAGACCGAAAATGAGTTATAAGCTAAAATGATTGTGAAATTATCATTCATCACAATACGCTCGTGTTTCTTGCTCTTTACAAAAAAAATAACTGATTTAGTGAGATAAGTGAGTCGCTTTTATATCAAAAGTATTCTTATTATCTCAACTAGAATGTTAATTTGAGGAAGTAAAACTAACAGGAAACAGCTACTGGATGGGTTCCACTATTTACTTATCTTTTTCTACTTGCCATAATACTTTTAAGTAGTTATTATTCACTATTGTTGCTTCATTTACTCAATTATTGAAGTTTTTTTATTTTGCGAAGTACACGTATAGTGCATTACACTTTTGTAGTGTTTCGTTTATTAATCCGCTGCAGTCTCCCGTTAGGCTGAGTATTATAAAGCACTATTTTTGTGTTGCTTTATAGTGCTAAAATAATGTATTATATGCAGCATATATAAGCTACAGAGAAACAGAAATTCAGACGTAAAATGATCTAAGAGTAAAACAAGTCAGGAATCAAACCTGGGATACCCTCTTGCTTAGTGGAAATGCTATCCGATAAACCACAGCGCCGACCTCATCTTGGAAGTTTAATCTCCTTGCCATCGGAATTTTGGGTTTGATCTGTCAATACTGCGAGCTAGCTAAAGTGATACAGCTTACACACAATAAATTAATATACGAGTACATACAGGCTTCTTCTATCCACAGGATGACTGATAATCATACCCAATTAAGAAGGATAGCTTATCGGTATCAGTATTTCGTTTATTGTGGCAATCTCTTCCAAACAACTTGAAAATTTTAAAAAGGCCTTAAGTGAAAGCCAGACTGGAGCACTTTTAAAAAAAATAATTGGTTTCCAAAGTGAATCAAACCCGTAAATCCCGGGTTAGAAGACAGAGACCTTGCCAACTAGAACACGGAAGCCGCCTATTGTACAAGATACAGTTTATTAACATATATTACAATTTCCTTCTATATAGTGTAACCTAATGGGATATACTGACTTATGCCAATCTCTTCCAATCAACCATAAATATGTTAACGAGGCCTGAAGTGAAAACGATTATTAAAAAAAATTTGGGTACCAATGGGAATTAAATCCACAAGCTCCGAGTTGAGAGACAAGCGTCTTATCAAGTAGTCCACGGAAGTGTAAGAAAGTAAAAAAAGACAGGTGGACGAAAGGATCGGGAGAAAGACGACATTCTTGAAATCAAAACGTGAGACGTCGGTTAAATTTTCTATTGTGTATGTATATTGAATTACGCTTTCGTTATATAAAGTACAACTCGATAGATGTATTGTCATATGGCAATCGTTTACAACCAGTCAGAAAAAAATATTTAAGATATCTGAATGAAAATTAGATTTTTTTTAAATTTAGTATCAGAAATCGAACCCGCAACCTCCGAATCGGATGACAGGTGTCACATCAACATAACCAAGGTCGTCAAGGGCGTAGAACAAAAAATTGGTAATGTTCGAAACGGAGTAGGAGCCAAAAGAAAAAGAGGCAGGGGGTTTACAGAGGAGGCAAAGGCGGAGAGTAAAAGAGTGTTGGGACTGTGAGGGTGACAAGCGTGGGAGCAGACACAGATACAGAGGGGTGCATGTCTATAGCTTTGTATTCAAGTTGAGCGAATAGGCCGTACACTTATTTATTTTATTTTTCATTTCATACAATTTTTCAAATCTGTTATCACGTTGTGTACCCTACGGGTAGGCAGAAGGAACGGATCTTAATATTTGTCTATCGAATCGCACAACTTTCACCTTCTTCACTTTCATACATCTCGTTATGTACGATTATCTATTATTTATACTTCTCATTTCACCTTCTTTCAAATCTAATCCACTTTATTTAATGACAATTATCTCGGTTTACCTCTACCACGTCTTACCGTTTACACCTCCCACTTCTGGCTTGTATACTCGCTTAGTCATTCTTTCTCCCCGTATGCCCAAATCATCTTAAAGTTTCTTTCTTTTTTCTTAAAACATCTATTTTGTCCTTGAATTTATTCCGGATGTCTTCATTCCACCGTTTTCATACATTTTCGTTTATTGTTTTACACTTTTCTTGTACGAACATACTGTAAAATCTAGCAAATTTAATGTCAAGTAGTTATCTCTTCCAACCAACCTAGAATATATTAAATAACCCTTAAATGCAAATCAGACAGAAACCCTTTAAAAAATCTTGATTCAAACGGGAATCAAACCCAAAACCCTCGGACTAGAAGACACGCGTCTTACCAACTAGACCACAGAGGTAGTTGACCCTTAAAAAAAATTCGTAGTGCACGTATTCACACAGCATTTATATAATTTTTTGCATTATAATATCCCATAACTGGGAAATAATCATAACAAATAAAACACTGCCGAAAACTGCCGACACTTCGCGACGATAAAAAATATGAAAAAATATATATCTGCATGCAGAATTTGAACCACCATCCCCTCATTTTTACTGAGATCATATTACTGCTTAGCTATTGCAGACAAGTATTACATAGCTAATCTTCAAGGGCAACATTAACACTTTTTTGTCTACCTCGTCTAGTCGCAATGTTTTTTCCATCAATACACATGATACAGTAAATTTTTTTTCTAGAAATCAGCAAAACATGTAAAGTGTATGTAAAGGATTTGATTTGATGTGTTAATGACTGAGCTAAACCAATTAAAAACTAGATCAAACCAAAACTCAACTCTGTTAAAAAAAAGTCAATTGATAAACGTGAGAACGGTAAAAAAAGATTTGTATATTTCTTCAGAACCCTTTGTATTCGGGACCTTTTTATCTGAGTTCTAAAGGATATTAAACTCGCAACAGTTTCATGCTAAAATACCGATTCCAAGTTTGCCCGCAGACTTCTCGAACAGTGAAAAGTATTCAGTCAATGAGTCTATGCGCGCCGATCCAACACTGTCTTGTCTCTTTACTAGATCTAACTAGCTAGATATATGCTATGTGTATGTGTATGCTTTATACCAGACTCAGTCTCGTGGATAACAAACTTATTTTCTATTTTGAACAACCTGGATTTTTACTCCCTTTTCGAGCGCGTTCCAACTGAATGTTTATTGCGCTTATTAACTGTCTTGTAAGCTTGGCTTCAGCGATAATCTATTATTTGCATCATACTTAAAAGAAAGATCTCAATACGTAACAATCCGTAACAAGTCTTCTGTGGAATTTATCGCAAGATCTGGTATACCACAAGGATCCAATTTAGGTCCCCTACTATTCCTCATATTAATAGACGACATTCAAAATTCCATAAGTCACTCGACATGTTTATTGTTCGCTAACGACGAACAAAATACTCTTGAAAAAAATCGAAACAAAATATTCTTGAAGTGATATTATAGCGAAACAACCCTTTGATCTCTTCTAAGTAATCAGAAAAATGTTAAGCAAGGTTCATGTTATGTGATAACCGTACAGGAATCCAGCCCCCAGGTTGGAAAACTCTTATCAACTAGACCACGGAGTTCGTAAGGAGGTAGATTACTTTTGTTAACAAATGTTTCAGTTTGATTTTTTTAATCATGAATGTAGAAAATCCATTTTTTTGTGTGGCCATTTTAATGCACGTCAGAAATCCACTTGTTGCTGCTGCACAAATGTTGCGTCACCCTCCAAATAGAGTCCCAATCCTCAGTCCATTTGTTCCTTTCTATCCTTAAAGCTTCTTAATGCATTTCTATCTCCATCTCTGTTTCTTCCCTATTCCCAGAGTTTCTCAAGCAAGCCCTCGATGTGCGTGACTATTGTGTATATATCGTTTCAGTAACAAACGGATTTGATGATAATTTCAAGGAATGTTCCTCGCTTTTCAGAATAATGGCTTCGATTGCTAAAAGGGGTTGCTTCAATGACTTAATGTGTTTTTGTTGTTTTCAATTAGTTTTGAATTGAAGCTATCGCGGTTGTGGAGTATGAACAATCAATTTAGATTCAATCAGTTCATCAGAATCAAAGGAAATGAATAATTATGAAATATACAGGGGAACAATTGTATCAAGATTAATAGAAATAAGTCTTATAAAATCAAACGTAACATTAATTATATTTATAGAACTCATCACGAAGAATATGACTTATGTAACTCTGTTAGGTAATAAATACATAAATAGTACACTAGCAATCAGAACATTGATGTCAATTAATGCTTGTTCTATTCCCATGGGTAAACAAATAAAAAAGGGTTCCAGTCTGGTTTTTGGAAGAGATTGTCACATGAAAATAATTTCGCCAGCTTGTTCTGTATACAACGCAAGTATAACATATAATATGGTTTTAATTTAATTTACTAAAACAATAATTTGTACATTTCAGGTTTCTCTAATTCGTATGACTATATGACTTATTATCCTGCATCTTCACCCAGGCTTAGATATACGAGTACTTCGATATCTATCCGAAAGTTTAAGTTAGTAATGCAAACGCAACTGGTTTTGTGGATATAAAATTGAAATATACTAGGTAATGAATTTGTGTTTGCTATGACTTTTTTTTTAATTAAAGGTAAAATTTAATTTTATATGATAATTAAAAAACTAGGATAAGATACCTTATTATTGAATAATAAATTTATGATTATTGAGTAGTATTAGTTAAATCTTAAAATTTACAGAAAATGGCAGGAATATTGCAACAACCAGTTCTACGTACCGCTTCTAACGAACCAGAAATTTGTGCGAACTTGCTGAATGATACCACTGCATAAAAAAAAATTATAATATTTAGTGCTATCTACAACGATACAATGCTATATATATATTTTTAAGGTGTTCCGCTGGCCCAATAGGTAAAACTTTTGACATTCAATCTGAGAATTAGACGTTTGATTCCCGAAAGAACCATAAAAAGAATCAGTCTGGTTTTTCATGTTAAGCGTTTTGACCTCTATCTGATTGGTTTTCGAAATTGCAATTGTTATAAGGCCATTAAATAATACGACAGAAACGTAAAACGTTAAAATATATTACATCCACACAATTTTTTAGACTCAACTTTTAGAGAGTAACTTTACCTCAAAGGCGCTTAGTAGATAAGAAAGTATATAAAATGGGAATTGAACGCAAGTTAATGTTCACCTCATTCGAAATCTGATAAACTTGACACAATCTCTATTTACTTTTTCTATTCATTTACTTTCGATGTGCAAATATAGTTTTTTTTATCAAATTTGAGGCGCTTAAAAAAATAGAGGTGCTTTAAAAATACTATTGTAGAATAGTTCTAAACAAGCTTCTCTGAACTAGTTATCCTGCGTCATATTTTTTTCGTAATAATCTTGATATCTGTCCAAACATCAGAAGCAGTAATCAATACTTTGCTGGTGTAATCAATACTGAATAATAGTCCGATGTCCTTATTATTCATTATTGACATTCTAGTTTTTTTGTATCTTATTTTTAGACCTTATTCCATCTGAATATAATTAAAAGCGATTATAAGCTATGTTTTGTGCATTAAAAAACCAAGGTAATAAGTTATTTGTTAATTTTATTATAATTATATACATACACGCCATTTCCCTATCACTCCCTTTACATCTATTTTTGCATACAGTTTGTTATATTTCTCTTCTTCCTTACTTTTCATTATATTAAAATGCCCCTTCTTTTCTCGGTCACCTCTACCACGGCTCCCACTCATGCGAGTACTAAACATTTTTTTAGTCAGCCTTTTGTCACCCGTCCTTTCAATTGTTATTATTGAAGTATATGAACCTCTAATTTACAATACATATATGTTACTCGTACCTATATGGAACCATCTAATAATAATGTATTCACATGAACTAGAAACGAGCATTTACTTCAAAGAGTTAGAATTCACGACCGATTGAGTAGGGCAGTGGGTGAGCTGACGGGCATCCATAGGTGAGCGGTGCCACTGGATAGATTCTCTAGTGTATTTATCCACAGGATAACTATTACATTACCTCCAATATAAGAGACCTTCTGTTTATTCACCTAGTTATCAGTTCAGAACAGTGGCGTCTCGTGAGATATTGAAATGTTACAAGAATACAAAGTTTTGTATTATATAAATAATCTGTTGATCATGTTGAATTGGAATAATAAGAAGTTTTTAAATGGAAAAAGTGATGGATCGTCAAAATATTGAAAAACACTATTGAGGTAATTAAAATTGTGAAAGACTTTCTTCAGTTCTAGTAAACTTTATGTTGTTTCACTTACGAGTTTTTTTAAGTAGTTATATGCCATGAAAAAAAAACATAAGCAGATTGAATTATAAATTTGTTTAGTCAGTCTTTCGCCATCCATCCATTCAACATGTCCAAACCACCTCAACCTGATATTTTTCATCCTACTTAATTCATTAGCTTTTAACACAAATTCATATTTAATAATAACATTTATTTTTTAGTCATGTATCGACAAATAAAATATTCTTAGTTCACGTAATCAGCTTTTTTATAAATTTCCAAATCCACTTTTCACTCTCAAACATCATTGTAGGCACTAATTAATATGCAGATGTGTTCTGAATGAAATTGTGCGTAACATATTTATCAAAAAACTCGGATCTATCTATCAATTTTAATCTAACTTTATAAAACTTCAAGAGAGTCATCCTTATGATTTATGACAAACTCAAAAATACGAAACGAAATGAACTTATAAAACACCCTTCAATAACGTAACACAAATATATTTCTGTGATACGCTCGTGGCTAGAAAAATATTTTTCCACTTTCCCGCTCCGCGAATAGTTTGGCGCCCTTTTTGATCAAAGCGCGCCAAAACGCACCGAATCCGCTACAATGGCGCTACCTGTCGCCATCCGAGCGTGGCCGCGCGCAAAATTATTTTTAGGGCGCAAAATCGTGCGGCGAAATAAATTTTAATACCACGACTAATACGCCATACTAACAAGATGATTCAATAAATAATCAAAGAAAAAATCGGCTTATATGTAAAAAAATATTTTGTTATAAGTTGTATACATTTCAATTGTGTTAATGCCAATCTATATTTTGACTTAGTTCCACGCTACTTTGCGCTGAGTAATAAAGCTTCTTTACGGGTCTTTAGGGCGTGAAACTAATAGCGGAACTAATATACGAGTCCGGTGAACACGCGCCTTTATTTAAATTTTTAAAATTGTTCGTCCAGTTTCAGTATAAAAACGGTAGAATATCGAGTGAACTCGTAGTTAGTCAAGTCAGGCCTCGGGGTATGACTCGGATCCGTATAATTCAGGCAGTACTCGTTGGTATGTCTATTAAATTTTATGTTATTGACTCGATTTAGAACGCACGTGATTGTTTACGTTGATAAAAGGAACATTTTTAGAGAGTATCTTTAAACAAAATTTAATCGAAACCATTTAATATAAAATAACTGTAAATTAAGAAACGTTTTTCTTCCAAATACATCGTGACTATTTTTTTGTAAAGTGTTGTTCACTCAATGAAGATGTTGAATTTCTAATTTTTCACATGACCAATAACATTTATACGACCTCAAAAGATCGACAAATTGATAATTTATTTCGTCAGTGCGTAAATTCCATAAGTAAACTTAAGTTATAATTTTAGACATCATTTTTTTCAACGTTAGATTTAAATCGGTATAATTTTTTTTACAAGTAAAAATAATAGATTCGTATTTCTCGGATAGATGTCATTAGGAGAAAAATTACTTTGCTAACTTCATTCCAAACGTACTGAATGTATATCATCACTCTACCTAGATTTATTTAGTCACGTAAAATTCGAAAACAGTGCCATATTGAGGTGATTATATACCATATAACGGTAGTCTAGTGCGACGTTGTATGGAAACATTAGAAGTCGCGATGACTTATGTTGCCCATAAACCAAAATAACAAAGTCAAAATAACATACTACAAATGTATCATACTTTTCAGCGAAAAGTTCTAAAAAATATATAAAATATGAGCCCAGACATCACGTTGTCAAAATTATTTGAAATTAAGGAATTAAGCATTATTGAAATGAAATAAAATAACATAATCGAAAGTTAGTAAATTTAAAACAAAATTTCTCCTAGCGATTTGATCAAAAGTCATAAAATAATGTTGATAATATTTTAATTTCATTTGTAGACATCGAAAACAAAGCAATACAGAAAAGGTACATTGTTTATATATGTTTCACGTGATTCATTTAAGAAACAATGTAACATATTGTATATCAGATGTTATCAAAATGTCTGGACTCTTCTTGTGCGACTCTCCGATTATGCACCACCCGTGTATGAAGAGAAGACAACCTATCGGGAACATCACAAATAAACGAACATTCACATCATATCAGGTATAGTTTACAACCCAAAGTTTCGTGAAAATTTTAATTTATGGAAGTTGTTAAAAAAAAATTTGACCTTAGCGTTAGATTTTGCATTTCATACTATGAATAAAAGAATGTTCAGTATTTAATCAAAATCACGTACAGTTTTCCATTAAAAGTAACATTAAGCTATACAAGAGATAAGTAAACAGAGAACAGCAATACATAAGTATTATTTCATATCCCAAATGATTACAATATTGTGCAATAATCGATCAAACACTGTTTTTACTTATCCCCATATCGGCTTTACACCTTATCGGACCATTCATTTGTACCCATTACGCGTATGTATTGTATTTCATATAAAATATTTACATGTACATTTCCATCAAATATTTACTAAAAAGGATGTGAAATCGAGTGGTTTAAGCGATTATTGGTATTCTATTTTGCTACTACAACTATGGACAAGTTTATCTACAATACTTTAGGTAATCTGATACAAATTGTATCGTTTTTACTGGATGTTTATTTTTAATAATTATAATTATCCACGATAAAAATGTTAGTATATATCCAACTTAAGTAAAATGAAGCTTTCTGTTTTTGAAAAATATACCTCACTTATTAGATAAAAGTTTCAAATAAAAATAAAAAAATTGATACATTTTTAAATTATCGATATTTCATATGTAAGGCCCGAATCCATAGACAAAAAACAACACATTAACAATAAATACCAAAACAAATATTTTTAATTAAAAAAAATGTATATTTAATGTTACATTTCGTACGAAAATGTCTTAACTTAAAAAAGTTTGGAGCGTACAAAGTTCAACTCTGTATTGAAATTAAAAATATTAAAGGCTAGAATTTAGTATTTCGTATCTAAGCTGGACTATGAAGTCGGACTTAAGACTTATAATCTGTCCTTCCTCTCATAATTTATTTGAAAAAAAAAACACTACAAATATTTCATTCGATGTATTTTTACTTTGCAGTATGAACATATGTTAAAAAACAGCTATTTTGTGAATTACGGGGGACAAAAAATGTCCACTGTTGAAAAATCAAATCACGAAATAACTTTTTATATATTCAATTTAAATAATTGTTTAGAAGCATTATAAAAAAAACTGCCAGTCAATGCGCGTCTTTAGAACTGATACATGAAATTATAAATAAACGAATAAAAAACCATATGACCAAGAACGAAAATATAAAAAGTACAACTCATCAGGTGCACACAAAAAAAAAACAGCATGATTTTGTGTCTCAATGAATAGGCAACTAATCTTCGACAAAAGTTATTAATTTTTTTCTTCCTGTTGTTCATTTAAATCAATCTTCTTATTACTTACAAAAAATAACTTGAAATAGACAGCATCCTTAGATAACTCAATTTAAGGCAAACTAGTTTAAAATGAAGTAGCCGCTTTTAAAGCTGTTTTTACGTGTGTATCTAATCGTAAATACTAACAATCTTCCGAGGTGGAAAACTAGGAGATAGGTGCATGTAATGAATTGAAACAGGGAAAGCGAGATCTGTAAGTGGTTCGAACTATTTGAGATAAGAGGCGGCTGTAAAAATGGTGATGGGACTATTTTATGGTGAGTTCAGAGGTATCAAACACGACAAATTTAAAGTAACTTTTTTTTAAGTTATAAAAAGTCAAACAGATGACATCTTACAATGTTGAACATACAAAAAATGTCGCCCAGTTCTGTGTATATCGAAATTTGAGTGAAATTGTTACGTTGAACATGGATAAATAAAATGTGAAGACGATATGCGACGATTCTTGCAGTAAATTGATTTATAAAAATTGAACGTAAACATCAAATCGGGGAGTCTCACTTTTTAAAACATCCCTTCAACAGAAAACCAGGAGAATGAAGACAAATGGGTTAGTCATTCATTCACTCATATGGTATCCTTCAACATATTCAAATTAGCGATGCGGACATATTGAAGAGCGTGGCCGGGAGACAGTAACTCGGAATAAATCGCTCCTATTTTTCAACCACTGGAGTAGATATGGAACTATCAGTTCACTATGGCACATGTTAGCAATACAACCATACGTGAAGAGGTTGCAATACTGGTACACGTCTAGCGCACTCGAGTATTGAAACCAACTGGGAACTCTAGACCCCCGATCGAAGGTCAAATATTTTCCCAACTAGGTCAAAAAGGGCATCAATAATAAGATGAAAGGATAGGGGCAAGTAAATTGTAATGCACTAAAATTTAGATCAGAAATGATATTCATATTTGAATGATGCACACGAATTTTAGAGGAAAAAAATCGTCGTATGGTAACATGTAAGTTAAGTCATATAAAATATTGGTTTTTAGGAATTTATTATTGAATAAATTAACTGTGTTAAGAGGTAGAAGATTTGTGATCTTCTAGTTTCACTTATTTTCACTGTAAAATAAATCCCAGTGAAGCACAATCGACGCAGAAGAATACACAGTGCGTACCTAAAATACTAAAATTACGTTTAAATAAACAAAGCTAGGTAACAAAGTTTATATTCATGTTTGTTTTTTAAGAAAATAATTATACTATAATTATAACATGGAATCACAAGCTTTAATTTGTCAAACACTATCACACAAATTTATTTAGAATTAAAATGCACCATATAGTGTCTTCATTCATCAATCAAAAAAACTTTTCTAAAACACGAAGCAATTACATTGAAACGAGACTTCCATGCATAGAAGTCGTATAAAATGCATTCGAGTCGCATAAATGCACAAGCTGGAAACAAACACAAAACATTTGTAAATAGCGAGTGGAGCACGGTGCGGTCATACGGCACGATGTGTCAAAACAAATGGCACAGCAGTTTATTGACAGCACGCAAATGTAAAAAATGTCTTTTTCATAGGGTGACTGCAAATAATTTTACTATATTTTCAATGCAAACAGTACAATTACAAGTTTGGGAACCAAATAGAAGAAATGACTCGAAAAAATAAGTCCTATAGTACTTGTTATCTTGAAACATTGTTCTTGGTAATATTCTTGATATTTATTTTACATGTCAAGTATATATACAAGTAATATCTAAACATAATATATGAAACAAGGAGACGAAGAAGAAGAAGTAATTACATGTCCATTCTTTCAAAAAAAGGAAAAAACATCGGATCCAGTACAACGGTGTGACCAGTGAGTTTACTGGTATGCAACAGGTCATTCACTTAAAACTAATTCTACGACACAATTTCACTTTTTAACTAAATGGACGTTGAAACGCCGAGGGGATCCTCAACTACGAGGCCCGGCAACGACGACGATGCGGATATGGCTTTGTGGCCTGTCATTTGTCGTGACACTAGTAATTTAAGCATTTGCCTGTATCTTACTAAGGATATAGGAACATTGAAAAAAAACATTGACATTTTTTTACCGATTCTTGATTATTATTACTTTAATTCCCATTACAAAATTTTCATTAAATTGATAAGCTATGAAACCTTAATAGGAACTGGTACCACGTGAGGCAATTTTTGGGGTATTACATCAATTCTAAAATATTAACAGCCCATCCCACAACCCATTATATACGAGACAACACGTTTCGTGAAAAATGTCAATCCGATCTCCCGCCAAGTGCGAAATACGCGGCGTCATCCGTTATCTCGTTTGGAAGGGAAAACCTCCGGTTGAGGTTTATAATGAGGTGAAAACTGCATATGGTGATAAAGCTATGAATCGTACGAGTGTGTACAAGTGGTGTCGCGAGTTTAAAAACGGTCACGTCACACCTCTTCACCCTCCGCCAAAAAGTTCAAAACCACAATTTCAGCCAAGAAAATCATGGCATCCGTGTTTTGGGACTGTCAAGGCATAATTTTAATTGAATATATGCCTCAAAGGGAGACCATCAACTCTGTTAGATACTGTGAGACCCTAAAAAAATGCGGAGGGCGATTCAGAACAAGAGGAGAGGCATGCTGACAAAGGGAGTCTGCCTGCTGCACGACAATGCTAGACCACACACGGCCAACGCCACGAAGGAACTGCTCGCCTCGTTTAAATGGGATGTCCTGAACCATCCCGCGCATTCCCCTGACCTAGCACCTTCAGATTACTATCTCTTTACCTCCCTGAAGCTACACATGGGTGGAAAAAGGTTTTCAACCGACGAGGAGCTAAAGGAGGAGGTGGGGAAGTGGACGGAGGGGTTGGCGGGAAACTACTTCGAGGAAGGCATCAAAAAGTTGATACCCCGCTTCACCACCTGCATTGAGAGGAATGGCGACTATGTCGAAAAATAGCTTACATATGTACTACGGTAACCACGTAATTTTTTTGTTTAAATAAAAAAAATTGTAACCTACAAAAATTCAGTACACTTACTTTCTAGATATGCCTCGTATCTATAGTACATGTATTAAAAACATATTTAAGAAATCGGCAACTATGAGAAATAGCCCGATTAGATATTACTGGTGAAAATAAATCACATCACCACTTACTCTATGGGCAAACAATATATGTGTCAATAGTCTAGTGAATAATTAAAATGGTTATTCATTTTTGGCATCTTAGGTTTTGTATTCTACTTTTAGTCCTTATTCCGCCTGATTATTTTTAGTGACGCTTATGAGCTGCCTTTTATATTTTTTTAAGCGTAGGTAATGTTTTATTAAAAATCATCATTACCCAATATAAGTCATATCTTTATTATTATTATTATTATTATAAATATAAAACAAGCTTATTTTAAATATGTTTAATAATAATTTGATCAAAACTGAAAGGAATATTAGGAACGATCTACACTATTTAACAGCAGACTGGAGCGCTCCGTTTAGGCGGATGGGCGATTGTGATTGTGTGTGAGAGCGTTTTAAATCCGCATTAAATGGTTCGATGCAGCACAAGTATAACAGTAAAAATATTCTACAATACAAACTTCACTATACTCAAGTTATTCTAAGAATGTAACGTTAACACACCTTATTTTATTGTATTACACTTTCGATATGTATACAGTACAACCTGGCGGGCTTATTGCCGTGTGGCAATCTCTCCCAACCAATAAGAAAGATGTTAAAGAGGACTTAAGTAAAATCAGACTGGTTTTTTCTTTATAAATCTGGGTTCCAGTGGGATTTGAACCCGCAACCTCCAGGTTGGGAGACAGGCGTCGTGGCAATTAGGCCACGGAGGTCGTCACCTTACAAGTTTCTAAGAAAATCTTCCACTTAAAAATTAAGCGTCATGCGTTATACACAATAAGGTATTTGCAGCCCACGGATAAATATTTGGCTTATTTTTTTGTAAAAATAGCAAAGAGCAAGAAATTATCATATTTCGACAATCATTGAAAAATTCCAAATCTATGAACATCACATACATTCACAACATTTTATACATCACAACAGTGTTCAGTATGTTTCGATCTCATGCCGAAAAATATGTACAATATATTTTATGTTTTTAGTCTTTTGCCCGTAAGTTTTCAGTGTTTTTTTTGTTAAATATACATGTACGAGTATATCGTATAATTTTGCAAATGCGAGCAACCCCCTATACAACCCTTTTATTAATACCCTCCTGTTCTTTGAGATATACTTTTTTTATTAATTTTTAATAATGAACTTTTGTATTATATTAATATTTTACTAACATTATAACTCTAATAAATATTTTGATTTCTTATATTTTTAAATATTGGGTTCAATTCACAATGTGTTGAACCTTGGTTTGAGCCATTGGCTTGAGTTGGCTCATTAAAAGCCATTATATGAATTATCTTTCTTATTTTTTATTAGAGATGTAACTACGTGTACAATAATGAAGAGATTAAGTTCTCTCGATGTCATAACTGAAGTGTAAAAATGCGCGATCAAACAGTAAAATCCAATGAACATACTCGTATACACTGAATAAATAAACAGTGAATATAGGCTACTGCGAGATAGGAAGATGAATTTATTCACCAAAAGAGACATATCTTTAAAAATTATCTCTGGGTTTATTTTAACCAATCCCCTTTGGATTAATGGTAATATTATGAGCAATAATCAAGATATCTACCTAAATATTACAGACTGCATTCTGAGGATCATATAGTCTGACAAATAGTATACTTGTTATTTATTATTAGCATCCCGGTTTAAAACACACTTTCAAGCTTCATTACGGTGAAATTTATTTTATTGTGCTTGTGAACTGCTTTTTATAGATTCAAAAATAAGGCTCTCTTAAGATGATTTTTTATTACGAAATAACACAATCCCAGTCGTCTACTTATTATTTATTAATAGAATACGTCTATTTCGTTAAACTTAAAATCATATCAGACTTAAGTTAACAATACTGTATTCTACGTGGTGTTTAATAATTCAGGTTCTAGCCACCTTGGGATGGTGTGACAATATGGTACATATGTAGACAGTCCAGTCCTATTAATACATAAATAATATCCATCAGTTGCATAGCTAATGAATGTGCAAAAACCTTCAAGAGTTACATTTTGCCCGATTATTTTACTTTAAGATGTAAGTGAACTTACATAAATAGGATTTATGAATATACATTTCAAATTGCCTTTTGAAAAATAAAAGCAGTAAAAACTTCACACAAGTATGTATTTCTTCCAAAACAACGTCAAAATATTTCTTACTATTTTTAGAATAAGTAGAGAATCGACAAGGAATTCAATAGTGTTTTTTTTTTATTTTAAAGTTTTAACGTACTCAAATACAAAAACAAATATGAAAATAAATTGTTTTACGATGTGTAATTATTTTATCCGAGTATTATAATTGTTGGAATAGTAGTTCAAAAATTCGAGTCTAGACTTCTCAGTAGTAGGTGTGAAATTTCCCATTCCTCAGATCGAATTTATTAGTTTTATTTTTTTCCTTTTATTTAACTTAATCAGTGGAACACTCATGATCGTTACACCACAGAATTAAAATATTCACGACGAGCATATGCCGTATAATTAATAAAAAAAGAATGTCTCAAAAACCTACTTGAAAGAGTCTCAAAATAACGTACCTAACGCATCACTTACTTATACCATAAATCCATAAAAGAAAAAGAACGACTTGCATTGCTTTGAAAGATATTTAAATACGGTAGAATATTTTATCAAAATGCTCTTTCTTTGAAATGCCGACTGATAACAGTAAAAGCATCCCTTATTTTTTTTAATATAACATAATCTCCTACACGCATATGAAGGTATAACGCCCGCCGCTCCAAACCACTTAGGTTACAGACTCGAGGCGCGGTTGTCCCAAATATGAAAATCGATTACAACTACTTGCGCTACCCCAAGTTGTTTCAGCCCATATGATGCGAACAGATATTTTTTAAGCGCATACCACCCGTCAAACCCTTTCTCCTGCCACCCAACCCCTAATTTACCGCCCCTGACCCCTATTTAGCTTCTCCCGTTCATCCACCCCGTTTTACGGCTCGCGGCTCGCTGATAACTATCCCTGAAAAGCTTAGGGCGCCATAATAACAAACATACCGTGTAAGTCATTGGCAATGTGTGTAAGTTGGTATTTTTCTAAAATTCTAAATCTCTTTTACACTAAGTATCAAATCTGCATCAAAACATTAACTATGTAATTAAATTGGCTTTTGCGATCTATGTATATTATTTAAGTTTTAAATAGAACTTACTTAATAATGGCTAAAAAAACACTTTAATTTCTAGTCTTTTATAAATTGACACGTGTAAGCCAATATTCCTAGCATACTAAGATTTTTTAACACTATTATTGCAAATACGATCTGGCAGGGTTATTGACAGGAAGCAATATCTTCCAACCAATCAGAATTAATTATTTTTAATACTAATATTGAAATTTTGAGTTATATTTATCTGCTGATGGGATACTTTTTCAAGGAAGTAATCTAGTAAAATACTTTTTTATGAATAAATAAAAATTATATTTAGTAACAAATAATTTACTAGATACAGGCGTTAAATATTTGTATAGCTGTACCATATAGTATAATTTAACAAAATTAAATCACAAAACAGCAAATTCTATAAACCCTAAAACGAAGAAGGGGTAATTTATTAGTATTGACTTTTGATATAGTATTTTACTGATTTCCCAACAAGAAAAGATAAATAAAATATAAAAATAAGAGCCTGAGCGCCAAGACTCTTCAATTCTGTCGTCATATTATAAAAAGAAGACCTAGATTTCAACTTTCCTGTTTTTATATTTAATAATAAATTACTTTGTTCCAGTAGTTGGAGCCGAAACCTTTGATAAGTTTTGTATTTTTTTTCAATAAAAAGATATTTTATAAAATGTCGACATTCTACAATTTATGAGTAACTTCTTGCATAATACATATATATGTTAAGTATGTTATCTATGTAAATATTCCAGACGTGCACCGAAAAGCATTTTTTATTTAAGTTATACATTTGTATTTAAAACAACACTGAAACATTTGTTGATAATAAAATCTCTTGGAATTGTTATTTTACGAGAGATCTACTACACGTGTTTTCGACTCATTCGAATAGTGTTACTAAGAAGAATTAGAAGGATTGCTAGGAAGCGATTGTAATAAATTCATTAAACATAAAATCTTAAATAAACAAGCTGGTAAATATAAAATCTTACATAAACAAGCCAGGAAAAACGGTAATATTTAAAAAAAAAATACTAAATGGTTAATTTTTTTAACTTTTGAGTTAAATTATTAAATAATATATTTAACTTTTTCAATACGTATTATCCATATATTCATCATTTTAATTTACAAAACAACATTTTCACAAAGTATGTTTTTAAATCCTGACATTTTTTTTACTTAAATCTGATTTGCTATTTTTGCTACTCTTGTTTTTTTACAAGGCAATTAATAAATGAAAACATAGAAATAAAGTTATTTGGCTAATTCCTAACAATAACGTTGTACAGTATTACTCTCGTTATATACAAAACAATCTGGTGAGATTATCGTCATGTGGTTATCTCTTCTATCCAACTAGAAAGAATGCCTTAAAAAACAGACTGGAATAATAGTTGAAAAAAATTACGTACCAAGGAGAACTGAACCTGCAGCCTCCGAGTTGACGACAAATATTATATAAAATTGGCCGCGCAACATTAACATAAAAAATCACATTTTAAGACATACCCTTACTAAAAAGAAGCACTTTCAATAATTCTGTTAGTTAGAGCAGTTTCCCTACAAGAAGGAGGTCGTGGGCATGAGTCCCATTTCCAAATAAAATGTATTTCACATCCTTTTCGAGGTAAAGTTTTTGACGAAACGTTAACAAATTATACATGAGTGTGTGAATCTGGGATCACTTAATTGCACAACGATTTATGTATCCATGCACACGTTACCAAGAATCAAAATAAATATAAACATTAATATTAATATTTTAGTCAAATTACGACTAGTAGAGAACGTATCTTTGATATTAAACTTCCTGAGAAATTTAACACAATGAAATAGAATAATCATCGATAATATGCCATAATTATTTTAACTGCAATTGCCTCAGATATTTTTGAACGTTTACACTGTTATTGTTGACCATAGTCAGCCTTGAATTATCCAATTATTGAGATGCTATGCGTTGTAGTTGAGCAATATTCAGAATCGTAATTGCAATCAGATAATCATTATTTCTGACTAGTTAAAACTAGCCTTAGGAAATATCTGAGTTAAAGTTTACACCATAAATAGTATCTCTCTTTAGTATGTTATTTGTTTATGCAACACTATAGACAGATATCATTGGAATGGGGAAATGATTTGTCTAGAACTAAAAGAATAGAAAAAGTAATTTTACATTATCATTTTGTGAAATAATTTATTAAACTGTTTTAAAAAAAAGTCAGTTATACAAAGGTGATATCATATTTTTGTCTACATCATATGATCAAAACGAAATTATTTTTTAAAGAGGATACACACGATAAGAGTAAAATAAACAGCCTTACTCTTACCCAGCCCTTATGAGATAGAAGGTACACTACCATCTAACTTACATAAAATGTCCTGAAAAGTGGTACAATTCTCATGTACATGGTAATATAGTAGGCACTTTATACAGCCGAATTTGGGCTAAATTAAAAACTCAATGCCAATCGTCCCAAAATTACCTCCAAATTAATTTGAAATCATATGTAAACATCGGTCAACACCAAAATTCGTTTGATAAGAAATCTACATTTTTCCATAACATGAAGTTGTAACACGAACGTTGAGGAAAAAAGAAAAATATCATATTCATGTTGGATGTTTTTAAGATGTGATGTTTTGTAGTTCATGGACTATAAACGCACCAATGCGATTATCCTCTAGTATCTAAATATGAAAAAAAAAAAAAAAAAAAAGGCTGTCAACGACATGCAGGAATATAATTCCGCCATATTTCGACATGTCGCTTGAAAACAGTTTGGAAAAGCTGGTAGTGACTGAAAGTATTAAAAGGTAACGAGCAAGAGGACAGTTTCCGGCAAGTTGGATAGAGCAAATAATCAACTCAGTTTCACATCATCAGCAAACCACGACTCTTACCCAAAAGCAACACAGCTAAGAATAATGGGAGAGTTATACTGTAAAAAATATGAGAGGTCAAACCAGCATTCTGTCTATTTTAGGAATTTTTTTTGAAGATCAATGAAGCTTAGAAAAGATTTACAATTTGAACAACATTTCAGATTAAACAATAAACATTAATACGAGTTCAATGAGCAACTACACAAGTATGTACTTAAACATTAACAAAAACGAATACCTGCTTCTGAATACAAGAAAAAATCATGAATATGAAATGTTACCAACTTTCGTTACCAAAAGTGTGATAGTCATTGATACCTTTGTAACGGAATAAGAGCAAATCTGTAAACAGATGCATGGACAGATAATCATTTGAAGTCGTTGCATATCTGAAAGGAGAATCAAAACGATTTTAATAGGACCTTTTTCCCAAAAGCATTGTGTTTGGGATGTCATTGTGAGCACGCTCTGTTTGAAAAAAGCCTTATTATGTATTTTTTCCTTGGTGATGGCTACACAATTCAATGACGCCATGTTTTGTGAAAACTACACGCAATTCGCTGTATGAACAATGTGCCTGGTGAAATGGTTACTCGGATAAGAATAGCTCAAAACACCACTTAGTAACAGGGGAGGTAAATTATTGGTTGATAGGGTATTTCAATAGAAAATCATATTTATGTTTATTTTCCTATATAAATTTGTATTTCGCTTTCGTTGTATTCAACACAACCTGGCTCTTACAACCAATCAGAATGATGTCAAAGAAATATGTCTTACCAACTAGGCCACGGAGGTCATCATTGCTTGTTTAAGATTGCTTGTT
The DNA here is from genome assembly GCA_949825065.1 of Odontocerum albicorne. NCBI lineage: Eukaryota > Metazoa > Arthropoda > Insecta > Trichoptera > Odontoceridae > Odontocerum > Odontocerum albicorne. The sequence continues at coordinate 14,075,077 of OX463844.1, forward strand.
AAAGATTGCTTGTTAAAAACATTTCTGAATTGATAATACAGACATGTTGAATGGCAATATTGTCTTCGGTCCCATTAATTGCACCTTGCGGTTTGGATTCATTGGAGTTGGCTCGGAATTTGCAGTACGTCATGGCACGAGTTGATAATGTAACCGCATATTAAGAGGCAACAACACTGGCACCCGGTTAACGCGCGTAAGTATTGTTACCAGAAGAACATTACTAGACTGAGGCCCATTTCTTAAAATTTTTTTTCGGATACCATCGGGAATCGAATCCGAAACTCCGAAGTAGAAGTCAATCTTCTTACCAACTAGGCCAAAGAGATCGTTGAGCTAAATTATACTATATAATCAAAAGAAAGCTTATAGAGATGAATAGCTTAAATATTTAGAAAAGTGGTCACAACAAAATAAAAAATGAGAATTTAATCTTAAGGCGTTCCGCCTAATCATTATATGGATCCAGGATACTTCAAAATTACGCCGAGAATTGTTAACTGAATAAATTTAATTTCAAAAAGAGAATGGATTCTGGAAGGTGGTGTCATTGTAATGAAATAAATCTAATATGTGAGGATTATTTAATGTAGAACATTGATTCATTTTAACAACGCGATTATTTCATAAAAAAATATTTCTTTTATAAGAAAAATGAAACCCGGTGCCAAAAATACATGGTAATTTCGATACGCAATTTGAATAAATTATTTTAATAATTTTGGGTATGTGAAAAAATAGTTACTGGACACAATCCAAAAATCAGTTTCCAATTAATACTCGTGATTATATTTTTTTAAGCACGCCTTAAAATATTTTTAAAAAAATATTTCATCCACGTACGATGTCGACTTCTAATCCTATAGTTTTATATTCAATCAGCCAATAAAATTGAAGCACTTAGAAATATAAACTGAATAAAAAATTGCATCATATCTAACGGGCATTAATGGTTGATTTATTTTAGGAAGTGATAAATATTTTACGTCCTTATATAACTAAGTTCTTGTACGATGAATAATATAGATTTATCCGTAAACTTCTATGGATAAAAAGCCCTGTTCCGCATTTGACAGAGATTATTCCCTAACACAGCGGGAAGCTCAGTGCTCCCTCAGTAGGCCTAACGAGAGCGGGCAAGCGTGAAATCCTCAACACTAACCCCACACATCCGGCAGCAGGGCCTCTGCTTACAAAGCCGGTTCAGAGATGTCTCTGCACTCTGATCCAGACACGCAGTGAAGCCAGGGGACGAACCGGGACATTAACATGGATAGTTGATTTATTTATGGGAGCTCCTCAAAAGTTTATACATTTATTTGTCCGACCGTACTGTCATGCAGATAATCTTAAGGATTTATATATCAATCAAGGTACGTTTACGTTAATCGATTAAACATCACGTAAAATGATTGTCCATATGAGTATATATACATATATCATATGTACATATGCATTATATCCAAAATGAACATTAGTTACATAAAACATGAAAGAAATATTTATTGGTTAAAAACGTTTATTTGATACCAATATTTTGAATGAAATGTTGTTTTTGAAAGAAGGTATCCCTTTTCTTGGAGCAAAAGTAAAAACTTTCCGAATATTTTAAATACTAGTTTTTCTTACTAACAAAAAAAATTACAGGCAACCGAGATTCGTAGTCTCATTTGTAAAAAAGTTTTCAAATAAAAATATGAATCTATTAGATGTTACTTAAATAGATACAAGAAATTATTTATTTAAAAAAAATGATAAAAATGGGAGTTGAGAACCCAAAAATCTTATAAAGTGTTGATCAGCCAGGTCACTCATACTCGTGTATGTTTTTATTAAGTACATTTATTATTGTTTTATAATTCGACCATTTACTACTAACAAAAATACATGAAGTAAACATTTGAAGAAAAAATGTTAAATACGAAACATGCGAATGAAAAACAAAACATGTAAGTCTGGCATAACTAAGAACTAAGAAATAATAATGTAAACATTAAAATAATAAGTATTCAATAAGGGGTGTAACCTGGAATGCGACACTTGCTTCTGCAATTGAATACTGTCAAAAGTTCCAATAATTTAATGATTGTAATGGTTGAACAGACACAAAAATATTGCAACTATTTTATTTATAAAAAAATATTCGAGTGACATTGAAACATTCTGAATAAACACATAAGACATTTTGGACAAAAACATAAAATTGCACGAATGAAACACATAACTACAAGCTTTTCAAAATGAAAATGGACGGATTATCAGAGCGGAGTGGGGCTAGTAACAGCCTCATAGCTCCGCCAAGGACCAGCCTCTGTGTACAAACAAACGGGTACAGAACTGTGGAGTCAGTATAAATACAAACGAGGAAGATTAAATTATCCGTTGTTTTCAACTGATCGAAATACTTTTGTGAAATGATCGTTTGGCCGCGAGAGGAGACTAACTCTGCGAGTGGAATATCGGACGGGAGCAGCGTATCATTTTGATAGCAGGAGCGTATTGTTCATCCGCTAGCCGCCAGTAACATAATAGCGTCGGTCACCCCCAAAGGGCTCAGCGTGTTTCTGTGCCGCGCCATGTTTTATACCACGGGATCAATGCCGAGAGAGTACGGATTAAGCGTAGACCACGCGAGTGGCTTGGTCCAGCTTTCGTGTTTGTGCGCAGAGGCTGGTCGCCGGTGGTAATCCGCCCGTGTGTATTGTAACCTGCCGCTTGTTTGGAAGAGATAGTCCGGTTGATGATTGCAGCAAGCAGCGCACCCAGGCTAACACACCCCGCCGCGAAGCTACCGGGAGGCTCCGAGGAGTTAGCGGAAGCTCCCGGAAGCCAGAAAGAGCTACCGGGAGCTTCTATAAGACCCCAAAACCTCCGGCTATCGGGCTAAGTGACCGCGGGGAGAGGACGGGGGGGAGTTCATACCTGTCGGGCGCTTTCATTGACAGGCACCTGAAAAAGAAAGAAATTCGAACCAATTCGTTGAATGATTATTTTTTTGGGGGGAATTTCGGTAAATATCAAATTAGCTCACGGGCGATGACTATGCAACAGACTAGAACAGGTGCGGAGAACCTCCAGGCAACCTCAACCAATCCTCGATACAAGCCACACTCTAGCGAGGAGTCACCAAGTTAATCTGAAACAAGAATTGGCATAGCGACTACGCTACTGCAAATTTATTTTCCCTTCTAAAATTATCAAATTTAAATTAGTGTGTACAAAAAGTCGTAACAAAAATAATGTACAAACATGAACTTCCCCATTAGTTCACATTTTATCTCGATTATTTGTATGAGGAAAGGTTGAGATATCGTAAAAATATTAAATTATTGACAGGTTTTAATTTATAAAGAAATACATTTTTCTCTGTTATATAATAATTAGTACTAAAACGTAAAGTATTATGTATAAAAAATAAATATTATTAAAAAAACACATTAATTCACAGTGACAGATTTTATTGATTTATTTCAATAACGTTGTGATTATTGCTTATATTTTTGCCATTCAATGTAAGATTAAAAATAGATTCACCATAGTTATATGACGAAATGAGAAACATTTTTACCCACTGTTACGAATCTAAATAATTCAACTTAAAAATGTAAAATGTGTACAGTAAATTCGATTTCAATTCTATCTTATTCAGGCTTAAAACAGTAAAACATTTCCAATAGTATTTTTTAAACGCATACATGTGTTTATTCAAATTTATTTTTAGAGTAACTTAAAATGTATTTATTTGTTTCTAATTTAATTTAATTTTCGTATCACGTCTTACACTTCAGAAATTGTGTTTAATTTTTTTTTATCTTCTGAACTTAAATTCTTGCTTAAAACATTTGCTTAAATATGATTTTATATAATGGCCACATTAATAATTTCAGTCTCAAAGAGAATCGTCATGTTTTATATTAAGTTAATTAATGTTAAAAACGTAGGAAATTTAATCATCTTAAAAGCCATACAATCCAAAAAACATCACCCCCGATGATTGATACAGTTTTAATTTAATACTCTGTATTCGTTTCGCTTACATGTTTTTCAGAGCCATCAGTCGTATTGATAAATAAAGGTCATAATGTTTATTTTATGAATTATAAAAACATTCCCATAACGGTATGGAAAAAAAATTGGGGGAACCAGCAATTAAGATATTGTGGCGAACAATCAACTCTGTGCATTTTGACCCTCTGTATATTTACAATATAAAAAAAATCATCCGCGTTATGGATTGAAAAAACACGCGATCGCTTCTCATTGCAGATATAAGAATCATTGTCGAAAAATATACAATGGAATAAAAACTGCCATAGATTATTTTTTCTTTTATTATTGTTATAATATAATGCAAACATGAAACTGCACATTGATGGCAACAAAATAAAATGACTGATGGTGATACTATTAATTCAAAATACTTTTATTCATAATGAAATAAATGTATTACTGATACTCGATAAAAAAAGAGCCAAACATATGACAAAAATGATCGATTTGATATCGTCTTTCTAAATGATAAACATAACTTTTTCAACAGTCAAAGGAAAATGTTGAATAAAATAATGTCCCGAAAACGTAATCCAAACTAGTTATAATAAGCTAAATTATCATTTTAGGAGATATTATCTTGTAAGCGCAGTATTGGGTGAAAACAAGCTTTTAAGATTAATCAAAAGGTGACCTCTATGGTGTAGCTAACAAGTGACCAAACTTTACCTGGGAGTTCCGGAATCGATTCCCGATGGTATCCAAAAAAAATAAAAGCCCAATCCGGATAATACGTCCAATACCATTTCGGACATATTATGAAGCACTATACACTATGGAAAAAATAATCTTTCAAGATTTTTTTTATATTATACAAGATTGAGACATTTCGTCACAGGTATATTTAAGTGATTCTATATTACAACAAAATTATCATATTTGTTCATTTTAGTTCGTTTTTCCATAAAAAAGGATTTTGTTTATTTTTACCAAAAAAGAAAGTAAAAACTAAATAAAAAAAAACCCGGTTCTAAATCACGTCATATTAGGTACCAATTTAATATGTTTATTTTCACACAAATTTATTCATACATTAAAGCTCCTTCTGAAATTTTACAAAATATAGTAAAGTTTACTAAATTTAGTTCTGACATAAAATGGTAAGTACGAAATTTCTAAAAATATTATTTTCATAGTTATCACTGCTAAAAAAATTAAAAGGTATTTTAATTGAAAATATTTCACACTATCCAAAACTACGTTGAGCCAGATGTATAATATGTATATGTGTACATAAATTTCAAAGGATTTAAACTTTTAAATTGAAATATCTCACAAACAGTAAAAAGTTTTTATCCAATTTGTCCCAGAAACCTGACGATTTACAGTAATACGTCATGTAAAGAAACCTGACGATTTACAGTAATACGTCATGTAAAGAAACCTGACGATTTACAGTAATACGTTATGCAAAGAAAATTTAACGCAACGTAAATGAATCTTCTAAAATGTAGTTTAAATAAACCATAATTTTCATATTATCGTAAAAAATATTATATGTTTTAAAATAAATATAAAATGAAATTGATGAAGCAGAAATAAATGAGTATCAATATATAACGGTATAACATCGTCAGATAAGATCTTGATAGACCAAAATGAGAAATAAGTTGCGTTTTGAGAATACAAAAAGATGGAATAAGTGTGGTGGCAGGAACGAATGCCTCGTATTAATCATTTATCATGAGCCGATGCCCGCCCTCGCAATTCCAAAACGGACCCAAATCAACTTGCTGACCGGCCATCTACCCTCCTCTGTTGCCCAACTTGAGATATTTTATATTCCAGTTGATTGCGACACGTTATACTTATAAGAATTTCAAAATTAAAACGATCAACTTACAGATGGCAGAAACATAATACAAAAACTAATGAGTAACATTCAATGGTATTTTTTTTTCAAAATTTAAAAAACAACTAAAATAAGATTCTTCTTTAAACAATTGACTACATTGTATTATTTTTTTATTTTCGTTACATACCTACTGTATAAATATTGGTTTGATAATCACATGATAATCTCTTTCAACCAATCAGAATAATGTTAAAGACGCCTTGAGATAAAACCAACCTGGAATCCTTTCGTAGTAAAAATCGAGTACAAACGGGAATCGAACACGCAACTCCCAGATTGGAAGACACGCGTCTTACCAACTATGCTATGGAGGTCGTGACCCATTTATTGTAAAAAAGAAATAACAACTATTTCGTAAGTTGAAGAGCGCTCCACCGGCGTTTCAAGTTAGGCAAATATTGTGTGTCAGGACAGCAATATGTTAAGTTCGGATGAAGAAGAACCAATATGAAATCCACCGGGAGTCAAACTCAGGACACCTGGATGCCAACCACCAGGCCACGATGTCGATATTTTAAGAAGCATTATATATTTGAAATGTAAATACACGAATCATTTATCGTTCAATTTTATCCTAATGTTACATTTTGATTCAGTAAATACTCAAACGTTAATTAATTAAACAAATCTTATTATTTTCAATCAACAAATTGACACCCAAATGGCGTGACTGATTAAAACAAATATAACCCTATTTCTGGACTGTACAAAAGTCGATGTATCCTTTTAAATTTAAAAAAATAATTTGAGTGCATTCAATGTCATCATAATGAATATACATAAATAATAATTCCATAAACTTATCAGTAAACTACGAGTATAACAACAGTATCAACTACACCACATCTAAGAGTTCAGTTCTCTTTATCTGCAAATGACCGACATTCAAAATGAATAACTTCTACCGGGTGTCATTAATCATACGGACCAGATAAGTGTCTAACCTTCTGCCATCAACAAACTATTGTTTCTAAATCGTATATTTCATTTCCATTGCTTTTTATGTTTCTTTCCTTTCTCGTAGCGGCACGGCGCTAAGACATGAATATTCATGAGTGGTCAAGAACATTTTTCCTCGATCTTTTGGAGTTATTGTAATCATGTATTCTGTTTTTTTTTATTTCTCGTTAATCATTTACAATTTTTTAAGTCATTCAAAATGCATGTATAATTTTTGTTAAATACTTTCTTTAAAAAAAAGCTACTATACATTATATGCCATCTTTAGTATAATGTTTTATCTACTAGCTAAACATTTTAACTTATACTTTTTAACTAACCTTTCTACTGCTTAACACAAGTTTTAAAAGCGTTACAAAAGTGATACTTGTTCTTAAATAATAATATATAAGGCAGATTTTGCTATAGTGATTCGAACTAACACACGTCTTTCTGAAATAATTATGTTATTGTGTGTCAAATAAGTTTAACATTATAAAATCCTTGCACATAAGTGTTGACTACTTTAACCTTAACACATTTTACAAAATACCACTCATAGTTTTTATGAAGCAACAGAAAACTTTATATATTTCTTATATCCATACAAGAAAATTATCTCAAAATTTAAAACGTCTTCGCATAATTTACAAATATTCAATTTTAATCAAGTTCCACGACGTTATATCGCTTAAACTTTTTTTTTAATATAAATTTTACTTATATCTATTAAATATTTTAAAATCAATGAAAGTTTACTTGAACCATTAGTTATCGATACACGATGGCACAACTTCTGAATGAAATGTATCTACCTGTCCGGCCAAAAATCGGATAATTTAAATTTGAAAAGGGGCAAATTAGTTATTTTTTGCAGCTTTTGTGGGTCTCCAACTGCGTGAAACAAATAACTTGCCAGCTTTTAGCACCACAAACTATTGTTTTTTTTTCTCAATATGACCGACTATCATCGATTTGATTGAAAAAAATATATGAGTGGCTATTTTAGGATGTCCTCTTACAAAAAATAAATGAAAAATTAATATTATTGCAATAATTGCTTTTTTATTTGAATTGTTCTTCAATTAGATTTTTTCCGATATCTTTTTTGATTATCATATAACCCTTCAACTTATTCGAATTGATGGTTTGGACCTATTGAAAAGCGTAGCCGGGAGATTACACTGTCTTAGGTCTCATTGGTTTAGCCCTCGGGTTTAGAACTATACCGACGTAGACACGGAACTTACGGTATTTGGAACACTAGCCAGCACGTAAAGAAGCAACAACACTCGCACACGTCTAGTGCATGTGAGTATTGCTATCAGACCAACTCTATTTATTATCAGCTTAGGAATATTATTTTATTTTTATTTTTTTGATATCATCGGCAATAGAACCCGGTTTAACTGTTCTCGTAGATTTGATATCAACAAACTGTGAAATGTGAAGTAGTCAGTATAATGTCAAGCTGTAAGAAATATAAACTGTACATAAAATAATATCAAATAATTATTTCCATCAAAAGTAAGACAATTCGGACAAATATATATTTCGATTTTCTTACCTAATCATACTATTTATTTCGCCTGTCCAATTTGCAATTTTACAGTGACGCCCTTTAATCTGTCTCAGCACTACGTTTTTTAATTGAAATAATCACACGCACTTATAATATTGTCTTTTCATTTAACTTCATTTCACTCAACCTCATAAAAGTATTACACCAAAACGGTACTTATAAAACAGTATTTTTTTAATTAGTATTCATGAATACTACCTGCAATATTTTTTATTCGTGAATTTTAAGGGGTGAATCGAATGATACAAATTAAAATTATTTTCAATAAATCATAATTCCTTCGGGTCGATTAAAGGTTCGCCCTAAAATGCTCATTTCCTGTTTTCAATTATATTTTGTAACCAATCAATGAAATATTGTTAGCTTGTCATTGTTATTAATATGATCATGCCAAAAAACATAAAAAAGGAACGATGAAACATAAACATATTTCATCACGCCATTTTACCGTTGACAAAGAACAGAACGCGACGTAGTTACTTGGATTCATTTTACTACTTAGCTTTTCTTATTTCGAAATCGCATTCAGTCAGTCACTTACTTAAGATAGCATTGTAAATTTGTTAAATCCCTCCTTCACCACCTATCCGTTCAACATGTCCTAACAAACTCAACGTGTTCTCTTTCACAATACTTGGCTTATCAGTTCTTAGCTCATCATTAAAAAATACTTTTCTTATTCCATCAAATATCGACGCATTACTTATTATTGTCAGTGCACATAAATAATGTAAGGAAAATAAAATTCTATTTTTGTGTAAATTTTATAAATATTAACTGTAGCATGCATATTAAATTACACAGTATTGTAATGTTAAATCTTCGTAAAATAGGAAACTAATATATTTTGTGTTTTAGATAGTAATTGAATTACTGTAATTAGTTACGTTGTAGTTAAGTATAATATATGCAAGAAATAGTTACGTTGTAGTTAAGTATAATATATGCAAGAAATAGTTACGTTGTAGTTAAGTATAATATATGCAAGAAATAGTTACGTTGTAGTTAAGTATAATATATGCAAGAAATAGTTACGTTGTAGTTAAGTATAATATATGCAAGAAATACAAAGTATAAAAAAAAGGCCGATACTGGGAATACTATTGAATTTCTTCAATTATTCAAAAGCATGATTTATAATTCCTCGTATCTCTACCGAACATAAATAGTTATTTAATTAATTACCACTACTTTTTGATCAAACTTACTATTAGATCGCATTCGTTATTTTGTAACATTTCTTAAGAAGCAGTTACTGAAAAAGCCTTCTAAGTCATGGTTTAGGGTAAGCCAATCCGAGTGACAGATCGAAATAGCTCTTTATGTCCGTCCGATCTTCTTCAAATGGTTAGTTCACATTCACAAAGATATCTTTCTCAAAATATTATTTGAGCGTAATAAATTAATCAATTTATTTATATAGCACTCTTAAATATATTCTTGGTCATGTGGATATATTGATATGCGTTGCCGGGAGACAACATTGTATTATATTACACTTTCTTTGCATACAGTACAACCTGGTGAACTTATTGCCAAATATTATTTTTTCCAACTATTCAGAAAGTTTTCAAAAACTTTTATATGAGAAACTGGCCTGGGATCTCCGAATCCGATTTCCATTTATTGAAAGTCGTTGTTCTACCAAATAATTCACGGAGGTCACCGTCATTGTACGTGGTAGAAATACTATCGCACGTAGAGAGATAACTACTACTTGTCGAAGAAACACAACCAAATGGGTGCCCTTTTCTAATATTTCAGGTATTAGGTTAAGAAAATGTCTTTCGTTTAAGTGTAAAATTTCAATTGAAAAACAACAATGGTACCAATCAGTTATGTATTCGACATTATTTGCAATGACTTGTTGCCATTAGTCAGGTAGATATCTGTGTATAGGTATGGAATCCAACCCAAAACCTTTGGGTGCACGGCCAGCATTACAACAAATAGTCCATGGAGGTCACCAATACAGTAAATGATAAAATGTCTATCAATTGATTATATGTATTGATTGAAGTGATGCGATACAGTGCCGAGTTTTATACAGGAATAAACGTGAAGTATACGGGAAGTGGGTAATGACGGATTATTATTTCTTCCCCACAGGACATACTGACACAAATCAAACTGTCTGGCCGCAGTTGCCAATTCGTTCACACCATTAAATCCCGCCGACTACCGGTGCACGTAACTGCACTTAATAACCAACGCTGATGTGACTCGAGGTGCGAATTTGTTTTATTTAATACTAATAATAAAGGACAATTTATAAAGCGCCGTTTAGAGAGCAAACTATTCTCAAGGGCACTCTAACTCGGGATTCTAGCTCACTATAACTGACAGAAATTATTTTTTTAGACAAGTTGAGTGTAAGAAAGATTTGAAAAATTATAGCATTACTCAGAATATCCTTTGTCCCAATTTTCCTTTATTTTCCTGAAAAAATCCCTTCATCTAGTTCTACCATTATTATTTAGATTTTAGTCATTTTTTACTTATGGTAAATGTAAACTATTTTTTTTAATCTGTCATAGATTAACAATTTAACGTGTCCAAGATAAACTGATTGGTTGGAAGAAATAATTTTATAGCAATAGTCCACCAAATATATCATATTTACCATGTACAAAAAGGAATATATTTAAATACTCGTAAATGGATGTGAAATGAAAAACGGAAAACAGTGTAAATTGAAGAAATTTTTATATCTTTACATCGGATTACCGCGCAATGTGCGATATTGAAATACGAAGATTAGCAGGTAATAGAGTGAATGCTTTGGTATACAATGTGTTTACCGATCGGGCATTTTTAAAGAAGCAAAGCTAACTGCGCACAACGAAATCTTGGTCCCAGCATTAGGATATGCTAGCAAAACTTGGACGTTAAAAAAAAGTGATGAAAGTAGCAAAAAGTTATGAGAGCGTTGAGAAGAATGTAGGAAAATCAATGTATGGCAGAATAAATTATGAGGGCATTTTTAAAGAGTGTAGATTGAAAGAAGTTGCAGTGCTTAAGATAATTAAATGACCATTGAGATGGTTCAATAACTTAAAAAGAATTAATGATGAAAGATTCATCAAGTTGATCAAATTCATTAAAAATTTAACAAAAGAAATTAAACTAAAAATTAATAATCTCTAATTAATAATGGAGGATGAAATTGGTTCAATGATAGGAAGGAAGCAAGGGAAATTAGGATGAACAGATATTCTTAGTAATGTAATATAATTCTCTCTTGAACGGGATTAAGGATGGTGGACATCTGATTAATCTTAGAAGTTCATTTTGGAGTCACGCCGCGTGCATTTCAAATGAAGATGTGTAAAGTGAGTATCTCATTCATGAAATGTGTTGGAATACAAATATGTATCTCATTCATTAAAATATTTTTATTTATGTCTTCAAAAAAATCAAATCACCTTCGTAATGTTTATAGAGGAAGAAGCATGTATAATTTTCAGTCAATAAAACTGTGTAGAATGAAAACAAAACGTCTACAACAATGGCCTAAATATGTTTCTGAATGCTTACAAAATAATTAACCGAGACTTATCAAAATATTTAAAGACGAAAAGCTGTTTATTGACAGAATTAAAATAACATAATGCGCTGTAATCGTCAGTCGCGCTCGCTTAAGTAAACCATCACAAAAGAAATAGGGGAAATAGTTTACAGAAATATGAAAGGAAAATATGAATATTTACATTCAAATCATAACTTTGTAACAGGAACTGAACACGGGAAAGCAACGCGGGAAATTTCAAATAGTACTCGCTTAGAAATGTTTACCCTCCAAAAATAAACACGCTCAAATTTTCATGAACCCTCCGCAAGTCTTGACTAATGACGTTTAATAGTTCATATTTTTGGTGAATTAATTTGCGAGTTACAAGATTTCGGGTTCAGTAACCCCCCCAGGCCTAAGACTGAGGGGGTGGGATTTTCTTTTCACAATACACTTCGACACGCTTCATATTCGAGTTCTATTTCATTCTTAAACTAAGGAAGTGAGGTTTTGGGAAAGAGATAGAGATCAATGTCAAGTCTTATCTGAGGAACGTCAGACAGGGAACAATCTATGAAGGGAGGAGATTGGCGCCTTGCGGGGAATATCTGCGTTGTTCTTCGTTTATGATGAAGCAGAATGGGAAAGGGGGATGTACCACCTCGACAATCCACCCCCCGGAGGATGGTGGATTATGAAGGAAAACACTGAGTGTAACTTGATATAACATTTCTACATCCAGGCGTTGTTACTTAAGATTCGACATTGCAGATTTGATTCGCAGTGAGATACAGAGAAATATTTAAAATAAATACATATTTATTTTTTATTTTTCTATGACGATTTGGTTATTAAAAATCAAATAAATGTTACTATAAGAATATTTAAGATAAAAAATATATATACGACCTTGAACAGATCATTTGAATTTCAAAATGATTTTTTACAATTAAAAAAGTGTGACATAAATTTTTTTTTATTTTATAAATTCTTGTCACTTGGTTATTTATAGCAAAAAATACATCTTTTATAAAAAAATGGCTCCTTAATTATGTCCAAATAATATATTTTTTGAATAAGGAACGTTTCTTAAAATGGACTAGCAGAACTATTTTTTAGAGTTCGTAAATTTTTGCATTAAATTTTCTACGAAAAAAGTTTTGTCTCAAACATATATTAATAATAAAAAAAAGGAACGCTCCATTAATTAGTATTTTTAAACATGCCTAATTTCAATAAACAAATCTTTTATAATATATTATTTCGAATAATGTAACAAATCTTAGTTATTTGTTTCAATAATGTAAATTGAACATGTTCTAATTTGAAAAAAAATCTCTCCAATTAATTTATATTGTCCATTGTTATAATCCGCGAACAGCAGAAGCAAAACTCTGACACAGTCGAAATGTAAGGAGCGCGTCTTGGGTTGCTTGTTATAAGCATGTTAATTAGACTGAATCAAATATTACCCGGTCTGCCCTAGTTCCCCCAGAGGAGAAAACATTCCCTCCTCCCTGGCCCACTAGAAAATCTTCCATCTCCGAGAAATATTATTACTTATCCAGTAATTTCATTTTTTAAATGAGTCATTTGACCCCTCCGAATTTTCATTTATAAAGGTCATTAATCTGATTATTCTCTGATTGTATCTGTTGATATTACGTTGAGGACCATAAATCAAATTTGATTAATTGTTTTCAATATAAGAAAATGTCAGCTTTATGTAAACAATGAACTAACGTATTGTTGTATTATTAATCTAAATATTGAGATTTTATTTGAAAGTTAATTAGTCGATATCAATGGGAAATTGTTTCAGCAAAAAAATGTAAAATACACGCTATTTTAATGTATAATGATTATAATCGAGCAATTAGATATGGCTTTTTTTATAAATACGTATTTTCGAAGTGAGTGAAGTTCTCAATCTAATGGCCGCTACCACCACCTTTCTATCCGTGCACTCCTTTTGTTTTGTTTTTTGTAATACCTTATCCTTTGAAGAGGTATGTTGGATTTCCGAGTTAGAACGCCCTTGAGAAGGGTGTTCTCTTTTTACAGCACATAATAAATTGTCCCTTTCATTATTATTAGTTTTATTCATTAAGTTCGATCGTCCAGTTTGTTATTAATAAAATAACCAACTTTGTGATATTGAGTTGAGTAAACATAGTCCACTCTCTATCAGTTATATGAAACAAAAATTCAAAAGGTTATAAAAACAATATTTACGGTACTATTTAAAAGATCTGTTGATATGAAAAAACATGATAGTGGTACAATTAAGATATGAGTGATATCTATGAATACTGCACTACGTTTATTAAAGAGTTGTATACAATTAAAAACATCCCCGATTTTCCTGCGTAGTATTCAGTTATAAAACAAGGCTGTATTAAAAAATTTAAATGAAAGGTGAAAACAGAAGGTACAAAAATGATCTCTTTCGCTGTAATTATCGCGCCTCGAAGCGTACTGAATATTTGAATATTTTACACGTTTGATGATAGAAACAGGATTCATCAAATATTTTAGGTCTTTCCTTCTGTAATCTACATGCGTGAAACATTTATAAGTAA
>OX463844.1:14089795-14376795 GCA_949825065.1 Odontocerum albicorne
AATACTAGTGTTGATCAAATGTATTTTTGGCTGAAAAAATCTTTATTGAGAAGATAAAAATGCATAGAATAAAATATATGGTTTCGGCCCTGCATCCCTCCCGGCAATTCTGTGAATGAGTCGGATGAATGGAATGGTTGCATCCCAAACGGAATGAAGGGGAGAATGGGATGGAGAATGGGGAATAGACGAATTTACGATTGTCGCCGGAATACGAATGAATGATACAACGGAATGGAATTCTACAACTTGTTGCTCCCCATTCACAGCAATTTCTGTTTCCCTCAAGTCGTCAAAGGCATTTTATTTACCTTTTTATTTGCTCTTCTCCTTTTCTATAATGCTAACTCGAGGGTTTTTCTTTTGTGTCGTTCAAGGAAGGTGAAAATATTTAAAGGCGTAGTTTTAATGGAGAGGAAAATGAAGAAGAAATACTAGCTATTTTGTGAAAATCAAGCAGGGAAAAATATGTAAAACACGTGGAAGAAAAGTATATATTATATTTAGCGGTACGTATCATTTTGTAAGATCGTTAGTAAGAGACTGCTCGAATGGAAGCCGCGACCCAACCAGATCAAAAGGAAGACCTCCAAACAGTTGCAGTGATGATATTGGGATGATCCCAAGAGTAGGATGAACGCAACGGAACCAAAATAAAAGCCAATAGAGGTATTTAAGTATGACTTTTTCCAGACCTGAAAACAACCTATGATGATGAAAGAGTTAAACCAAAAGTAAATTATTCATTTAGAAATAATGTTATGAGTTGCCTTCATCTATCTAACAACCATTAGCAACCTAAAAAGACAGGAAATAAACGGCTAAATGATTAAAATATCATAAGATATCTATCAGGTAAGAAATTTGCCTTAACAATGAAACAACATGGAAATATCAAAAGTGTGAACGAAAAGGAGATTATCTTTAAGGATAATACCAAACTTAAAACCACCTCCGAAATGCTCGTTTCTTATAGACCTGTATTAAATGGAAGATCGGCGGAAGTTTATCACTAACTTGTAACTGCACGATTGTATTCGTGACAGGAACTGAAAAAGTGAAGAAAAAATCATGCTGATTAATAATAAAAATTAGCTCTTTCCAACACTCGTTACAGTTTAATTTTAGAAAACTTCAATTTTAAGTTGAAAAATACAATTAAAAAAAATCGAACCTTTTTATGTATTTACCCAATTAATTACCCGCTTTTTAATTAACGTATTCCAAAAGCTCAATATTTGAATAAAAAAAACATGTTAGTTAATTCATCTGAAAATAATATTTAAAATTAATGAGATCTATATTAAACACAATTTTAGTTCAATTTTTAAACATGGGTGAAATAATCAAATAAATGATAAAAGAGAAAAAAGAAGAGAGATAAAAATTAACATTAATTTTAAAAAAATATTCAAATACATGAACCGGAACATGCAAGAATTTTTAAAAATCATAAACTTTTCATCTAAATTTCATTCTATAAATTCTAACACAATAAATACGATATTTTAAATCGAGAAGATAGATCTTAGTCCTTATTAAACGTAATACTTAATACCGAACTATTGATAAAGTGTAATCAATAAATACTTGTATTAAAATTAGTGGTCACGGCTAAGGGTTGTCACCCCCGCGACCCTCTCAGTGAATAGGGAACAAGAAATAGGGAAGAGGGCCCGGACCCTTAGCGAACACCTGTGGGAACCCTGATAAATCTCCCTCCTCCTCCAGCCCAGCAGCCTGGACCCTCAGCACAGCCCTCCGCCCCAACAAAAGCGGAGATAAATCTTGCGGATAACTCACACGCCGATTTAACACCGGACCCTTAAACTCTAATGTGATAAATGGGTAGGAAAAGGAATTAGTTAAATGTTTGTTTTTATGTCTATTACTTGCTTTCTTCGAGAATTACCAAAAAGAAATAATGATACAAAGCTGTTTCTTAGCACATGGCACTGAATGAGTTTAAGTTTATTAGTTTTATTCCTATTTATAATACTTTATTAAATAGCTATAAAGCGTCGGGACAACAATAAAATCTGATAAAAATATGTCTGAAAAGAAAACAAATCCGGTGCTCACCTGGAAACAAACCCAGGATGTCTTAGTGTTAAGCAAGCATGCTAAGTATAAGACTAGCGCCGATTACAATATTTTTTAAGATAGTTTGTATATGTGAAAATTAGTTAATGAAATAATATACAAATGTGGGGAAGTTTCTAAACGATGACCGCACTCAATATATTTCCAACTTCACTTAAGTTTTAAAACTGCTGGATACGATAAAAAAATAAATACATTATATCAAATCATTTAATTTTTTATTTCATGTTTAAGTATTTAACTATTAATTTCTCTCACGGTCGATGATCACCTCAGTATAATAAATAAAATTTTGTAATGGCCTCGAAGTACTTAAAGTATCATACTTCAATTTTAATCTGTTTTTATATATAAAACTTGGGCTGGGTTTTCGTTTCAAGAATGCCTTAGTGCCTGTGCTAGGAATAGTTTTAAGTTTAAAATAGGTACTGATAATTATTTCCTCTCAGCCTGATTGAAGCAATAAAAAAACTTGAAATTATGAGATTTCAGTTTATACCACAAAATATTTTTTTTAATCGCATCCTAGGCAAATAATATGTTTATTTTTGTGATGAAATATAAACTATTAAATGACCAAAAACCTTAACAAACATATAATATCTATTCCCTTTCAATAAGAGAGTGCCTAACTCTAAATATTTTGATAAATTAAATTTGTGAGATATACCTTTGAATTTACAAAAGTCAGATGTTTTCATCTATTCAATATGCATACGTTTCATATAAAATAGATTTTATAAAACATGCTAAAGCTTTACTTAAGTCCATTTTACTTGCAGAATTTGCTTCTGAATGTAAGTAGAAAGATACCTACTTATATTTCAACTAATTTAGGTAATATCCACATCTCCCGTTAAATAATAAAATAAATGCTGGATATTTTATAAATATTTATTTGATTCAACAGTAAAAACTTATAGTTATTAAGACAAAAGCAAAATATAATAACATAAAACAATATAATGACCTCTGTGGCCTAGTTGGTAGGGTGTAAAGCAAGGTTCTTCGGTACTCGGAGGATATTCAATTCCTGCTGGAATTCATTATTTTTTAAGAAAGGCTTAAGTCAGGATTTTACTTAAGGATTCTTTATTATATTTCAAGTTTGTTGAAAGAGGTTGTCGTATGGCAATATATTCACCAGGTTGTACTATGTACAACGAAAATGTAATGAAACACAATATACCGAAATAAAATAAATACAAATTGTAAAAATATAGAATTTTTATTGGAATGAAATTTTTCAAACTAATGATACTCACCTAAATGAAAAATATACATATACACGATTAACCTGGAGTAAGATGCAAAAGTATTTGTTACGCTGTGTGTGAATAGTATCATGAAGCGGAACAGGCGTGTCACTCCGAGTTTATCACGTATAATTTTATAACATCTTGTTGAAAACCATTAAGCAAAAAACATTTTTTTATTCAATAATGTTTTTATATATTTAAATATTTAATTAACTTAAAAAATAAGTTTCAAAACAATCGTCTTCTTTTCCGACATGTTATTTTTTCTACGGAATGTATCTTTTTATATAAAATACACAACAGGAAGACAAAAATATATTAGAACTTCCACTTAAGCAAATTTTCAAAAATAACAAGAAATTACTTAAAACAAATCAAACCGTGATTATTTTCCAGCGATTTACTATGGGATTCTATATTATAGCATTCTAAATTATAATTCGAACCAATAAACCGTAAAATGGAAAATGAACTCAAAATATTGTATAAATCCTCCAACACTAAATGAATTTCTTTAACATGAGATGATAACTGGATACAATTTCTCAAAATTGTACTGAATTCATCTAGTCTAACTCCATCGGACTTTTTATCTTAAGTCATGATTAGATTGTGATAATCTAAATATTATAATTATCCTAAATATCAGATACAAAAGTTCTGATGTCTATGGTCAAGGTATAATAACATTATTGTTTATTATTGACTCCTCAATGAATCTAACGTTCAGATTAATTTCAATTAGATTCATGAAACCATAATAAAAAAAATCTCGAGGTGATATTATAATAAAAAAATTAGCTATACAAGTCACATTTATTATCATTATTTTGAATTTGAAGAGCAAATTGCTGTAGCTGAAGCAAATATATTGTGTAATAAATATATATATTTCTTGGCAATTCAAATCCTATGAATCTCTCGATCAATAAATGCACGTTTTAATAAATAGGTAAGTACTTAAAATTTAAATCGCTTGTAAGTTTATATTTTTAGCAAGAAAAATAAATTTATAAATCGAGTTAAAATGCATCAAAGGTAATAAACCCAAGAATTTTCACCCGAGCTTCAACGTTTAAACGAACCTCTGGGTCGAGTTTCTTATACATTTGACATTCAGCTTGCCAGTATGATAAAAACAAAGTATTATACTTATAATAAAACATGAAATTAGTACGTACAGATAAAACCCAAAAGTAATCAAAGTTACTCTTAATAAAACACGAGTTTAATTATTAAATAAATAATACCCTCTCTGAGCCGTTTCTCTAATCTCCAAAGCAATAGTGGCAACAATGTAACACTGAAAGCGCCAATGTCTTAGCGAATGTGTTGTTAGTTGTTATACAACCCGAGTAAATCTTGCCCGTATAAATCCGGGGGAGGTATCCGTAAAACAATAAAGTCGAACCCCGAGATATACGGCCCGCGCTAAATCTCCAACCTGAGACAATACACGGGCGGTACTCCGTACTGTATTCGGTATTCAGTATGAGACACCGCGATACCGGGATACCGCACTGCACCGCCGGCAACTTGAAATGTGATACGGGTATTACTGAAGGCACTTTCTTCCTAGGCACTTTGAGAATAACGAGAATTTAGGTTACAATAATTTGATTTATTTGTTATTTTATGTGTTCTTTATTTGTTTAATTATTTTAGTATAAAAAAGGAATTTAGCTACGAGTATTAGTAAAGGCTGTTTCTTTGTAGGCGAGGATGACGAGAATTTGAGTTACAATTATTAGATTTATTTGTTATTTAACGTTTTTTTATTTGTGTTTTTTTTTTAGTTTAAAAGAAGATTTTTAGTTATTAGTGAAGGCTCTTTCTTCGTAGGCACTTTCAGGATAATAAGGTTACAATCAATTGATAAATTTCTTTCATGTGTGTTTTATTTCTACTTTTTAAGTGTAAAAAAGATATTTAAGATCCTAAGATTATATTATTTGTAAAAACAAAGCCAATGAATCTTTATTTAGAGTTCGAATATATTATCTAAAAAAATCATAAATATAGGTAATAGAAATAAATGTTTAAACTTGTCCAGTATTTTCCTATTTATAATACTTGAATAAGACTAACGATCTTATAAATAATGGGAATGTGCCAACGAGTATATTTAAGGTTTATAACCGCTAGTCGTAAATTTAATGGAATTAAGTTATTTTCAAAGTTTAATTAAAAAATCGACTTATTTTAAGAATGCAAACTTATTTTCTACATTGTTCAACTATGCATGTGAATAAATAATAAACGATTAACTAAAATTGCATATTGATTAATGAAAATTATGAATAAACATTAAACTTAAATGGTGCCTTGTCTAGTTTTAGAAATTAATATGAAATCGATAACCTTTGTTGATTTTTCCAAGCAAATAATAAGTAACCGTTAAGGCATGAAATGTGTTTTTCATTTATAAAACTTCAATTTCAGAAGATAATTCTAAATATCTCTTGTTTTTTGGTAAATTGTAATCCTTCACAAATTGTCCGTATTATGTACATAGATGTAGAAAAAAGTAATGGAATTACTTTGTTACAAAAAGTAATGGAATTACTTTGTAACAAAATGTAATGGAATTACTTTGTAACAAAAAAGTAATGGAATTACTTTGTAACAAAAAAGTAATCGAATTACTTAGTAACAAAAAATTACAAAATACAAATATCTTAAGAAAATCACTTATTTTTAGATATCAAAATGATTATATTATTGTATTTTATTAGTTTCAATGTACAAAGTACAACCTTGCGTGCTTATTGACCTATGGCAATATCTTCCAACCAACCAGAAAGGTGTTAAATCAGCCTAAGTGAAAATCATACTGGAACCCTTTTTTTTTTTAAAAATCGAGTGACAACGGGAATCGAATCCAGTTCCTTCGAGTTGGATACAAGCGTATTATCATGTACGCTCCAATACTTAACATATGCAGGAAACTTTACATAAGTAAGTAGTAAAGGGTGGCAAAATAACATATCACATTTCCAATTTTTTTTTCTAAACATACCTACATATTATATATTTTCAACCAGAAAATATTGGTTAGTAA
Source organism: Odontocerum albicorne (assembly GCA_949825065.1). Taxonomy (NCBI): domain Eukaryota; kingdom Metazoa; phylum Arthropoda; class Insecta; order Trichoptera; family Odontoceridae; genus Odontocerum; species Odontocerum albicorne. The sequence continues at coordinate 14,096,219 of OX463844.1, forward strand.
GTAATATTCTTAAATAAAATTAATTTAATATTTCTAATAAAAAAGCAGTAAGCTAGAACTCAAATAATTTTAACTTTTAACAAAAAAACTAACTATCTGCGTCATAACAAACCATACATTTGCCGAAAATAGATAATAATCTTTATTAAAATTTCAGCACAAACTTGTAATTTGATTTAATTTAGAATAAAAAAATTGCGAAATATCAGTAGTGGCATACCTATCATTATTACATTCCTTATTATATCTAGTTAAATAATTTCCTATTCATTTATATGTAAAACAATATCTACGAACAATTTAGGAGTACATTAACAATACATCACCCAATAATAATCTGATCTCTGATATCTCTGAATACAAATGTAAAATTAAGAAAAACAATCTAAAAGATAAAAAACGTTTTCTCTCTGTTAGTTACAGTATATTTTCTGAGAATCGTGGAAAATGTTACAATATTTAGGTGGCTGGTAGGTATTTAATTAAAACATACAGGTTTTTTTTTAAAACAGACTTTCTGTTCAGTTATTAATGTTATATATGCAAACGTACCATCACGCCATCATCCTGACGAAGTAAACAGAGGACAGAGCGTCACCTTCCATTTTTTATACACATCCTTCGCATCTTCTTCATCCATACATTTTCTCATACAACATCTACGATTTATCTGACATTTTACAGTGCCTTCTTTCAAAATATTCACTAGATTCAACCATATTTTCCTTGATCTTCTTCTACCACGCCTTCCGTTCACATTTTGTTTATTTATTTTGTTAGTCTTTCTTTACTATTTCGTTCTACATGTCCAAACCAACTCTGTGGTTTTCTTCAACTTACTCAATGCATCAGCCTTAAGTTCACACTCATCGTTCGTTAGATAACAAAGTAACTGAGATCGAACGAAGAAACTCGAAAATTAAGAAGACCAATCATTACCAGCGGTATACGGTCTCGAAGATTTTAATCGATTGGTCATGTAATCAGATCTCATAGCCATGTCAACAAAAGACATTATGCAAGCCCAACAATACAAAAAGAAGGTACTTGAAAGACCTCGGCAAAGGGTCACAAATAACGTATAGCAAGATCTTGGAACACTAGAAATAAATTAATACTGAGAGGAGACACCGAGTGACCAGCAAACAATGTTAATCAAGCTAAAGCTGTACATGAGTTGTATGGCCAGTCATCTGAGGTACGAAAGCAAGGTGGATTATAAACTTGGTTATTGATAATAAAAATAATTAAACATACTCGTACATATATGTATTTCGTTCAATAACCATATTTGTTTAAAAATTATTTTAATATTGAAAGCCAAAAATCATACACATGCATATCATCACGTCGTGTCCCTTGCGGGGCAGGGAGAGAGAACAGACGTCCAAACTTTTTTATCCAAGCACACAACTTTCGCCTCCTTCACATTCATACATCTCGTCATGCACAATGGTTTATTATTCATACTTCTCACAATCTTCTTTCAAAATCTAGTCCACTCGATCCAGCCACGTTTTTCTCAGTCTACCTCTTACATTTCTAACTTGTATTCTCTATACATGTCCAAACCATATTAACACCCCTTTCTTCAACTTACTGAAAACATCCACTTTACCCATGTAATCATTTCTGATGTCTTTATTCCGCTGTCTTTCATACATTGACACTCCTTTTTTTCTAAGTGCAGGCATCTCCACGGAATTAATTTTTTTTTCAGCCATGTGCAAGTTTCACTTCCATACCACAAGGCGGGCATCAGCACACTATTATGTATTGTTAATTTTTCTACATTTGATACAGCACGCTAATCTACATTGCATTAAGTACTCCGTTTACCTTGTTCTCTGTCGCTATCATTCTTTCAACTCGCCCACCACATGTGGTATACATTTAATTATGGTTTCAGATTATAAAGCGGTGTTTATAGAACACAATAATATTATACCTAATATTCTGAACGATGTGTCTTTCGACCAACATTTGATACATTTCGCCGAGGACGGTGACGGCCGCGGCGGTGGGTTGTAGGTAATCCAATACGATCTGATTTATCATCTCCGTTGGGCAATTAGTGAAGCGAGAAAATATCGCGTTCAGACTGGACCCCTCGGCTCAGCCGTGAACCCGTGATTCAATGGACCCTAATCTATCGTAGCAATTAATTTTGATTTCTCAAAATGGTCCTCGGAAATGAATTCGATGCGATTAGTTTGGAATTGTATCGATTACAGCAAACCGAACTATAATATGGAAGACCGCCAAATTGGACAAGTTTTTGTTACGAACAAGTTGATTCATGATTTCTTAGAAGAAACAATTGATATAAATACAATGTTAAACTTTTTTTCTTCAAAATTATATATCTACTAAATTAATTTTATTTAAAGAAAATAATATATTTTCATTATTTTTTTAAATAAGAAAAAAATGTTATATCATGAATAAAAAATTTATATGCTTAAAATAAAAATAAAATCCTATTAATTTCTTCATAAAAAAGATACCAATTTGATTTTTTTGTCATGTATTGTGATGCAAATATATATACCAAGAAAGGTTTCTTGACTGTGGATTCCTCAAAATAACAAACAAAAAAATATTTTCTTACTTCGTTAACCGTACCAAAACAATTTCTTTTTTAAATTACTCGTGATCCGAGTTGTGATCCGAGTTTTTCGAATAAAAACATAAGAAATATAATAGGTACATATAAAAAAATAACATTATATTTGTATTCTGATTTACTTGTTTCATAGTTAAAAATCTGTTGGCTTAAAAAATACACATTTTTAATAAAATGCTTATATAGTATTTTGCCTAATTACGTCCCGTCCCAGAACATGTGTTTCCTGTGTAATTTTTTTGGAATTTTATATAACGATTATTTATTACGAAAAACATTCAGGCGCTTAAATCTATGAAATAAACTATGGACTGTATAGAAAATAAACATAGTCTTTTTCATTTCGCACAATTAACGTAGTCATTAAGCAATAAATAGACATATTTATGCATATAATAATACCTACATGTATATGTTCCGATAAAATGTCTCACGTAGCATTTTCATATTATTCTTTAGCAGTGTAGGTAAATGTTACTAGAAAAACAAAGAGTCATCATTCATTCCTAGTTAGAAGTGTAATAAAATATGTAATTCTTAACGATATCCCCAAGAAACTAGGTAGAAAAAGCGATGTAAAGTAGGATAATAATACTGCAACAATGATATTAAATTTATTGCACGCACTTTCTTTATCGCTTGACACGATACTACCGCCAGTTTTATGGAAAGCGATGAAAACAGTATAATTTATTTTTTTCCTTTTAAAATCATATTAAGCATACGAATAATAGTCCAATTAAATTATTTAAGATCTATTAATCATTGCAAAACAATTATAGTTTGTTATCAAATATAAAAGGTATGGTAAAATCATAGTGATTTTCACGTTAATTTTTCTATTATTTTATTTCAGTCAGCAATAATTTGTCAAATTGAATTGAAAAGCGTGTAGAAAAATGAGTATCAATATCTTATATTATTTACACTATTTTGTTAAATTTTTATATCTGTACTAAGTATATCTTGAAATATTGCATATTATAATTTAAGAATAAATATTTCCCGTTCCAAATTATACCTAGCCTCAACACATAAGAATTTTATGAAACTACAAAAGGTATTTTTAAGGATTTTCTTTTATGTGAAATATTTATTATTGAACTATAGAAACGTATATCTTACGACGCTTTCTGAAGCTACATAATATAAATCGTTGAAAATTATATAATATATGAATTATTTATATTTTTGCCGTCCTGTTGAAAAATATAAATAAAGGGAGATAGATGTATATTTTCATATTAAGGGTGACGAAATTAACCGTTGGACAGTCATATAACGAAATGTTTAATTTATAAATTTCCTATATAACTGAAAAATATATTTAGTAATATTTTCTTTACACAATCAAGATTTCACACTCGAAGAAATCATTTCATATTACATACTCTTATATAAGATCTATATCAACGATAAAATCATTCCAATATTGAAAGTATCCATCAGTGTTGTCCATAATCAAAGATATCAGCTCACTGATGCGAATTGTCGGGCATCGGGTTACTCAATAGTAAACCTTTTTCTACCTCAGAGAGCAAGAAATCAAACCAAATGAAAATATTTTATCATTCCTCAGCCGCTCTACCTGAGACCGTCTGTCGGTCAGTTTATTTATCTGTAATAGTTACAACTCTCAAGATAAATCATCTCGAGCTGCCACGGTTATAAAAAAAAACACAGAAGTATATTTGTGTTTCTCTTCATCATAAAAAAGGTTAATTAAAGAAACGGTTCCTTTATTTTTGGTTTTAGGCGAGACCTATGTAAATTTGTTGGCGCTCAAACAGGAATATTGGTCCATGTTTTAGAAAAATCATTTAGCAATCGTTGTTCCAATATATCATCCATTTTTAAATTAATCACAAATGAAAGAACAAAGTATTTTTTGTAGATAATAAATGAGTATTTTGATTTTTAATGGTTTTCTTTGAAAACAAAACTCAGTAGAAAAGTGTAAAAATTGAAATATCAATCATAAATATATTTTTTTAAACTTAACAACACGAGACTTGGTTTACTATCATTTAGGAATTAAAAAATAATAATTTTGTTTTTATATTTTAAACGTATTAAAACCGGTTAGACAATACAATGAAATTTAATTAAGACATTTCTCAAAACAATGAGGAAGTGGGAATCAATATGAGTTTTCGATATTGTGCAAGTTTAGCAAACTAACAATGAGTAATCTTCGTTGAGTCTGCAAACGTTACTGGGTTCTGAACTTTTGGAGGGATTAATGAGTTAATTTAAATAGATACGAAACTAGAGATAAGTTATTAATTTGAAGGAATACAATGGGAGTGTAGGTGGTGGGAGTTGCGCGGAGATGTATCTATCTGGAGAGATATTAGGCCTACGCATCGCATTACACAGCATTATATTTGCATGAAACGACTCACATAAAAAATAATGGTTTTTAATTTTTCCGTATTCACATTCTTGAATTAAAACGGACGGTAAAAATGAGTTTTTAAAAATGCATGCCAAGGGAGGCAGGCAACAGAGCAATTACCGGCCGGGCCCGCTCCATTATTCAGCGGCGAGCTCCAGCTCCTTCAACCCTTCAGCGCGGGACACCGTTTTATGTCTGAATTCTTAATTCTACCGGAGCCCCGCGGGGCGGAGGCGAGAACGGCTCAAAGAATTAACACCACTTTTGCAACCACTAGGACTACTCCGGGGGAACGATTCCCACGAAAGGAAACGAGTCGGGGGCGGAAGTAAATAATGACACTTGTAAGAGATCACACCAAAATACTGTAAACAATAACTTCGAAACGAAACAAACAAACAAGGAGGACGTAACCAAATATAGGACACACTAAGCAGAACAGAACAGAGCGGGCTAGCGGGAACAGGCGGGGCACGTACCTGGCCGTGGTGCAGTCCCGGTACAGCACGTCGAAGTCCTTGCAGGAGAGCAGCTTGCAGCGGTTCACCCCCGGCTGGATGGCGCCCAGACCGCGCAGGATGCGAACCTGCTCCACGTTGCACACCAGCGGCACGATGTCCAGCCGCTTCAGCTTGGTGTACACCGTGTGCAGCCCACCCACCAGGTGCTTTAGAAATAGCTCGAAGGCCTGGGGCAGGCACAACATAGTCTCGCCTTGTATTATAAAGGCGGCCACTTTCTGTCCGCGATAGTCCACCAGCTTACACTCGTTGGCGGCCGGGTCCGAGGATGAGATGGGCGGCGGGCTGTTGTAGGAGCGCGGCGGGCCGTGGTGGTGGGCGGCGGCCATCAACTCCAGCGGCGATGCGTGGTGCATCATCTGCAACGAGCCCAGCAGCCCCAGCCCCGGAGGCGGCAGGTGCGGCAGGCGGGGCGGCATCAGCGAGGGGGCTGCCGGAGGGCTCAGTGGGAGCAGGGGCGCCAGCGGCGAGCGCCGCGGGGATCGCGACCCCGAGCTGCCCGTAGAAGCCGAGTCCGCGGCGGACTCCATCGCACACTATGATCTGTCTTTGAAGCGTTAACCGGAAGCGATGCTGACACTCGGACACGCGACACGCGACTGAGCTCCGGAGCTCTGAAATTACGCCGCGAGCGACTGCGGCGGGAGCCACTCGCGATGGTAATAAATAAAAAGAGACCGAAGAGGCTACACCGCGGCTCGACTCCGGGCGGGCGTCACGAGCGGGACGTGCCGCGATTGGCTCAGCGAAGGGGTGCCGGCGCGCGATTGGCCAGCGCCCCCTGGAGCCCCGCCTTGCCCCCGCGCGCCCCGCCCCACCGCGATGATAAAGAATGTCACCCGGCAATCGATATGCGCCACTTGCAGCACCTCCCATCTCTCAGCACGGCACTAATCACGATCACTAATCACCGGGCTATTCTTTAATTGATTTACTTATTTATTAACGTGCTTATTTACGCCCTCGATTATTTACTTTTCATCTTTTACTTCTCTACGAGTACACTTCAAGTGCGAAGACATTTCGAAATGTGTTTTCATATTGTTTCCTTCAGTAAATAATTATTACGAAATATTTGCCAGTTCCTTACTACTTTTTATAGTTAGAAATCATTACAAAAATGCCAAAATTCTCGATATAAATGCCTCAATTTTGTATCTTCTTGTGTCGAAAGTTCATATTTTGGAGGTAGTTTTGTATATCGTAAGAATCACAAAACATAAACATCTGTAGCGGAATTCTGCAAAAAGCAATCAAGTAGCTTTGGGTATCGGCGATATCTTGAACGCGCGCCTATCAAATTTTAGCTGTACTAAATTGCTTCATTCGGGTAAAATGTTCGAACCATGTGTTGGAGTTTGTTCAGGAATGGATAGAATTTAGAATTTTGCATTTTTTACGATCGTTCCAAAACAGGGGTTGAAAGTTTGCAATTTTTTGTGCAATGGTCGATACATGTCGACCTTCTTTCTGTATACAACTCAAGCTTTTTTAATATTTTAAAACACTAAAAACTAATTTATGCATTCCACACGTCTCATCATTTTTAAATTTTATTTTATTCAGGAACTTAAGTTAGCAGTAGAATACAATGGGAATAATCTGTAAATAAGAAAGAGATAATCATAATAAAAACGCCTAGATATATTCTTTCTTTATATGTTTTAAGTCAGCATACAGCAAAGTCATATAAAAATATTCGTCTTGGAATAATGTTGATGCATACGAGTAGATACATGCCATGACGCCATTACCCTCTTAGGGTAAGCAAAGAGGATAGAGCGCCACTATTGCCTGTCCCAATACGAGTATATATCCTTCGCCTTCTCCCGATTTATACATATCTTACAGTTCCTTCAGTTTCTCTTACAATATATCTTTCCTTTTCTCAAAATTTTATTCACTTGATCTTTTACTATGACTCCCATTCACTCCTGCATTATAAATGATGTTGATGATATAAAAAAAAACAACTTTAATACAACAATAACTATGACAATATGCATTTTGCGAATCCTCCTGTTGTCACTATTGCGACTCGCGTTTCGAGATGTTTTCTGAACTCTTCTTTAGGAAAACGAACTGTGAGTCACGATAGTAACATCTGACAAAGAAAATTACAAATTAAATCATTATTGAGTTTTAAAAAGTACAGCTGAAAATACAGGTGAAAATAATTCACAAATGTTAAATATTAGTAAAAATAAGGAAGGAACAAAATAAATACGACTTCTGTGAACTAGCTACTAAGACGCCTGATTTCTAATTCAGCAGTTATGGCTTAGAACTTCGTTCATACCCATTTAAAAAAAATATTCCAGCCAGGTCTTTACTTCAGGTATCTTAGTCAATTTTCTGGTTGGCTGAAAGAGATTATCGTAAGAAAAACGTCAGTTGGCAATGTTTAAAAAAAAGAATAATAATACAATCATACAAATATTGTGATGTATATAAATCTAAGTGTTTTTTTACGATACGTAGAATTATTTATATTACAAAGTTTTTAATACATTTTTCTCCTGCATTGTACATATGGTAATTATGAACAGTTCGTGAAGGATTTCGAACTTTCAAAAACAACAGATATTTAGTGTTTTCCCTAGAAATTTTTATAAAAGTTTTCTAAAAGAAAAACGCATTTCACGACTTAACGGTTACTTATTATTTGCTTGCAAAAATCAACAAACGTTAAGAATTTCATCTTAATTTCTAAAACTGTGTAAGGTACCAATTAAAATTAACGTTCATAATTATTTTTCATTAATTAATATGCATTGGTGGTTAATCGTATATTATTTTTTACCTTGCATAGTTAAACAATCTGAAAAATAAATATGCATTTCTAAAATTAGTCGATTTTTTAACTATGGTTGTATTATATTAAACGAAAGCGTAATACAATACGATAATAAAACAAGTATAATGATGTACCAGTGCAACCTAAGCATGAAAATGTTATGTTACTTATGCACTGTGTGATATAGAATATTCTTTGGTAGCTGTATTAAACTATATTATTTAATTAACTAAAAAGATCGCTCTACAAGGAAATAGTTTATTATTTTTAGGAACTCAATGATATATAATACATATTTGTACTAGAAAGAGGGAAGAGAACCTTTATAAAAGGAGAGTATGTCTGACGACGTGTATGGATGTGACAGGAGCAAAAAATGAGTATCAGGATAGAATGAAGTAGATATATTTTCTATGCCTACCCTAATAGAGACATGGTGCGACAGTGACCATGAGCTATCCCCTAAATATTGAAAATCTGACGAGATGGTAAAATGTTGACTCACTTGAAGGATAGGTATGTACTCACTGAAAAATAGGTATAACAGAAGCTTTATAAAACTGACTTTAGCTTGATGCTGTAGAGATGCGTACACTAAGAAAAAAATGTGGATTTGTTAAAACATATACCTAAGAAGGTGGAGTGATGAAATTTGAAATAATTGTGTGGATAAAATAAATGTTTTGATTAAGATGAAGAAGGAGCTTTAAGAAGGTTTGGACACGTGGAGAGAATAAACGACTAAACGAGTATACAAATCATAAGTCAAAGATGTGCGTGAAAAAGGTAGATCGAGGAAAACGTGGCTGGATCAAGTAGACCTGATTTTACAGAAGTCAAAGTAAGAAGTATGAATTATTGAAGATGTTTGAATGTGAAGAAGGCGAAACTTGTTTACTTGGGTTGAAAAGTTTGAAGATATGTTTTCTCTGTCTATCCCGCAAGGGATATGATATGATGATAAAATTATGAAAGAGGGAAGAGAACGGTCGGTCACTAGGTAGATGAGGAATGTCAAAAGATACAAGTCATTTGGAAATCACTAAGTTTTCCCATGCATTCTACGCATTCATTTCTACCGTGTTTATTTTACTTTCATAAACGTTTTTGCTATAGTTTCAATTCCTAATTTTATAACCAAGATTTTATTATGAACAGCCAATTTGACTATGTAAATTGCGGTCTTCAAATTTTTAATTGTTTATAATGTCACTTGAAACTATGCATGCAATTTTTATATCACTATACAACGTTCAGATGGGTAGTCTAGATAAAAAAACAGAAGCTTACTTGTAGGATTAAGAAATCCTCCCTGGAGTAAAACTGTCCACCTTAACCTATACCTATAACTCACGAAATTAGATAAGTATACAATTTCAAATCAATAAAAAAGTCGAAAGAGCTTATACTTCAAAGGATTACCGAAATACCAAAAGTATTAAAGAAGTCGAGAACATTCAGACTTTTCATTGCCTAGATATTTTATATGGTGAAGATAGAATGAAGTAACGTTGAAGTGTTAAAAGTATATATTATATATGTAGGTATGTAAAATGTTCTTAGGTATATTTATAATGTTAGATTTAAGTTAGAAAGGTTAAATTTAAATTTGTTTTCAAACTGAGTAAATAAACAAACAAAATCAATCTTCAGAGTTCTTTATCACATTCCTACAGTATATGTTAGGGCAGTTCAAAGTAAACCTTTGGGAATGCGTATTTCTGCATTTGAAGCTTCTACTCGTAGTTTCAATAAAAAGTATTTCATATTATTTCAGTATTTTTAGTAAAAATTTCATATGCTCGAAATATTGAAAATTACTCTTATCAGCTTCAATTGAATACTTTCTATCCACTTTTACGTTCCATATTTCGGAGAGCTATTGCTGAGAATAGTTCACTTGATTGGTCAAATTATTAGGTCAATCTTATTGGAGATCGGAGATTCGTACCATCACGCGATATATCGAAATTTCCACGTCTCGACTCTATAAAAACTCAAACTCAAAATATAATGTGTCATTCCTGGTTTTACAAAATCTTTTTTTTTTGTTCTACTTTTTTCTCCTTTCTTTCCTTTTCTTCTAGATTTTTTTATCTCGGCGCCATTAATATAAAATACCCCACCTTTTACTCAAAACACTGTGTAACTATTGCACGGTTGGTTGAATGAGATTGACTTGACATTAATGAATATCGCGAAGATAATATTTCAAGTCTTCATAAAATGTAATTTCGATGTAGTAATAGATGTTTTATTATTCATTCAAACTGCATTGTACATTTTACAATCTGGGGTTTTATTGCCAAGTGACACTCCCTTCCAATTAACCAAATGTAATAGTTTCTCAAATAATACTGAGTAGAAGAAAATATACAAACATACATAGGTCTCATCACACCATGTCCGTTACGGTATAGGTAGAGAGAACAGATCTCCAAACTGTTATATGTAAACATGCAACATTCACCTCCTTAGTGCGCGAGTGATGTTGCCTCTCCACTTCCTATAGTATTATCAAGTAGTCTGATGAACTGTAAATTACACATCTACTTGTTAAAAGTAGGCGTGTAACTTAAAGTAACTCGAGTTCTAAGCCCGAAGATTAAATTATTGCGTTTCTATAATCTATCAGCCCAGAAAACCTGCTATGGCATTGGCACTTTCCTTCTGCAGGTCTTCTTCTGAACAACTAACGGGGCACAGTGGAGAAACCATCAGGCGTTGCATTAATTAAATGCCATCTCACACGTATAGCGGTGGGTCCTCTGCACCAACCCACCATCTGAGTAAATTATGTTTTCGTCTACTCACGTGGGTATGTAGGCAGTTAAAAGACCTCAATATGGTCCATGATAGGTGGAACGTCACCTATCATAGGCCATATGGGATATTATTAGGGCTGAAGACAATTCGGAGGAAAACCCCTCCGATCACGCTCTTTAACATGTCCGTATCCCTGATACTAACAAATTGAGAGATGCCATGCAAAATAGCGTGTTTTAGAATTTTCAAAAAGGGAAAGATAAGAAACAGGCTATTTCTTGTAGTTTTAGACAATTCAAAAGAAATGTTCTTAGAACAATAATTTAATTTGTAACGAATAAGAAAATTTGGATTCTTCCACCAGTTATTTATGTAAAAAATTAAATGAAAATATTTCACTATTGAGTGAAGACCCTTAAAATTATCGATGCTTCATTATATAAAAATGTATGGTCTATTTCAGTGTCACAAAAGAAAATATTTAAGAAATATTCGTGTGGTAGTCTATCCTCTCGGTCTGCCCGAAAATGAATATTTCCTGATGTATATGAAAAACTTGAGCGTAGCAAAAAAGTAATGAAAGTAAGTTAAATGCGGAAGAAATGAGAGGTTTGCGTAGACAATGTTATATGGTAAAATAATGTATGATAGAATAAGGAAATCTGGAAATAATGCAGACTGAAGGAAACAGTAGTGCTTAAAATGAAGAAACAAGCATCGATATGGTTCAGCTAATTAATGACGAAAAAATGTAAAAAATAATCTATATTAGTAGTATAGAAGGTTGACGAAGTTTTTCGAGATCTGGAAAAATGTGGCACTCAAATTCTCTATGGGAGAAAAGTGAAAAAGCCTTTCTAGTACAATAGTATGCATGACATGGTATATAGACGTGTAACAAATGAAAGATGTATGCCAGGATAGAGTATTAGGAAAGAATGCGAATGGAAAGAAGATGCATTGCTTAAGATGTAAAAATGGGCATTGAGATGATTCGGTCACGTAGAAAGAATGAATGATGAAAGATTAGCAAAAATAGTCTATACAAGTAAAATAATGAGTAAGAACATGAAAAAGGTGACATGACAAGTTATGAAAGACGAAAGAGTGACAAACCCTTATAATAGGAGAGTATGCATGACGAGACGTATAGATGATGCAGAATGGAAAAATGTCTGCCAGGATAAGAGTGAAGTGGAGATCTGTTATCTCTGCCCGCTACATAAGGACATGTGTTGATTATGATGTAGGTGTGTATTATGATGTAGGTGTGTATTATGATGTAGGTGTGTATTTTTTTTAAACATATTTAATTATTTATTTAACACTTTTATACAAATACATTTGGCGGATTTATTGCTTTAAAGTAATTTCTTCCGACCAACCAGCATTTGTTAATTATTATTGGTATCCTTGGCCGTGTTTTTAACGTTTCACTATATGTCCAATGCAAAAGATGACTGGCGGGAAATTAAATACAAAACATTGTTTATTTTTAGTTTACATGAATTACCTTTTATTCAAAATACACTTCTTGTGAGTCAATACTGGATGCGATCGTAAAATTTTCTGAAGCACTGTTGAAACTCTCGCCTCCAAAATCACGGTCGAAGCCTTCTGAATGTCTAAAATCGTGTCAAAACGCTTTCCTTTCATCACCAATTTCAGTTTCAGACTCAGAAGGTGTTGTCAATTGTTACGTCATAACAAATGAATCCGAGATGCTAGCGCTTTGAAACTTTTACGAAAGATATTCGAAATGTAACGCTAGTTAACTCATTTATTCATCTACAGATGGCGCTAGTGGTTACGCGAAAATATATATTTCTCCTCTCTACTCTCTCACATCCCCCTGTCATAAATTCTCACCCCATGCATTCTTCTCAATGCACGTATTTATTCGGTTCCTACCAATATGTCTTCACGTTCACGTTTCCCTCCTATATATTTTAGTTGGTATCAAAATACTATTGTAGACCTTAGCAGGTTTTAATAGGATGTGAAATAAAACATAAATCAATCTTGTATCTACGTGACCTAGTGTGCATTTGATTAAACCAAAAAGGAAAAATACTTCAGTAAAAAAGTCGATTTAAATGCGAACCGTCAATTGACAGCGTCCTAATTTAGCACACAACAGCCGATAAATGGGTAAATCCTGCGGCGAATCAGCTGATCGCCGTGCGCTTGTAACATTTTTGACCGAGTAATCTCATCCGCGCCTAAACGTGAACTGTACGGCAGGGGACGATAACCAGTGAACCAGAGTAACTATAATTTAGTCATCATTTATCCTTAAAATAATTGGCTATCTCAACAAATAATTTATTCACATTAATAATAATTAGAACTATCCAAGTAAACATAAGGATAACATTTCGACATACTCATAGATTGAGAAATGCTGATTTTCGAAAAATCTAGAAATTAGAAGACTCAGGTGGAGAAAATAGAGGTAAAGAGGTAAGAACGCATGTGTGCTACGAATTGAAAGTTAAAAAATTCCCAACTTAGAACTGAACACCATGTCCCCTTTAAAAGATAGAAATGGAATATGGTATAGAAGTGAGTCGCCTAAGATAAGTTTAATTCCAGAAGATAAGATTTTGGAGTAATAGAAGCTTTGTAAAAAATATATAATAAAACAATTTTTATAGCACCGTTTCATATGGTAGGTACCTCACATCAAGAGCGTTTCATATGGTAGGTACCTCACATCAAGAGCGTTTCATATGGTAGGTACCTCACATCAAGAGAGTTTCATATGGTAGGTACCTCACATCAAGAGAGTTTCATATGGTAGGTACCTCACATCAAGAGAGTTTCATATGGTAGGTACCTCACATCAAGAGCGTTTCATATGGTAGGTACCTCACATCAAGAGAGTTTCATATGGTAGGTACCTCACATCAAGAGAGTTTCATATGGTAGGTACCTCACATCAAGAGAGTTTCATATGGTAGGTACCTCACATCAAGAGCGTTTTATATGGTAGGTACCTCACATCAAGAGAGTTTCATATGGTAGGTACCTCACATCAAGAGAGTTTCATATGGTAGGTACCTCACATCAAGAGCGTTTTATAAATGTTTACAAAAACACTACTTGCAATTGAAATTGAATTCAAGCTATGATAAAGAAAAAAATCTAAATTATTGATTTATTTATTTATCAACACCACATTTAAACACCTCATTTCAAAATAAAATTAAATTATTGTACACGAAAAATAAACACATAATTTTTTTTTTAAACGCATAAACATGCTACTAAGCACATCAACACTTGCACAAAAATTCAATTATTCAACAAACAAATTACGGGACCGTCTACAGGCAGGTAGCCCACACTTGACTAAGCCGGGCGTCGTATTTGACATTCATATGAAATGCAAAATGTATATGCATACAAACAAAATTAAAAATAGAATATGTGCAATGTCTAGACACAATCTAAAGTTATTATCGTCTCCACAATATTAAATGTCTGAATATACAAACATATTAAAATAAAAACAAAAGTCGAAGTCGAATAAATAAGCAATGAAAAATTAAGAAAATGGTAAAGAATTTCATAAATTATTTAAAATATTAGTAGAAGAAGGTAGCGGCTGCAAACATTATCTAACTGCAAACTATGCATCACATTTAAAGCTATTTTACAAGAGAGCGTTTTTAAGATTTCTACAAATGTATATAATCGTCACTAAAATATAAAGATTGAAAATGGTTTTCTTTATTTTCTCATAAGCATATCATCGTTTCTAATGTATAAAGAAAAGATATATATTTTTAACCCCTTAAATTTCATATATTTATAATATTAACCAACGACACATTATACCTTCTAACAGTAGTTAACACCTGAGAAGTGAATGTGTCATTCATTGTAAAAAAAAAACAAGTACACACGTCATCACATGTTCAAAAATACAACATCTTAATAAAACACGTAATTATTGATACGAGTACATTACAGAACCATCTATAATTGAACAGTTCGCTCTGTATTTAACAGGGCGTCACTTTTGACATTCATGTGAAAAGCAAATATAGATGCATATGTTTAAACAAAATCAACATATGCATAGTTAAAGCGCAATCAAAGGTCAATATATGATTTAGCAACTTTATCAAAGATCTATCTGAAAACCTATGCAAGCATGTGCGAAAACAATGACTAAATATAAGTTAAATGTTACACTTACATTTTATACCAACACGCTCTTCTTTTGTCAATAAGGATCTTCCGTGCATTTTAAAAGTTTTTTTTTGTATAAAGTTTAAAAGTTAACGGTCCCACCGAATGTTATTTACGAGTACTTTATGCATTCAATACGTCAAGAAAATTCAAGTTTTTTTCACAGTTTATCACATTAAAACATTAAATTGTGTGATATTTCGCTTAATAATTGTTTTTTTTCAGTGCGCGCGTGTTCAAAACGTAAATGACAGTAAATGTGATTTCATTTGTTTTGTAAAAAAGTATGAGAGTTAAGGAAAAAAAATAAACGTCCTAATTTAACATTGCAAGTACCTACCTTTCAATTGCAAACTTGTTTTACTTTGATAGCATTTGTTTTTCGAAATTGGAATACTTACCTTACGCAGTAGCTTCAGCATATAGTATACGGGTGTCCTAAAAAAATACATGGACTTTTTTTATCATTATAAATTAAGTATTTATTAAGATATATTTAAGATTAAAAGTTCAACTTAAATGAAATAGTCTATTTTTTTTTCATTATCGCAAATACTCAAATTGATAGCCATTCTGTTCCATGCATTGCTGATAACGTGGAATCACAAACATAACGATTTTTTTTTGTATTGGGGTACATTTTCGTTCAATGGCAACTCTTAATGTATTAACTGTTGCCGGTTTTGTGCCATGAACTTTATCTTAAAAAAAATACATTGACTTAAGGTCTGGGGAGCGCAGTCAGTATTCAATGCTACCTCTTTGTTTGCTCTATCTGTTCGGCAAACTTTCTTCAAGCTAGGTAGTCACATCACAACGGTAGTAGAAAGATGCACCATTTTTCTAGAAATAAAAGCCTTCTTTATTCTCGAACTTCACGAATGTGTGGCATGACAAATTCTTGCAGCAGGTTCAAGTAAATGTCATATTGTAAAAGTACGTATTCATTTTTTGAGATTCCCAATGTATTTTTTGTTTCATTTTTGCTTCACGATCACAGTATGTTTTGTTCCATTTTCGACTTCACGGCATTAAGCAAGTTATATAATAGATTATTAAAGTATGATAGTATTGACTTTTTGACTTTCATAAATGAAAAAGTTATTTCTACAAACCATAAAAAATTTACAATATGAATAAATTACAGAATATGGACAGATAATTTCATTAAAATAAACATATCGTTAACGTGCATAAAATGTGTTTTTATATTTATTTTTAACACTTTCGAGATATTTGATGAAGCATAGCATCGGTGGAGATGCATGGAATAATATTGCTTAAAAAGTTATGTAGGTAAATAAACATTAAAAAAAATTTAAAACGTTAAATTACAACAAGTTTTAGTGGTATCCAAAAATTAGTCCTCAGTGTGTTTTTTTTAACAACAGGCTATTTGATATATGTATAACTGGTTAGTTTAAAAAAAATACATGGCAATACACCTGCCAGGTTGTACCGTGAACAACGAAAATGTAATGCAAAATGTGCTCATTCGATAGTTCATATACTCTAAAATAAACATTTTTGCTATATATTTTAATACAAAGATAATAAAATTCCAAACGCTCCATAATTTACTTTGTATAAACATTCCGTATAAATATAAACATGACATTATTTTTTTAAATACCATTTTTACCCCTCTCTACTGGTTTACAATCCCGCTTAAACCCCCCAATCGAGGGTACACAAACTCCGCTTGTAGTTGTAAAATGATAGTGGGGTGTGATATGACCCAACTGAACAACTTTTTCAACCCAAAATCAAACGACTATTTTACAGTTATAGTAGAGGATGTGTTGACCAGTCGGTTGAATTTAAGTCGCAATAAACCTTTATAAATTATCAGTTGATAAGGAATAATAGAAATCATAAAGATAACACATTTTTACAAAGTGAATTTTAACTTGAACTTGTTTTCTAAAATCAAGGAGGACTTATTTGAAAGATGGAAAAGGAATTTTTATTTTATTTTTATCTCTTTTTTAGCAATGAAAGTATTCAATATTATTTAATATTTAAATAAGATTCAATTCAAGTTCCATTTGTTTTGAGACTTATGAAGTGGATTATTATTATAGTTTAGATTTTGTTTAAATGTCATTTTAAGATAAATTTTAATAATGAGACTGTAGGGAATACCGACGTGATCGTCGTAAATATTGTCAACATGCACGGTCAACGACCGATGAATCAACCTTTGAATATGTACAAAGATCACATACCAGAACGTCAATACTGTTTACACGAAAATAATATTTACATCGCATTCCACGGTAGAAAGAGAGCGCATCGCGCTATCTCGCCGTTTCGGCAATAAATATTCTACCCACTATATCATTGGCAACGTCTGCGACCACCTCGGAACGCACAGGAGTGAGATCAAGATATACCGCGGACGCATTCACGTGCCCCGTTCTGAAATTGTATATATACCTACTTATCGACAAATAAAGGGCACTTATTATTATTCACTTGACCATTCATCGCTGTTTACTATTTATCGATTATTCACTCTCACTTTTTCGCATTCCTGAATCGACGTATTTTATTTTAAATACAAAACAAATCAAAATCATCACGACGTATCAAATTAAGCATCCCGCTAAATTGATGACCCCGAACGAAAAGGAACACAGAATTCGACTAAAGCGAATACAGCGATGTCAACATCAACATCATCAGCACGTCCTACTAGGACACACGCTAAAAGACAACGGGTTGAATTTTTAAATAAAATGTGTATGTTTTCTATTTTGAATTAACTTAAAGGTATTGTTATTTGTTTTATCAAACACTGTTTATTCCACTTTTTGTAACGGTATAACCTTACCGGTTCCAAGGCTTTCACCTCATCTTCAGGGAAGCACAAACAAAACTGACTTCTGTTCGAACTGGTACCGATATACACGCTTTTAACGGTTGGGGACATTTCGGTTGGGGACTGAGGACTGAGGGAGGCATGGGACGATCTCGGCCAGCAGCGGAGAGATATCTGTGTTTACTAGATGTTCGCCTCGATGTACTGACTTAGAAATTTCTAGCGACTCTTATCTGTACAATTTATTTCCCTTACTACTGATATGTAAGAATTTGGCATCATCGATAGAAAAAGTATGGTTTTCACGGTGACAAAGATTATCCATTTCAGAATATATAAGAGGGTTTGTTAAGGCGGATTTGTGTTCACGAAATCTCTTTTCAAAGGATCTTCCTATTTTTCCTATATAGAAATTATCACAGTCACCATATTGCCTCGACAAGATCTTTTTGCATTGGTTTATTTTACTATTGGAACCCATTATAAAAAGTATTGGTTCCAACTGGATTTGAACCCACCACTTCAAGGCTGAAAGGCAAACTTCTCCGCTAACTAAATCGCGGAAGTGATATCTATGTATTTATCTAACAAACAAAACAATTTTCTTGATAAGGATTACTGATCAAAAGATCCAATACGATAGATACTTACGCAATTTTTCCTTGTATTGATGAAAATTTTATTTACTTAGTACAACTTTTAAACCTATGAATGAGCATATTTTTTTACAAAGAAAATTATTATTACTAATAACACTAGTTAACAAGGTTTTTGTCACAAGGGTGAAAACAGTCATTTTGTGTAAATTTTTATGTGCTGATAACGAATATGAACTTGAAAATGTTCCATCACGTACCTTTTAAGACAAAAACTTGAAATTATGAAATCAGGATATTCACAGAATGGAACAACGATATCAAAGAAGGTGGGATTCTAAAATGATGGGGGACTACTGTTGGTTTTTGTTCAGAGAAGGTGACACAAAGTACAAGAGGAAAAAAATGCCGTAATTATTTCATATTTTAACAAAAAATGTTGCCAGTTATCTGTATATGGCTGTTTACTATAATATAAGGCCTTCTTAGTTATCTAATTTTAGTTTTCGTTCAATTTAATACACAATCTCTAAAAAAAGTGTTGAAAAAATTGTATATAAGGTAAATTTTTCTTATAGTAATTATTTTTTATTCTGCTTTTTTATTTTTCTATGTAACAATATTGTATTCTGTGTCTAAAATTAGTATTTCAGGAATATATTTATTTTCATTGTTGTAATTACGACTTTTGAAGTGCACAAAAATGTATTTATTTTATTAAAACCCTCCCCCTTCTGTCATACAAAAATCTTACGTGTCAAAAACTTATGCTGCGATTTTCGTAATCAGCAGGGTCGATTTAGTAAGAATCAGCTAATTTAATCTCTGTGACAGACGAAAAGTTAAAATTGGTCAACTAGTGTAACTAGTAATAACTCGCATGTAATGACGGAGGTAAGTGAGACGTTGTGCTTCTTTTTGTAATGTTTCATGATGTGTTACTGATGCTCTAGAACAGGGGTCTCCAAACTTTTCAGCCTAAGTGCCACACTGACTCCTCCACTAAGTCCCAAGGGCCAAGACCCAGCTAGCTCATCGTACCAACATACTGTAGTTTTGAATTTCGCGCAAATGTTCGTATTGGGACTAGCCGGCGAGTGAGATAGCTATGGCACAGGGCGCGGGGGTGGACTCCGCTCTTCTCATTTATCATAATTATAATGTTTAATTTCATTATGTGAATTACGTATGTACCATATGTCACTTACTGTAAGTTTTTAGGATAAATCTCATATCATTAATTACCGTTAAAATGTTCAATTTCATTATGTATGTTATGTCAGTTAGTGTGTTTTTTAATTGGTCGTTAAATAAAAAAAAGAATGATTATTATTTTGTATGATTTACTTACATTGTAAATTTTACAATGTAATCAAAATAAACTATGACGTGCTAGATACCGGGCATACCCGGCTCGATACCGCGGGCTGGATTGGTGGTCCTCGCGGGCCGTAGTTTGGAGACCCCTGTTCTAGAATATCGCTTGTTCGTTGTTATTGACGCGATCGTCTCTTTCTTTCAGCATCTGTAGCTCTTTTAGAGTACAAATTTGTTAAAGAGAGTGACTGAGAGACAATATTGTATTCGGCATCAGTAATCAAGCTCGCAGTTACTCACACTTCACCATCGTGCGTGTTAAAAACACTACCACACTGGACAAGCTACAACACTCACACACGTCTAGTGTTTTTATCAGACGAACTCTAACTTGGCTGGAACTGCTCTTTTAATATTTTTAGTATCATTGAGGAAACGAACCCCAGCCTCACGGGTAGAAGAAGATCGTCTTATTAACTAGGGCACGGAGGCCATCAAAGTTTTCAGGCCATAAAATTATTAGACAAATAAAAATAAAATGTATGTTATATCCTGTTTGATATTGCTGGCCTTTGATTTAATCAAAACACTTCCATAAAACATACAAATTTTCGAATATTGATCGACATCAAATTAAAAGTATAAAACCGTTAAAAAATAAAGTAGTAATTTTACAAAAATATATTCTCGTCCTTTGCAATACGAAACAGTCGCTATCTGCAAAACAGCGTCCAATTATATGAGATCAAATATTCAAATGACGTGTAGGACGGAGGCCGAGACTCGGGAGCCAATTAAAGAATTCAAATTTGAAAAGCAATAAAATATTGTTTCAACAAGTAATAACACCGTCATTTCTCATTCTGCTTTGAGTAATGTCTCTATCTCTTCTTAGAGACAGATACTTTGTTTTGAATCAGGGATGAGAAATATATTTTTATAACTGGATTTTTTTATACGATACGATGGAGAAGTATGCTTATCATCCATCGTCTTCAAGTATGCTTATCATCCACCTCGTGTTCAAGTAAGCTTATCATCCATCGTCTTCAAGCATGCTTATCATCCACCTCGTGTTCATGTATGCTTATCATCCACCTCGTGTTCAAGTAAGCTTATCATCCATCGTCTTCAAGTACGCTTATCATCCACCTCGTGTTCATGTATGCTTATCATCCACCTCGTGTTCAAGTACGCTTATCATCCATCGTTTTCAAGTATGCTTATTATCCACCTCCTGTTTAAGTATGCGTATCATCCATCGTCTTCAAGTATGCCTATCATCCACCTCGTATTCAAGTATGATTATCATCAATCTTGCGGATTTAAGACATCTATGTATGACTTAGTTTATCATATGCAAACTTTTGCATGTAATACTGGCGATTAGATTAAACTTGTAAGATAATCTGAAGATTCTTATCAAAATTAATAAAGTGCTATTTTGTGCTGCTTTATAGCACTAAAATATCATGATAAGCAACATAAAAACATAAATCATAATGTGAAAGCAGCCCGGAAGAGAATCTTCTAAAATTCGAACCTAGGGAGCTTCCTTATCGTAAATGCTATCCATCAGACTGCGGCCGTGAACTTTTTTATTGCTATATAATTTATAAATAAGTGTTTTATCAATAATTAAATTATCAGCTGAATAATTATCATTTGTATGACACAGCTCAAACTTCAATGTCCAAGTAAGTCTACCATAAGTATTTACATGCAACTGGTTACAGTTCGACAAACCTACACCATTGATGGTACTCGTACTTCTAAACACACCACTGAAGGACGCAAATTAAATCTTATCGATAATATATTAAATATTCTGATGGACAGTCACAATAATATCAGATGGTTTTTTATATTTTTACCGTTGATGCAAACAGCTGATATCTTTATTTATTTAATTAATGACACAACAGTGTATTTTATATACATATGACAAGTTATACAAGTACTTAACATTATTGACAAAAAATATAAAACTTTATCTTAAACTAACATGGAGATACAAAAAGCAGTAGTAATAATACATTATAGTCATTGTTTAAAATTATTTAATATTAATATCTCTAGCCAGAGAGTAAGTTGGATGCAGTGTGGCGATCAACGACACACCAATTGAACAAGTAACAAAATTTAAATACTTGGGTGCTAGCATAATGTGCCATAATGACCTTTATGGCGAAGTGCTTGAACAATCGCAAAAGGCCGCAGTTATTTCCGGATGTCTAAAGAACACTATCTGGTAAAACAAGTATATGAACATCCAAAGCAAGGTCAGGATATACAAGACCTGTGTCAGCCCCATAATAACATACAGCATAGAGTCCAGAGCTGACACTGTCAGAACCAAAAATCTCCTTCGAACCAGCGAAATGAAGGTACTCAGGAGTATCGCTGGCAAAACCCTTCGTGATAGAGTACAAAACACAGAAATCCGAAGGATTTGCGAAGTTGAAGATATTGTCAGATGGGGACGACAGAGAAGAAGGTTCTGGAACAAACATGTATCCAGAATGGCGGAACCAAGAGCCGTAAGATTGGCCAGGGACAGTATCCCCCAAACAAGCAGACCTCCAGGACGACCTCCCAAAAGAAAGACAGCTGGCAGTCGACGTCACAAGAGGGAAACAATGATGCAGGACCATAACAGGCCAACAGGCCTAAAAGAAGAAGAAGAAGATGAAGAAGAAATATATTTAAGTTTAATATATGTATGTATACCACAAAATATTACCAAACTTCACAAGCAGACTTACGTAATTGTCGAACACTTATTTTATAGTGGTAAAGAACTTAGATTTGTTTTTAGTGGAACAACGCTTACATAGAACAAGAATTGGATTTTTTGAGAATTGTATGGAAAGATCTTGAGATTCAGAAAACACATGGGCTCACTTGTAGAAGAGATGCAAGTTGCTTTGCAGAGTCGAAACCTTATTACATTTGTTAGCCTATAAAGACCCAAGACTTGGTAAAATGGGTTGATTGTTGTATGACCTTCTGTTGCACAGAGTATAACTTGGTGGACTTATTGACTTGCGTGAATTTCTTCCAGCCTACCAGACATAATATGTTCAAGCGCCTGTTGTTAAAAAATCGATAGGGGCTTTTTTCATTTGGGGTACCATCGGAATTCGAACCTTTCTAACAATTTAATCACAGAGGTCGAATATAATCAAAGAAAAATAAATAACATTTAAAAAGAGGTAATAGAGTCTTAATATTTATAGCTATTTCGTAATAAAATATTACCTCATGAGCGCTAAGGTCAGGATACAAATATATTTATAATAATTATCTAATTCAAACTTCAAAAGATGTCTGCTACGGAAAGGACATATTCTTTGTATAAATTATTTTGCTATCCCTAATTGAATTATGAAACGATGACATTTCAGTCGAGTTAAGGGAGTTATATGAGAATGTAGCAGTCACGAAAGGTATATAAGAGCAATTTAACGTGATTTAGATGCGTGGAATGGATTATTGACGAAAGGCTGACTTAAGAATTTTACAATGCAGGCATGAGTGGGAGTCGTAGTTGAAGATGATCTAGAAAAGTATGATTGGCTAAGATAATTAAATTATGTAACAAGAAAAGGTAATGAGTGTGAGAAACTGAAGGAACTCTTTGAGAAAATGTACAGATGCGGTGTAGGCGAAGGAAATATGTTGTGATAGAAAAGTTTGGCGCGTCTTCTCTGCCCACCCCAACAGGGAATGGTGTGATGGTATGTTTTCACGAAGATGATGACTTAGTATTAAGTGACCGTTAACTTATATGGTATGTTTATAAAATAACACACAATTAATCAAATATTGCTTTGACGTATTTTATTTTTGTTAAGTAAACACCCTTGAAAAAGAATTGCATCTTATTCTTCCATTGATTTACAGCCCTGTCATTTTGACATATTTATGACGCATTGTAAATATTGCATATATCTTAATTGAAAGCAAACCAAATTGCATTTCTACTGTTACATTGCCATTTTTTATTTAAAATGTCACCATTCTTCTTATCGTTTTTAACCTTTTTAGTAGTTCACTATTGGGCATGCACCTGTCCACGATATATCCACAATATTATGTCAATTGCTGTTTGCTGTTACGTCAAAATTACATTTCATATATTTTGTCCACTTGATATGCTCTGGGTCGCTTTTTAGGTTTTTAAGTTCCTCTTGGAAATCACAGAATGAGTCTATACTCATTAATATTTTTGACCATTGTTATTGTTCCAATATCAATCAGAACTTTGAATCACACTGAAATGATGACACTTATAACCATCTGATTTTTACATAATTAGGGGAGGCGAGGTCATATAGTGCTACATAAAGTTCAAATATAATATTTTAAATTATTTTTTCTGTTATTTTTACTGATTGGACATGTTGAACTGGTGGGCAACGAAAGACTGACTAAATAAATTTACAACAAAAAAAGTATTGGTGTACTAAGTGATAATATTTTGAAAAAAGGTGAGGTAAGGAGTAATGAAAACAGTATGAGAATATGTAGGGATGTAGACAACGTGATGAAAATATGTCGTGGTAGGAAAGGTTGACGCTTTATTCACTCAGCTTACCCAAACAAATAAATTGCGTTATGGTTTGTATGTACAATTGTTAATGCATTTAAAATATTTTTTAGTTCGTAGTAAGCCCCTCTATCACCTTCTTTAATATTCCACATCAATTACGAATCACCCGTAAAGTATTGAATGCCTTTAAAGCAAGTGTATTCACTTAACTTAATTTTTAACCTCAAGTGTATGGTATTTATACTTAAAGGCCTAACGGAAATTATTTCATAATTATTAGCATAAAAATGGTCATAAATATTATTATCATTAAGAATATATTTTTATTTAAAACTTTCATTCCATCGATCATTCTACGTATTTTAATATCTTTAATCTAATAATATCGAGATAAAAGAGATATCGAACACAGTACTTTGCTCTGAAGTTTATATCTTCAAGATCCTTATTGACAGTCTGCCACCGTCCATAAAGATAGAGAACAATGTGGACAAGACTCGGCGTGGAGGACCGCGGGCAATGGGAATCGGCTACCACACCATATTCTGTGAGTTATGGACCAATTTTTAGCAGACCGCACGCGAACGCCTCCGCATTACACGGGAAGTTGTATAACCTTCTGCAGTAGTAAGAGAATAACTTACAACCCGAGCGAAATTATTGAAGCTATTGTTATTCGAATAAAAAATATTTCAGTTTCATTTAGTCTAGAGTATATACAACACTAAAAATTATCTTTTTGTTAAACAAATAATGTTATGATGAGCTCCGTGGCATAGTTAGTAAAACGCTTCACTTTCACCCGGGGATTTCGAGTTTGATTCTCGATGGCACACGGTTTTTTTTTTAAAGTGCCAGACTGGTAAATGAGTTCGTCTGGTAAGAAAATTCGTACGTATAGAATATATGTGTGATTGTTATTATAGTCCTATCAATGAGCTTACTTTTTATAAATAAATAAATTATTACTAATAATTATTTCTACAAACCATCATACGACAACAGAGTTCAAGATGGGATATGAAACACAAACTAAACAAATGTACAATAGAAAGTATGAGTGGGAGTTGTTGTAGAGTAAAGTATAGTTGGACCAAGAGAATGAAATTTGGAAAAAAGTAAGGTAATAAACTTTGGTAATTTAAAGGTTGAACGTTATATTATCTTCAAGTGCAGTAGTGTGACCAACGCGAGTTCTGTGCCTATTCCTGTGATTCTAAACTCGAAGGCATGATTTCTTCACGAAGTCAAAGACTTCTTCTTCCTAGTGTCATGTCAGGTCCCCCAACGTTGACTATCATCTGAGAGTAAGCATCTTTGTTCCCCGGCAACCCGAAAAAGATACCCAACGCTCCTTATACCAGTCCAATCACGTATATTGCGGAGCCAGGAGATTTGCCTCCTGCCAACACCTCTTCGACCCTCTATTTTGCCTTGGATGATCAGGTGCAGTAATTTGTACTTTTCTCCTCTAAGTACATGCCCCAAATAGGACACCTTTCGGATTTTTATATTAGTCAGCAACTCTCCATTAACTTTGGCTCTTTGAAGAACCCTTGTGTTGCTGATCATATCCGTCCAGGGTATCCGTAGCATTCTCCGGTGTATCCACGTTTCGAATCCTTCCAGTCGGTTCATACTACCAACTTTGAGGGTCCATGATTCCACTCCATATAACAACACTGATCAAACGTAGCATTTGACTAACCCTTGTCAAAGTTTCAAGTTTAGATTATCATCACAGAATGCGCTTCTCATTTTAGTCAAAGACAATATTATATATTAGCCTCGCTTTTCAATACGTCCGAATTGCCAATGTTGAACGATACCATAAGATAGAAGAATATATTTATTAATAAACGATTAATTTGTGCAGATTCATTGGAACTGTCAAAGGTATACCATAATATTGCAAGTATTAATTTACGTGGCGTACTTAAAAATCTCAAATACTCTTTATATATATTCGCGGAAAATACTTCAATCAACGAATACATAGATCAACTCTTCGATCTTATATATGAAGAAAAGTATTTGGTATTTAAAGCGGATTTAAAGTGATTTCAGTCGCTAAACAGTGCTGCAAAAAGAAAATTTATGTCGTTTTTCCAACATGTTGTCAAAAGGGCTCTTTTAAAGCAGTATATTTGTGTTCTTCAAAAATACCATTTGTATTTTTGAAGAACACAAATATACAAATATAAAATACGACATTATCTAATCATTGTTTAAAGATATATTTATGTTGTTTTCCAGGGATCGTTGATTTTTTTTATCTTGATGATGAAAACCATAATAAATTTTCATCACAAAGTAATTTATTTGAAAAAAATCCGTAATTTTAAAATATATCACAATATATAACAATAACCAAATCATATACTCGTATATTAAAAAAATATCACTATATATTGTAATATACACACATATGGTATACGCTCAGAAATGAATCAGAAAAAAATATTTTTCTTTTCTGAGACGAGAAGTACTGCGTGAGCTTTGAGTCGAGAATCTTCGTCACAGAGGTTCAACACGTTAACCGCACAGCCTGAAATAAAGCTCTGCGTTGACAGGAAATATAATACATATTTCTAACTAAAGATGTTATATAGATTAATGTGTATAGTAAAATAACATTTGTTGACAACTAAAGACAATATGTTTCCCTCTAACTCGTTTGGATAGTTTTGCGTCATCTATAAGCTATCTTCCAACAGACGGGTTGTAAATGTCCTTACAAAGTTATCATTTTACCTTGACAAATGGTTGAGAGAAAACGAGAGAAACAATCTAACCTCACTCACAACCGTGATATGGATTTCGACTAATAATATAAAGAGCTATTTTTTCATCCAATGTTATAACATTTAATCCACCATGAATATGGTACAAAATATTTGGTATCTTAGAGCCTTTACACACTCACCTGGCGCAAACATATGGTTAACAGATCATCGATAGCATTTTTTCGAGAAGATGATTTTTAATTACTTGTAAAGAGTTATTTAGAAATTGCCAGAGGCAAACATCAAAATGCGAATAATACTAATAAATTATTCAATCCAGACATTCGTTATCATCATCACAAACACGACATTTCTTTATTAAGATAAGTAAAGAGAACAAATCTCCACTTTAATCTATCTTGACACACATCTTTCACTTCTGTGTCGTCTACACACCTCGTCTCCTATTATAAAGGCTTTTCATTCATCTCTCTTTCAGAATTTGATTCATTTGGTCATTCCACGATTTTTCAGGTTTTCCTTAACTTCCCATAACATCTTTACTTTCTTCGCGGCCGAACCATCGCAATGATCTTTTCTTAATCTTAAACACTGCTTTTTATTTCAACCAGCATTATATCCTAGTGTCGTCATTCCTTATTCTGTCACACCTAGTGGCCTAGTTGGTAAGACGCCTGTCTCCTAGCCCAGAGGTTGCGGGTTCAAATCCCGCTGGAATCCAGTTTTTTTAAAAGGATTCCAGTCTGGTTTTCACTTAAGGCCACTTTAACATATTTCTGGTTGATTGGAAGAGATTGTCACGTGGCAATAAGCTCGCCAGGTTGTACTGTATACAGCGAATGTGTAATGCAATACAATGGAATACGTTATTTTTCCACACACTGTATGCAACACTCTATTTTTTATCGCATTTATCATATTGCCATCACTTACATAACACATCCAAGTTTTACTTGCATATCATAAAGTTGAGACCAAAATCATATTATGAGCAGTCAACTTTACTCTTCTTGGAATACTTAGACGGAAATTGAACCTTAATTTTTAAATTATCCTATGAAATATTTTTTCATTCAATTTTTCAAATCCATTTTCTCGCAATAAATACACTAACAATATATAAAAATTTCTCTAACTTAATACCATCTTTTTAACCTTTTTAAGGCTATTTATAATCATCAGAATTTCCCATGTAACCTTTATTACAGATTTGTAATTTTAACAATTATTGTAAAAGAAATTAAACACACATGTAATTTGAATATATCAGCTGTTCTCAATATTACAATTTAATTAACGCTTTTGTTGTGAGTTAGCTTAAACAACGTTCAACGAACTAAAACGACAAATGAATGGTTGAAGTAAAATAGGCACTAAGTACATACCAAAAAAAAACTAATTATGCAGTTTCGTTCTATATGTCATATAGAACGAAACTGCATACTTATTTTTTTTTTTTGGTACTTAGTGCCTATTTTACTTTAACCATTCAAATATACATAAGACAAACGCGCAAGAAAGAAACATACGTTTTTTTTAAATCTTAAGTCTTATTTTGAAACGTAAATTCAAATGCTGTCTATTGTACAAGTACAATTGGTTGTGTTTACATAAACGATATTATCATGCAACATTATGTAATTCGGAAAACTAAACTTTTCCCATCCTAAAATATTATAAAGGTGTACCATTATATATGGCCTTCCAACCCTAGTAGCAAGTTATTCTTCTTTAAAGTTCCTCTCCTCACCGGAAGGGAGTGATCATTATAGCTATCTTGACTTTTAAGGCAGAAGCTTTTAACAAATAAACGGCACCACAGTGGAATCACTCTCGTAAGTTCTTCAATCAGGAGGCGTCTGCTTTCCGCATATCTTCTGCCCTGGATTTTCTCCTGCAGTCTCAGATGAAGGATCTCATATTATATTTTACCCCTCGCATTACGTGCTTAAAGTACTTTCTAATTTTTATGGCTGTTAACACTCATCTATCTTTATTAATGCGTTTGAAGATGTCATATTTCGGACTTTGTCAGTCCATGAGACTTATTATTATTTGATAACACCACATTTCAAAAGCTTCTAGTTTCTTTGTAAGAAGGTCTAAATGGAAATGTTTGCTTCAACGCCATTAAGAAACACGAATAATGTATCAACGCAATATACGAGTCGTACAAAATCGTAAATGCAAATTGAGATTGAACCTTTTACAAAACACTTTTTTTGCGTTGTGGTCATCCTATTTCCACATTGGTGTGATGTTAGCAGAGGAGGAACTTTTTGAGTTCATTCCATGTCGTAAAAAAGACGTGTTATAAAACTATTATTGTCGGTTTCACTGAATGGAAAATCGATTAATCCCTACTATCAATATAACTGAATGGTGTTAAGGTATCTTAGGTGTATCATTTGACTCATTAATTGATTTAATCGACAAAAGATAAGCTTCAGGGTATTTCACATGATACTCATACACCGCCTCATTAATTATACGAGTACTAACATGTTGAAGTATTTGGCTGGTAGGCAATATCTAAAGACAACATTGTATTTGACTTCATTCAACGAATTTCCGAAGAGGTAATTATAACCTCGTGAACAAGTTACTAATCACCATCGAGAATTAAACCGGATTAGTGTAGGCCACGGTGGTCATCGAAACATCAAGTTAATGGCAAGTGAAGTAACATGGGAAGAAAGACTTTGTCATATAAAGGTACTGACTTCTCCCCCCTACATTTCATTCAAGTCAAACAAGAGCCCTTCTCACTTATTCTGGGCCTGTGTTATTTAACATCAATTCTCAATTAGCTAATAACTCCAGATGGACACATTAATTTGATCTCTCGATGATAAAATCTGTAGCGAATGAGCGAGAGAGTGTTTCTATTATTTTTCACCCTTCTCCATGTAATCAACAGTGGCTGAATGATAAATAGAGGTGCAGATTAAATCTGCCCAGGTGATCATACGGCATCTGACCAGTCATATTACCGAATGGTCAATTGGACGTACTCGTAAATATGCGAAAAAGATACAACCCACAAAACAAATTATTTTCATTTAAACTGAAATATTGAAATAATGGAATAATTCATGGTCTGCATGGAACCCCTTGCCAGAAAAATATGTACCTTATTAAATTTAGTTATCACGTGCAAACCCAAACAAAATAATGTTAACAGCTGCTCAACTATCTCTAAACCCGCAAAATTTGTTTGAATATGTTTTGCATACATACCACAACAGTCCCAAAGTTTCCGGCCTGAAGAGAGTGAGAACATGTACGGACAAATACTCCGTTGACAACGCTCAAAACATGGTCGGGCAATTTTTACAATTAAAATTTGATACTTCTACCCTCAGCAGTATGTAAACTAGGGTTGATAGAAGACGTGTTGTTTCGGTATATTCTGAAATGTTATGAAATGAATATCCCGCGGATATCAAATTTCTTTCAAAAGAATGTAAAAGCTTGGCAAAACTTTAACAAAGTTTGGATGATGTCTACGGAGAGTCTTCTCCTAGACAGCGTCTAAACATCTATTGAAATAAACTTGATAACCGAGCCATATTTAGTTTTTGACATTTCAGAATATAGTGAAACAACATGGCAACTAGTTGACATACTACTGAGGTATCAAATTTAAAAAGGAACATCGCCTGAACATGCAATAGGCGTCTGTCCATACACGTTGCAACTTGTTCATGGCGAAAACTTTAGTAGTACATTCAGTCACACGAGAACATTTTGATTTAAAAAGCACATCACAAAAAATTGCTTTATTTCTTTCATTATAAATATTAACTTTTATCGAGCTATTTTTTATGTAAATTGAATTGTATGTGCAAAAATAACAAACCAGACTTGGCCTCTTTTAGTGTATTTAAGTTAACTTAAAACATGCAAATACAGGTATTCATATTTAAGTAAACTTAAATATGCAAATACAAATAGAGTTCTTAAACTGAATTTAACGAATAATACGTTTATTAATTAAAAAAAAAATTATAATCTGATTTAAACTCAAGGCTTATTTAACACATTTTTGGTAAGTTGAAAGAAATTGCCATATAGCAATAAACCCAGCACATTATACTATATAATGAAGTGTATGGCAGTAACACACTGGACTTCCGTGCAGAAGGTCGCCGGTTTGGGCCCTGCGCCGTGTTACTCCCCTCGAATGAGTAATTTTTTTCTACCTAGTATTCAAGATTATAAGGAAACCTATGACTTCGATCGTATATATTATTTCAAAAAGATGAAAACAACATGCCGGTATGCTCCGATCATCTCACTGCGGTGTGCCATCGAGTTTGCTGGTGTGCAACAGCTCACTTACTCAAGAGGAAATAAATAAGGAAAAACTCCACAGCATAGCTTCGCTTTCCAATTGAATAGAAGTTGGATAGCGAGGGTAGTCGAGGATTACGAGATCCAGCAACGACGACTATACGAGTATATCATACAATGAAAATATAATTATTTATTTATTTTCTCAATATAGGCTTAGCCCAATTACATTGAAAAATACAAAAAATGTTATCATTATATATTATATTTAAAAATTTCTATAAAATTAAAAAAATATGTGTATGCATAAAGATATACACAAACATACTCATATATAAACATACACATATATTCAGTCACTGACTGAATTTTTTTTTGTATTTTTTAAATATAATACTCGTATATAATGTTAACATTTTTGTATTATTCATTCGTGAAAGCCTAGGTGTTACATCAACAGCAAGATGGACGAGAGGTGATTGAGATGGTATGGGCACGTTGGACGCAGAGCACCCGATCACATTGTGAACCAGGCAATCTCCATGGATCTTCCTGGAATAACAACCAGAGGAAGACCAAAGAATTCATGGGTGGTGCAAAAAGATAACCTGATGCAGAGACACGGCCTGGGGGACGTAGTCCGGGACAGAAGAGCATACAACCTGAGGACGAGGAGAGCTGACCCGAACAGTCTTCGCAGACAGTGAGTTGGGATGGAGCCAGGGAGAAGACATATATTCAGTCACTTAATTACGTTGTTGAGTGCTTTCTAACGCGCTCAATCTTAGAATAAAATTTTATTTTGCTTTTATAATACAATACAATAATTTAAAACACTTCAACGAATGAAGACTAACTTAGCCAAGATACTCGTTTTAAAACAGTAAAATAATCCTTAATGATATGGTATACTTTTTTTTTAATCAGACAATGATTATTTTCACGATGTGAGAGCTCATTTATTTCTTTATAATTGTAATGGTTTGCGAGGGAGTCAATTAATTTTATAAGTGCGGACATATCGGCCGCAGAAGTAAAATAAATATAAAAGGTACCCAAAACAAATATATTTCTCCATTTGTTGTGCACATCACCGCGGGACATGGCCGAAGTGTAGGAATTATTAATTGCCCTGCCCGCTCGGGCCCGATTCGCCTCTGGCGAGCGGGGCCCGGTTATGATGTAATGATTTAAAATGAACTTTAACTTAGTGAAACAATAATTAAATTGATTTGAAAAATTGTTTGTGTATAAGTTTACACTTAATTAAATAAAAAATATTTCGTTTGTTGTTAAATGTAGAACTTAATTTAAAATTTAAAAATGGTATTGTATTAATCTTTCGTTGAATATAATACAACCTGACTGGTGTATTACCATATAGCAGTCTTTTTCTACCAACCAAAACAACTATAAAAGAGTGAAAAGCAGACTGAGACCCTATTTGAAACGTAAAAACCAGACTGGAACCCGTTTTAAAAAACGTACCCTCAAACTTGGGGTCAGAAGACAGACGTTTTACCAACTCAGTTCGATACCACGACCATCCACGCTGTTATAGGGACAAAATAAGTTCCCATCCAGCGCGATCTACTCTAGGATCGAAATCTTCCCTTTTTTTCGTCTTACCAGCTAGGAATTGAACCTGCAACCCCTAAGTATATTATCAACTAGGCCGCGTATATTGACAAGCATCTTATCAACTTGGGCACGGAGATCGACAGGCGTCTTACCAACTAAGCGACTGAGGGTGATAAGCGTTTCACCAAATCTGCCTCGGAAGCTGATAAACGTCTTAGCAACTAGGCAACGAAGGTTGACAGGCGTCTCACCACGTCACGGAGGTCTACGGACGCCTTACCACCAAGACCGCAGAAAGTAATAAACGTATTTTTTCAAAATTATTAGACAAATCGTAGAAATCAGCATAATATGTATGTCAGGTTGTACTGTATATATTCGTATACAATCTCACGTTGTATAAAATGCTTGCTTCAACTCATCAATAATAGCATAACAGTTGCGTTGGACATCATCCTCAAAAGGATAACACATTTATAAATTATTTCCTTGCATCAGGGCTATTTAACTCCCCTTGGATGGCTCCTGATCCCTGAACCTCGCTATTCTTCACTGCCCACATAAGTTTCAACATTAAACTTTTACAATTGGTCTTACCGCCCAAACCAATCCGATTACTACTTTTTGTGGGACTGCGAGGAAAGTAGAATGTCTCAAAATAGGGATAAGTTCCATGCAGCTACACGTCGAACTTCTTTCAGTCCGAATGGCTACTTCGACCTCATGACGACCAGGGCTAGTTTGACAGCTTTCTGCAATTTTTATTAAAAATTTGTTAACTCCATAAATTTCCCCAGGCCTTCCGCAGTATAAATAAGTTTAGTTTTATTTTTTTCCTATTTATCATCTATGTATGTGGTGTCTAACCTACTATCGAAACCACCGCTATACTTTTCACACTCCGGTGTGGCGCCAGCAGAGTAGGGGCTCTCTCCGGGGACAGCTCTTTCAACAAAGTTTAATTATATCCAATTTTCTCACGAGTGTACGATCGCACTATAAGGGAACCTTATTCGTTCCTAGATACAGTGTGAGTAGAAGAGATATATGTAATATATTCTATTGTGTATACAACTCATGACAGCATCGTGACTCCCGATTTTCTCACGAGTGTACGATCGCACTATAAGGGAACCTTATTCGTTCCTAGATACAGTGTGAGTAGAAGAGATATATGTAATATATTCTATTGTGTATACAACTCATGACAGCATCGTGACTCCCATGATAGTCCTTAATGACTCCTCTCCATCCATCCCTGCACTCCACAGTTCGAAGAGCAGTTATTAAGAGTAGTCCTGTTGTGTCTCTTACTTGGTGAGTCCAACGCAATGGAGATCTTCCTCTTGTGCGTCGTCCTTTCATACGTCCAGCAACAACAAGGATCTCTTAACTGTCTCCTTGGCCACGAGTAATGTGCCCAAAGAATTGGAGGATCTGTCAGTGACCCTCAGCTCTTCGAGATTGCAGGCAATAGTTCATTTTGCCATCTATGGAATTCGTAACATCTTTGTCCAGCCCCACAGGAAGAGAGACAAATGTATGTGTATGCACAACGAAATTGTTATATTGTTCATGCATACATACTGTCGTTTGTATGGACTTTTAAGAATTAAAATATAAGATTTGACTCTCATTTGTTCAACTGACTTGATATTGCGTATACATGACTAAAGCAAGCTTATTTGATATTTTAAATAGCCCTAAAAAAAGTGGTATATGGGTGGGATCCTTACTGCATACTCGTATATGTTATGATATATTTCTAATTCAAAATTATAATAGTGTTTTGCCAATCCAGTCAATGGAGCTCCTGCGCAAACCACTCAATGTGGTTATATCAACAATAGTTGCAGTCAAATACACACAGCTAAATTGGTGGTGACCATTTAATTAATAAAACAAATATGACTGCAATTTAGTGCACACAAACCAATTGAAATTAAATTGCATCCAGTTTACTCAAACTGATGTACGCCAGACGGCGTATTGTCAACCAGCAACTCTTGAATCAACATGGTCATTTTGTTTTGTAGTGCTTTTTTATTATTTCTTCCTTTAAGTGTGGTTATTGGGTGTATACGTTTTTGGGTATATCATACAGTCTAATATTTAGTACTCATAAGCATTTCTTTCTTTAAGTATGGTTACTGGTTCTATAAGATTTTTGGGTGTACCATACAAGATCGATAAAACACTGGGAGTACAAGATTTTTGAGTGTACAAGAGTTACAAAACATCGGGTGTATAAGCTTTATGGTTCTACAAAATTTATAAAACACTAGGTGTAGGAGTTTTTGGGTATTCAGGATTTATAAAGCACTGGGTGTATAAGATTTTTTTTAAATTCCATAAGTTGAATAAATTGTGTGCTAGAGGAATATATATTTTTCATATTCATCTTAATTTTTATATTAATATTTTTCATATTTATCTTAATATTTTTCATACTTACTATATCTTAATATTTTTTTTCATCTACTTTGTTTTTGCTTACCATCTAATTTTAAAAAAATGAACTACACTTTCGTTATATACAGTACACAACCTGACTAGTCTATTGCCATGTGACAATATTTTCCAACAAATAAAAAAAATAGAACCGTAAATACCAGTCAGGATTTTTTTTTTAATCTGGGTACTATCGAAAATCGAACCCGCAACTCCCGGACTGGAAGACAGACTTCTTACTATCTAGACCACGGAGGTTCCCTTAAAAGAAGTTGAAACTGGAATTTTCTTAACATTTTGATATTTTTGCTCACGAAGATCGTATTATCAAGAAAACCGTTAAATAATTTGAATGCAAAATATAGGTTAATAAAATTTTTTATTTTATTTTCTACTTAGCAGTATGGATTCAAACAGGCAAAAATATCTGCTGTAATCATTTATACTCTTAACAATTCAACACAATAGTACAAACAAGTACCACACGTAATGATGTTAGAGATAGTCGACGATATTCCATGGTCCCATTGTTCAGGAATCCATTTGACGACAATACATGTGTTCTGTTAAGTGAGCATTACACTAGCACTATTCGGGAACACCTACATGCACTCCTTTATGCTGAGTCGGGTTCAGAGAGATCATTGTTGGAGCAATAAACTAATATATTATATTTATTGTTTTTTTTATTTTTCTCTCTTAAATCCAGTGATAGTTTTTTTCATACACTCGCAATATTAGGTTTTTGAATCAAGAGAAAAATTAATTTATATAAAAATACAGTAATACTTTCATTTACGTGGCTAATTGATTCTAGAAAACAGCGTGTAAATGGAGACATTAAATGACATAAAAAGGTGATCTTTTACATGTTTCTAAGTATTTTTCTCTTACTTAGTTAGAAACGATTTGATTGTTTTTAATTATTTGTACTCCGATTCCGTGTTTTAACGTTATAAATTAGATTTACCTTCAGTCCTGGTCTCATATTTTTACGTGATTGATAACTCTTCCAAAAAAAGACATATTACTGGCATCTAATTTTTTTTTTGACCAATCAAACCTTCAATAACAGTTTCTTGATTTATAACATGGGCAATACTCTCGATAGTAAAAATGAGCGTGAAATCTAACGTCACGTCATCAATGTGCAGTGAAGTTTCAGATCTTCAAGATTTTGACATATGATTATGGAGACCAACTACAGTATCCAGGTCTAAATAGAATAAGGAATTTGTAGAATCCTTCAAACAGATTGTTAAATAACGTGCTTAAACATGTGTTGATATGTATTCTATCAACTGACAAAAATGAAAAACCCTGCAAAACCTTCAAGATATGTGCTAAGCATAAGAAGGGAAGTGAGACCCGGTATATGTATAAGGAGTGTGCTGCAGCTCTCCACAAAGAAGAATGTTATACTTATCAAAATATAATCATAAATATATAGTGACACATACAAACTATAATACGACAAATGAAAATAAATAAGCAGTTACATAAAAAATAACGAGAAGGCAACGCACGAAAACCCCCGATTCGTTGCCAGCGAAAAGAGGAACAAAAAATAATAGTCGATATTGCTAACTATTTAGAAGCTAACATTTCAAAGCATTTCTGAAGGTGCAACCATTCACCCGTTTCTTCAAGGGCAGGAGCAACTCATTCCAGTATTTGCTGGCTGAGTAAGAGAGGGATTACTCGAATAATAGTAGATTACGACTCGGGATGATTTAAAGAGTTTCTCTACTTCTAGTTCTATAGCCGTATCAATTTGGAAGAAACAAGCACATTGATATTTTTATAATAATATGTCCAACTTTTAGGTGTTTCAGTGAAGTTGTAGCATATATTGTTTGTTACGAGTTGACTAATCTCTTGAACGATTACAGGTTGGACTAGTCGGATTGTTTATCTGTAAATATCGAAGGTGTAAGTCAGAAGTCTCAGAACAGGCTAAAAGTCTAGTGAAGCAACTGGCATATAAGGTTAATCTTATGTTTAATAGAATTATTTCAACATTTGAACAAATAAATAAAGAAATAAGTAGGCTGATGTAGGTCGTTTATTTTGTGTAAAGTTATATAAATATTTAATAAAATTAAATGTTTCAAGTTTCATGTCAACCTAATTTATCTTAAATCCATAAATACATACCATCACGCCGTTTCTGTGGGGGTAGACAGAGAGAACAGAACGCCATCCTTTCCTACGATTCCTACGAATATTCTTAGTCCTTATATTTCTGTCATTCACTTGATCAAACCATACTTTCTTTGATCTTCCTCTATCACATCTTCCACTCGCATTTGCTTTGCATATTCGTTTTGTTAGTCTTTCTTTAATCTTTAATTCTACGTGCCCAAACCATTTTAGAGTACTTCTCTTCATTTTACTTAATACACCAGTCTTAAGATCACATTTGTCTCCAGTCACTTTTGTCATATTCACATTTTTTTTACATTGACTCAAAAAATATTTCAATTGTCACTACGCTGCGAGACAGGACATTCTAAATCAGGGCGTTATTCAAATTGAATATTTTTAATCCACTTCTGACGTAAAGTTTTAGTTATATATGATTGTCAAATTCATCCCCCACGTCCTCTCTCCCGCCTCAATAATCCATTGCTCTGATGTGGCTACGCTGTGGAGGCTCTAGACTGGTCCGGCCGCACGAAGTTGTTCATATGTTTGTTTCTGATGTTTGCACAATCATATTGCCCGTTGTGTTTATCAAACGTTAACCTGCTCCTCCCCGCCCCCAGTCACCCAGTATTCCCATACTTCACATCGGCTCTCACTGCCATCCCCGTATGAATAGCGAGACATTTCGATAACCGCAACCCTTCACGTACTAATAATACAAGTCAATATATTATGACAGGTATTCGTTTCTTCTTTTGAATCTTTTAATGGTTATATTTTTTTCTCGTTTTAAACTATCACTGATTATCGGTCATTACCGATAGTTTTCACAAATGAAGAGATATTTATTTATTTATATTACTCAATTAAAATACTTTCATGTATATGTACATACATCTGGCGGGTTTATTGCTTTAAATCAATTTATTTCAATCGATAAGCTCTTATTTCAAAAATATTTATCGGTGTTCATGACCGTGCCTTAAAATTAGGAAATTAATATACTATTAGAGTAAACGTAATGAAAATAAAACGAAAGAAGAATCACAAAGAAAATACAGATAAGGATGGGAATTGAATACATCGAGATAAATGTTTTTTTTTACTTAAAAACTTATATGGATGTGAAGCACATCTGATTGTACTAAGAAGATTGTTCCAAAGTCGAGCTGAGTGAACCGCAAAACATGATATGTATCTTGCTTTCAACTCTCTTACCGTTACATTGTTGTAACGCAACAAAACGAAAAATGACCATTTTGATTTCACGCCTTGTATTTATAGTGATTTTAATATGTTTTACTGTCTCAGAAGTAATGATAATCTTATTTGAAACCCTTCGGTGGAAGTTAAGTATTCAAGATCGTCAACTAAGTTGGCATTCATACTTTTTAAGTGCATTAAAGATGATAAAAAAAACTTAAACAGATAAATGGATAGTGTCTAAAGGGTGAACAGTTAAATGTAAACTGTTATGATTGTTC
Organism: Odontocerum albicorne; assembly: GCA_949825065.1. NCBI lineage: Eukaryota > Metazoa > Arthropoda > Insecta > Trichoptera > Odontoceridae > Odontocerum > Odontocerum albicorne. The sequence goes on from OX463844.1 coordinate 14,135,526, forward strand.
GGTCCACAGGGATGAGGGTGGGTGACCAGGAAGCGAGGGTGAGTTGATGGGGGTGGCACTCGGTGGGAGGCAGCCTTCAATCAGCAAATGGACAACCCTGATAAGTTTACATATTGGGAACAATCAACTTGTACGATACCAAGTTTTAGAATTATTCCCATACTACAGGGTAACTGAGAAGGATTATTAAAATAAGTGTATTAATTAATTGTATGGAATACTTTACATATAACATGTCAACCCAAAAACGTTTATATTCGAATTTGTGAAAGGCATTTATAATTTGTGAAAGGCATTTATAAAGGCATTTATTTAATTTGTGAAAGGCATTTATAAAGGCATCACATACTAGGAATAGTTATAATTGACGTCCAATGTTCAATACCTTGTGGAATTTACACCCACGTTGGATTTACTAATATATTAAATTTTGGTGTAAATTTTTATTTCTCTCAAGCCTTAGGGCACATGAATTCGGAGAGCACTATTGAGTAACAAAAATTGTATAATGTACATCAACCGGAAAGACTGAACAGTAAAATGAACTTCTGTGGGCTTGTTGGTAAGACGCTTGTCTTCTGACCCGAGGGTTGTGGATTCAGTCTCCATGGGTACATACTCGTACATACCATCATGCCATTTCACTGCTGGAGTAGGCCGAGAGAACATAGCGTCTGATTTTCCTCTTTCGACACACATACTTCGCCTCTCCCAAAACCATACACCTTCTTATGCAGCTCTTACGATTTCTCTTACTTCTTACATTTCCTTCTTTACAAATATCATTCACCAACCAAACTTTCCTTAGTCTTCCTCTATCGCACCTTCTACTCCCAGTTGCACTGTATATTTGTTTTGTTAATCTTTCTTCATTCATTTGTTCCATGTTCCCAAATAATATCAGATTGATATTCTTCATCTTACTCAACACATCAGCCTTAAGTATAGATTCATCCCTAATCCCTTCGTACTGTATTCTGTCATATATTGTCACCCCATCTATTTTTCTAAGTGACACATTTTTTACTCCATTTATTCAGCTTCTTTTCGGGTTAATCTGGTTTTCCCTCAAAGCCTCTTTAATATCATTTTGGTTGGTTAAAAGCGATCTCCATATAAAAATGGCATTATGATTTGCAGTAAATTCTTCGAGTTGCATTAAACTATTGTGGAGCTTGTTTTTTTCCATGATAACCTCGAATTTAACCTACAAACGACTTGTTCGTTAAATATCTATACCTTCATAAAATAAACTCATACATAAACGGGCATTACCAATTGGGATGGAAATTCTTTCTTAATCGCGAGGAATTTTCTATCATCATCATATATCATTACGATATGTCGGCATAGTGTGACTCTGAGAACGATAAAAATGCAGCAAACCATAATAAATAAACGATCTTTCTCTGGTGACTGCGAAGTTCGATTTACAGTCTACTGTAACCAGCGTGAGTAGCCAGCTAAAAACATTTAATATGAATTGACAATATTGTGTTGCTGAGAAATTTCATGAAAATCTGCGCTCGCGTTCATAAGAGCTTTACAAGACAAATGTAGAATCGTTTCATATGGAGGAGTTTCTATTTCGAGGACAATTCCTGTGAATTAAATTACTTCAGTAGGTCAAAGTGTTCGACAATGGAATTGCTGCTAGTTATCAAGTATCCAATGGAGAAAGAAGACGCAGATAAACTGCAAGTACTGAAGAAATCATAATATAATTCATCAAGGATTATCTTTAACACTTGTCTTACTGTGCTAAAAAAATCCGCCAATCACGGTGCTGGACGCTAAGCGTCCAGTAAAAAATGTATATTTTAAATTAAAATTATGCGAAATCTGCTAGGTTATTTTTTGTAATTAGCTATAAAAATCCTTTTATTGTGTATTAAAACGTCGAATAATCAAATAAAATATAAGTCCTGGTCACTCGCTATTCATCACAGGAAGGCAAGTGTTAAGAACTAAAAGTTACAATTTTATGTTACATGGTATCAAGTTTTTTCCTTCGTTTATCTCAATTGTAATACTCGTAAAAGTACGTTTTTCGTCCAAAAAAACAGACAACAGTCGCAAAAACATATTAGAGAAATTCGAGTTAAAAGGAACAGTTACTAAAAACTTTAATAACTTTATACATACATCGTTTTTAGTTCAAGAGTAAGAATAAAAAATTATATAAAATAATCTACTTTTGAAAAAAACACAAATAGATCTTTAAAAAACACAAATAGATTTTAAAAAACACAAACAGATTTTTAAAAACTGGGTATAACTCTAATACTCTTATCTATATTGTATTGTACAAATATTATTATACAGTATAAGTTGAAATGTTACAATGCCGTATATCAAGGGGTCATGGGCATTTTTAGAATAGGCACTTTACCTAATAAAAACGTTGTTGGATAAAATGAATGACATTTTGAAAGAAAAAATATATAAAATGGAAGAGAAATCTAAGTTTATGAGGTGTTTGGATGTAGAAGAGGCGAAATATGTGTTGAAATATGAAAGTATGGCACTCAGTCCTCTCTGCCTACCCCAAAAGTAATACGGCATATTTGTGTAAAATATAATAAATTCGAAACAAATACTGTAAAGTGATAAAAAATACAAACTAAATTCAGATATAATCGCGACACCATATAGCTAGTAGTCGACTAGTTTAGTATAATTCAGTATGCGGCAGAATAGGATACAAAATAGATTGCTCACTGCACTCATACACGATCTAATAGTATTCCATATCTCTAGTATACCGAAAGATTAATCGGAAAATACAGCCTGTTCTCTTTCCAGCGAGTATAAATATCTAATACAAAAGCCTCCCAACACCGCTGAAGCCTGGCAATATGGTATGGTATGGCTCCATTCACATTGTTTTAATCTGATGCTCTTCCAAATAATATTGTTTCGCCGATGTCCAATATCGACAATGTCCCATTTAAAGTAAGCCATAATTACAATTCGCAGTTCCATTATAAGTTGCCTGTTTACGGACAAACTCATAATGATGGTTGCCGAATTGGTCGAGTAAATGTGCCAGAAAAGGCATTCAACTAGGATTTGTTCTATGTTAATTACTAATATTTTGCAAAATGTTATGTCTGTATTAAAATTTAGTATTTTTTCAAATAAATGTCAAATTAAAAATTATCTGTATATAGTCTGTACCTATGAATAAAAAATTGTCTGTATTGTATATAATCTGTATGAATCAAAAATTGTCTGTATGGTATATAATCTGTATGAATCAAAGATTGTCTGTATGGTATATAATCTGTATGAATCAAAAATTGTCTGTATGGTATATAATCTGTATGAATCAAAGATTGTCTGTATGGTATATACTCTGTATGAATCTCAAAAATTGTCTGTATGGTATATAATCTGTATGAATTAAAAATTGTCTGTACATAATCTGTGTGAATTATTAAAGTCTGTATGAATTAAAAACTATCCATACAGTGAGACTCTGGAACTTGTTACCAACTATGTTCGATACGTTCCGTCATTGGCATGTTTTAGAAAAAAACTCTTAATTTACAGTCAGTAATGTAACATGTTTCATTTCCGATTTTACTTTCCTCTCCATCATCTGTTTCTTTTCCCTTTGATTGATGATTTCTCACTTTTATTCTTGTTCTTTATACTCGTCATGAATTTCACTCAAATATTATAAATAATGAAACTTTAATAATTTTCCGGACGATGTAACATCCTTTATTGGATCTTTTCTGGTTGGTTGGAAGAGATCGCCACTTGGCAATAAGCCCGCTAGATTTCAATGAAGTGTTAAATAAAATAATTTGATAAATATTTAGGCCGCTGTAAAGAACTTTATTTAAATTAAAGTTTAAAAAATGGAAAAAAATAAGATACCCAAGTACTATTCTTAATTTTATAACTAATTATTATAAAATCAATTTATTTTATACACACCTGTTTCTAATTCGTACATATTAATTAATTTGATTCTATAATGATTGCTTGCTATTCTATTGTATTAAGAATGCTTAAGAGGAAACATGAAGAGGAAATAACACTCGCATATGTCTAGAGCGCAACAGTTTTAGCTGATCCCGAGTTATAATCGAGAATCAAACTCAAAATCCCCGGATTCAAAATTATTACCAACTTAGCTGTTGAATGTTTATAAGGGATTTATTTTATTTGTCATTTTTTCAGTTTTTTTTTACATAATAGAAATTTCATTCGAGAAACTTCGTAGCCCAGATTTTTAGTCAAAAAGCCTCATTCCACAACTCTGAACGGTTTAGTGGAGTATTTTCGTGATTATAGGCTATATAACTCTCTGGACTGCTGGTCGTTTGACATAAAATATACTCTCTTCTTCATTTAGAAGATCTGAATATCTTATCTAAAAAAAATTACCAACATTTTCTCAATTATTTGCTTTTGGCTGCAAAAGGCACTATTGAAAATAACCTATTATAAAAATAAAGTTTTAGTTAGTTAATATGAAACAAAAATACATTTTTATTACATCTTGTCAATTTTCAGCAAAGATTAAACGATTTTATTTAATTCTGACCCTTGATACAAAATTTAGAAGGAAATCACATAAAATGAAATGATCTACTAAACCTCTCCTAGCAATATCTCTGGAACTAAAATATAATCAAAATGAAATTCGCTCTACAATGTAATTATCTGCATCTCGCAGAATCGTTTCAGCCCTCTAAAATAGGGGTGTTATGTGTAAAGTTGTGGTATTTTAGGTTGTAGTTTTTATTAATAATATCTATGACTACAGGTATATCTAGAATGTATAAAATAAAATTACTGAATCTAAGGGTTGTTGCACATAAAAAAATAGTGTCTGGAATCTTATTATTTATTATTAAAATATATAGTTCACTTGATTGTCCTTTACAAACCAAGATACGGCTTCCTCTAGATGCCCTTTCAATGATAGCGATTATCACTTGCAGGTGAGAACCCTTTCTCAAATTCTTCTCTTGATGCCCATTCCACCATCTCTCACCATTAACGAGATCAAAATAGATCGATGCCCTTGATGACAACATATAACCAGGGGTAGAACGCATTTATGTCCTTCGGGTCCAGAAATACAGGTGCCTGGTGGACGTATCCTTGACCAATGTATACCAGTACTTGTCGGGAGGCATTTTCCCTAAATCCTGAAAGACAGGTATATATAACTTTCTCTCAAAGCATTGTGACACAAACCAAAAACAGACCCCAAGGCATATAGGCCAATAACCGACCTCACACTTTCGTGTAAGATCTTGGAAAAATCGTCACTAACAGTCTCAATTTACTTTTATTAAACAAAAGATAAAACATTGACAACTTAAAAAAAATTCAACACAATTCATAACATATGCTAACACCAACGCTTAGTATAACAACGCTGAAAAAAAAACCACTTAAATACAATCAACGAAAATATAAAATTAATTATATTCCAAAAAAATACTATCAAGCCAAAATGAAACTGGCATACCCAGTCTACCAGTCAAAAATCTTTGGATTGAGAAATTCCAGAGGAAGACCCTCCTGCACTCAACTACATCTACGTACTCGTGTATTAAAATTGTTCACCAAATTACTCATGAAGTTACCCAATTGTTTCGTTCTCACGATTGATGAATTACAACTGTCGTTAGCTTACAATCACTATTGACATATTTAATTTTTTAAAGATTTGGTGTGTTTTTAGCAGAAGTGTAAAAATTAATTAGAACTAGTATATTGGGGCGGGGCGCTATCAACGATATTGTGAATACTTTTATACAGAAAAAAATCGAATTGTTTATGGATTATTGGGTAGAAAAATAAAATTTTAATATTTATGCAACATATTATAATACTATTTGGTCAAACACTGTCTATTCCACTTTATATAACGGTATAGCCCTACCAGTTTCAAGGTGCACACCTCATCATCAAGGGAGCACAATCAAGAGTTTTGTTTGTGCTCTCCTGATGATGAGGTAAAAACCTTGAAACCGGTATGGTTATACCGTTATATAAAGTGGCATAAACAGTGTTTGACTAAACAAATTACAATGTATCTTAACCTCCAGAGGGTTAATGCCTTAACTATAAATAATATATTACTATTTAATTTATTATTTTTGTTTGAGACATGTTTTTATTACTGTTTTTTTTTATTCCTTAAACTAAAAAGTGTAAATGATGAGATTATCTAATTGACATATGGAAGAAGCTGGTTGAATATAACAGATGAACTTGAATGAAATATTAAAATATATAGTACATTGGGAGTTACTGATTAAAATACATTGGGAGTTACTGATTATTTTTTTCAAAAGGAATCTTACTTGCGTAATACGAGTAACTCTCAATTTGTTTTAAATTTTTAATAACAGTTGTGAACCATTTAAAAGCGATATCATAAATGGCTAAAAGCGTTTTAGCAAAATGGCTGAAAGAGACAGAGGAATTTGGAAATTATCATAAGGCAAGGAGGAATCCCCAGTTTAATTTACTACAACACGACATTCTGATCCAGTTTAAGTTAATACAACATTACCATGACACGATATTCCAGTCCAATTTAACTTACTGCATCGTGACATTTCGACTCAGTTTAATATATATATTACTACAACACGATATTCCTGACCATTTTAACCTACTACAACGTGACATTCCGGCCCAGTTGAACTCACTACAACAATATATTCCGATTCAGTTTAACTTACTATAACATTTTTTTACCCAGTTTAATTTTCTATTGTATAACACGAAATACCGGCCCAATTGAACTTACTACAACACGATATTCTGGCCCAGTTTGATTTACCACAGAACGATATTTCGGTCTAATTTAACTTAGTGCAACAAGACATCCGGCCCAGTTTAACTTACTACAACACGACATGCCAGCTCAATTTAATTTACAGTAATTTAAATATTCTACAACTAATGTAAATCTTGCACTCATAGATATTTGCCTATCTGCCAAAAAAACTAGAAGCACTAAGAAAAAACTCTGTTGAAATTTTTTTAACGAATAAATATTTTTGTGGATAGTTGGTATTAAAACTGCAGAGAACAAGTGACATCCCTGACTTATGCATACAATACAGATATACGTGTGCCTTCCGTGGTCACTCCCGGTTGATGAAGCATTATGAAAACAATAACGAGCCCAACAATAGGTCTCGTGGCCTGCGCTAGCTAAACACCACCGAGTACGTGGGGATCCCGAAACACAAAGAGACTGTATTTCCCGCGTAGGACACTGGGTGTCCACGCCATCTCTAATGTGTGATATGTATGTGGTCCAAGACTTATAAATTATTATTTATATATTTACCGATCTGTCAATCTAATCGATCCAACAGAACAGGGTATTATGTTAGAGCTTTGCCGTTGTTGGTGTGGTGGAATGGTATCCTGTTTATCTTACTCCTTACCCTTCTTTCTTTAAAAATTGTACGAGTATTTATTTGATCCAACGATTCTTTTTACGATCGTCATCTTCCACGACTTCCAATAATGCTAGCATTTAAAATTTGTCAAGTCAGTCTTTCATCACCTATCCGTTCAACATAACATTGATGACTATGTCATACAACGACCTCTGTGACTCACTTGGTAAGACGATTGTCTTCCAGCCTGGGAGTTGCTGTTTATATCCCGTTAGTACCTATTTTTTTTAAATCATTTAAGTCTGGTTTTAATTTAATACTGCTTTAACACATTTCTGGTTGATTGAAAGATATTGTCATATGGCATTCAGCCAGCGAGGTTTTACTGCATATAACAAAAGTGTTAAACAAAACAATGTCATTCACTTGGTGCACGACTCTCTCATGCTTGCATGATAAATTTGTTTAGTCAGTATTTCATCACTCATCCGTTCTACATAATATTGATAAATAAATCACACTATGGATTATTATAGTATAATATAATATTGTATTATAAGCCGAAGATTATAAATTTGAGAGTTTTACTACAAAATATGGAATCAGATGCCTTGAAACTGAGTTACTCACTCTGCATAGAATTCTAACAAACACTCAAAAGTGCCATAGAGTCAATAGTTTCCAAACAAGGTACATTGTTTCCGAAGTAATGAGAGGTAAGTGCACTAATCAATGCACTTCACTGCCGGTGAATAGTGCTCTGTTTAAAGGTATTCTGCACTGCAGCATTCATATCTCTCTTCCACTCCCACACGGTCCTGCTGTTCACTATTTCAGCGAACACTGCATTATTATGTAATGGTATCATCGCAAAACTGACAACGCAATATACACATAACAGTGTTCTTCGCATTTGGGCTGATAACTTTAGTGAGAAATAATAATATGACATATTTGCATATTTATACAGGTGGGTTCAAAATGGAGGATTAGGATACTTGTGGGGCAATAGTACATACTCCAGAAACAGACACAAAAACACTTTTAAACTTGTGCCTCATTTCAGTTTTCAGCTGAATGTATGGTAATAAAAGAAGCCCTTAGAATTTGCGAGTAATTTATTTTTTTCTAAAATTGTTTTCTTCTTCAACTCCCTGAGTGCTCTTCTTTCAGTTTTAGCTAATTGTTTGAGTAACTCATGCACAGAAATGATTTGCTCAATATAAGTCAAGTTATTCCAATTGATGTCAAAAATTATAAATGTTTCTCTATCTTGGATTCCTTCACATATTTTTTTTTAACCTGGCGTGTTTATTGCCATGTGGCAATCTCTTACAACCAACCAGAAAGTTGTTTTTATAGGCCCTAAGTGTTAACCAGACTGGAATCCTGTTTTAAAAAATTAGGGGGGATCGAACCCGCAACCTCCGGATCGGCCGACAAGTGTCTTACCACCAGGCCATGGATTATATTAGTATAACTGATAGCAAATGTGTTGATTCCTTGGCAAAGGAAGCATATTCTACCGGTTGTCCCCTATCTGATTTTTTGAATAAAATTAAGCGTGATACTTGGCACCAGTGGGCGTTAGATTGGGATAAAACTGGTGTAAATAAGGGCTCTAGATATAAATCAATCCAACAATCTATCTCTTTGAAACCATAGTTAAATATTATAAGAATTAATAAGATGGCAGTGTCTGCCATGTGTCGTTTGCGCACGGGCCACTGCGTGTTGACTAGTCACCTTTATATTGGATGATGAAACTATGGATATATTTTTCGGTTGTCCGTAGTGAGACAGATTTGATTTAATAAAAGCGACATATTTACCGCATCCAATTGAATGTGGCGTTCATTCGTTCTTCATAGAACTTTTCCACTTAAAGATCGATTGTTACATTTTTAAAGCTCAATCGCTTGAAACTTTAAATTACCTAAATTTATCATTTTTCAAAATTAATTTTTTGACTCATGTAATGGCATAATGACTGATTTAGTGGCACAAATCATCCTAGTTTAGGTGGATTATCTTTTTATATAAAAAAAATAATATGACTATCAATACAAGAAAAAATTCCAGTTAAAAATTATTATGCATTTTAACACATCCCTCAGCATTTGTTCAATAGTTGCATTACACCTTGGTGTTTTTGATATTTACTATCCCATGTCCATTTTTATTTATTTATTTTATTTCAATACTTTATTGTACATAAAACATATACATTCGTACTGGGCAGTATCAATATCTGCTTAGATACTCGTATATGTTAGTCCACAACAGTATTTTTAAGCCAACAATAGAAATCATAATGGAATCAAGTGAATGACATATTGAAAGTTCACAACAGTACTTAAGCACCAACTTTGATGCATGGGAGTATAAGGTGAACGTGGAAAATTACTGCGAAGAACTGAATAAATGCTGTAGAAATACGTGCACTTAGAAGAATACGAGAGATGGTCAATAAATTCGCGGAATGAAGGGGTCAAAATAGGGGTAAAGGGCGCATGCGCATGTTCCGATAATATGACTCATTATTAGGTCTATATTTGTATTATAAGTATGATAGGTAGTATGCATGTACGTCCTGTTTTCTTATATTTTTTTATATATGATTCGTGTTAATGTTTACACTTTTTGTGATGAGTTGATTGTTATTCATGAGCACTTCAAATTCTAATTTTCATAGTCGATAAAAGATCGTACATAGTATTGAATAAAGAATGGTATATTACATGAGTGCTTATGAATCAATAACAAGTTTCTATCTATCATCATTTACGATGATTGACAATATTTTCAGGTGGAAAAACTAGTAAATTCTAATTGCAAAAAATACGATAAAATATTTTACAATAAAACTGTGATCTCAATGGGGGAGATGTAACGTGTTTTATTCGCTTTTTGAAACACGTCAAAGACGGTGTGAGTCGTGTATTAGCAAGTAGGTGGTTCCAGAGTCTAACATATCGGACAATAAAAGACGACATGAAAAATGAAGAGCAGTGAACTGGAAAACCGAAAGGAAATCTCTGCTGAAGCGTTGCGCAAGACTGCGATAGCAGGATCACTGAACATTTTAAGTTAGAATAATAAATACTTGACTTTTACAGTGGCGTTTCTGAAACTCGTTAAGAGCGTTTTTGAATTTATAAAAGAAAACTCCAGCTGGAATAAAGTCAAAAAGTAAGAAAAGAAGGAATAAATATAAAGAGCAATAAATCTAATATGTATTTATCAGACATAAGGTATGATGTGAAATGAGAAGGTACAAAAAAATCAAAATAATTGTTACTTCAAAGGTTTCAAATTTTTTAACGATATGACAAAAAAACTTCAAGGATTACGCTGAAAACGTGTTGGCAAAGAATGATAAACCTACAGAATTGGTTTATCAATGATTTTCAAAAGAAATGAATTCCAGCTGCACTTATTTTAATTATTATTTGTTACATTAAATACCTAAAATAAACATTGAAACTGTCGGCAGTTGCAACGACATTGTTAACTTCATGATAAAGGGAAAACACAAAGGGGCGGTTACATCAAATGGACATATTTATACGAAATAGAACCAAACCAGATTCAGACAGTTTTCGAATGTTGAAAGAAACGTAAATTTAGCAATAATCTAAAAAAAAAAAAAATTATTTTTTTAAATAAATCATGCATTTTAATAAGATATTGCAAATGAACTTTTCTGGAATGTCTCGGGGTTTACTTTAGTGCAGCTTTATAATGAATCTTCATTTATTCATTTGGTACCCCCTTCAACATATTTAAGTTACATATATACATACGACCTCCGTGGCCTAGTTGGTAAGAAGCTTGTCTCCCAATACGGAAGTTGTGGGTTTGATTTCCGCTGGAAACAGATTTTTAAAAAAGGATTCTTGTATGGTTTCCACTTAAGACCACTTTGAAATCTTTCTGTTTGGTTGGAAGATACTACCACATGGCAAAAGGCCATTAGGTTGTACTGTATACAATGAAAGCGTAATACAATACGTATCATCATGTCATTTCCCTGTCGGTGTAGGCAGAGCGCCAGACTTTCCTATCTCGACGCATCCTTCGGCTCTTCTACATCCATACATCTTCTCATACAACTTTTCAACTACAATTTCTTTGCTTTCTACATTTTTTTATTTCTAAATATCAATCACTTGATCCAACCATTCTTTCCTTGGTCTCCCTTTACCACGCTTTCCGCTCACATTTGCAACCATCTCAGAGTTGTCTTCTTCATCTTACTCATATGAGCATTGTTACCAGAAAAACTTTTTTCCAAATCGGGAACCGTTTTATTTTGTCGGATACCATCGTGATATCTCTGTTCGAATATGTATCTGACAGATGTTGCTTCGGAGAGGAGCAGAACTTTGAGGTCGATCATCTTCATCGAATGGATTGGTTGTTCCGAATCGATCCAATAGGACGGGATATTACGACAGAACTTTTACCGTTGCTGATCCCGTCCTGTGGAATAGCCTCAAAGTATTAGAGATGTGTGTATGCAGCGTTTTGTGAGACTTATCATAATGTATGATTATATATGAACACTACACACATTAGACTACACCTAAAGCCGAATGTGTTACTTTCACATATCGGAAGATCTAGGTTTCTATGGATCTATATTCGTCGTACCAAATATGTTTTCTTATCAAGCATATGCATAAGTGGGGAAGTATCTAACGTAATGGCCGCATCTGGCACCTTCATATCCTTACACAGAACTCATTTTATTTTTTGTAATATTATTGATATTTCAATTAGAGCGGGTTCGAATCCCGAGTTAGTGCGTGAGGAGAAACTGTACTCTAAACGGCGGTATATAAATTGTCCTTTTATTATTATTACTGTCGAGAATCGTACCTGAAATCCACAGTAGGAAGTCGATCGTCTTATGAACTAGACCACGGAGATCGTCAATAATACTCATAATTTTACTTTGTAAATTCCTCAAATACATTGGTATCAATTTTACTTTGTAAATTTCACTAAATACATTGGTATTAATTATTACAATTCATGTTTTAATTTTGAGTTGGATGTTTCTTGCATACCTACGTCCAAATGTTTTATTGCGTTATTTAGCCGGCAGCGAGGACGATTGTGAGACATTTTCAGATGGAAATGATGGATCACTTTCGCGGCAGTTTAATCTGTTAAATGAGCGAAACACATCTTGTAGGGACACTGCGTATCCTTTGTTGGATAAATTTGATAGAAATATATTTAATACGCACGTGGTGCTATTTTAAATTACATGTTAAAAAAAATAATAAAAAAATGGGTTCTACAATACATACACACCATCACGCCAGACTTTTCTGTGTCGTCACACATCGTTCGCCTTTTCTATGTCAATACATTCTCAAACAACTCCTACGATTTCTGACTTTTAATGTTGCTTTTTTTCAAAATATCATTCACTTGATCCAACCATATTTTATTTGGACTTTTTCGAACAGGCCTTCCACTCACATTTGCACAATATACTTGTTTTTTTTTTAGTATTTCTCCATTCATTCTTTGCATGCGTTTCTACAGCATTTATTCAGCTCCTTTCAGTATTTTTTTACGTCCACGTTTCAGTCACATACATCAAAGTTGGTACTAATATACTGTTGTTAACTATCATCTTGTGGAATTTGATAATGTCTGGTTCAAGTTTATATGTTTTAGCGCTCCTTTGACTTTGTTTCCTATCTCTACACGTCATTCGATATATCTCGTAACTATTCCGTCATCTCAGAAAATTCTACCTAAATAGCACAATTCCTCAATTACAGCTCCAATCTTTCATTGTTCACCCAAAATCGGTACTAGTTTGGTAAAAGAGTTCGTCTAGTAACAATCCTCACACGTCTTGATGTATGTAAGTGTTGTTACGTCGTCACGTGCAGGGTGGTATTTAAAATGCATGCATTGACGAATCGCGAGTTTTTAGCCTACTCTAGTGGTTCTACGAGTATACGAGTACTCAAAATCTTGATTAATGAGGCTGAAGATAATTTCAGCCACGCTCTTCAGTAGGTTCTGATTATCAATTCGGATATGTTGATGAGTTACCATAACTATGAATCATTATCACAGTATAGTTTCCATCAGAAAGATAGGAATGTCATAAACCGCCAGCATCCAGGTCGGTTTTCAGTCCGTCAATCAACGTCCCATGTCATCGCGCATATTCTTATTGTAACACCGGTGTTTAGTGTAGAATGGCTTCTCGATTCATCGAGTCTCATATGGGAGATAACATCGACGTTTTTGACCAGCTGATGTCACCAAGCCACCTTCAGCGCCTCACCATAATAGACAACTAATTATCTTTATGTACTTATATAATTTAAATACATGGGGGTGTTTTATCATGGCATGAGTCACTGCGCATCGGATTCGTCTACCCAGCATATTCAACATTCATACACAGGCTAAGATGGAGAGAGTTTTCTGACAGACTGTGTTCCGTAAGCTGTAAATCAACCACAGAGGATCCTAACACAGCGATATCAGCCGCATATTCATGGTTACCCAGTCTCTCTGAATTCCACCAGTAGCCTACCTTTGCAGCATTGGGGGATCCCTCATATCCTCCATGGACTTTTGAAGTAGAATGTTCATGTTCATCGATAAATTTAAAGGGTGCTAAGACACTGCCCTGCGTGACTCCAGTAAGTACAATAAAGTTATTATATTTTGATCAATGGGGTACAACATCAATTATTTCATTTTGCTAAAATTACTTGATTTATTTTTATAAATGAATGAATCAATATAGTACACGTGTACATTAGTGATTGTATGCTGATTTTTTAAAGTTGTTGATTTGTAACAGATGCTTATGTGTTGTATATATTTTAAATAAATAAAAAAAAGTATCATTTGTCAAATTGCTGTAAAGACAAAAATATGCCTTTCCCATAATAGAAATGCTTCAGCTCATCGTTGCCTTGTTACACCACCCAACGTTAGTTTGACCATGAAATGACAGAAGGGATAAGAGCCAAGAGGGGTTGAAATTCTTCACGGAGTCAGAATAGTGCTTGGTGATGTCTCGCTCTCCGCGGATGGGTCGGAAGAGGGTGGGGGAGAAGCTGTCAAACTATGATTTATGTCGTTCGTCCCAAATGCACCGACACTTTTTCAAAACTAAACAACGTGTTGCAGAATATTTTATTACTAAAATTTGAATACCCCAACTATATACGAGGTATCAGCGAGACTTTGTAACCAATCAATATGGCACAGTACAATTTCATGATATTTATTTCGTTTGTATAATGCATTGTTTCACTTCTAGACTGAGAAAAGCCTAGTTAGATTAAGTGAATACAATTTGGGAAGAAATTAAGATCCTTAAAGAGTCGACAAACCGAAAAAGTTGGGGGATCTCGTGCTAAAAAAATCTGACGTATTTCCTTTCTGCTTACCCCGACAAGAATGTAACAGGATGGAATAAATTGATTCCTAGATTTTATTTAGAAGAGGTCTTATTCAATAATTAAATTATCACCTTTTTTAAAAGAACTATGGTTTTTTCTAATGGAAACAAGCTGATGTAAAATAAATTCCTATTAAATTGAAAAAAAATTAAATATCACTCATTTTAAAAGAAGTGTGTATTTTTTAAGGAAAAAAGCCGAAATTGAAATTTAAATTTGTGTTATGGTTGAACAAACCTAGACACTTTATAACGTATCTCCAAAAATATATCTGTGGTGTCTACTAAATCTTAGTACGATAATAAAGATGGATGAAAAGGTCTGAAAGTAATACAATTCGAATTAATCGAATCTGGATGCTAAGCAAATATGCTTATAACTAGACCACAGTTTCGATAGTAAAATAATATATGAAATGTTTAAGCGTGCAATAAAAAGTAAATAATTTATTTAAAAGGTATGTGAAAAATTTACGAACGCTGAAAACTATTACACAAACTAAAAGTTACAAACATTAAAAGGGTTTCTCGAGATGAGAATAATACTGCGGATTACCTTTCAACACTTTTGGTATTTTTGGGTGAACATCAGCATTGAATACAGTTGGCATCTACCAAACTTAAAAAGGATTTTATAATATACTTACGTATACATTTATTACTTAGAAATCATCTGCCTTGTACTGGTTTTGTTGATTCAGAGTAGTCAGCGCGCAACGTGATGTATGTATATATGACATGAAGTTTGATTGATGCGGCGCGGTGCCAACAAAAGGACAATGTCACCAACTACCCCGTAGCTACTTAGCAAATAGATAGGGCGAAGCTTGAATTTGAAAAAGAAACTACTGATTTATTTTGAAGTCAAATTTGTAGAAAACTTTGAGCCCTTTTTGTTAATATATCTCACCCCCAGATGAGAGTGCTATGTGCAATGCAATTTTTTTAATTATACAAGAAAAAAATTCAACAGATATTTATTAATTCGTATAGTACCCCTTTACATATATGACTTCATCATACGGACATGTAGAAAAGAGTGTCTGGGAGACAATACTGTTTTCGGCACCGGTAATTTAGTTTTAGGGTTAAGAGCCACTGAAAAAGACAAATTGCTCACAGTTCGCTATCGTGCGTGTTTGTCGTACTACCGCACATGACATAAACGACACTTGAATACGTCAAGCGTGTAAGTATTCCTACAAGATGAACTCTTTAGACTGGGACTCTTTTTTTTTTGTATCGAATTCGGAAATCAGTAGAGAAATTACCAAGGAAAGACAAATTTCAAAAAAACCTTTGTAGATCTTCCGATATGTGACAGTAACAAATTCGACTTTAGGCGTAGTATGATATATGTATGTACTGTTTATATACGATCATAAATTTTGATAAGACCTTCCAAAAAATGTTGTCTTAAAGTGCACATGCCACCTATACGCGTATCTCCGACTTTAGGAGTTAGACCATTCCACGCCACAGGTCCAGCAATGGCAAAATCTTTATCACAGTGGTTCGTCATATTGAATAGATTTGAAAAAATCTATTTATGAAGACGAAATCGACTTCAAAAGTTTATCCCTCTCCAAATGAATATTCCGAATGTACGTACCTATATTTTATTTTTCATACTTTTATAGCGGATGTTTGCAGGATATCGTTTGAAGAAACATCAAAATCACATCAAAATTAAAAGCAACTTTGTAAAACATGTACGCAGTCAAAAATTATAAACAGTTAAATATTGAAATCAGATTTGTTCACTCTAGAACATCGGAAATTAATATTAATCCCACAGTCTTATTATCATCAACTGGTTCATAGATTCTGTGATTTTTTTCCCAAAGCTGTCCAGGTATCTCTTGTCGGCTCATGTAAGTGTATAACATTCTAGTCCATAGGAGAGCATAGGGGTGTAATCAACATCTTATACATTAGAATCTTGTTGCAATGTGAGAGCGGTCGTGACCTTAGCAAAGTTTGTAAGCTAAAATAGCATTTATTGGCTGTGATTATTCTTCGCTTCCTCCCTGGCGTCGTTTGTGTTATTTACTCGCGATCCAAGGTAAATGAAGTATTTTAATGCCCAGAAGAGATAGCCTCTAGATTATACATCTACAGTGTTTCTCGTAGGGTTAATCAGTATTGGCATAAATTTTGATGTTGATTAATAAATCCTTAAACCCATACATTTTGCTGAACTATACCTAAAGTGTCCCAAAAATGTACATATGTTTTATATAGCGCCGTTTACTTAAACTTGCCGCAGGAATTTGTCATACTACGCATTCGTGAGGAGTTTAAAGATGAGGACGACTTTTAATTCCAACAAGATGGTGCACCTTCATACTACCATCGTGATGTGAGAGCCATACTTGATTAAATTTGCCGTACATATGGATTAGATGTAGAGATAACATTAAGTACACGAACGTTCACGCTCCACAAATCTCATGTCAATGGACATTTTTTTATGGGAACTCATCAAAGATAAAGTTCATGGCATAAAACCGGCAACAATTAATGAATTGAGAAAAGCCATTAAAAGAGAATGCGCTCAAATACCAAAACAAAATATGTGTTGTGTTTGCGATGCAGTGTATGGACCACAACAGTCGTCAATTTGACCATGTGCGATAAATAAAAAAAAATGAAGCATGTCTTCTTTAATTTAAAGTTTTAATCTTAGATATATTAAGATATATTATTAAGATAAATACTGTATTTATCATTCAACGTGCGTATAAGTTTCTTGGGATACCCTGTATCCAGAGTGTTAAATGTTTCCATGAGCACGTCTTTAGATCTAGCGATGAATTTATTATTCATCGTACAAATCATTCACTGATAGACATCGCTATTCTGAAATTAGACAGATTTGCGAGACGGAGGACATCGTAAGATGGAGTAGAAGATGGTACGGGTGTAATTCCCTATATCCTTTTCCCGAACAACCCCTTTAGTTGGTAAGACGCTTGACTCTTACCGGAAGTCTCTGGTTCGATTAACTATGATAGACAAAAAATAAATAAAAAAAGGGGTCCCAGTTAACTGGCTGATACCATTTTTTTAAATGGGTACTAGCAGAAATCCAACCCGCAACCTCCAAATTGGAATACAAGGATCTTACCAACTAGGTCACGAGTAACTGGTAAATTGATTATTCATAATTTAATACGTATAGTTTTTCCATTTATTAATATATTTTCATTGACAATAACATTACTTTATCCTATAAAAATCATATCAAAAGTATACACACTCCATTCACTTCAATTTACCCATGAAAATAATAAATGCCATTAAACCAGTCCCTCCACAAGCCTTAACATTATCCAGTTACCTGAAAAGCGGTAGTAAATTTTTCCATTGAATTTTCATTACTTTGGAATTGTGACATATTTCAAAGTAATGTTTATTGGCAATTTTATATCCACCATAGAAGGAAGAATCTTAAGCAAAGTATTTATGTAACCAGTACAAAAAAATGTTGCTTTTATCACTCCCTTGAAATAGAGTTTGAAGCAGACTTCACTTTCATACATTAAGTTTGTCACTAGCTACCATAACTATTGTGCTATTGTGATTTTCGAAAAAAATTCGATTAATTTACTGTCAAAAACAGTAAAATGACCTTGTTCCTCACAGTAACACGCCTTTCAATAGCTTTTTGTGGAAACTAAACACGTATATAAAACAAAACTGTAAGTTGTGAATGAAAGTGGTAGACCGAGAAAAACATAGCTGGATCAAGGGGACACAAAAAGTCAAAGTGAGACGTATGAATAGTAGAAGAATATTTTTTTTATTTTATTTATTATTACACATGACAAGAAATATACACAATTTGAGAAAAAACAACAGGTAATTTGATTTGGACGTATAATTTTAATGGATCTGGGTTTGTTGCCTTTCATTTGTCGTATCCCCAGTAAACTAGGCTTTTGCCTGTATCTCACTGAGGATATTTAGCATGAAAAAATAAATCGATACTTCTTTCCGATTTTTGATAACACAAAAAAACCCCATTGCACGCTCTCATCAACCTGACAAACAGTGACACTCAACTACAACTGGAAACATCTTGCGAAACTCAACTCCTCACACATTATCACTCCAGAAAGACCAAAAATATTCATCCCACAATATACCGCACACAATCATAAGAATAAAAATCAGAACAAATTCAAAACAAAAAAAAAAGAAGAAAAAAAGAAAAACACACAGAAACACAAATACAAAAACATCCAAAATTAAAATAACAAGAAGAGACAGACGAGAAGAGACAGACCCACACTCACGAGCTCACATAAATCCTTTCTACTCGTCATTCATCCCGAAAGCCCAAGTACTCAAAATCCTGTCGCAATAACAACCACGCTCCGATCGACTGTCTAAATGGTTTTCCTACCTTTACTCTTATTGAAGTCGGCACGCCATTGTATGTAATGGGAGCCAAATAAGCATATTGCCTTTGGGCAAAAGAGGTTTTAACTCTAGGGATGGTGAACATTTCATTAGTTGCCATGCGTGTCATGTGTGTCTGCTGAGTTTGCATCTTCCCCTCCTCTCGATGGTAGTGCCAGAGAATGGATTTGAGATGTAAATTGGCTATGTTCAGGACCTGATACTCTCTAAAAAGCTCCGCCGTGGGATACCGAGCAGGAAGTTTATTGATTATTTTCACAATCAACTTTTGGGAAACCTGTAATATGTGTTTTTGGGTTAAGGTGCATCCCCCCCAAACTGATATACCGTAAGAAAGTGCTGACTGACATAAGGCGAAGTATATACTTTTAAGAATATTTTCACTGAGCACATTTCGAATCATACGGAATATGTATCCTAGTTTTCTGATTTTTGCGCTCAAAGTGTTAATATGGACCTCCCAACGAAGGAACTGGTCAACATAAACTCCAAGGTACTTTATACTATCAACCCTTTCCAAGGAAACACAACTACAGTCAGACATGGGTGAACAAGAGTGGAAGTGAAATTTGTGTACTTAAATAGAGAATTTAAAAAAATGTTATCTCTGCTTACCTGGCAAGGGACACGGCGTGATGATATGTATGTTTATTGTTTCTATTCTTTATTAATACGCGAGCTTGTAACAATTTCAATGTTACAATGCATTTCGATGTCGCAATTTGTAACGCAGTAGAATAGGCATTTAAATAAAACAAGACAATAAAGTTTTATGATATTATTAGTTTAAATAAATAAAACATAAAATTAATCACCTGTTTAATAATGTATGAAACGTTTGCAACCAGCAATTTTTATCCATTACACTAAAATACATTATGGATTTAATTAAGTCATATTTTTATCTAGTTAATAAAAGCCAATAAAAACATTTCAACCTCGAGTGCTCATATCAAAACAAAAAAAAATACGGCGGCCAATTAAATTCGTGCGAAAGCATGACGAAAAATAAGCCTTATTTACATAGAAATCCAACATTTGAAATTCGACTACCACCCTAAATGAACTTGTACACATACTCGTATATGCAATAAACATCCATCCCAAAAAAAAAACACATTATTTTGGTTTAACATATTTACGTTTTCTAATCAGCGTATATCAATCCTTTATTTACAAAAAAAACACCAATCAATTAAGATCGGAATATCATGGCTAAATTCAATACATACATACCATCGCGCCACAACCCTGTCGGGGTAGGCAGAGAGGATATAACGCCATACTTTCACACATTCTCAGCCTCTTCCACATCCATACACCTGCTCATACGAACACTACATTTTTTTCTGAATTTCTACGTTTTCTTCTTTCAGAATATCATTCACTTGATTCAACCATAACTCCCTTGGTCTACCTCTCACACGCCTTACACTCACATCTGCACTGTATATCATTTTTTTCATTCTTTCCTCATTCATTCGTTCCACATGCACAAATAATCTCAACGTACTCTTATTCATCTTACTTAACACATCAGTCTTAAGTTCACATTCACCCCTTATCACTTCATTTCGTATTCTGTCATATATTATCACTCCATGTATTCTTCGCAATGCAAGCATCTCCACAACATTTATTCGGCTCCTCTCAGTCCTTATCCACGCCCACGTTGCACTGCCACACATTGAAATCGGCACCAAAACACTTTTGTGACCAAGCAGATTTTGATACTGTCCGGTTCGGATACATATGTTTTAGTGCCCCATTAACTTTGTTTCCTAACGATACACGCCGTTCGATATCTCTCTTAACTATTCTAGCATGGGTGAAAATATTACACAAACAGCGAAAATCCTCAACATGCTCCAATTTTTCATTTTTTACCCATATGTCGCATTTATTTTACCTTTCACACTTTTCTATCACCAGAATATCACATTTTTCTATTACACTCACTAAACGTATTATATATAAGCCAAAAACGCTATAATGTTTCCTCAAATATCTCAAAAGAAATCAAAAGTTACAAGGATACTTTTACTAATATAAGTTCCGCACAAGCCCAAAACGCCGTAATGTTTCCTCAAATATCTCAAAAGAAATAAAAAGCCACAAGGATACTTTTACTAATATAAGTTTCGCACAAGCCCAAAACGCCGTCATGTTACCTCAAATATCTCAAAAGAAATAAAAAGCAATAAGGATACTTTTGCTAATTTAAGTTTCACATAAGCCCAAAAGGCCTTTACGTTTCCTAAAATATCTCAAATGAAATAAAAGCTACAAGGATACTTTTGCTAATATTGTATAAGTTCCATACAAGCATAAAACGCCGTAATGTTTACTCAAATATCTCAAATGAAATGAAAAGCTGCAAGGATACCTTTGCTATAGTTCGGAAATTCTAGGATGAGTCCTGTGACAGCTCACAAATTTGCCCCAATACAACCTTATGTAATGTATTTACCTAAATAACTTGCTATTTATTAGAATTGAGGCTTATATTAAAGTTGATAAAATAATTAAAATTACTGAACATCGTTACAAGGTTGTATTAAGGCAAATTTGTGAGCTGTCACAGGACCTATCCTAGAATTTCCGAACTATAATATATTATAAGTTACACACAAGCCAGAGCAAGAAATAATAAACTGCTAGGATACTTTTGCTAATATAAATTCATTTTAAATATAAAAAAATAATGTTTTCATTATCTTCTTTGTTTATTTTACCGTTCACTAATTCACCAATTTACGTACTCTTCTACATTATACAGTCATAAATAAATATTACATGATAATAACATTTAAAATTTTAAATCTTAATTATCGACACATATTACATAAAATAATAAGAAACACGTGCATTATATATTAAGGGATTAAAACAAAATGTAAAATAACATTTTCATTTTTGGTTCATATGGTATTTTTCAATATATCTTAATTAGTGTTTTGGACAGTATTGTCTTCAGCTCCACTTAACGAGCCTTCGGGCTTAGAAACTCCAGAGTAGACACAGCACTCGCGGTTCGTAATTAAACGTGCTGGCAACACTACCGCTCGGCGCGTGCGAGTATTGTTACCAGACGAACTCTTTATCAGACCTACACCTTTTTTTGGGTACCATCGGGAACCGAATCCGAAGCCCCCAGGTGGAAGTTAAAAATGTTACCACTAGACTACAGAGGTCATCTCTAATATATCATAACTAAAAGTCTCGTATAGAATAACTTAAATTGATGTAAAAATAAATTTAAATAAAATATTACGTTCAAATATATTTTATCATGGAAAATATAATGTTGTAGATTAAAATCGTGGAAGCTTAAAAATGCATTGATAATTACTTTCTTTTTTTTTTTCATATTTACCTTATGTTTTCATATTGTGCCTTTTCTTTTTTCAACACGCCTCTAACTGCTTGTCTCCATCTGGGGCAATATTGAACCTCTCTGGAGCATTCCTGGAGTTAATGATTAGACACTATCTTGACTAGATTTTTCCAATGTATTGGATACAAACCACAGCTTCATGTTCTTAAAACTAGTATTCACTGGGTCTTCTTCAGATTCTACCTGTTTCGAAACATTTGAGAAAATATAAAATCAGCAAGTGATTACTTGAATAGAATGATATTTTTATACAGCGAATATGTCCATATTTTCTTGAAAAATACAAACTAGTTCGTCCATTTTTTTTGCGAAACGTTGTTTATAATACCAATAAAAATCTTTTAATTAAAACTGGTTTTCCATTTATAAAAAATAAAAGCTATGGTGCGTCAAATCAAAGATTATAATTAAAGAGTTAAATCTTTTGTATCACAAATTGTTAAGAAAAAAAAACCTTCTAATGAGCTTATTAATGTTATTTTTAAATGTGTATATTGTATATTTATGGCAGTTATTTAAATTTGCAGAATATATTAATAAAACTTTCCTGTAAAGTCGCGTAAACTGTGATAAACTAGTTTGTGCCTTGTACGACGATACATTGCACTTTTTTTTTAAATAGGCAATGCACCCAAATTAGGATAATTTGTGCTACCAAATTAAAGTCACATTACACGTTATACATGTTCGATATTTTTTAAATACGTAAATCAATACTCCGTGGTCAAGTTAGTAAGACGCCTCTCTACCAGTCCAGAGATTGTCCGTATGATTCTATTGTTACCTGAGATTAGAAAAAAAACGTTTGCAGTCTGGTTGTGAATTACGGTATCTTTAACATCCTTCTAATTGGTTGGACGAGATTGCTACATGGCAATAATCCTGTCAGGTGGTACTGTGTACACTGAAAGCGTAAAATCCGTTCCGTGGTTGCAGTCCTAAGACTGGTTTGCAGCAATTTGAACTCTTCTCCTCCATTCCCCCCTGTCCTGTGCGGCTCTTTTTAAGTCTGTATATGTTGAGCAGCGCACGTCCACCAACAGGTCCTCCAGGTACTCTCGGCGTGGGCGTCCCCTAGAGTTTGTCCCCTCGGTCATACCCTCCATTATGGCATGCAAGAGGCCCTCTTGTCGTATTATATGACCGATCCATCTTGCCCGCCTTTCGGACAGGATCCTGAGCAGGTGCCTTCCTCCTTCGATTCGTTGGAGAACCTCTTCATTTGTGATGCGGTCTCTCCAGGAAATTCCTAATAGTCTTCTATAGGACCACATCTCAAAAGCCTCTAGTCTTCGTCTATCTCTTTCGGATAGGCACCATGTCTCGCAGCCGTACATCAAGATACTCCATAC
The DNA here is from genome assembly GCA_949825065.1 of Odontocerum albicorne. Lineage (NCBI taxonomy): Eukaryota > Metazoa > Arthropoda > Insecta > Trichoptera > Odontoceridae > Odontocerum > Odontocerum albicorne. The sequence goes on from OX463844.1 coordinate 14,159,553, forward strand.
ATAGGTCTTGATGAGGAGTATTCTCAGTTTTAGGTCTATATTATTTGATTCTATTATTTTCGACCTTTTATTAAATGCAAGTCTAGCCTGATGTATACGGCTGTCGACCTCGCTGTTGGACCGACCGTCCCATGTTATTTTGCTCCCGAGGTAGACAAACTCCTTGGTGTTCTTTAGTGGTTTACCCGACATCACTATTCTCATCTGGTGCTGCGCTCGGCCTACAGTCAGCAGCTTTGTTTTGTCTTTATTTATCTTCATACTGTAGTTATTTTGAAGAATGCTTTCCATAGTTGTTAAGGCCTCTTGTAGTTCCTCTTCACTTTCAGCAACCATAGCGTAAAATATGTAATAGATAATTTACAAACGAAGTATTACAAAACTAAAAATATATATTTTGTGAGTTGGATCATTTTTGCATTAATACATCTACATATATGTGTATTTCCAAATACCGCTAAATTCCGGTAGTTGATAATTCACAGGGCTTTGGCACTCTCTTACAACGCCAATAAAAAGCACTTCAGCCGTCAAAATGTGTACCTACATGTCCTCGGGCGTATCATCGCGACACACGAAGCCGGCGAGTGGGGGCAACTGATAAAAACCTATTTTATTTATTATTGGTTTTTTCACACCCCCTCTTATGCAGGGTTGTCGACAGCAATACCTTATTTACTGTTTTACATAATTAAAACTTGGTCAATTAAAATGTTTTTTTGTCGCTGGTTATGAATGGATATTTTTCAATCAATATGTTATTAACTTTTTCCTTACTTTGTATCTTGATTTCGATTACCAATTAAGTAGAGCCTCAGTTTAATTAAAGTGCCATTGACGTGACCCCTTCTTACATAATTACTTATTAATAAAGTTGTTTTATAAATTACCTAATAATACTCGTGATAAGATTTCAACACAGATAGATTTGACTGCGTTCTCGGTTTAGGAATATTCGATGTGAGCTTTTTGGCTTATTTTTTTACTATAAACATTGTTTATCAAAATTGCATATCAGACGTTTCTGTAGCTTAGTTGGTAAGATGCCTGTCTTCCGACCCGTAGGTAGTGGGTTTGATTCCAGTTTGTACCCTGATTTTTTTAAAGAGTATTTATGACCGAAGTCATAGGTATCCTTATACCCTTGAACACTAGGCGCAAAAATCCTGTGTCATTCGAGGGGAGTAGCATAGCGTAGGGTTCGAACCGATGACCTTCCACACGGAAATCCAGTGCGTTACCGCGTGCCCATGCACCTCACAAATCCACTTAACGCTTGTTTGTTAATAACTTTCTAGTTAGTAGGAATCCACCAGGTTGAGCTGTATACAACAAAAAGATAATACAATAAAAAAAAATACACATACTTATTCTATAACTTATACAATTTTTATAATTTTCTGCAATTTGTGTTATAATATGGTAAGAATAAAGTTCCCAGAACAATTGATGTAACCACTTCCTTCCTATTTCACACTTCAAACTTGAACGAACGGTGCTATTAAATTGTCCTGTTTTATTTTATTTCGATTAGTAATAGATGAAAAAGTGAACGTTAAAGTGAGTGGTGGTGGTTTGAAGATTCAGTGGATGCTCCGATGATACAAACATAAATCATTATGACGAGTGTTGTTTTTCAGGCGTAATAGTCCATATTTTTGTAAAAGTCGTATTATATAGTATTAGTTCTATTTTGGCATTTTTTGTATAATTATGGTTCGCATTGCATTTCCCTACAATACGCAATGACTGGTTTCAAGATATTCAAGAACATTATTAATATTTGTGTCAACCCTGTCGATGACGCCCTTTGACAGTTTCCACCGATTGCCTCGAACGCTAGTCATTCATCCTGTAGCGTGAATATTATATTTGTGGGAGATAAACCACGGAATAAACATCGCAGCCCAAGTGCGCCGCGCCGAGGAAAGGAATAATTTTTCTTCTTTATATTTATTTATGAAACGTCTCAGCCCGACTTCCTCGCACATACTCCTATTCACATATGCACAACACCACAATGGGGGGTGGGAATGGGGATGAAGGATTTAGCCTTGTGCAAAATAGCTGGTGTCACATGAGGCGATCAAGGGTGTAATGGCATTTCGAATCAATTTTAAACCCTTCGGCTAGAAGCAAAAAGCTAAAAATACTATTATTCGAAATTAATCATGATTTTAAAAGAACTCATTTGGTTGCATAATGGATGAAATCTGTTTCAAAAAGATAACTGGGTTTACTTCTGATTTTTTTAACAGTGAATAAAATGTTAGGAATCAAATCTCGATTATTTAGTATACCACAAAGGTCCAAAAGTGTCCGGCCTATCTGAGTTTAGAGCGTGTATGAACAGATATTACGCCGACTACGCCCATCGACCTTCAGATGGTCAGGCAATGTTACAATAACAATTTGATGCATCTATCCTCAGTAATATGGCAACTACAGTCGATAGAAGACGTGGTGTTTTGTGTATTCTGAAATGTTAAAAATCGCGTGATTTTCAAGTTTCTTTCAAAAGAAGAGAAAAGCCCAGTTGAAATTAAATTACTTGGCTTTAATGTCTGCTGACTGTCTCCATCTTTGAGAGAAACTTGATAACCGTGTGGCATTAAATTTTATATAAAAGTAAATTTTATATATTATGTATAGGGTAAAAATATCATATTTATGTATTAAATATAGTGTTCCTATGTCATCATAAATCTTGATGAAAAGGGACATGCTAAAAGGGATAGCTCTCACGTGCTTTCTAAAGCTACACACGCCACTCATATATCTAACAGAGTGAGGTATGTTATTAGGATCATCCTTGTTATAAAACCCCACCCTAGTGAATCAATTCGAAACAATAAATTGATTCGATGAAGACGGAATCGACCTCAATGGACGTCTCTACGAAGGAACATGTTGTACAATATTAGTGTTCTACTTCTCTCCAAAAGAACATGTATCTCATATATAAAACAAATAGAAACATATTAGCAGTCAAGAGAATTGAAATAAAATTACAAAATGTAGACACAATATAATATTATATGATAATGTAACCGAAAACAGGACCACTAAATACTGTCTTGAAATTTTCAGAACTATCCCAATGGGATTTCATCCAGCCTCATACCTTAGTCATCTTAATATTGAAGGATATATTGACGATACCAATAGTCTCGTGGATAGTGATTTAACCGTGCGTTTTTTGAAATTCTGATTGTGATCTCAATTTTAAAACTTAACTATCTGAATAAATTTAGTTACACTTTATGAATTAAAAAATATTAGTTTAAAATTTAAAGTTTTTTTGCACTAATAGTTAAATAGCATTAATTTTTCAAATGAGCTGAAATTAAGATATGTGCGTAGTTCAATTCAATTCAAGGAAAATTTCAAATATTTTTTTAATTATCACTCATTCATCTTCCTCCCCCTCGGGTCAGAGCTTCAAAGAAATCAATTATGTCTCGCAAAGGACAAGTACACAGTGTTATATTTATTTTGCTAAAATAATAACTTAAGTGAACAATAAATCAAACTAGTTGAGTCTAAATAAATATTTTCAAGTGGAATAAACAATGTTTAATTTTTTTATATTTGAATAAAAGTAAATTAAATACAACGCACATGTTAACTTCATCTACAGTTTCAAATAACCATTCAAAACTCCCCTAATCTAAAACACGTTCATCTCCACAAATGAGCACAAACTCCAAAACAGAAACACCTCTTCACATTTGATCCGATCTTTTGATAGAGAATAATCCTTTGTGTGGGAACAAATATACACAAGATTAAGCATTCCCTTTGCCCTTTTCCATTTATTTCCTTCAAGGGTGACTCTCGGCTACCTCGACACTTCTTCGCTACAGTTCTGGAGTGAAACGGACACTTTGTAAGTAGAGGAGGTGTCTGACCCATTCATAGTGCGGTGAAAACATTACAAGTGTCCCTTTGATGTTTCCACTTCTCCTACTGGCAATGAAGATAAACAAATGTAGCACATTTACTTGGAAACATTCCATCACCTCGCCTTTCTGTTGGATAACTGGCAGTCCCTCTGACCAATCCAATACAGACTAGAACCATAAATTGTCGAAAAGAACACTTTTCTGTCAAAAACTAAAAAAATAAAGCTTTTCAATGGTTTGCTTTGTTAAACGAATAATTTTGTAAGAAAAATTTTTACATGTGTGGTTTGTGTGATTAATGTTTTATTTTACTTTTTATAAAGCATACATAGGTCAAACCCAATTACATACAACGCTTTAAGATAAATTATATACAGCAACAAGAAATAAAAAAATATATGCAAAGCTTAAAGATATATTATATACAGCAGCAAGATAGTAAAAATGTGTAAATAGGAAATATTAGTTTAGCCGAATCCTATTACTTAGAAAGCTCAAAATTATTTATTTTAAAACATTTTCGAAAATGTTGAAGATGTCAATATTCGAGGTCTTATTCAAAAGCGACAGCCCGTGATAAACAGTAAAAGCTCTTGGCAAGTTAGTTTTACTTATTGCCAATCTAAATAGGTCAATATTTATTTACCTCGAATAAAATACACACTCGTATGCGAAATACTTGTCATGAAACATTAAAATGTGTATTTTACCAAACATATAAATTCAGACATACAATCACATTATTCCCCTTTTGGAGTAGGCAGAGAGGATATATTTCCAAACCTTCCGATTCACAAACACATATTTTATTATATTGTATTGTATTACACCTTAATGATAATTGGCGATCTCTTCCAACCAATCAGAAAGGTGATAAAATATGCCGTAATTGAAAACCAGATTGTATATTTCCTCAAATTTCTCAAAACGGTTAAATTTAGTTTGGTTGGTATTTACACATATATTTGTAGAAATAATAGATGGACATACAATATGGTCCACCGATCACAAAGACAGCTTTCCCTAGTTTGCACGTTGCCAAGAAATACGAGGAAAGCCTGTCCCTAAATAGGGGTTGTTCTGAGCAAATTATGGGCCTGACTCTCAAGTGGGGGACAATCCATTCGGTCCATATTGATGCAGAGGGCAGTATGTCATTTTTACGGTATCGTTTGGAGATATTATTATAAAATTGTTGAAAGGATCTGCCTTGTAAAAGGGATGGATACTTTTTGCGGTGGCCAAATCCATATTTTTATGATCCTCTTATATTTATTATGGGCAATCGCTGGCGATGTTTTCTTTTGAGAAATGAAAATTATGCGAAGCATTTCTGGAAATTTATTAAAATTATGTTTTTTTCATTTAATGCGATTTATTTAGTTTTTTTAGGATGTTCTTTTTATCCAGTCCAAGAGAAAAAATGGTTGATAGGAATTATGTTAAGTATTCAAAACGTTAAATCATGATAAATAACGACTTTTACCAAAGCTACGCGGAAAATAAAAGTTATATGACGAAAAAAAAGTAAATAAAATATTCATAACATGACATTATTTTGTATTACATTTTTTTGTATAAAGTTTAATCTAATGGATTTAATGTCAAATAATGAACTTGTTCAACTAACCAGAAAGCGAACTTTTATTTGTTTTTTGTAATAGTTCGTACATTTTTGTCATCTTTCGAAAATAAGGAGTCCTCGAATCTCAGTACGCTTTTTCGTATCGCTATGTTCGCGTTTTTCGTATCACTATAGTTCGGAAATTCTAGGATGAGTCTTGTGACAGCTCACAAATTTGCCCCAATACAACCTTATGTAATGTATTTACCTAAATAACTTGCTATTTATTAGAATTGAGGCATATATTAAAGTTGATAAAATAATTAAAATTACTGAACATCGTTACAAGGTTGTATTGGGGCAAATTTGTGAGCTGTCACAAGACTCATCCTAGAATTTCCGAACTATAGTTCAGCTCAAGTTTATGACGCATAAAATCGATACAAGTAATTATATGCACTCAGTGCGCTTAATTTACATTGACTGGCCAATAATATGAACCAATAAATGACGAAATGTGAATTTTGATGAAGTTTTCAAAAATTTGAAAAAAAAGGTGATCGCACGGTTTACTGATAAGATAACTATTGGAGACTGAATGCGACACAACATTTGATTGGCTAGTCAGTTTGATGCTAGAACCAATCGAGTCCAATTTTTTTCTACAGCTTTAATTTAATTTGTTGATTGCAGACAAAAAAGTGAAAGCGTTCGATGTATGGTGGTGTTTTGATAAGTGATATATGGTATGTATGTTTAAAATTTTGATGACGTTTTGGTATGTGCAAATTTAAACCATATTACACACATGCAAACAATTACAATGAAGGGAAAACAATGGAAGTATTTAATGAGATTATTATACCCTGTACCGCAGCGATACGGTGGGAATACACTAATGTAGTATTCAAGGCGTCTAATTGATGATTATGATAATTTATTAAAAAAAATATTACTTTTTTTATATGTTTTTATTGATTTGTGCTTGTTTTATATTCATGCCTTATATGATGATTAGTTATATTGTTGAACCTCAGATAAATCATAAAAAAACAATGTTCATTTTCTTCGTTTACTGATTTAAAAAAAAGTATAGTCTTAAAAGAGTTTATTTAAAAAAAAGTAACTTCTACAATTAAGCATACATTTTTTATCGTGTCTTATAACCTTAACAGGCATATAAACCATAAGAACTACATATACTATATATATATGACTTCGTCCAATGAGCGAGCTGACACAAGACTAGTTTTGGGTCTCAAATTTGATGTGCTGCAGACACGCCCTTCATGATGAGTTCTTTCAGTATTTGTAGCCTGGAGAAATGCACTTTTTGTCAAGCCGGCGCTATGTCCTGGATCTGTTAAAATATGCAACAGAACCCTGCAACCAGACAGACGTGTTGCATCTCCTCTGCCTTTGATGGTGGCGTCAGTCTCATTTTTGTTTGTTTATAGTGGCATGTACTTAGAAGTATTTTTCCACAGAATTCATTTGCATTATTTTATGTCCATTGCATATTTTACAACTTTTACAGTTTTTTTTTGCATAAATTCAAAACATCTAAATCATCACGCCATGCCCTTATGGGGGTAGACTCAAATAATATATATTAACTTAATTTGTATATTTTAATAAATTAAGAATATTATAAATAGACTTGGTCATGTTGGATGGGTATTAAATCTAAAATATACACACTTTATGAAAATAAATTAAGTTGAAACCCTATTCAGAGAATTTTATATTCTTTCATTATTAAAAACTAAAGGTTAGCGCCTAGTTTTCTAAAAAAACTTTGAAGTTTTCAACAATGTACATTATTAAATATTTCCCACTGATAACATTAGTCCCCGCGGCATATTTTCTACCTCTTATTTCAAGACGCTTTTCACGCGGAATGCTTCAGGTTTCATTCCGAGATAGTGGGTAGAAACTCATGTCACGGAGATTAATATAGTGGAATAAAAAAGTAATTTATTATTAATAGTTAATACGGAGACCCGCAAAGTTAAAACTGAAAGAAACCATTGAGAAGTGGAAATTATTTTTATTTCAAATTCTTTACTTTTGAAATTAATTTGTGTGACTAGTTTATAACTAATATGTAAACTAGTTACATAGCACGCCCTCGTTTACTTGCTTCAAACACCAACATAAAAATATTAGAATTTTATTCAGTGATTTTTCCGAGTCTTTATCGTTTCCTTTTCTCACCAAACCTTTGGTAACAATATTTCCATATTAAAAACAAATAACCAATTTTCTTTCATACAATCTAAACATTTGTATAGTTCCTTAGAGCTTAGTATTATGTTTATTAGAACGATTAAGTGAAAAGTATTCAAATGTATAAATATTAACTATAAAAAATACAGCTGCCTAGACACATACACATACTCGTACTTCTCATCCTTTACTGTGCATACCATCAGACTGTAAGTAACTACGTACATCCTTGAAATAAACCTTGTAGGATATTTTTTGATGTGGTTGTTGAGATTATGATGCGGTTTAAATTGTATATGTGATATACGTAGCTTGAGATTCTTATATTGTATATATATAAAGATATGAATATTTTAATTGAGTACTTTAGTAGATACATAGCTTGAGATTCTTATATATACTCGTACAAAGATATGAATATTTCAATTGAGTATTTTAGTAGGACAAATATAATATATGAAATTCATAATTAAGGTTAACCGCTTCACTAAGCAAGACCACTCCGTTACAGGCCTTGCTTAGTGAAGCGGTTTTCTATATCCACATAATGGATTGTTTTTAGAATTGTTATATACTATACTTAAAGACGGTTCGCCTTTCCATTAAAACGATATATTATGGATAGTGAAAATAAAAGAATCACATATCTCACTTCATTATGTGGCGTGTTTTTTTTTCATCGTGGTTTTCTTTCTCTGTCGTTTTTGTTTATTTTGAATATTATGTGACCCTTGTTACTATTTTATGTAAAATAATCTAGTTGGTAAAAAAAATTGCATTTATAAAATAATAAAGTATTTCTCAAAAATACGTAAATAAATACTAATTATCATCAAGCTATATAAAAACTTTGATAGAACTTTTCCCTTTCTTTTAAGATTAAATGAAAAGGTGTACCAATTTCAGATAAATAAGACTTTTATTACGATAAGAAGTGTTCTTCATATTTTTCAAAGATCCTGTGAAACACAGACCTAACGGTGCTCCAATCAATAATCGAATTAAATCACTCGAGTGCGTTTGTCCGCCCGCGACCCCTTGTGTTATACATTTCTTAAAATCACTTAGGTATGGAAAATGGAGTTATGCGCGAAAAGCCGCGCCGTAAACCGAGCCTTTATCCCTTTACTATATAAAAGGAGCGAGTGATCCTAATAACTCAGAAGCATATTTTCGGTTAATGCCGATTATTGCTCTCTTATCGGCGCTTCTATGGCCCATATTTTCTAGAATTATTGCGCAAAAAAAAGTGGGAAGAAAAAGGGTAAGTGTTTTTTTATACAAAAATACACGCGAATGTACAGTGTGTGCTTAAACAATTATCCTTGATTTTGTACTGGAATAAATAGTCTGAAAAGTCATTTAGCTATTTAGTTTTTACGTATTTATATTAACATGATAAATTTTGGGAAATGCTAGAAGATAACCATTTTTGAGATGTTTTATCAAAATTTATTATGTGGTATGAATACTACACATACACATATAATATACATTACGGTCTACACATGTTTATGGTATGGTATGAATACTATACATACATATATACACTACGGTCTACAACGGTTTATAATGTAGTATGAATACTATACATACATGCTATATATACGCTACGGTCAACAAAGGTTTATGATGTGGTATGAATACTATACATACATATATACACTACGGTCTACAAAGGTTTATGTTGTGGTATGAATACTTTACATACATATAATATATACACTACGGTCTACAAAGGTTTATGATGTGGTATGAATACTATACATACATATATACACAACGGTCTACAAAGGTTTATGATGTGGTATGAATACTATACATATGGTACATATATATGTTACACTACGGTCTACAAAGGTTTATAATGTGGTATGAATATTATACATAGTTCGTCATCCTTTGGTAAGATTTCTGCGATTTTTTTACTAAGTATGTTTTTTCTGGACGTATACATATGCCGCAGTCCCTACCTTCCTATCCTTAAGTATATTTATTTTGTAATATTATTTTTATTTTGTAATATTTTTAATCTGTCAATAATAGTGGGTTCGAGTCTCGAGTTAGACCACGTTTGAGGAAAGTTTGCTCTCTAAACGGCGCTATATTAATTGTCCTTTTATTGTAATTATTGTAATTTTAATACGAAGCTTGTATACTTCGAGTTTATGTGCATATTTTAATACGAAGCTTGTATACTTTGAGTTTATGTGCATATTTTAAATAATTTTAACATCTCAGTTTAATTTTTTTTTTTGTTAAATCGAGCAAATCAAAATAAGTTTGACACTAAGTTACACATTTATGGAGGGCATTGGGTCAATGTGCAAAGGCGATATTTTAATATCCAATTTATAAGGTTTTTTATTTCTACTAGCGTAAACGCCTAATTCGATACAATTTATAGGTATATTAGACTGTTTCAATTTCACCGGTCGATTAACTTTATGTTCTGGCAGAAAAAATAGTACTCTTTCTTTTCCCTCTCTGTAGTCGTGATCTCCATGATGAGGTCTGCAGAATATTTCTCCAGCAATTTCTGTACATAGTCAAACCTCGCACAGAATGAAATTTATTACGTTCTTGATCTCTCAGGTCCAACGCAAAGGGGCGCGGCCTCTTGATCTCCTATTGAATGCATTGCCCAGCATGACAGTATTTTTTAGACTTGTATCATGGTGTCTCCATATGTGTCCGAAGCTACACAAAACACTTTGTTTACATTTTGCCTAATCGATTGATTTTATTAATCTCAAACGTTTAAAAAAACTTTATAATATTTATTTTTTAATATTCTTGTTCGAAGAAATGTGAGAAAGCCTTGAAAATCGTAGCACACTTAATTTAATCAAATTGTGAAAGAGGAAACAGTGAAAAGCCGTTGCTATCGGATAGTATGCATAATGAGGTGTATTAATGTGGCAGACGTGAAAGATGTATGCCAGTGTAGAGCTTTTCTCTCTGCCTTCACAAATATGCCTTCCCCGAGTTTAAGCAACAAAAGAACATTTTCACATTTCAATTCAATTTATTCAACAAATATATTACTTTAAGGTGAAGGTACTAAATTCAACACAAAAGAAGTTAAGTTGAAATATGATTTCTATTACCTTTTTGACATACACCTTTTTTATATTTTTGTTGGGTACCATCGGGGATCGAACCCCAAACCCCCAGAGAAAAGTCAAGCGTTTTAATAACTATGTCTCGGAAGCTATAATTCATTCTATTATTAAAATTTTATCTAATATTTATTTATTTTAAATAAAACAAAATTTCAATTACAATTATACAAAAGAAAAACAAAAATAAAAACAATATCCATTTGAAAACAGTAATCAAATCAACTTCTCCAAGCTACGTTCTTTAATATGTCTGAATCACTAATTTGGATGTATTAAAAGGTACCAATGTAAAAGAAAAAATAATAAACACCTTAATTAATAAACGGCTTTTCATTCATAAATAGTGGCTTTGTCGATAGTGGTAACCCTATATCAGCGAGCAGCGCTCACCCCCTTATCCCCGAAAGGTTTTCAGTCACATATTATAGATTCAAAAAAACTGGGGGAGTACTTTTATTTCCAAAAATATGACACAAGAGTGGCGCTTAACGACTCTAATCTCCAGCATCGATCACCATTATATATCAGAGATAACAGATTTGATTCGTAAACGACTTCAAGTTTGATGTATTAAGGCGTTTCAACAGATTTACGCCATTTCTTCATATATCATGGCATATCTATATCGATCCCTATCTTAACTTAACCCTCCTCTACACTCCGTCATATTCTCTCTCTTCATCTAGATGCGCAGAAATAAAAAAAAATATGTCGGTGAAAAATTCATTTCGTATGTTTTCTTGTATAATTAAGAGAGTGTTAATTGTGTTATACGAGTAAATTTTAAGTAATATACTAAGTAGGATCAAAAAGAGCACTCTGAAATAGTTTGGGCATGTAGAACAAATGAAAGACGAAAGACTAACACAACAAATAAACAGTACAAATGTGAGTGAAAGGCGTGGTAGAAGAAAACCAAGGAATATAAAACAAAAAGTTAGAGAAATCGTAGGAGTTGTATGAGAAGGTGTATGTGTGTAGAAGAGGCGAAATATATGTGTCACAATAGGAGAGTCGGGCGCTCTTTTCGAAAGCATGGCAGAGAAACGGATTTGTAAGTATATAATTAAAATTATTACACAATCCACGATCACAACGTACTATATTTATTTGAGATTTTTATTTTATTAATAATCTGATTCCATCTCGTTTAAAAAATAGATATGACCTAAGTCGCAGGTACCCCTATATTCCGAATATTAGGTAGTAGATGTGTCATTCGAGACCATCCAGTCATGTACCAATTGTGTCATATATCTTACATTAAAACCATTTTCCCGAATAGTTAATGTCCAATATTCACATAATGAATTAAATTATGTGAATATTGGACAATGTTCAGCAAATTAAAAACTTAAATAATTCATCCACTAATATACAGATCTGATTAAAATTAATTGCAATCAATTTTCAATTATTGTATTATGAATACTTCAGAAAATGTATTCAATCATTCGTATGGTACTCTTGAATATGTCAGTATTTAATGATCGCCGTTGCTGGGCCTCGTTGTCGAGGATCCCCTCGCCATTCCAACGCCAATTCGGCTGGAAAGCGAAGTTGTGCCGTGAAGTGTTTTTTTTTAAGTAAGTAAGTCGTTGCTCATCGGCAAATTCACCGACCACACCACTGTACTGAATCCGATTGCACACTAAAACAATCAAACAAACAGTGAAACAATCAATGCACACCGGAATGTTTTTTTTTTAAATAGATATGACCGAAGTCATAGGTATCTTTATATCCCTGAATACTAGGCGGCAAAAATGCCTGTGTGATTCGAGGGGAGTAGAACAGTGCGAAGTTCGAACGGGCGACCTTCCACACGAATGTTCAGTGCGTTACAGCGCGGCCAAGCACCTCAAATTGATGGTGCAGATTTGTTAAAAATAATTTATGATACGGACATGTTGAAAAGCGTAGCTGGAAGACAAAAGTATCCGTGAACCCCAATAATCAAACCTTCAGTTATTGAATCACATTATGCACTTTACTCACAGTTCGTCATCATGTATGTTATAAATACTTCCGCACGTGGAGAAATAACTTTCACACACGTATAACACGTTTGAATATTATTACCAGAAAAACTTCATTCAGGTTGGGACCCTTTTTAATATTTAATTTTTTCAGACCATCGGAAATCGAACCCGAAACCCCTTGATGGATTACAAGTGTCTTAAAAACCAGTCGAATTTTGCGTATTTTTTCGAAAACTGTAATTATTGTTTCTTTTTTATAGTATATTAACGCTTTTGAAAGGTTTTCTAAAATATTTTAATAAACGAAATAAAAAAATCATACACATTTAAAGTAAGTATGATTTATGAAAAACTAAAAATCATACACATTTAAAGTAAGTATGATTTATGAAAAAATATTTTCTACTGAATATACAGATAATTTTACTGGACATAAAAAAGTAAGTCAATATACCTATTCAATCTGTGATATCACTCAGAATTAGTTCAACATACTCGTACATTACACAGATCGATAACGAATGCTCTGACAAAAGCACAACGAAATAGAAAAATATTCTTCAGAGCATAAAAAAAGCTTCAAGACAAACATAAAAGAAAAGTTTTTGAAACCACAATATAAAAATTTATGATATCTATTCAATACATTTCCAAGTCCAACAATGGACACCTTTTCAACCCCTGGTGACACAGCAGCGTTGTTACAAGAAGTGAGAAAATATGTTAAAAGGATTTCCCGCCAAATGGACTCTTCATCGGTGGCAAATGCAGAAGACCCAAACCTTGGATGGAGTGGGTAATAAAACTGGACGATAAAATGGAAAATATATGGTGGTGGGACATCCCCGCGGAGCGGTTAGCGGGAAAAGGTGAAAAACGGCGGCCATATTTCAAAATGGAAGGTGAAAATGATCTTAAATGGGGTTCGCGAGTGCGACATTCATTTATATCTGAGAATCATGTTAGAAATTTAAATAATCTGCTGGTATGAGAAAAAGAAAAGGAATATTAATCGTGTTAATAATTAAGTTGGATATACAGCATGTCCCAAAAAAATAAATCCACATTTTGAATGATTATAAATTCAGTATTTATTAAGGTACATACGAGTATATCTATGAGTAAAACTCCATATTATAGAAGATATACGTAATTTTTTTTTTAATTATCGCAAGTGCTCAAATTAACAGCTGTTCTGGTCCAACTGAGGATAACGTGGAATCCCCCACATCAATAATCATATGTTTTGGTGTTTGGGCGCATTCTCTTTCAATGGCTGCTCTTAATTAATAAACTTTTGCCGGTTTTGTTCTATAGTCTTTATCTTTGATCAGCCCTTACAAAAAGAGTCTATACCTACTTTGAGGTCTGGGGAGCGAGGGTTTGGAGAGTGAGAATGTCTGGGCATTCAATGCTACCTCTAACATACATCCAATCCTTATGTTCGGCAAATTTTCATCAAGATAGGCCCTCAAATCACGATGGTAGTGAGGAGGTGCTCCAACTTGCTTGAAATAAAAGCCCTCCTAGTCTCCGAACTCCTCACGAATGCGTGGTATGACAAATTCCTTAAATAAATTCAAGTAAACGGCACGGTGTAATGGTGTACATTCATTTTTTGGGCCACCCTATAAAAATAGTGTGGTATGCAGGAGGTATATAATACATACATATATACCATCACACCGTCGGAGTAGGAAGAAAGGAAAGAACGCCAGACTTGCCAAAAAGCATAAATCCTCAACTTCCTCTAGTAGTTTTGTTCACCAATACACCCAAACAATTACTATATATGATCAGTTTTTTTTTCGATTACTGTTAGTTTTGACTTCTTTACATTAATTCTTAAATAATTTTCCAAAAACTTTTTATAGAGGTTTTCAACCAAAACTCTTTAATCATTTTCTTTCGCCAGTATCACCACATCTTTAGTATACATTAAATCATTCACAACCAAATCAGATATATTCACGAATCTTATTTCACTTTTCATTTCGTTTACACTGAAATCTATAAAAATATTGAACAGCTATGGAGACATCACACCTCCTTGTTTCACACTTTTTTAATGCAAGCCCATTTAATCAACTCTTTACCTACTCTGACACCTGATTTACTTTATTCATACAGAGACGCGATTAATGTAGTTAGTTTGCAGTTTAAACCATCTTTCAAAATCTTCCATAACTTTTCTTTGTTAACTGGATAAGTGAGCGTTTTCAAGATGCATATGCACAGAACATACATACGTACGTACCATTAAGCCGTCCAGAAGCAAAGATGACAGAGTGCCAGACTTTTCTATCTCGGTACACATAAATACTTCGCCTTTTGCACATCCATATACCATACAGCTTCTATTTTTCTTGCTTTTGACTTTTCCTTCTTTCAAAATATAATTCACTTGATCCAACCATACTCTCCTTGATCTTCCTCTATCACACCCTCCACTCACAGTTGCACTGTATATTTTTTATGCTAGGCTTTCTTCGAGCTTAAACTATTATATTATAAAATATAATATTCAAAGAACAGTTTTTTTTTATATAATTTTTACTCAAGCACTGAGTATTCTCAAAAAGAAAAATCTAATCTGTACAACCAAACCCTCCCAAAAAAGTACCTTGCACGTTCCATACTCTCTTTTCCATTGTCTATCGCACACGTTCAATCAACACTCTTCCGTTTATTTAATTTACCTATCACATTTAATAGTCTGACGGCGCAATCATTTCACACTCCGTCTTAGATCCTTTCCTTTTGTATAGGAGAATAACAACTGCTCTTTTCCAGTAGTTGGGTGTGCACTGTGAGTCATTGCATCTATTAAAAACTCGCATGAAATATATTTATTCTCATACATCTACATGTTCAATACTTTTGTTTACATGATTTTACTTTCATCATAAAACACTCATTTTTTCTTCTCTACATTCTAGTCATATCATGTGTACCAATTATATCAATAGTTATAAAATAAATGCTTATTAATTGGAATAAATTCATACAAGTATAGAGCTTTGGCGGATCAATTGATGTTTTGATGGAAAAAAATCGAATTCTTAAGACGATCATCAGAATCAATCTGGTGCAGCCTATCAGCGAAGTTTTTTTTAAATGCTATCTTTGTCCCCCATAACGTGCTTAGATTTGTATGAATAGGCGCAAAAAGGTTTCACTAGATTCCCATAAGTCTTCCGTTTATGAAAAATATTTCAAATGACCAACTGCAGGAGATGTATGAGAAGGTGATACAAATAGAAGTTATCAAGTGTCAATGTTGATATAGAAAAATCTGGAGCTCTGTTCTCTCTGCCTACCCTGACAGAGAAATTGAGTGAAGGTGTTTTTGGATATATTTTCATTATAAACATTCATCAAAATAAAATGTAACTTGTACGAGTACCTACACATACATATATCCACTTTCTACACCCAACATTTTAGTTTGGTAAACGCTAAAACAAAATAAAATGTAACTTGTACGTGTACCTACACATGCATATATCCACTTTCTACACCCAACATTGTAGTTTGGTAAACGCTAAAGCAAAATAAAATGTAACTTACGAAAAAGCTTGTACCTACACATATATCCACTTTCTACACCCAACATTATAGTTTGGTAAACGCTAAAACAAAATAAAATGTAACTTACGAAAAAGCTTGTACCTACACATATATCCACTTTCTACACCCAACATTGTAGTTTAATAAACGCTAAAACAAAATAAAATGCAACTTACAAAAAAGCTTGTACCTTCACATATATCCACTTTCTACACCCAACATTATAGTTTGATAAACGCTAAAACAAAATAAAATGTAACTTACGAAAAAGCTTGTACCTACACATATATCCACTTTCTACACCCAACATTATAGTTTGGTAAACGCTAAAACAAAATAAAATGTAACTTACAAAAAAGCTTGTACCTTCACATATATCCACTTTCTACACCCAACATTATAGTTTGGTAAACGCTAAAAAAAATGTCACTTACGAAAAAGCTTGTACCTACACATACTCGTATATCCACTTTCTACACCCAACATTATAGTTTTGTAAACGGTAAAACAAAATAAAATGTAACTTACGAAAAAGCTTGTACCTTCACACATATTCACTTTCTACATATACACCCAATATTGTAGTTTGGTAAACGCTAAAAATAAATAAAATATAAGTATATAACAAAAAAGTTTATACATATATTCAATCTAAAATTCGTAGTTTGGTAAACGCTAAAACAAAATAAAATGTAAATGTTTAACAAGATTATATCTACTCGTATATCCACTCTATACACACAATTTTTATTCGTACTTATTCTTTATTTTACTGACCCAATATTATATTTGGTAAAAATCTAATACAATCCATTTGACCTCCACAAAGCACAAAGCCCCACAGTAAACAGTAAACATGGGCGAGAACTATCAAACAGAAATGTTTTCCATGTACAAATAATACGACCCCTTGGGGACAGTGCTGGGTGCTCGCTGCTTCCTAGGGGATGAAAATATTCAATACATATCATTAAAACAGCGATAAAATTCTAAATCCAGTGTCAGGATCGAGGAATGGTCTAGAATTGGCGGAATTGAAAAGAAAACAATCAATGAATATTTAACAATAAATCATATTTTTATTACGTTAATCTCCGTTACACGTTTATGCACCACCTATCTCAAGCCTCTCTTCAGGCGCAATGCCTGAAGCTATCATTTCGCCTGAGAAGAACCTTGGGATAGGAGATAGAAACACGTGTAAGGGGGATTAACGTAATTAACGAAATAACAAAGTATCTCATGTGTTTTCTTTAAATTTATTAAAACTTTTGATAAATTTAAAGAAAACAATGACTTTTTGGCGCAAGTCTTTTTTTGCGCTTAAAAAATGTGTGTTTGACAGGTATTAAATGTGAGTTTTTTATTATTTAAATATTTATATAATTCCGAATAAATCAAACGATCCATATCAGCCGTCTCAGTAGGATCATTGCCTGTTCTGAGACAGCTGTCTTACACCCGCGAAATTCATACATAAACAATTAAAGAAGTTCGAGCTGCAGCCTCTCGTGAAATTCGACAACATTCAGCAAAAAATATAATGGCACAATTAGATAAACGCTTGTCTTCCAAACAGGAAGTTGTGAATTCGATTCCCATTAGAATCCAATGTATTTTGAAAAAGATTCAAGTTTGATTATCACTTACGGTCTTTTCAATATCTTTCTGGTTTATTTGAAGAGATTGATTGACTCGTGACAATTAACCATGTACAATGAAAATGAAATTCAGTACACTAAAAAGTTGTTTGTATTTATTCAGGACATTGCAAATCATTAATAATTTTATTTTTCAATTTTAAGTTCTAACTTAACAACAAGGTTGTGATGGCAGGTGGGTTGAATGCATGGGTCGGCGTTAAAAGAAATTGGTTTAAATCGGTGTTAGACAACTTTGATGATAGACGGACACATGATAATTAGGACAGAATGCTAGAAGTATGTTTGAACAATGATCTTGTATCGAATGAGTTTTTTTACCACAAAATAAATCATACGTGGGAAAGAGAAAATGAAAGATCGTTAATTGATTATGTGTGCGTGAATTCTTCACAGCAAAAGAGCATTCTCGATAAAAAAGTTTTTAGAGGAGCAAATATCGACTAAAACCATTATTTAGTGGTGAGCTGAATAAATACTCTCCGTGGGTGGTGATCTGGCATACATAAAGAAGTGCAAGCTGTGAGAATCAGATATAAGAAACTGCAAGACAAGACGAAGAAAGAGAAATTTGTAAAGAAAGTGTGGAAGAAAAACCGAGAATGATAAGTGATGGATTAAATATTGAAGAAAAATGGATTAGTATAAAAAATATATTGGTTGACATACCAAAAAATGTTTATGGCACTGCAAAAGTTGGATGTCAAAAAAGGGATAAGAAAGTTAAGGACTGCGTGAAAAAAATAGAGCATGGAGAGTATTTATCGAAGCAGGAACAGGAAAAGTGATAAAGCAATGAAAAGAAAGCGTACAAAGAATGGAAAATTAAAACAAAAATATTGGTTGAAGAACGAAGAAGATGCTTAGAAATCAAGAAGTCAGAAATGTCAGCAGGAAAGCGGAGGGAAATATTTTAGAAGGAAATAAATAAAATACTAGGAAAAAATTATACGGGTGTTATCAGTGGAATTAAAGATAAGAATTGAAGGTTTTTTGGGTATCTGACTATACACCGAAAGACTGGAGAAATGCAGTGATAGTTCCGTTATATAAACGCAAGGGTGCAATAATGGAGTGCGAAAGTTACAGAGCCATGAACTTACCGAGTGTAGTATGTATTATATATTAAACTATACGAAAAAAATCTGATAGCAGGAGTGAGAGCTCAGACTGAAAAGAAAATGTGGGATGCTAAGTGTACTTTTTTAAGTAGAAAAAAATGCGTGGATCAGATTTTGTCTTTGCGTATGCTTGTAAAAAAATGTAGGGCAAAAAATAAATAGGTGTATTGTACGTTTGTGATAAAAGTGATAATAAACAGTTATGCAAAATGTGAAATGAATGTGATTTTCAATGTAAACTAATACGTGGTTTTACGTCATTATACGCCAAAAGTAGATTATGTATTAGAGTGAACGGTACCTTGATTGAATGGTTTAATATTTCAGAAGGGATAAAGCAGGAATGCGTTATGCCACCCTGGTTGTTTAATATTTACATAGATTAATGTGTGAAGTAACTAATGGGGTCAATGGGAGGCATACAAATTTCGAATGAGAATTATGCAGATTGCTGCATACTGATGACGTGCTTGTATTAGCGGAGAATGAAGAAAAATTACAGAGATTGATAAGTAAATTTTATGAAAGGTGAAGAAAAAGATCTGAGAATGAACGTTACGAAATGTTACGAGAACGAACGTTACGAGCAAAGTCATGGTGATAGAAAAGTGTCAAAGACTAGAGCTAGTTGAGGACTCCGCTGTTTGGGTAATATTTTCCCAAACAATGAAAGATTTAATTGAGATATCGAACGGCATGTGCTGATAGGAAACAAAATCAATAGGGCACAAAAATATGTATGGTATATTTGAACCGGACCGTGTCATAATCAACTAAGGTCCACACCAATATTTTAATACCAACTTTAATGTTTGAGTACGAAATGTAGGCGCGGAAAATGACTGAAAGGACACTGAAAATGACCGATAAATGCAGTAGAAATCTATGCATTAAGAAGAATCAATGAAATGACAATGTATGACAGAATACGAATTGAAGTAGTTAGGGGATTAATGTAAATGTGAATTTAATGGCTGGTGTGTTTAGTAAAATGAAGAAGAGGATTATGTGATGGTTAGGGCATGTAGAACGAACTAATGAAAAAATACTAACAAAACAAATATACTGTGCAAATGTGAGTAAAACTTGTGATAGAGCAAGACCAAGGAAAGTAAAGTCAGAAATCGTAGATGTATAAGGTGTGTGGATATAGAAGAAGCGATGGATGTGTGTCAAGATATGAAAGTCTGACCCTTTGTCCTTTCTGCCTACCCTAATAAGGAAATGACGTGATGGTATGTATTATAGATATTTAGACATATATCAGGAATGGCCAACAGGTCGATGGCGTGCAATGTTACCAAATCTCATTACGCGCATGCATTTGTCAACGCAGTCAAATAATAATTATTTTTTTAATATGTAGATATTTCTACTCAATATTTTTTTAATATGTAGATATTTTAATAACTAATTATTTTTTTTATGTAGATATTTCTAATAACTATGTGTGTCATTTATCTGTGTGTATAAGTTTACTTATACTTAATATTTTTTTAGCGAATTAAATTCCGCTCATACTTATTAATAAAGTTTTAGTTATAAGTTATCCTTTTTTAACATGCGTTATGTGTTAATCTGTTAAATCTCGCGAATTTGATAGGTAGATCGCGACTATTTTTTTTACATAAAAAGTCGATCGCAAACAACAAACAAGTAGCTACCCGTGATATGTATGAACTAAACATCAAGTGTCATCTATTAATCACTATTGGAAGTATTGTGATTAAAAATATGACGTCATCGTTAGTTAAAAAGTATTTGTAAGTAGTCATTTCGAGATGGCGCTAGGTGGTTTAGTCAAGTTATCAACAAATTCTTTCAAAAGTTTCAACATTTTTCACACAGATAATGCAATTCTTTTACGACGCACACAATAACAACGTAATTTTATCAATTTAGGATTCATTTTGTGGTGTTTTGACCATTGTGGTTGTGTTTACTTCTAATTTCTAATCGTGACTCGAATTTTGAAGTTGCCAAGTTTGTTTTTATTTTAAATAGTGTTTTGATTTTTTACAAGTCGCGTTCGAGAAACGTTTTAAAGCATGCGTTAAGTTGTTTTTAATGATTATGCGTGTATCTTTGAGTGTATCAGCAGTTTTGAAAAACAATAAACAACTTAGAAGATGGACGAGACACGTGACCATGGGAATGTAATTATTATTTGTTTATTTTCTACGCCGACATTATTCATTAATAGATTCTAAGAAATGGCACTTATAAAATTGACAAACGTAGTTGTTCTTATGATCTAAAATTGCACAATCATTTCGACTGCGTTGATAATACAATGTTTGTAATCTTGTGTATTTTACCTCAAGAATTTTAAGCTTCTTCAAGCACTTACGCGAAATTCTGAATCTCGAGTTATCTTGATCCAAAAATAGATGGGCTGTACATCTTGAGGAATAAAAAAATGAACACTTGAAAGGTTTTTAACCTCAATCAACGCATCATTTAGATTTTTTTATAACCTAAAACTTGACGTATTGATGTCATTTAATGGAAATGTCAAGTGGAAATTGTTATAAATCATTTTACATTTTTTTTAATATAGGAAGCATTTAAAGAAAATTCAGATAAAACTGGTATTTATCGCTTTGGTATATCGAGTGATATGCGGTTATTAATTAGAGCATGAATAATTATCCATTTTAAAAGGCTTATCACTTTTGACATTTAAATTAGTCTTCCAACCTTAAACATTTTAAACGTACACAAACCTCTATTTCGAGGATTGTGACAATCTTAATATAGCTATTATCATAATCATTACAATACTGGCATATCCCTATTGCGGTGGACAGAGAGAACAGAACTTGACTCTACAGTTTCCTGGCATACATCTATCAATTTTCCCTTGTCCATATATCTTGTCATACATACTCTCCTATTATAAAGGTTTTTCAATCTTCTTTCAGAAATTGATTTTGGTTGTGCCACTTACATCTTCCCAAACGTCCCTACTATAGGACTCGATTTTTTTTTTCATAAATCTTTCATAATTAATTCTTTCTACGTGTGTTAACCAATCTCAATGCTCCTTTATTCGTTTTAACCACATCTTTCAGTGCAAATTCTTTCATAATGTCTTCATCCCTTTTTATACACATTATATGCAACTCTCATTTATACCACATTTATCTTAATTTCATAGCTCTTGCCATATCCATTACTCTTTTACCCCAGACAGTTTCAATTGATTTCCGTTGGTTGGTAACAGGATTCCATTTGAGTAGCCAATTTTGCTTCTCTGGAAATGCTTCGGTCAATAAGAACATTTTATAACCCACCATTCACTCTATTATCTGCTGCTGCTCTTTGTATATCACATGTCATGCGGCCATTCAATGTAAACATGCCCTCAATATACGAAATTTTCTGAACTTTGCTCTTTTATTTTTCACATTTATTTCACTCACTCTTACTACCTTTATCAATTGGGTTTTTTTTTTTCAAATAACTTTTAACCCTCCTATTTAGTGCAGGACTAAAACAATCTGCCTGAATTATGAGAACAATTTGATCTCCGTAATAGCCAAATTTTAATAATAAAGCAATTTTTAAAAATTTGCCTCAAATAATCATACACATACGACTAATTTAGACCTTCAGCCTCCTAAACGTTTTTTTTAAGACTTGGTTATTCTCTATCGCCTCCCAGTGTCCCTCCACTCCCAGCTTCCTAAGATCTTTCTTACTACAGGTTGTCTAAAAGTCTATTTCGGTCTGGCAAGTAGCATAATTATCTTTGTTGACTCTGTTGACTGCTTACTTGTCTTATCCATGCAAACCTTCATGACCATGACCTTATATCATTGGTAATCAATGACTGGTTGGTTGTCTTGTTAATCTTCTAGTTTATTTGTTAGATATCAACTATTTATTAGATTAGATTGTTAGATATCTACGTTCCTGCAACCTATTTTAACTTGACCATTTATAAATCCAGTGTAATGAAACCCTCAAACGAAATCCTTAAAAAATGTATCTCAAATGTTTTTATTCGGTATTTTTATTGACTTGATTAATTATTTTATACATAATATCATATATTAATCATGTGTAATTTTAATAACCTGATTCTTGTGATAATTTATTATCTCCTAATTATTAACTTAATATTTCTACCTCCAAAAATGAATAATCTCTCAAAATTGTTATTTGTTTATTGTGCTCTGAGTAGTTAGTCATCGAAGCTTCATTCTAGATTTATCTCGTACAAACGTAATATATTTTCTAAAAGTAAATAGTCTGCTTCCTTATTTATACGAGATGCTTTCTCCAATTCTTTCTCCAAATCTACAAGTCATCTTTCTTCTAGGTTGGGCTGAAAATTATGTGAAGAATTTTCATTTCTAGCAATCTTAACCAATCATTGTTGAGCCATTTTTACAATATTTATTTCACCTGTAGATCTAATCAATATTGCCACTGAAAGAGTATTAATGCTATAATATTGCAAATGATATTTTTTTGCATTTAGTGGGAATGAGTTTTGTCAACATTAGCCGTCTAATGATCAATATGCTTTCTTCTCTTTTTTCTATCCTAATTTTGATTCCCAATGGTTTCAAAGACTATTTTAATATACAGGGTGTCCCGTAAATAGTGAATCATACTTCGGGTGATTGTCCGTCTTTGTGGGGCTCGTGGGCATGTGCTCACGTATACGTTTATGGATTTCGTGGGAATGGATAGTAATTTGAATGATTTATGCGACCACGAAACTTGCTTAATTTACTTTTGTCTGGTTGGTTGGAAGAGATTGCCGCCTGGCAATAAGCCCGCCAGATTGTATTTGCAATAAAAGTGTCCAATAATAAATAAGGCCAAAGTTTAGCGTAAAAATTTCAATTAAGTTTTTTTTTATTTTTCAAGTAATTTTTTTGTACACCTCTGATAGTTTTGGAAATCATTATGTATGCGATAGATAAGGCTACTATTCAAAGGTATTTCACATTAAAAAAAAAATACAAAAATGGTAATTTGTACACAACGCAGCAAAAAATCTGATGCAAGGTAGGGATTTTACGAAATTTTACAAGTCCGAATAACTTAAAAACGGTAAGGTTTTTACTGAGGTCAAGTTTTGATATTCTGGTAGGTCTTGACCCAATCTATCATCGCCGTAAGTATGATTCACTATTTACGAGACACCCTGTATAGACAATCCATCCTCACTAGAATGATTAGTGCTATCACTGTTAAAACCAAAAATGCAATTATAAGTCAATATAATAAATTAAAATAACTTGAAAATTTTTACAATCAATCTGCAAGTGGTAAAATTCGTCATAGAAAGATGAAACGCAAAATTCATTAAGCGTAGCAAAGACAATGAATGGCATTTAGTCAATTAAATCTGTCACGTAAAAAATAATCTATTAGAATATTCGCCAACTATTAGATCTTAGTTCATATAAATTGATATATTAGACATATCGTACAAAATTCTCATAATGAAGTTTTTTTATTCAACAAAATATTTGTATCCAAGCATGAATCTTGACTCACTTGAATGAAATTCTGTAATTTCTTACTCATTGTGTCAAGGTTTAATAGTCATTAAAATTTAAACATCTTTTGGTATGGTTAATATTTATCAGTATTGAATCGTAATGTATGTTTAAATTATATTTCTTGTGTTGCATTCTTAACCATGTTTTACAAAACTTAAGTTATTTGTTTTGCTATATTTTTAGTCATTTTCAACTCACAAAAATATATAACAATGTTTATCAAATTTCTATATTATAAAAAGATCATTAGTCTAAGTGGACTTGGGAATATGTCACTGACAAATTATGGTGTAACAGTAAGATTAATTTTTCTGATTAACGGCAAAGCCGATACACTAACTTGAGGATCTTGATTAAGTCAAAATCAACATTTTAATTCCTTCTGTATATGAACACATACTAGGTATTTTTTACATACATATCCCGCTGTCTCAATCGGGGTAGGCAGAGAGGAAAGAGCACCTGACTTTCATATCGCAACACATCTTTCCCCTCTTCTATAGGGTGTAACACCCGTTGACGATCATCGAAAGCAGGGTGATGGGGAACCTCAATACCTATCGATTTAACCCCCATGTATGTTCCGCGATATTCAGTGGTTCTCAAATGTAATTTGGATTATTGTGAAATTTAAAAACCCGATTTTAGACTAAACTATTTGCTATGCGATCGTTTCTTTTCTTTGGAAGTAGTTTCACAAAAATCCAAATTACTTAAGAACCACTGAATATCGCGGGACATACATGGGTATTAAATCGATAGGTATTGAGGTCCCCTATCACCCTGCTTCCGATGATCGTCACCGGGTGTTACACTCTGTATATCCGTACAGCCCCTACGATTTCTTTGACTTTTTACATTTCCTTCTTCCAAAATATTATAAACTTGATTCAACCACAGTTTCCTTAGTCTTCCTCTCACACGCGTTCCATTCACATTTGCACTGTGTATTTGTTTTGTGAGGATACGTATTTTGACAAATGATTCTATAAATTATCACAGAAGTCAAATAATTTTATAAAAAATGTCAAAGTGCACTGAAATTAATGTTTTCTTTTTTGTTTAAGTAACTTTTTTGTCGGACCAAAATTTGTGAAATGTTGATATAAGTAACTTATTCATATTCCTTATTAACCATTAGAGTGCTGAGAGTCTATATATATAGTAGACGTTTTATAGTATTGAAAAAAATGTCCAGCAGTAAAACGGTTAATATTAATTTTAGGAAGTCTTCATTCAAGACGGAATACTTTTGAAGCTAGCATCGGAAGGACATGCAACAGACATCAATGCAAGTGGCTCCCTTTCTATTGTGGAGTACTTGGATAAGAAAGCATCTGTAGAATGGCGACCCAACGACTTGATTATGATAGAGGCCGATGCGCAGGAAGCGGATTGGGCTGTCGTGGATTCAGTTGGTAAAAACATTTCCCTTTTTTGTGTGATAATTATTTATTCAAATTTATGAATATAGCTTAAATAAAAAAAAACGTTTTATTAATGAATCCCTATTGTGGTGTTACAAAATAAGTGAGGCACTTCAAGAAAAACAAATTGTTTTTTAATATATTTATTTTTCTAGATAGTCTATTATGCACATTTGCTAAAACCCAATAACTGCATAAAATTTAAGCCTCATTTAGATTGGATAAGTGGTTTTTCTGCTCTTAACCCAAATAACAAATTCAGCCTATCCTTGAGTCAGGTTAATTGAAACAAAGAGAGTTTTGCAACCAATTGTTTGCAAATATTATGAGAGTTGTTTTCAAGAGGATTCGATTTTTTTATTTGAAAGTTAACCCTGAAAACGAAGTAAAATAAAATCTCATTCTATCCGTGGGAACTACAATTATTAAACTGATAACTTTCTATATAGGATACCTGTGTTGCTGAGTTTTTTTTTTAAGAATAAATATGACCTTAGTTATAGATATACAGAAAAAATGCATGTGCTACTTGACAGATTTCAAACTGGCAACCTTCTACACAGAAATCCAGCATCATTACTGAATGCCCATGATTTTTAAAATATTATATGGTGTTAATTTTGTTTTAGGTCGTCGAACACGTACTTTTAGTGGAGGTACATTGAACGGAGATTCACAGTCAAATTCACGCATCATCCAATTCTTCTTGGACGAACTAGAAAGTTTCAAAATCACTTGGAAGAATCGCCAGATTACCCTTACGAAAAAAAGTGGTGGTGAATCTTGTACTTTTTTCTTTCCGTGCGCTAATGCCGACTTGTTTGCTCAACACATCAAATCTCGATACAGGACAGTTAAATCCAGATATGACAAAAACACACATATTCTGGTTCAACCAACTGCTGAAATGCAAGTGCTGAATAAATCATTCGCTGAGCTGGATCTTTTTCAAGATCACGGTGCAGATGTAGCGTGGAATTCCGTAGGAAATATCGTTAACAATTTTAAACAGAGGCCTTATGAAACTACATTAGAAGCTTTAGCCAAAATCTCCGGTTTTGGTGAGTAAATTAAATTTATTTCTGTTATACAATATTTTAAGGATAAATTATTGTTTTAAATCTAAATGTCTTGGAAAAAATATGCTTCAATACTCTTAAATTGTATTCCCAATTTACTGTGGTTATACTTCAAGTTTAAATGTGTGAATTTTACAATAATCAACGAATGGCAAAAAAGATGCAGGCAGGTTACCTTACAATCTTACTAAACACTTTTCTGAAAAAATGTTTGTCTTACTGTAAGCATATACGAGGCGTATCCACAAAGTAAGTGTACTGAGGCTCTCACGACCGGATGGATTTTATTTTCGACATGTTGGCTACTGTTCCGTGTAGCCTGACCCTTCCCCTTCGCAACGAGACCGGTTCGAGGTCAGTACGTTGAGAAGTGTCGACGCGACAACACGTTTTGTGAAAAATGTCAATCCAACCTCCCGCCAAGTTAAATCGAGTGGAGGCCGGGCAAGAGTTTTTGAGGCGCTGCAAACTCCATGGAGATGAATTTCTCCGCTCCATCGTTACTGGAGATGAAACTTGGGTTGCACACTACACGCCTGAAACCAAAAGGCAGTCTCAACAGTGGTGTCACACCTCTTCACCCTCCGCCAAAAAGTTCAAAACAACAATTTCAGCCAAGAAAATCATGGCATCCGTGTTTTGGGACTGTCAAGGCATAATTTTAATTGAATATATGCCTCAAGGGGAGACCATCAACTCTGCAAGATACTGTGAAACCCTAAAAAAATTGCGGAGGGCGATTCAGAACAAGAGGAGAGGCATGCTGACAAAGGGAGTCTGCCTGCTGCACAACAATGCCAGACAGAACTGCTCGCCTCGTTTAAATGGGATGTCTTGAACCATCCCGCGCATTCCCCTGACCTAGCATCTTCAGATTACTATCTCTTTACCTCCCTGAAGCTGCACATGGGTGGAAAAAGGTTTTCAACCGACGAGGAGGTAAAGGAGGAGGTGGAAAAGTGGACGGAGGGGTTGGCGGGAAACTACTTCGAGGAAGGCATCAAAAAGTTGATACCCCGCTTCACCACCTGCATTGAGAGGAATGGCGACTATGTCGAAAAATAGCTTACATATGTACTACGGTAACCACGTAATTGTTTTTTTTTAATAAAAAAAATTGTAACCTACAAAAATTCAGTACACTTACTTTCTGGATATGCCTCGTATACAACAATCAGCTTATGGTTGATCCAACTGCAAATTGTTAGCAACTTGCGATATGGCCGTGATTAAGTGGAAATTCATATGTATAAAATGTTTCTGTCAAAAATATGCTTCATTTTTATTCCATGATGAATTCATTATTTTATTTCGAGTTGTGTATTTCATCAGGAAATAAAATACAACTCAAATTATTGAGTATTTAAGCAATAGCTAAAATGATTATAAAAATAAAACATAAAAAAATAATTTCTCATATTTTTTTTAAAAATAACAGAGTTGTCTACGCACTAATCGGAAAATTATGATAATGATGAGTGGTATTAGACCACCTCAAGTGCTTGTTGGTAATTTCTGGAATTAAAGATAAGTTTTTAATTTTAATCTGAAACTCCCAGCTGCAACTCTATCTGGAGGTTTCCACTGAAAAGGTCAATCAAAACAAAAAACTCTGTTGGAAAACACTAACTTGTGAACCGTTTGAACCTATGAGGGTTATTGTGGTTGCGAATTTCAATTCTCAATCTTACGAATCATACGAAGTTTAGTAGAAGTTTCAAAAAATCAGAATTCAAAGATGCAGTCAGATGACATTCCCTTAAAGAAGGTAAATTTGTAGACAATTCTCTCAAACAACAAACTAGTGGAGCTTTTCTAAAAATGTTGTCGCTTTATAAAACAGTGTTACGTTACTAAAGGTCAATACGAAACTAGAAACCATTGGTTCAAAGTATCATGTTGAATCTTGACCACAAGATCAGATAAATAGTGTCTCCATTTAATTTTTACAGTTTATTCAGAATATGATAAAGAACATGAAGATGTTGCTAGCTTGTTGTCCAAGAGCACCTCTTCATCAGAAGAGAAAACTACATCATCTCTTCCTCAGAATGCTGACGAATATGAACTTGTAAATAGATCTTCACTTTTACCACCGAGGCCAAATATTCCGAGGTATATTTTTCTTTTTGTAACCTCCTCTTGAAAATATAACTTTAAATTCATTTTAGTATCTAGTATATATATTATTTATTTATATGCATACATTTATTAACCCTTTAACAACCCGTGACGTACAGTATATGTCATGCAAATAATTACTCCACATGCCCTTGACATATGGTAAACGTCATCGCTTGTTAGCGGTGGGTTGGTTTGCAAAAATAATGTGCTTTTGTAACATATTTAATACTAGTAGAAATATGTCTAGTGTAGACTGCAAGACACAAAGTACTTGATAATTAGAACCGGAAAGACAGAATTATGATTTATTCAAATGCCTTGTTCAAGGTTCCTGACAATTTTGATCAAACAGTGTCGTGTCATCATAATAATATGTTTGACATATTTTCGCATCTACATCGATTTTTCTAATGACACTTCTTTATTTACGCTTGTTACTTTTGAAATGTTATTGAACCGCTTAAATTGGTAGTGATTTTTTTTA
The DNA here is from genome assembly GCA_949825065.1 of Odontocerum albicorne. Classification (NCBI taxonomy): domain Eukaryota; kingdom Metazoa; phylum Arthropoda; class Insecta; order Trichoptera; family Odontoceridae; genus Odontocerum; species Odontocerum albicorne. The sequence continues at coordinate 14,189,349 of OX463844.1, forward strand.
TACAAAAATTGTGAAACACAACCAGGCTGGTTAATTTCTCAAGGAAGATTATGGAAGTAAACATAAATTAGCCTTTTAAATCGGGAATATTATCCATTTTTAAGCATCCTGTTTGATAAAACTTATTTATTTTATATATATTTATATTAATATAATTAGCACACTGACCGCTTTTAAAGTTATGGCAGTGCTAAAAAATTGCCCCTTATTTAAAATTCTTAAAACGAGGGTGAGGGGAGATATAATTCTTTGTCATGTACCCTTACAAACCCTATCAGTACTATTAGGCCACTCCGGGCTCACTTATTATTTAATCCCAAATTCGGAATATAGTACTGATGGTCATTTTTTAGCACCCAGCAAAATTTTATGTCAATGTCTATAAACATTTTCAGTATTGAATGTGTTAACGGATAAATAAAATATTAAGGCAATGATAATTTTATAAACATAAAACAATCCAATTAACAACCGTATCAAATTTGCGGAAACATTGGAGTCAAGATGAATATTCCATAAGCTGATTTTTATTGGTTTATTGATTTAGTCAGTGGTGCGTAAGAATTTTCAACCGAGAGCAATTTTACGAATGAAAAATGGCTAAAGTGGCATTCAGTACCATATCCATGCGCATCGCAGATCTAAATATTGTCCAAAATGGTTCTCCAATTTATACAGCGTAATGATTGACAGATTGTAAGATTAGTTTAATGATTACATATAATACAAGATAAAATAAGTTGCAGTGCCCTTTCCCGTTAAATCAACAATGAATACACATAGATATGTGATATAAGAGATACAAATAATGAATCATTTTACTTCATGATTCATTTGTCTATCATATGAATCATATATTGAATGTTTGATAGTCTTATCATTATATAATAACCTTGAGAAGTACTTAAATTTCTACACTTTACTTAACAATAATTCAAATATTTATTGATGATTAAAATAGCGCATAACATGCAATAATATTTCCTTATAAGGGGTTACAACAAGCAATAATATTTTACAAATTTATCCCTAAGCATACTTAATTTTATCTAGTGTGTGAATACTTATAATTACACATAAGTTTTTGTGAGAAAATATTCTCATTGTTGAGAACTCTTTTTTACAAAAAAATATTGTCGATTTAAATTTATATATTTACATGAGTCAAATGATTTTTTTTTCTTTTTGTAGAAACATTGTTGAAAGTACCTAAAACTGATGAACCAATCTACAGTGTTAACCATATTTTACGTTTTCCAGGGGGAAAATGACACCTAAAAATTAGTGATAAGATCATTTTAGGAATGAGTAATTACCTCAAATATTTCATTTATATACATATTGTAATGAATTTTCTAAATTTAAATATGTTCAATCAAATTTATACTGTTAATTGATATTTGAAAACTACCATGAATGACTGAAAATAACCTCGAAATTTAGAAAACTTTTGAAAAGGGCATAAACTAACAATACTGACAAACCTCGAAATTAAAGAAATTTTTTAAATGATGTAAACTAACATTAACAAAGATAGATTTTTTTTTTTATGCTATGAAATTTAAATGATACTCTTGTTGTTTGTATGATTCTCTATGAACTTCGCAAGAATTTTTACATTGAATTAAAGATCACAAATTAAAATTTAATGAAATAAAACTGTTGAGAAAACCTTATAAGAACTTGTATGAAAATGAATCAGCTCCAAACATTTTAAATGTTTGTAATTTATTTTTATCAAACACTGTTTATTCCACTTTTTTGTGACGGTATAACCCTACCGATTTCAAGACTTTCACCTCATCTTCAGGGAGCGCAAACAAGTCTTGTTTGCGCTCCTCTGAAGATGAGGTGAAAGTCTTGAAACCGGTAGGGTTATACCGTCACAAAAAAGTAGAATAAACAGTGTTTGATAAAAATAAATTACAATGTCTTTAAACCTCCACAACGTTAATGCCTTAACTATAAACAACATTTTAAATGTTTATCGTGATATTGCCATAACGTAAAATCTAGGTTACACTGAATATTATTTTCGCATATTTGTTACATTATTTTTTGTAAAATTAACCTTATAGTGGATTGATAATTTTACCTAAATATATAAACGATAACCATTTTTAAATAGTTAAACAATGTATATCTGTAAAATTAGAAAGCAATATTTTTTCCTTTGTACACAGCTTTCATTTTCAAAATAATGCATACATACCATCTCTCGGAGGGGTTAGGTAGGGACGGAGCGCCAGACTTTCCTATCTCGATGCACATCCTTCGCCTCTTCTAAATCCATACACCTAATATAACTCGTACGATTTTTCTGACTTTCTACGTTCTTTCAAAATATCATTCACTTGGTCCAATCACACATTCCTTGATCTTCCTCTCATACCTTTCACTCACATTTGCGCTTTATATTTGGTTTATTAGTCTTTCTTCATTCGTTTCAGTTCACATTCACCCTTTAGTACTTCATTCCGTATTCTATCATACATTGTCAAATACTCTTCTCAGTGCACGCATTCTACAGCATTTATTTGACTCATCAAAATAATATTATGTCATAATCTCCCAGCACATGAGATGTTTGACAATTCTTGGGTTTAAATTTTTCAAACTGTACTCACTTTATATGTCAGTTTTTTTTCTATTTTTGTTTTATCTATCTGGATATCAGACACCATGAATTTTCTTATGAAAAAGATATCAGTCAATAGGAGGGTGCATGTCTCACAAATGTTTACTTAGTGAGAAAATATGATGCAATGTTGCAATGCACATGTATATCAAATTTATTAAACAAGAGAGGAATCTTAAAACTTAATACAAAATTTATTGTTTGAAATTGTACGTAAGATTAAAAAAATAAACAAGAAAAGTATTTTAATTTATCGAAGGTGTTTTCCTTTTTTATTTAAAGTAATTTTTTAAGAGCACTTTTAAATTGTCCTTTTATATGTATTATCATTAAAATTGCCTCTTTTTTTAATTTCAGAGGATGTCCACTTAATATAGGCCAATGGGAATCTCTCAAAGAAGATGCTGAAGGCCGAATCAAGGAGGTCGAACCTGTCAAACACATTATTTTTAGAGGCGTAAGTTTCAAAAATCATGTATCCACATAAAAAATGTACATTAATTTGCATTTTTTATTTTATATGGCTAAGTCATAATTTGTCTTTTTTTTTTTTAAGTACATTCAATTTTAAGCATGTATAAGGTGCTACCCAGAAGTTCGCAATATGTATCCACAAAAGTAATGACTCATTATCTTCGAAGTAGTGCCATGGAGTATTTATGTGGTTTTGCCCTTCTCCAGGAAGTCGATGTAGATCACACCTTTTGAATCCCAGAAAACGGTGGCCATCACCTTTCCAGCCGATAGGAAAGTCTTCGCCTTCTTCGGAGCACGTTCGCCGGGTGAAGTCCACTGTTTCGACTGTTCCTTGGTCTCGGGTGTGTACCAGTGTATCCATGTTTCGTCGACGGTCACGAAACGACGCGGAAACTCCTTCGGATTGCGCTTAAACATCGTCAAACACTGCTCTGAAGTGGTCTCACGGTTGCGCTTGTTGTCCGGAGGGAGCAAACGAGGCACCCATCGCGCCGACAGCTTTCTCAAGCCCAATACTTCATGCAGGATATGACCCACGCAGTCTTTTGAGATGCCTACTGTCTCAGCTATCTCGCGCACCTTCAATCGGCGATCTGCCAATACGAGATCGTGGATTTTTGTCACGTTATCCTCCGTGGTAGCCGTTTTCGGAGCACCTGGGCGTGGCTCATCAAAAACCGACATGCGACCACGTTGAAACTCGTTAAACCAATTTTTGACGGTCGCCATCGAAGGAGAAGAGTCACCGTACACAGCATCTAAGCGCTCTTTGATTTCGCTGCGCGATTTCCCTTTCAAAAACAAGAATTTAATCACCGACTGATATTGCTCTTTTTCCATTTTTCTCAAATCCGCGGACACGCTCGCTTCCATACGCGGTCAAAACAAAACTACGCGTCCGATTCGGCTGAAATTTTGACAGTAGCTGTCAAAGAGAATGTACTACGCGATAAAAAATTGCTCTTGCGATAGTGGTGCCATCGGGCGGTGAGGCTAAAAACTTATCGGACCGCCCTCGTATATTTTGGAAACTTCTAAGTAGCACCTCTTCACCTACCTATTCAGTAATGTTTTTTCAATATTTTTATTTTACAATACACCTATAAATTAAATGAGAAAGTGAAATATATTTGGTTGTTACATTTTCATTCTTTACAATCTTAATCTGGTATACAAATTGGAAATACACATTTACTAACGACCCACATGTTATTCATCATATTTAATTAGGGTCATGTATGTGAATGAATTATTCATGAATATTATTATACATATTTTGGGTTATACTTGATGTACTCAATAAAAAGAACGGGATACACTCATAGGTATATCTATATATCTTTAACCCTGTGTAAAAGCTGAACAACAAGGTGTCAATGTGAAAGCAAAGCAGTACAATATGAAAATATTACATTATTGGAATTTTATTTGAACCCATATCAAGCAGTGCGCATGAAAGTAAGATATCAAATATTTCAATCAATCATTATTATGGTGCTGTCATGAAAAAAAAGTCAAAATGATTTATTGGAGTTTTTTTTATTTGTCTTTCCATTTTTTTATTTGTCTTTTTATGTACTAAGTAAGTCCAGAAAGTAATTGTACTGAATTTTTGTAGGTTACAATATTTTTTATTTAAACAAAAAAATTACGTGGTTACCGTAGTACATATGTAAGCTATTTTTCGACATAGTCGCCATTCCTCTCAATGCAGGTGATGAAGCGGGGTATCAACTTTTTGATGCCTTCCTCGAAGTAGTTTCCCGCCAACCCCTCCGTCCACTTCTCCACCTCCTCCTTTAGCTCCTCGTCGGTTGAAAACCTTTTTCCACCCATGTGCAGCTTCAGGGAGGTAAAGAGATAGTAATCAGAAGGTGCTAGGTCAGGGGAATGCGGGATGGTTCAGGACATCCCATTTAAACGAGGCGAGCAGTTCCTTCGTGGCGTTGGCCATGTGTGGTCTGGCATTATCGTGCAGCAGGCAGACTCCCTTTGTCTGCATGCCTCTCCTCTTGTTCTGAATCGCCCTCCGCAATTTTTTTAGGGTCTCACAGTATCTTGCAGAGTTGATGGTCTCCCCTTGAGGCATATATTCAATTAAAATTATGCCTTGACAGTCCCAAAACACGGATGCCATGAATTTCTTGGCTGAAATTGTGGTTTTGAACTTTTTGGCGGAGGGTGAAGAGGTGTGACGCCACTGTTGAGACTGCCTTTTGGTTTCAGGCGTGTAGTGTGCAACCCATGTTTCATCTCCAGTAACGATGGAGCGGAGAAATTCATCTCCATGGAGTTTGCAGCGCCTCAAAAACTCTTGCCCGGCCTCCACTCTATTCAACTTGTGTTGGTCTGTCAGTTGTTTTGGGACCCACCTTGCGGACAGTTTCCGATATCCGAGGATTTCTGTGATGGTTTCGTGTAGTAGAGATCTGGAGATTTGCGGAAACATTGCAGAAAGTTCATTCACAGTCAATCTGCGATCGTCACAGAGCGCATTTTCGATTTTTTCCACAATTTCGTCAGTCACAATTGAAGGTCTTCCGCTCCTCTGATCATCATGCACAGACGTACGACCATTTTTAAACTCGTGACACCACTTGTACACACTCGTACGACTCATAGCTTTATCACCATATGCAGTTTTCACCTCATTATAAACCTCAACCGGAGGTTTTCCCTTCCAAACGAGATAACGGATGACGCCGCGTATTTCGCACTTGGCTGGAGATTGGATTGACATTTTTCACGAAACGTGTTGTCGCGTCGACACTTCTCAACGTACTGACCTCGAACCGGTCTTGTTGCGGAGGGGAAGGGTCAGGCTACACGGAAGTGTAGCCAACATGTCGAAAATAAAATCCATCCGGTCGTGAGAGCCTCAGTACACTTACTTTCTGGATACGCCTCGTATATTAAGTTGATTTGTGCTCTCACATATTTTTTCTCAATTGTTGACTTTTCTAGAAAAAAAATTAACAGCTGATAACAACTTTGTGCTATTTTTCACCGGTAGCTCTGAGGTGGAGGATAGACAAGTTGACTTATGTTTCTTTGCTACTCATTGACATGAAATTTGCTTTTAATCGCTCAACGAGGACTTAAGAATAACAAATTTGCTAGAATATATATTACCCAGATTATTTTATAATGTCGTGTAATATTAGTTTATTCAATATATTTTTTCAAAATATTTCAGGGTGTGGAGCCGTCCTTAAGATACGAAGTTTGGAAATATTTATTGAATTATTATCACTGGGACATGACAAATGTGGAACGAATCGTACATCAGAAACAAAAAACCCAGGAATATTACACAATGAAACAACAATGGAAATCCATGACTCCGGCGCAAGAAAGCAGATTTACGGACTATCACGAGAGAAAAAGTCTTATCGAAAAGGATGTCAATAGAACAGATAGAACGAGCCCATACTATGCAGGCGATAATAATCCTAATCTGACTACATTGTTTGACATTCTTATGACATATGTGATGTATAATTTTGACTTAGGTTACGTACAAGGAATGAGTGATTTGCTGTCACCCATTCTGTGCTTATTAGATAATGAAGTTGATGCATTTTGGTGCTTCGTTGGATTTATGGACAAAATAGTAAGAATTTTTTTATAACCTTTAGAAAACTATTACTCCCCCCACATCAACTGTTATTTTTGGTATTTCCTTTATTACCCATTATTTTTTATGCATCCTTTGGATGTATTTTCTGCTAAAAGATATAATTTTTCTGATGATTACAAAGTTAACCCTTTCCGGTCCACAAAAAAAAAAAAAATGTTCCATCAGGTCCACAAAAGAATTACAGGGTAAAACAATACATCCAGGTTGTTTTTTAATAAAACTATATTTATGTTCACAAGAAAAAAAAATTTGGAAGAGATTTCCACATAGCAATAAACTCGCCAGGTTAAAAAAAAAATTAAAAAAAAAAAAAAATGTCGAATGAGATTCGACATAGGACTCACTGGAATAAAGTCGATGTCGAATGACATTCGACATAGGACCGGAAAGGGTTAACTGTTATGGTCTCATAAAATTACTGCTTGGTATGTAAAAATATTTTTTTTTATTAAATTGATTTCATTTTATGGACAATATGCCCTATGTGATTATCACTACTGCTGATTTTCTTCTCAGTGTCATGTCAGGTCCCCCCAACGTTGAATATCACTTGAGAATAGATATCTTTGTCCCCGGCAGCCCGAAAAAGATCTCCAACGCCCCTTATACCAGTCCAATCACATATATTGCGACACCATGAGATTTGACTCCTGCCAACACCTCTTCAGCCTTCTATTTTGATTAGCTGATTTTCACTACTGATCGATACTCAAACATTAAAAATATTCCTCCCTAATAAAGACATGAATTATGTCGATTATAAAAAATAAGAAGAATCATGCCTCGTATTCCGAAAGAAAATATATTTGATTTATTTATGAGAATATTATAAAAAAAAGACAAAAAAAATTCTTTTCTCGATATATGCGTGTTAAAAAAAAATAAAGAAGAGATAAAAATCGGCATCATTTTTAATTTTTTTTGTTTATAATAAGTAAATTCCAACAGAATTTGAAACTAGACCTATCATTTTTTGATATCCACAAGTTGCCACTAGATATGGGTAATTTCATTCAGTAATAAGCAACTAGGAAGAAGTATTAACAGTTCATTCTAATATATATATATATATATATTTTTTTCAGCAAAGCAACTTTGACATTGACCAAGCCGGTATGAAGTATCAACTGAAAAGTCTGTACCAATTACTGTCATTCACTAACCCAGATTTAGCCGACTACCTCGACAAGCATGACTCCGGAAATATGTATTTCTGCTTCAGATGGCTCCTTGTCCTGTTCAAGAGAGAGTTCTCGCAAATGGATATAATGAGGTCAGGGGTTTTTTTTTATGACATCAGGTTTATTTGCAAAAAAATTGTTTTGTCATTAGTAATAAATCTGAATCCATTTAATCATAAAAAAGGCACAACGCACTCTCATCTGGGTTAAATGATTAAGTAAAAAATAAAGCTTCTGACTTTTGGTGATGATTTTTTTCATGGTACAGGTGGTCCAAAAAGAAATGCACTTTTAATTCCTCAATAATTTCTTAACGGAAAAGGGGAAGGGCGCGAGGCGGTGTCAGTGCATCACTTGGCTTATGTAATTTTAGTCACCATGAGTCATTACACGGGAGAGCAGCGCGCGTTCTGTGTTCACGCGTTTCACGGTTAAATTCGAGTTACGGCGCATCAGTAAGTGTTCTAGCACTAATTTGATCAAGTAGTGGCTCGAGAGATTCGAAAGAACAGGATCGACGCAAAAAATTCGGCCACGGGGTCGCCCAAGAGTCTCATGCACCGGCGAAATCATTGAGCGAGTTCGAGAATCTTTACGCACGAATCCAAGAATGTCGACTCGCAAACGTTCATCGGCTTTAGGTGCGTCGAAATCGACGTTACAGCGAATTTTCCGGCTTGAAATGAAATAGCATCCCTATAAAGTTCAACTAGTCTAAGAATTGAAACCAGCAGACTTGGAATCGAGGTTGAATTTCGCTAATGAAATGCTCGACACCTTCACTCACTTCAATAACATCCTTTTCTCATATCAAGTCCATTTTCACCTGAACGGATTTGTCAATAAACAAAATTGTCGGTATTGGTCGGCAGAGAATCCCAGGTTGAAACATCAGAGGTCCCTCCACTCACCGAAAGTTACTGTATGGGCGGCAATTGCCAAATGGGGTATCATCGTGCCGCTTTTCTTTGAAAACAATCATGGCCGGACAGTTACCGTTAATTCAGAACGATATACGGCTATGTTGAGGACCTACCTGGCTCCAAAAGTGCAGGAATCGCAAGGCTACAACAGGAACATGTGATTCCAGCAGGATGGAGCCACGTGTAACACTTCAAACGAGAACATTGGTGTAGTGAAAGATATGTTTCCACAAAAGTTGATTTCAAAGAGGGGTAACATTACGTGGCCCCCAAGAAGCTCAGATGTGACGCCAGCCGATGCTTTTATGGGGTTACCTTAAAAATAAGGTTTACTCCAATAATCCAACATCTTTGCATCAGTTGAAGCTGAATATTCGAAAAGAAATGGAGTCCATTTCCACGGAAACCCTTATAAAAGTTTTCCAAAACTTTCATGCCAGATTGGAAGAGTGCCGTAACCGCCAAGGACATCATATGGACAACGTAATTTTTAAGAAGTAAAATTGCATTTCATTAGCTTTAAGTTATAATTAATAAATATGTTCCAGATGTAAAGCTTTTTTTTATTTCGAACTTTCAAAAGTGCACTCCTTTTTGGACCACCTGTATAAATCATTGCTGGTTAGAATGTTTTTTTTTTTTATTGCAAAAAGTAATATATGGTACAAATATTTGTCAAGGCTATACCTATATACACATTTATTACTTAACTAATCTTATTTATATACATATTATAATTTATGAACTTCTTAATTTTATTTTCCTACATGTCATTTTATTTTTTATATTTATATATGATTTCTTAGAAATAATTAACACCTACATACTACTTATAACTAGATAACAATTCTTACAACAAATCTTTTAGCAAGAACAAGTCCACTCGTTCAGGCTACTTGTATTCCATCACATTCACTCAGACCTTGCTTGTCCCAGCTAATGTAGGTGGACTAGTCAGGCAACAGATAATGCTTCGGGAACCTGTGCTTATAATGGAAGGGTAGATCGGATTTACTCTCATAAGTGCCCAGGGCAGCGACTAAGGGATTGCTGTGATTTGGTTGACTTTTATAGAACCTCACAGTCCAAGCGAGGATGTATGTTGTAGGGTTTCTTTTCGCTGTTTGACGTGATGTCGGGTAAGGTTTGTTCTGTGATGGGTGTTGAAAGAGATTTTAAAAGCCTTGTTCTGCACTCGTTGGAATTTCAGGTGATTCGTGTTGCTCACACTACCCCAAACGGGTGCAGCATGGGTCAAGATAGTACGAATAAGGGTTTTATAGAGGAGGAGCTTATTTTTGGGTAAAAGGAAGCTGCGTCGATGAAATATCGAACTGATAACCTCTATGCCCTTGTGACCTTTCTGTCTGATGATATTCAGATGGGTTTTCCACGTCAGTCGCCGGTCAAGGTGCAGGCCAAGGTATTTAACCACGTCCTGTCGCTCATTGCGGGAGAACATGATAGCCTCAGTTTTGGCGTCATTGATTTTGAGCCTCCAGTCTTGATAGTATTTTTCAAGGATCTCAAAAGCAATCTAAAGGCGGTGACCAGCTCAATCTACCTTAGTGAGGATGCGTAGCATGCCACATCTTACAGTTTGGGGGCGTAGGTATATCGTGTGTGTAGATGTTAAATAGACAGGGTCCTAGTATACTGCCTTGGGGGACACCCATAGGGATGGGCCTGGCGGATGATGTAGAATGATGAGTGGTTACTGTGAAACTTCTATTGGAAAGGTAGGGTTTTGGAAGTTTCGCAAGATAGAGTGGAGTGACAGTAAAAAGAAGTTTGTGGAGAAGGCCATCATGCCAGACAGTATCAAAAGCCTTCTCAAGATCCAGCAGTACCATGCCAGTACTTCTGTTTCTATTGAAGCCCATCGCCACGTCTTCTGCGCCACGGGTTGGTGGACCGTGTTGTTTCTTGTCCTAAATCCAAATTGCTCATGAGGAAATGTATTATTGGATTCGTGATGGAACACTAGCCTTGAGACAATCACGCTTTCAAAGATCTTGCCAAGACCTGGGAGAAGGCTGATGGGCTTGTAGCTAGTTGGATTTTCAGTAGGTTTATTTGGCTTGTGGATAGGAACAATATTGGCTATTGTCCAAATACTCTGACAATATTATATATTAAGAAATATATTAAATATTATACTATATATTAAAAATATTAAGGAATGAGGCATTTATTATTTTAGTAAGAAAAATTCTCACTTAAGTGGTAAATGTTTAAGACGGCTATTGTGTATATTATCGGGGCTGGAGGCTTTTCATGTTTTGAGTCTGTCAAAGATACAACCAATTTTGAACAGGGTGCAAAGTTGCACCTCACTTTGGTTAATTGGGGAGTAAGCAAAGCTGACGAGTGTCCTCGACAGCTTTGTCGACATCAAAATTTCCAAGGTCGAAAGTGATTGAGTATATATTCTCGTAATCGTCTGCCAAGGCATTAGCCTTGTCAATGCCAGAAACAGCCAACCCTGAGACTATGCACAGAGGTGTTAAGCTCTAAGACGAGCACTTAATACCCTTGACGACTCACCAGAGAGTACTATTACCCGGTTCCGTTCCATTAGATCATTTTTTGTCACTTATATTTTTCAACGCAAATAAAATTTTAGTTTTGTAAATGAAATTTAATAAAAAAAAATCTCTGGAATGAGATTTATTATTTTTCAATTTCATTACAGCATTAAAATTTTATATTGAAATACTTACATATATAATATCATACCATTTCCATGTGGGGGCAGGAAAAGAGGTCAGAGTGCCAAACTTTCTTACCACGAAACATATAAGATGTATGGATTGGAGGCAAACCTTCCTTTGCCTCCTCCAAATTCATACATCTTATATAGTTCCTTTTGTTTTCATCCATATTTTTCTCAGCCTTTCTGTACCACGACTCCCACTCACTTTTACATGCATCTAAGTCCATGTATTAATCTTGTTTTTTTTTTCTTTCTAAAGGTTATGGGAAGTGCTGTGGACTGGTTTACCATGTGCCAATTTTCACCTACTGATATCAATTGCCATACTTGATACAGAAAAAGATGTTTTGATGGGACGTGGATATGGCTTCACAGAAATACTAAAGGTAATTCTCATAAAGTATTTTTTTCTAAATCCTTTGTATAATAGTATTAAGTATACCAATAATGACTTGACGACAGAAAAGAAGTTTGATTTGTCCCTCTGTTCACTTTTTGGCAAATGGTGCTATGCATATTTAGCAAAATTAGCTTATCGGCAAGGGTACTATCTGCCAAGAACAAACTGCACAAAACTAGAGCACACAGCTATGTGATATGAAAGTACAAAATTGAGGATATTAAAATACATGTATAAACATTAAATGTTAATAATTAATAATAAATCAACCGCTATGCATATATAATTTAAATTGACAATTTGAGGTAATGCACCTGCCTGGCCTGCTTGCATCGAAAGTAAGCACTGTATCTAAACGCACCCAAATTATAGTTTATATATATCGCCAGTTCAATGTTCTGGTACACATTATGTAGTGGAATTTATATATATCGCCAATTTTTTACATTTTTAATAATATTTTAAAATGTTATTAAAAGTTTTCAGAATTTTTTACTGCCCCGATTAATCCGCAACCCAGTTAATGTGACCCCGGATAAATGAAAGTCTGCTGTACACAGCATTTCGTTAGAACTGAAATATTTTTTCATTTATAACTATTTTCACTTTCAATAATAAAAATGCAGTTGCCAACCTAAATTTATATGTTTTATTTTCTTTTTTTAGCATGTCAATGACTTATCAATGCATATTGAGCTACAATATATTTTAAGTAAAGCAGAAGGTATCTATTTTCAAGTGATAAATTCTTCACATCTCACAGATCAGGTTAGAATAATATTAGGGATGGAGCCTTTACAGCCCATCCGCTCAGAAGAAGATAGCGACGATGATGGTGATTTATGTTCATCAGCAAATGCAGCCAGTGGTGATAAGCCACAAGCCAAAAATTCCTCAACCGTAACCAGTTCTCCAGCCGATTTATCACCGAATGGTATTTCTCTTCAAACTGACCGAGAAGAAGTATCGTATCAGAAGTCTATCGATATGAATTATTTGTAACATAGAATCTTGCCTTTAAGTATGATAGTTTGTTGACAGCCAAGAAAAATATGTTTGATTCAAAACTTTTTTAAGTTTTTTTTTTTTATTAATTTTCAATTCTAGTAAGGTTTGCAGAAATTCAGTTAAAATATATCCATCTCTATTTAATTTCTTTCCATTCATTGTTAGACTTTCTCAAAACATTTTCATCATTGCTCTCTCTGTCAAGTATTATCAATGAAGACATTAATATTTCTTCTCCATTCATGTTTAGTACATAGCAAATAATAATTATAATTATAAAGTCAATGTTTTTTTTTTCTTATACGAGTATAATCTCGATCAAGTGTATTTGTTTCCCAACCCGTCATAAGCACTTTTTGTATTGTAAATATTCCAGTTTCATGTGTTATGTTATTTTCATATTAACTCTTTCTAGTACTTTTATTCTCTAATTGTGATGTTCAACGTGTACTTTTGTTGACTTTTTAATTCCGATAGTCAGTAAACTATATTTGAATATTATTTATACATTCTTTTTATAACATGGTTATAGTTTATTTTGAAATTATTCTTTAAAAAACATTTTATTTATCTTATAAAATTCCACCTGATTGACATGCTGGTGTTTATTAAAAAAATATATCTACAAAAATCATATTTTTAAAAGAATAAAATTGCTTATTTATTATTATCTATCTTTCAATACATTTATACTTTTTCAGTTTTATTCATGAAATGTTTGTTAAATCTTCTTTTATTTGATTGCATGTTATTATGTAGATTCTTTTTGGTGGGTGTATCTGTAATACATTAATGTTTTTCAATGTTTTGAAAAAAAAACTCAACTTTTTATTGAAGTGTTGAATGTAATTCCGGCATTTCACTATGAGCCCACCAGATTGGATTTAACCACTTAGCCACTTAGCAAGCATAACAAGCAAGATTGTATATATACCGATCTTGGAACCTGAATGACAACATCGAGCACAATTTTACTTATTTTTTACATGTTCGCCAAATTACTTTTATCTGTTTATCCAAGGCATTTAGAAGTAACTGCACACATTATCTTCTGCTATTTAAACAGTTTTCTCTCATTGAAAACCTCAACATAAAGTAGTCAATACACATTTTTAAATTATTAAAAATGCTTCATTTCATAATATTCTTTATTTTAAACTTTATTATTTATTTTCTTCGTGAGTTTTTTTATATTTAAAATAAATTGAATACCTAAGGAATTAAATTTACCCTAAAAGTGTTTAACACCAGCATTTATGAAAAAAATATCACTGTACTATAAATATTTCAAAATACTATTTATAAATATTTCAAATTACTTTCCCATCTTCCTTGTAAATTAGTATTCTTAACTTTAATTGTTATGATGTTTTATGCTTGTAACCTATCACCAAACACGCTTTATCAAAAATATTGAACAATTTTTATTTGTGAAGTAAAATTTCATGGTACTTTCATTAAATAATATATATTTATATCATTAAGTTTCATTGATGTTATTGATGCCAACGTACTATAATTTTAAAAAACAAATGATCTTTTTGACTTGCCAAGCACATTAATTTGATCATAAATTTTCTTTTTGTTATTATTCTTTATCATTTAGCATTTAACTTTCTCAATATTACATTTAACTTTCTTGATATTTTTGCACAAGCATAATTGATTTGACTTCAATATTTTATATAAAACTAAAAAAATGTGTCCTTTAATCATATATACGTCCATATTGAGTATATATCTCATCAGTGATGTCTACAGGCATGTTCAAAAGCATGTAAATAATTAATACAAAGGAAACAAAAATTGCATATAATTTATTTATAAGTCAAATAATAATGTTTTTTTAAACTAAGTTGCATGGATAATTTCAACCACCTAAAAGTATGTATGAAAAACAATATTTTATTGCCTATTCATTTATGAAAATTCACTATTTTTAAAACAAATTTCAATGAATTGATGAAGTGTATTGTTTTCTTTTTATGTCGGTTTTATTTATATTTACTGTTGAATAAAACTTGAAAGATTAAAAAATAAGATATGATTGAGTAAAGTTAAGTTAGTTTTTTTCTTAGTTATTTTGTCTTTTGATAGCTATATTTCTGTAGCCAGGATCCAGAAGTCAGCAATTTGTTTACGAAATTGGGCTATATTTGAGATTTTATCTGCTGTTGACACAATAGTAAAAAAAAATATTTTCTTAAATTAACATGAACTGATTCAATGGGTCACTTTCGGCAACTTAGGTAGGTCCCAGAGTGACAGTTAAAATAAAAATGTCAAGATAGATTCAACATTATTAGCCCTTTCTGGCCCAACCTGCAGGATCGTGCGAATGTGTTTAAAAAAAACATTACGCTCAAATGTATTACGTTTTTGCAGTATGCTGACACGCATCATACATGTGAGTCCTAATAAAGGCCGTTATTGTTTTGAAGTGCTTATTGCGTCATATGCTTGGTCCAATGAGAAAATATCGAGAGAAATTAAAATATTTTTTCATTCAGCCTTGAAAGGGTTATACTCATTTCATATTAATGCAAGTCCAAATCAGCACTAAGATCATTATTTTTTTACAGAAACTTTTGCGTCACTCATCATTTAAATAAACCAATATAAAAGATTACTCACATTTCACTTGACACTGTCGACCATAGGACCACTGTATTATAATTATTTTTGTTTAAACATTTTTTAGTAATGTTTCCTAATTTATAAAAAATGTTTATTTAACTTAAATTAAGTTTCACACTTTCTTAATCTATCCCCTTCAGTATCTGGATTACAAAAATAAAGTAAAATGAGGGTCATCAGAAAGTAAGGTTACAAGGGCTCCTGAGGCCGGGGGAAATTTTTTGTTTCGAGTTGGCGCACCTGGCATATAGGAGGGATCCTAACGATCAGTTTGTTTGGTCCCGCGTGTTTGTCGGGCATTTTGTTCAGTCACAGTAAATTCTTCCGAAGGAGAGGTCGTCGCGCTCTCCCGCCACCTCCCGTCTAATACGATCCGCGCGGTCATCCATTTTTAACCTTTGCAGAAAAATACTGCCGCGAATATCCATCGGAAGCTCGTGGAAGTTTATGGTAGTGATGTGATGAGTCGACAACATGTCACGAAGTGGGTTAGGTTGTTCAGAGAAGGCCGTACTGATACGACAAGGCAAGGCAGTGATTTCTGACAAACTGTGCAAAAAATTGAAGAACAAGTGCGAAATGACCGCCGTGTGACGCTTGACGACCTTCACGAAGAATTTCCTAACATTTCTCGAAGTCTCCTTGGTGATATTGTGTCGGAAAAACTTGGTTACAAGAAGTTGTGTGCGAGATGGGTGCCCAGAATGCTCACTCCGGAGCACCGTCAAAATCGCGTGACCGCCGCGCGTGAATTTTTGGATCGTTTTGCACTGGAGGGAGCTTTTTTGGACTCTATCGTGACGGGGGATGAGACGTGGGTGTGTCACTACACCCCAACAATTTTCCAACGATCAGGAGGTCGAGGAAGCTGTGAAGAAGTGGCTGAAAGAGCTGACGGCGGAAGTTTATGACACTGGCATACAAAAGTTGGTGCCCCAACTACAGAAATGTCTCGATCTCAACGGCGATTACGTTGAAAAATAGTTTAATATATTTGTGAAGTATCCTGTGAATTTCAATTAAATACAAGCATTTTTCGATCCTACATAAATGTTGTAACCTTACTTTCTGGCTGACCCTCGTATTTGAAAAGGATTCCTAACCATTATTTTCCTAAATATCCCGCTCTGAGTAATGAGTCAGTAGCCCAATGTTTGAACTATCTATACTCATATATGCAGAAATATATATATGCTCATACAATATGGGGAAAAACATTTAAAATGTTATGTAAACTAGATATAAATTATCATTGGTTAAAAAAAATTACAACCATCACTAGTGGTAGAACATTGATCTCCCATCTGAGTTTCATGTTTGATCCTAGTGGTCACCAAAAATAGTGTCCTAGTCCAGTCTTTTTCTTCCTTTATATAAACTTATTAATTACCTTTTTAGGTGGTTGAAAAAAATTTACACACGACAATAAGCCCCCCACAGGTTGCACTATATGCTACGAAAATGTAATATAATACAATATATTTGAGTTTTCAAATGCCATCTAATCTGATATATTGTGCCTATGCCTCAAATGTTGCCTCTTGTTAGAATTTTTTTTATAAACAACGGTGAGTGGAGATTATTATTTTAGTTGAAAAATGTATTTTTTTTGTTAATATAAAATATTAATATAATTGTTTAAATAAAGTAGTATAAAATGGAAATTTAGGTTGTGGAAAAAATCTATGGCAGCCATATACTTGTGTACATGAAAAGTAACTGATTTTACCATGTGATTAGCAATCAAACTCAACTATTTAAATTTGCATATAAAACTACTAAATATCTTATAAGGCATAAAAAACTTTATGCAAAATCAATGTTAGTTTGACAATATAATGTTGAGACAAACTCAATATATTTAACAATAAAAAAATGTCAAAAATGTTTAATTGAATGAGAGACAATTCAGAATGTTAATAATTTTTGTTTAAACAGTTCAGTTCAATCCCATAACCACCACACTTATGGGGGACAATAAGTCCCCATTCAGCGCAATCTACATTAGAAGATCGAAACCTTTATAAATGCTAAAGCATAAACTCGTGACTTAGTTACGAAGAAGGAACTGCCCAAAGTGACTCATCAGGCGGCGACACTCCCGAGTGTGGAAGGAATAGTAGCGATGATGGACTTTTGTTGAAACTTGAATCAGTTTATTATTCTTGCAGTAGATTTCGATTTTCTACATTATTTCTGGGATGTGGACTGCCAGCTATCGCTCCATCTTTCTGGGAGTCTCTCTAGTGGTCAACTTCCTTCATCTTAAGATGTCTTTGGTTTCACACATTCTTCTTTCTAATTATCTCTCGAGTGTTGCTAATGTTATTTTTTAAAACTTGAATTTCTGATGCTATTTTTATTATTATTTATATAAATTCTTTCCTTATTTTGGCCCTTTTCCTGTGGCGTGGAATGGTCTGCCTCCTAGCATCAGAGATATGGGTGGCATGTGTAGCTTTAAGAGGCACTTAAAAACAATCCTATTTGGGAGGTCTTATCAAAATTAATGAGTGGGCTCGAATCCTGAATTGGAGCGCCCTTGAGGAGAGTTTGCTCTCTAAAGGGTGCTTTATATTGGGTTGATGCAAAAGTTATGACCGTTTTTTACATATACAATTAAACATTTTTTTTTTAGATTTGTATTATTTATTTAATCAATTTTATAATTTCCATCAGTTCTTATAACCTTCTCCTATCTTTATATCAACTTATTAATACCATTAGTGTAAAATTCCGTGGATTTTGATGCGAAAAATGTAGTAAGGGATGTTTTTACCTGCTCTATTAAATCAAATTTTTTATCATTTAAAAATTTTTGCAGTGATCAGAATAAATAAAAATCGGAAGGAGCAAGATCTGGAGAATACGGTGGATGCTTGATAACATCCCAATTCAACTCATTTAGCTTGTGTTGGGTCATCATAGCCACATGTGGTCGCGCGTTGTCGTGATGAAACACTACCCCTTTTCTGTTTACCAATTCTGGTCTATCCTTTTGAAGGACGATGTTCAATTTGGATAATTGCTGACAATATCGTTCTGTTGTAATTGTCTGATTGCATTCCAAGAGTTCAAAGTACACAATAGTGAAAAATTTGTGAAAAACAATTAGTGAAAAATCCCCAGATCGGAATTTTGTAAACCATCTTCGTACCTGTCGAACTTTGATGACAACTGCTCCATACACTTCGCAAATGTTTTTGGTTGCCACACTCGCGGTATTGTCTTTACGGAATTCATAAAGTAAACAATGACGTAAATGCACTTTATCAACCGACATTTTGAAAAAATACAAGGGCTCTTCACTGTACTCTGGACAGGCCAAAACTGAATAGAAAGTAGAGGAAAAGCATCGTTTATACAATGGAATCATTTAAAAGAAGATACTATTCATCATTTCTTACCTGGGATTTTTTTTACCGGGGATCATAAAAAACGGTCATTACTTTTGCATCAACCCAATAAATTGTATTTTTATTATTATTAAATATTAGGCATTATTTGCTTCGACTAGAAAAAAATCCGAATTTTATTTAAACATAGTTTTACCTTTCCATGGAATTATTTAGAATCACTATAGATTAAATCAAACTTTAAGAAATGTACATAAAATACATTGAATCTTACAAATATTAGTCATTTTTGTATTAGAAAAATGTACAAATATAATTTATGGATACTAAATTTTTCAAATCAACTCACTACAAAATTAGATGAGCTTTGTGAACATATAACTTTGGGAATGGCCTCCATGGCCTAGTTGTCTTCCAATTCGGGATTGCAGGTTTGATCCCCGTTGGTACCCTGACTTTTTGAAGAGGTTCCAGTCTGATTTTCACTAATGGCTCATTGAATACCTTTCTGGTTGGTTGGAAGAGATTGCCACATAGCAATAAACCCACCAGATTGTACTGTATACAACGAAAGTCAAAGAATATACTTAAACGCTTATTAAAAAATGGAATATAAATGTTTACATGCACTCGACTCGAAATTTTCAATAACAAATAGGAAAACAAGAAATTTTATCTTAAAAAACTGGTTGAATGGCTGTGATTTTATAATTTAACCTTTGTATGATTCCGTAGAAAATAAAACAGCGAGTGTGTCAATTGTATTTCATAAAAATATTTAATTGGAATTTAATATATGGTATGGTATGTGACTGAATGAATGCTTGAAAATTGACTGATAATATGAACTGATATAAATTCCAAAATTGAGACACACTGCTGCATACATAGAAATCTCAACACACACCAAGAAAACATGAATAGATTATATAATTGAAATTAATAAAATTTAGAAAAAAAGGGTATACAAGTTATAATTAGCAACGTGCCGCAACTGATGGATATACCTATATATTTTTCAGGAATTTAGAATTTCCCACTCCTTTGTCTATCATCAAATTATACAACTTCAAGAAGCTTCTTATTAAACAAATAGAGATTATTGATAAGTATAATTATAAATTAACAACTATCACATTATTTCTCTAAATTTCAAACTAGTCTAGCAATAGTATTAATCATGGTTAGTGTTCCAATGTATCTCAGCACATTTATTTTATATATAAATTTCATAATTTCTATCCTGAAATCTGTCAATGGTTGTAGAGGGTCTTTCAAATTGAGCGGTTTTTTTAAATAATTTTTTTTTAATTCTTGAATAAAACACACAATTTGCTTTGATTTCAAAAAACTTTTTATTGGTCATTAAAGTATAATGTATAAAATTTAAACACAAAAAACAATATCCGCCAAATGTCCACCTATTGCAGCCCTACAGATGTCTGCTCTTTTGTCAAAATTTTCCATGACATTTTGTCATAATTGCGGTTCTAACTTACCAATAACGCGAATAATTTCATTCTTCAGCTCAGGAATTGATTGGGCGTCATTCTTATAGACCTGGCTTTTCACGTAACCTCAGAGAAAATAGTCCAACGATGTCAGATCACATGATCTTGGTGGCCAATTAACATCACTGTTTCCGGAGTTCATAAAACAATTCTCAATTTGAACGCGTTGTATTGTATACTTCATTTTTATAAATGTCATACATTACACTTTTCAAATGTCACAAGACCCAGGCAAGTTCGCGCAGCAAATGTGTTTTATACAAGAATTTAAAAAACTGCACATTTTGAAAGACCCTTTAGAAGTAAAAAAATGAGGATAAAACTTTTTAAATCCAACTAAAATTAAAAAAATAAATCACTATTCACTTTATATTACATATTTTCAAAATATATATCACCATTGGTTCAATAAAATCTAGGAGAAAGTGAAAGATAGCAAAATATCCAAAATGTTCTGATATAGAGTGGCATGGTTCTGAGAGCAAAACTCTGTAATCATCATCACACGAGAAGAAACAAAGTTCAACTTCTAAACTCTTATTTTACTTCAGCATTTTTATGTCTATCAAAAATGTATAAACTCAGGTTAAGCAGATAAAACCTTTCACAACAGATTTGAGGTAAAATGACAAAAATATCAACAAAGTTTTGATATTGTATTGGGAATTATATATTTTGTTTTCTATTTATTCTTAACTAATTTGTTATTTTTTAATGTTTAAATTATGTTTATTTTCATTCTAAAAATATATCTTTAGTAAAGGAAAAATGTCAACATAACACCATCCACCATTATAAGGTCTTGGCCTAACATGGGAAGATGCAGAGTGCCGGGATATAGACTGACCTGGATAGAGATGTTTTACGACATCTCTGTGTCCCTGATGAAATGAAGAGGGTGTTAGAAGAATAAAAATTATATTCTAACTTGAATTGGAAGTAAAACCCTAAAAGTTGCACAAAGGATAGAAATTAAACTAAATTATAATTAATATCATAAGAGTATTTGCCAATTTTTCCACATTTTGTATATCAGCATATTTTAAATTTTAAGTGTTATATTTGCAATTTCATATGTAGAATAATTTGTATGATTTTTCATTTAATTTTTCTTGTTAAAATATATTAAATTTTTAACACTAATGTATCATAAACTTTTGACACATTAAAGAAACAAATGAATCGTATTTACTGTTTTTTTCGACATTCCCAAAAATTAAATATACGTACATAATATAATAAAACACTGAAAGTTGCGTATTCAATTCCCGTTGGTACCTATTTTTTTTTATAAAAAGATTATCAATCCTGGTTTTCACTTCAAGCCTCTTTGACTTATTGGGTGTTAACATAAGTTGTGTCCGTTTTTTTCAAATTTAAAAATGAGTACCAAAATTAAAACAAAATGGTAAAGGTTATATGTCATTCAAAAGAAAATTTTCTGCTCCACAAGATATTGTATTTGCTTTTACGTTACATATATTATTTTATTTGATTATAAGCCTTCAAAATGGAATGTCAAGTAGACGAAAGTGAGCATTTTCGACACCTCCTTCTGTTTGCGTTCAATCGAGGGAATAAAGCTGCCAAAGCTGCTCGCGATATTTGGGAAGTGTACGGTGAAGATGCTATGAATTAAAGGACAGCTCGTCGATGGTTTTTGCATTTCAATCTGAAAGACATGGAGCGCTCCGGACGACCAGTGGACTTTGATGAGGACCGCTTAAACTATATTATTCATGAAAATCCCCTTCAAACATTTTGGAACGGAAACTTTGCTTGTGGCCATGCGTAGCTCGATGACGCGCAAGCATACCAGCAGAAATTGTCGAACGTTGAGTTTTGTTGTTTTCACTCAAAACATGTGGAACCCAAGCGCCGAACTTCTGAACTTTTCCCATTGATTTACGATGGTGGTATACAGTCATGTGACTACAATTCATCTGCTCAGCCAATTCTACGGTGGTTTGAAGGGGATTTTCATGAATAATATGGTTTAAGCGGTCCACATCGAAGTCCACTGGAGGTGTCGAAAATGCTCACTTTCGTCTACTTGACATTCCATTTTGAAGGCTTGTAATCAAATAAAATAATATATGTAACGTAAAAACAAACACAATATCTTGTAGAGCAGAAAATTTTCTTTCGAATGACGTATACCTTTACCATTTTGTTTTACTTTTGGTACTCATTTTTAAATTTGAAAAAAAACTGACAACTTATGTTAATACCTAATATTTATGGTTGATTGGTTGTACGTTCATTACCACATGACAATAAACCCACCAGATTGTGCTGTATACAATGAAAGTGTAATATACAATATTTTGACTTCTATAGCCTAGTTGGTAAAATGCTAGTTTTCCTACATGGTGCTTTTTTGGTCTCTATGATGGAGTATTTTTTCATATGATGGTATTTTTCGCTTTCGACTTTCCACATTACTTAACATTTTTTTACAACCAGGTGCCACCTGAAGTTTAAATAGTAAATCACAGCTGCTGTATTTAATTGATGGCAGGTCTAAAATAATTATAAAGTTGAGAAAAAAAACTTTGATCATAATATGAGACTACATATAATATAATCCATCAATTTTTTGTTCCGAATATTATTTTTTACACTTGTTCCAAACTTTTTATTTACACTGCATTCTATAACAAAACTTACAAATTAGATGCCTTATGATTAAAATAAATCATAAGCTATCTGAGAGAACTTTGTTATTGTGAACATAAATAAATTTCGTGTGAAGATGAATCAAACTATATTTTTAATAAACAGTACCTTTTTATTTGGAATAATAGTCTTTGATAACAATACTTTATAAATACATAAATAAATCTATTCAAGATTAATAATGATTCTAATATGAAAAGTAAGATTTAAATAACATATTACAATTTAACAGTCCATTTGATCTTTCTTCCACCCTTTTCCTAATTATTCAGATTGGGAGTCCATCGTTTTAATGAGAGCTCTATATGTCTCTCAATGATTATATTTTTGGTATGGCCAGAACTGTAAAATACTTAATTAATTTGGTAAGCCTATTTATCCTTGATAAAAAAAAATTAAGATGGGAATATTTTAATATACAATATAGTAATAAAATATCCTACAAAATATTTAAAAAATGGCATGCAGTGTATAATGCTGGCTAGCAATTAAGTATTTGAAAGACACGTTACATTTTTTTACTTTTTACACTTTGCATCAAGGTGCTACAGCTAACTCGGTTGCTGCAAATATCCCAAATTTTAGAAAGTAAAACAGCTTTTATGAGTTTTCTCACTATAGTGTTGTAATTTATGTTTGTATGAAATGAAGGTGACAGTGACCAGTTTGATTCCAAGATATAAGAATAACTGGAGTAATCACCAGGCTCACCTTGAGTGAGAAATTTCTCCAATCCTGGTGACCTGACTTTTGTAAATCCATCACTTGGTCAATCCAGACTATCGAATATGTCTACAAGAAGTATTTTTAAGTTATCAACTCATTGGTCTCGTCTGGCAATGTGAAATGCTATTTAAAGCCAGATCACCAACATTGACTTCTACATTGTTCTCTTCCAGGATGGGAGTGGTTTGTTCTAATTGTCCAGGGAAGTAGACAAAGTAAAAATTCCGCAGGAAGCTAGGTAAGGTGCCCTTATATACTGCGTTATTGAAATAATTAATTTTTACTGAAGATGAATATTGATTTGTTGTCATTGTTGAAATTGGCCTTTGAAATTACAATTAATGTTTTTTAATCAAGTGGTGGGGTGGGATGAGGTTTATTTTTCTTTTTTTTCGTGTTATATGGTTGAGTTTTGTTTTTAAAGAGGAACCGAACTGTGTCTATTCACTAGATGGTGTTATTGTTAAAGCAGGAAATAATTATTTAGTGCAATAGATAAGAATTTTCGACATTGTTTCTCCATAATGGGAGAAAGATGAACCTGGCAAGTTTGCCCTTACAGCTGGATGTAATACTTGATATGTAGAATTAAATGCGCAAAAATATTCAAAAGTTTTATTTTGTGAAAACGGAATACTAAGTGAAATAACTGAGAAAATAAAAAATCAAACCATCTGACTTCTGTAATTCATTTTTTCACTATTTCGTATGTTATCAACAGTTGACTTGAGGGTTGCAATCAACAGTAATATATTCAACAATCCAGTACAAATTCTTCAATATGAATTGATATTATCATAAGATTGAAAATTGTACTCATGGAGATATTTAACTCTGAATAGATTAGCAAGAGTTATGAGTTTGAGAATCAGTTAATCAAATATTTTGGCAATACTCATCAACCCTATGAGAAACATTGCAGATCTATAAACTAGACTATCTCTTCCAGGTAGTAAAAGATTTCATTTACCTGGTATCCTTAGTAAATAACGCAAACATTAGAGAAGAAATAATGGGAATAATAACAGCTAATTAATACTACTTTGACCTAAAAACCCAGCTAAATTCATGACTGCTGTCATGTTGCACCAAGATTCTGATGTGTACACCTGTATGCACCCATGGATCAAAGTATTGAACACTTACAAAGGCCGACAAGAGACCTTGGACATGTGAAAGGATTCTGTGGAGAATCTATGAACAAGTGCAAGAAGGTGAATCGTAGTGCATCCAATACAACCAATATGACCCTTTCCAGGACCAATCTATCTCTTCAACCTTGACCTCTCCAGGAGTGGACATTATTGAGGTAGATATGTTCTGAAGAGTGAGTTTTTTTTTAATTATTTTTCCCACAGAACATGTACAAAATTGATACAATTTAATAATTACTATTTTAATAGGGATTTACCTTCGATTTCTGTGACTTTTCAGCGTAAATGCGTTGTGGATTACAGGGATCACAAACTGTTGGTTCACTATTAATACAAACACCACTAATAATAATCTGTATTCATTTCAGTCTGCAATATTACAATTAACATAAAAATAAACACAATATATATATATATATATATATATATATATATATATATATATATATATATATATATATATATATATATATATATATATATATATATATATACATATACATATACATATACATATACATATACATATACATATACATATACATATACATATACATATACATATACATATACATATACATATACATATACATATACATATACATATACATATACATATACATATACATATACATATACATATACATATACATATACATATACATATACATATACATATACATATACATATACATATACATATACATATACATATACATATACATATACATATACATATACATATACATATACATATACATATACATATACATATATATATATATATATATATATATATATATATATATATATATATATATATATATATATATATATATATATATATATATATATATATTAAAACAACACTATTAAAAATGTTTAATAGGCCACCAGATGATGACGCTCGAGGTGTATGATACTTCTCGATCAATTGTGACACCAAGCTTTCCTTGTACTCTTCAAACGTATTTTTTTTGGAAGACTGATTGGAACAAAAAAAATGCATTTATAGCCGAAATCTCCAACAATCTAAAAAAGCCTTTTTATACCATTTAATGGTCTTGCGACTTATAGATCCAAACCCTTAAGTTCTATCCACATTGTCGACACTTCCCATATGTTTGGTGTAGTCCATGATGGCCTGTGGTTTAATTTTTTTGCTCCCGTGCTGTAATCAATTTTATTATCGTGCATAGTTGTTAACATCACTATGTCTCTTTTGTCCCGCCATTTAAATGCCATCAAACTACCCGAGTTATAAAATACTACATCTCCTTTTTTCATTTTTGTAATTAATTGTGGCATTTGTTTGCGATTAGTTCTTGCTGTTCCAGAGGCATTTGTTTTATTCTCAAATAGTTGGTCAAATAAAGCAGGAAAAGTGTACCAATTATCCATATAAAGACGATGTCCTCTACCTAGATAATCCTTCAGAAGTGTAAGAACAACTGATCCCTAAATACTTACACTTGAATGTATTTCTATGTCTGAGTTAGATCCCACATAAACCATCAAGTCAAGGACATACCCTATTGCTACATCACAACAAAGAAATATTTTTATACCAAACCTGTGCCTTTTTGATAGAATGTGTATTTTGAAAGATAACCTGCCTTTCCAGAGCAGCAAACTTTCATCAATGCACAGGTTTTGATGACAAAAAGTTTCTTTCATTATTTTTCGCAATGGGCCTAAAATATTTGGAATTTTACATAATCTGTCGTTGGTTGTAATATTGCTATTTGAAAAATGAAGATTACGTATAAGTAGGAGAAATCGGTCTTGTGAGAATAAAACTTTGAAAAAGGGAGTCTCAATTTTTTGGTCATTGCTCCAATATTTTTTTATATTCTTTTTTCCAACTAAACTCATTAACATAATCGTCGCAATAAAAATGTATATCTCTTCTATCGTTGTGTCGAACCATTTTTTCATTTTTGAAGCGGCAGATACATTTTGAAGCTTGGTTTGGGCAAACATATTTGTTTCTGTTACAATCGTGTTCATTATATCACATGTAAAAAATAATTCAAATAATTGTATATATCAATACACTCATCATCCGGACCTATATTTGCTAACCCGGATTCAAAATCATCGAAGTCAAATATTGTTGGAATGAAATTTGTATCACTCCAAGTCTTAGCATCTTGTCGCTTGTGCTTAGGTGTTGGAGGCTTAGCATCTTCTGAATCTGACTCACAATTTTCATCTTTGTAAGTATTGAAGAGCTCTCTTCAGAGCCAAGAGGTAAGTCATCAATATTATCATAGTCTTCCTCTTCGTTGTCGCTGTTCAACTATACATCAGCAATTTCGTCGTCATTCAAAAAACTCATGTAAATTCACGGAACACAAAAAGTTAAAAAGAATAAAAAATACAATCTAATAGAAATTTACGCTAACCCAACCAAAACTAAAAAAAAACAAACAATTGTCCAAAATAATTCAAAAAATAACACAAGGAATAGGTTGGGTTTTGTACACTGTTTCGTGCACTAAAACTAATAAAGTCTCACAACTATATAACATAATATAAAATAAAACCAACAAGCATTTTCTTTTTCAAAAACACAAATTGTTCTACCATAACTACAAATAAGGGAGAAACGAAGACCCAAAGTACGACAAAACCATATGTACGTGCGCACTCAAAACAATGATTGACAATACGCATTAAATCTGTGATCAAGTCCATGATATAAACATTGCAAAATATCATTGTTGGTAAAAGCGGATGGTGCTTCAAAATAAAAAATAAATCAATTTTTTTCCATAGATGTCAGTGTAATGCATATTTTTTTTGTTTAAATATAGTATTTTGTTCATTACCGGCGGTTAACGATATTTGATGTCCATACTACTTTAGCGAATCTGTAGTTGATGGACGACAATGGACGTCCATACTCCTGGAAAAGTTAAGCTCGGAAGACTACATTGGGCGAGCCATGTGGTAAAAATGGATCCTGAGCAACCTTCAATGAGTATTTTGGGCAGTAGAACTGAAGGCTGTAGATCTGTTGGGAAGAAAAGATTTCAACGGTGTTGTCGAAAATGCAACTATATCAGGGGCACCCAGCTCGAGAAGCCTAGTACAGGATAGAAGTAAATGTAAAATATTCTTGGAGGAGACTAAGACCCACCCAGGGTTGTACGACTGATGATTATGAAGATATTATCAAAATTAAAACTATCCATCTTTCATTTTTTTAATCACTGAATATTATGAGACTTGAGATGCACATTGAGACCATATCTTGTTTGATACGCCTTGTCGCAATGTGCACACATGTAATTTTTTACTCCAGTATGTACTAAGGTGTGCCTTTTTAACTCTGATGAACAGAAAAACATTTTTCCACATGAATTACAGGAAAATTTCTTTTCTTTCTTGTGAATTTTCCTCACATGCCTATTTTTGGCACTAGATGTAATAAACACTAATTCGCAATAGTCGCAATGATGTGCTTTTTCTCTTTTATGATTCCACAATATGTGCGAGTTTAAACTACATGGTTGTTTAAATTTTTTATCACAGTATTTGCAGCAAATATTTCCTTCTGTATGAATGAGCATATGAATTTTAATATAAGTCATTGGGTATGATTTTCCACACACATGACACATTATTCTTTTTGGCATGGACTCAATTGTACTGTCTTCCCCTTCTCCTTTGGGTTTACATAACTTCAAATGTTCATTTAATTCTGATAATTTCAAATACCCTTTCCAACATAATGAACATACAAAAGGTGTAACATGTTTCCTTCGATGTTGTAATAATGTTTTAAAATCTGGAAATCGTTCATTACAATAATCGCAAGGTCTTCCCGATGATTGCACATTCTTATGCATGTTGCAACAATGTTTATATAATTTTATGGGTTCTAAAAATTTGAGACTGCAAATTGTACAATAGAAATATTTCTCAGAATGTTTGAGATGATAACTTTTCCTTCTGTCTCTTGGTGGACTGTAAATGTGAGTTGTAGGAACAAATGATTCTTTTGATTTTTCTTCATCTAGAAATGATTCATGAGTTCCAGTACCGACAAAATTACTTTCAATCAGTTCTGTTGGTTGATAATCGTTCTTTAACTCATCAATTTCATTTGTATTGCACAAAAAGTCGATATTTGTGTTTGTGTCCATATAATTTTCAACACTATTATTGGCTTCTAAATATTGTAATAACGTTACTTTTGAGTTTTCAACAACT
Source organism: Odontocerum albicorne (assembly GCA_949825065.1). Classification (NCBI taxonomy): domain Eukaryota; kingdom Metazoa; phylum Arthropoda; class Insecta; order Trichoptera; family Odontoceridae; genus Odontocerum; species Odontocerum albicorne. Next base: position 14,218,616 of record OX463844.1, read on the forward strand.
TTTTTAAAGGAGTAAGACATTTGTAATGTAGTTATACAAAAAACACAAATATTTTGAGGAAATCCATCATTGAGTTTGACCTGAAATTACAAAATTTATGTCATAATGGGCTGGTCAAAATGAAGCTTTAAATAGTGTTTGGGCAAAAATTGATTTGAAAATGGTTATTTCCTATTCTTCATTGTAAAATTTAATGACTTTTAATTTTTAGATTTTAATTAGAAATATCAAATAACCAATATCAAAAACAAATTCCTGGCTAATCCTAATAAAAATAGTTGAAATGTCAACAAATTAAAAATGTTGTCCCAATTTTAACTCAATTGTTTTAAGGATAGAAGAATCTCTCAAAAATTATTTATAGATAAAACAAACTATATTTAGTAATATTACCTCCATACTAAGACAATTCCGAAAAATATCTGAGATTATTTCTTGTTTATTATCTATCTCAATATGCGAGTTAATGTTTTTAGTTTCTCTTTTCTCTGAAAGACAACAGCGGCATATTTTTTCAAAATCCATGTTCTTAAAAGATTTTTTAATTTAATAATCAATTTACTACTTAACGTTTTAAATTCATACAATTATTTCTTAATACGTGAATAGTATTTCAATTTGCACAGCAAAATATTTAGGAAAACATAATGAATGTGACATTTCAAATATTTCTTCTCTCTCTCCTTGAATAATGGCCGTGAACTCATATATATGAAGGAGTATACGCCAGTGTCAAGTGATGTATATTTCTTCTAAAAGGTGAGTTTACATTACAATGAAAATCTATTTTATGTTATCTCTGACATCTATCTCGTTCTTTGGTGAGTGCAGTACGTTTGCGCAAATTTATTTACCCGCTAACTTTTAAGCGCGAGAACGTTTTTATAATTTTTTATGTGTATCTAATAGTTTTATTTAAAATCTTTTTGTTATTATTCTTTTTTTAATGTACTAAAAGCTAATTTTCTAGATAAAAGGAATAATCTTTATCTTAACTACGAATGAAATGTTACATTTACTTTTACTATGTGATATTTAATAGTTTTTCACAAATATAGCATTGTATGTTTTTTATTTTTACAAAATATAAGACTACATTTTATGTCAAGATTCATAAACCCGGAATAACTCTTACAATATATTTTGTAAAAAAATGTGTATATGACAAAACATTTTCGTGTATTATTTATGTAAGCTTTAAAACCTAATGTGCTAATTTATAAAAACAAAATGTATAGAGCTACATGGCGAAATTGACATTAAATTTGATTTATTCCACTATTGACCAAAACTAGATATAAATGTAATTTAACAGAGTTTTTTTTGTATTCTAACCAAGCAAAAATTACATTTTTTTAACTGAGTTCAGATCAACACTAATCCGCTCCGGCGATCCTTCGAAATAATAAATGCTCAGAAATCTGAATCTGAAAGGCCGCTAGGCGGCTAATAGAGCACTACTCTGTCTTCCGACAAACACTGCAGACAAACTGACTTCTAATGTATCGATACATATCGTTCCACGGGATATAGTCGAATGATGTCGATACACATGCCGATCAAATTTAATTACCATAGCCCCATCCCAGATAACACTGCGACCATGGGGAGGATACTTGATCTTGGATGGTTACAGTGAAGAAACTAACACGGGAAATATCCTAGAAATCAGAGCTCCATAGACATAGAATACAGGTGTCAGGGGATAACTCCAACGGTGGGAAGTATCGTTGCATCTAGCTGGTCAGTTATAACCCACCATAATCCCCAGACAGTAATGTATGATAAAATGCTGAATGAAGGGATATATGTAAGCTTAAAACTGATGTATTAAGTTAGATCAAGAAGAGCGCTCTGAGACAGTTTGGGCACATGGAACGAATGAATAAAGAAAACTAACAAAACAATTGTAAATAAACAGTGGAAATATGTGTAGAAAGCGTGGTAGAAGAAGACCAATGAAATGGTGGTAGGGTCAAGTGAATTATGTTTTGAAAGAACGGAACGTTAAAAGTCAGAGAAATCGTACGAGCTGCATGAGAATGATTGATGTAGAAGAGGCGATAGATATGTGTCGCTGTAGGAAAGGTTGGTACTATTTCCTCTACCTACTCCAACAGGGAAATAGCGTGATGATATGTGTGTATGTAATAAAATAACTCCATTACGATAACGTGTTCAAGAGCGACAGTACTGGACACATTGGATAGTGTTGAATAATTCAGAAAAATGGTAATACGAGATGTTATGAGTTTATAAAAATGTTCTTTTTTTCATATCAAAAGCACTATACATAATACAATTTTGCCATCTTAACAGCTCTTGGCGTTTCACGAATCAAATCCTCTTCGGCGCAAGACACCGCTCCTCAGACACTGCAATAAGTGTCGCACGGACTACTTCTCACTGTACATACATGGAGTCGACCTATTACGTAATATTCCCCATTTTGAGATGTTATCTTTGATTTTCCCATTTCCTGTTCGGAGCCTATTTCAAGATTTTCAGGTTCTCCAAGACAATTCAGAGCCTGGTGGCAATACTTTAACAAGCAAAATCGCCTGCTGGGGGAGGTGGTTATGCAAAGGATGTCTGGAGTAATTTTATTGGTTGATTTTTTTGTACTGCTTCCAATGTTCTGATTTTTAGAACAGCAATTCCAGGTAGAACGTACACCTTATTTAGTGTGGTCAGTTTAAGGTAACCAGTGATTGCATGTCTCATCCAGGACCACATCCACGTTTATAAAAATAAGGAAATCTCAAATAATTCAAATGAAAATAGTTTGCTGAAAAATGATTTAAGTAAGCTGTTGTGGGAAAAAATCTGTTAGACGACTCAAATATTTGAAAAATATTTATAAAAACGTCATTGAGTGGTTTGTGATATTTTAAACATACTCGTTTATTGGCTAAAATAGAGATTCATTTAAATCAAATAAACAAATAGGTGTAGAATAACTTCTTGTAGTATTTTCTTAAACAATCTAATTCTTAGATAACTTGATTTTATGGTATAAAAAATATTTTTTTTATGCAAAGTATATACTATAAAAACTAGTCATTTAGTGGGATTCAACATAACAGATAAAACAATGCAATATTTTGCTATCGATAAAAATTAAAAAGACCTAAATATTTTCACACTTAAAACTATTAAACGTAAATCTAATAATTTTCTTTTATTCAGAAAAATCCATTATCGTTCAAATATTTCAACGAATAAATATTTGTCTGAAAAACATTCTGCCCTCAATAGTGAGTTGGACAAACAGCTGTCGTTGAATCGAAGTTACCTAACAGTCCTGTTTCGTAGTATTTCTTCTCTAGTATTCCATCCATGTAGTATTCTCTCTCTCTCTCTCTCTCTTTGAATAATGGCCGTGAACTCCTATATATGAAGGAGTATACGCCAGTGTCCAGTGATGACATGTAGTATTCCATCAGTCACATAGACCAGTGCTCCGCAACCTTTTCTCACCTACGACACACCAAACTTCTTCCTAGAATTCCGCGGCACACCAAAAGCTAAAATATATAGATATTAAATTGATACACAAATTTTACAATAAATTTTTGTTTTTTATTTGAAAAGTATACATACATAAAACTATAACATATTTATTTTTACGCAATCTTAATAATTATTATAAAATAATAATTAATTAATGTGATACCTGCGCTTGTTTCAATGAACACAAAAGTTTTATATTCGGCTCGATTTCTGATAGCGCAACCCGAAGTTCTTGGTCAAGACCTTTTAAGCATGACCGCTTATCATTTTTAATTAATACAAGAGTTGAAAAACTTTGCTCACATAAATATGTCGTCGAAAATGGGAGTAGTGTTAAGATTGCTTTGTTGGAAATAGCTGAGGTGGTTTGAATATAAATGGCGATTTAATTTACTGGGTACCATTGACTCGTTTGATAGCTGTTCGCCGCAAATGATGCACTGTGGCTTTGGAGCCGTTTCGTCACCACACCACGAGAATCCATATTTAATGTAGTCTTCGTCGTACTTTCCTTTCACTATCTTCTTGAACGTGAAGACGGATCTTTTCCACGTAAACATTTATCCATATTTAAAGGGGTATAAAACTATATGTGTATCACACGAAGAACGCTAACCACACACAATTCAGTAACACTATTAATAGTAATTATCGTTAATGGTAGAAACTAATAGTTTATTTAACTGTGCTGTTAAAATAGTGACAGCTCTGCACACGACAGTAATGACGGACGAGTGAACGTGATGTAACGCGTGCAAATGCAGTATAACGCATGCGCATGAGTCTTCAGCGACGCGCATAAGGGTCATTTTTCTTTGACTAATTTGGTGCGGCCATGGTGTGTACAAAGCACACTACGCAGTTTTTAACAGTTGGCACCAGGCGCTGGGGGACCATTGAAAAATTATTTAGTTATAATAATTATTCTATACTACATTTTGAAAAATAGACAATATTATGAACAATTATTTGTCATTGTGTATTAAATACATAATGAAAAATTGTAAAATGTCAAATACATTGAATTTGACCGCGGCACACCTGTATCCGGCTCACGGCACACCAGTGTGCCACGGCACACCGGTTGCGGAGCACTGACATAGACAGTTAACTATTGACAGCTAAAATCTGTGGCCTTTGGTAAAACGTTATCTATGGCTAATACTCGCGAGAATATGGCGGTTTCTCGATGAAATTGTTCTGTGTTATTAAAAAAAACATATTGTCGAGTATAACTTAAAAAAAAGTGTTTTATCATTCTTCGTTTAAGTGATGTCATAGGATGAATAGCCAGATTAAATGGATACCCAAGAAAAAATATAATTTAGGGAAAAGGCGTTCAACATCTAGGCAAAGGAGGCAATTCAGAAATAAATTTCAAAAGGCTCACGAACAAAGCGTTTTTAACGTTGAAACGGTTCATTGGAAAACTGTTAACATGGCTGCAAACTACTGGGCTCAATCACAAGCAAAAATGCTAGATTTGCAACATAATCATGAGCTAGCATATTGGAAATCTAAAGCAGAAGCCCTTAATTATGAAAATAAAATTCTTCACAGCATTATTGAGAACATTTATTTGCACGGGTCCAAAAGTAAACATACGAAACGAGCTAATTATTTACGTCCCAAAATGGATTTAAATCAAGGAAGTGATGGAACATCAAGTGAAGAAGAAGAAATTGAGAGTGAAATAGATGAAGGTTATTTATCATTTCTTAAAGTGTCCATGAAACATCAAGCCGATAAGCAAAAAATCAAAGATGAAATGGATAAAAAAACTTATATTCCACCACCAACAATAGCAGTTGGTGTTAAACGATCGGAAGAAATGAAACTTCTGTATGGGAAATCATCAGCTCTAATATCTGGATTAGAAACAAGAGTTCAACTTGATTATGATCGTTTTATGGACCGAAATAAGCCTTTGTATTGGCCAAATATTCCATTGAATATCTGAATGTGTTTCTTTTTGTGTTTTTCTAACTGTTGAAAAATATTTCATTTATAGACCAAATTGTAAATCTTTTTTAAATTTCACAATTTTGTCTATGTATATATCGATTTTTGAACTTAATTCGTTCCAGAAGGCTGTTTGTAAACCGAATATTTTTTCCCAAAAAAATGCATGTAGATTGGATTAATCCGTTCCAGATCCCCAAAAATACACAGTGCGGCAACACAATAAATAAATAAAAAATTAACTGCACTCGACCTGAACAGAGGAGAGCTAATGGCGTAAGTGGAAGGGGGTGAGGCAGATGGAGAGGAGGAAAGATGTTATTGTTTGGAAAAGGAGTCACCTTGCATAAAAATGTCAGGTGACTGTCCTGGGATCTCTCTTTTCTGTCTCACTAAAAACCTGTCCATTTAGGTTTGTTTTTGCATGCGTTTTAAAATTTTCTGAAGCTCGACATGACATTGTCATTGAAAATGTATAGTATGTTCGAAAACCGAATTAAAACAATACGTTCGAGAAGCAAATTATTCGATATGAGAGATGTTCAATTCTCAGTTGGTCCTAGATAGGTTTTCAAATCACATAATTTTCTGTACTGACGTCACTATACTGTAATAACTACAATATCTAAGAGTGCTTTTAGTGACTAATTGCATAGTGATTGTAAACTCATAGAATGTGCAAATGAAAATACTTGATTCATACACAATGATAGCTAAAATCAAATTGTGAAAAGAAATAAAATTTGAGCAAACTGATGAATTTTCCCTTTTGATGGTTTAACTTTATAAGTAGTAAATATACACATAAAACATAAATTTAGATTTTATGTGCTAATTTTGGTGTTGTCCGCGGCTGTCGTCGAACGGTTAGCATTCATACACACTAAATAAGCGGGCTCCCCAGGTTTAATTCCTGGCAGATTTAATTCCAAACTGGTTTAACTCTTAAGCCGTTTTAAATCTAAATAGTTTTCCTGTAGCGTTTATACTGCGTACTATAAATTCTTATATTGCTATAAAAAAAAAAAATTGTGGTATGTAAAATTCGACCTAATAAAAGGCGTAGCAGATTAAACCTGCTGATTTTTTTGGAACTTTGGATTTGATCTATCAAGAGTGTGCTTGCTGAAGTGCAACAACTTGAACACTATAAAACTACTGAGGTGCATGGTCACGCGGTAATGCACTGGACTTCCATATGGAAGGTCATTAGTTCGAACCCCGTGCTGTGCTACTTCCCTCAAATGACAGGCATTTTTTATGCCTAGTATTTGGGGGTATAAGGATACATGACTGGTCATATATATTCTTTAAAAAAAAAGTACATGGCGGTATACTCTGATCATCTCACTTCGGTATGCCATCAGATCCAGTATAACGGTGTGGTCAGTCAATTTGCTGATGTGTAAAAGGCTCATTCACTTTTTCAGGCACAAAAACAGACATGTTCAACGCTATGAAAACATATGTAGTTGTATTAAACTTGTATTGTTGTGAGTTAAAAGTCTTTGACAAATGTAAACACAAGAAAAAGGCGCCAATGACGCGGTTTGAAAGTCACTACATTGACAACTAGAGCCACCTATGAGCAAATTCCGGTTTCATTTTTACAGACCTGATAGTTGTTTTGATATTACTTTCATCAATACTTTCGCAACTTGAGTATCAAAATATTGCTATGAAGTTGTTTGTATCTGTTAAGTTGTCTTACGTTTCCTTTTTCTCACTACTACTTTTTTAAATACTATTTTATGTATTTTTATAGGAATAAGGCAGCTGTTATAGATTTTTATATGGCGCATTTCAAATAATGCTACTCAAGGTGTACAAATGTTTTTCATTACAAACAATTGACCCATATGGCAATCAAACATATTTATATTACACGGTAAATATGCTGCAAAAAAAATTGCTCAAACTGAGACAAGAAACTTAAACATAGTTAGAAGATACGTTCCAGAAGTATTAAAGTAAATTATAGTTTGATAAATTGGTATTAGAATTGAATGTGAAAAAATTATAGTGACTGACAATTGTTGTTTATGTAGCTATTTATTGTGTTGCTAGTCTGTCTCATTTTCAGTGCCGAGAACCCTGATTGACTAGAGTGCAGTAGTCCAGAAAATTCAAATAATATGGAAAGCAATTGGTTTATAAAAAGCATATTTTTTTACCATGTAAATTAAATCAGTGTTTTGAACCAAAGTGGTAATTATACTATTCATTTTTCAATAATGAATACCAAAATTAATGAAAAAATCGTTAACTTCTCGATGATCATAATTAAAGTTCAACACAAAAATATCACGGGATTTGAAATTTAATTATGTTATTACAAAAAACGTGTTAGTATTTTTAAATTTTGACATTTTTATTTGTTAGCAATTTATATTGTTCTAACTAATTTCTACCAGGCTTTTTTTGATATAATCAATTTCTATAGGTGAGTTTTCATAAATGTCTAAGGTCTTTGTGAGATACAATTCAAAGATATTCACAATTGAATATGAACTTTTTTCAACATCTGGAAACAGGGTTTACAGGACATTCAGATTTAGATCTCAATATTGTTTTTAAAAGTCCATTTACCTATTGATTCTTGAATATTATTACAGTGGTTCATGGCATACTCAAATATGTTATGTTTCTTAATTTTGTGTTTTAATTGTTTATAATACTTATTTGTAATGCAAAAGATATTCAATGGAACAATAAGAAAAATAACATTTTTGTTATGTGATAGCTATAAGAAGTTTGTATTTATTTTTAAATAAAAGAAAATAAAACTTGTTTGTACTCATTGTTTGACCTTTATTGAAACTTAAGAAGTGATATTTTTTTATACAATTTGAAAAAAAAAAGCTATAAAAAGTATTTAAGGAAACAAGGAGTTCAGTATTAAATTTATAATAGTATTATAAAAACAATACCTATATGATCAAAGCTATAAAAACTGTTTTCTAGTAATAAACTACAATGAATATATAATTCAGAATTGCATCATGTGCATGGAAAATGCAGAGGAAAAAAACTAGATCAAGTGTACTAGGTTTTTAAGGTTAAATGAGAAGGCACTCTGTTTTCAAATTGTCCTTTTCCTTACCTACGTACATTGCATCATGCTGTTTCCATCTTGCATGAGATTCCATTGACAGAGAGAACAGTTCAGTAGGTTTTTCTAACAAAACACAACTTTCGTCGCATCTTCAATTTTATATCTTCTCATAAAGACAGAGAGAACAGTTCAGCAGGTTTTTCTAACAAAACACAACTTTCGTCGCATCTTCAATTTTATATCTTCTCATAATGCTCCCTCGATTTCTTTGAAATATTGGAAAATTTGCAACATTCAGCAAGCAAATTGGGAATAATCATCTTAAGCACTATTATCTATGAATACTTAAAGTGGTTTGATACATTTGGTTGTATATATATATACATATATATATATATATATATATATATATATATATATATATATATATATATATATATATATATATATATATATATATATATATATATATATATATATATATATATATATATATATATATAACTGAGCCCAATGGGATACGAAACTTCCATATTTCTCAGCTATTTTCTAACATTTTGCTTACTTAACCTTAAAACTTATAAAATGTATAATTTTAGCTGTTTTCATTTTTCTAGCTCCTTTTTGTACTCATAACCCAAATTCACATAATGCCCTTAAAAATTAGTTACGTACACTTGCTCTTTGCGAATCATTCATTTATTTATCTGTCCAGAACATTAATTATGCCCTGTGTTTCCAGTAGAAGTCAACAGAGATCACTAAATCAGGTCTTGTTCAAAGCATCTAGTCCCGATGTTCAGACAAATAGTTGTGCGTCCTATATAGCACCAGAATGACATTCAATGCTATTTTCATTCAAGAAACCCAATCTCTGTATGTTCACCTTACATCCAGCCACTCGTGCGAAGTCTATTCAGGTTGGACATGAAACGCAGTTGGTTTTCAGGTGACATCTTTTCTGAGATCTCTGTCCAGTCATTAGGCGTTTTTTCTTTCCACTTCAGAAAACATGCTTTATCCGGCTGAATCATCAGCTCTTGCACTCAATTCATGAAACTATCCCTATATCTTGATATTGCTGATTGGTGAGTTTTGGGTCCTGGACTTGTTTAATTCTTTTTATTATATGACATCTACAACACTTCTACGGATCTCAGGTGGGACGTCTTTAAGTCCCACCGTTTCTAAGCATCTTGTTATTATCATCCTAGTTTTGTTTATGGTGATGTCAATCTGTCGAGCGTATGAGGAACCACTCCAGACTAGAGCTACATATTCTGCTGCTGATCAGAAAAGTGCTAAAACTCTGGTTATGCTCTCCATGACTTCCCAGTGAGTTGCCCAAGGATATTATTTCTAGTAATGACTTTGTTTTTTGTACTGAAGCAGTGTTGTTTGAAAGATAGGGTATGGTCTGACAAAACTCCCAGGTATCAAGGGCTCTTGTTATATTCCTACTGAGCTCCCTCCCTCATGATATTCAGATTTAATAATGAAAATTTAACTTGCAAAGCATTATTTCATAATAAAAGAGCATTTCAAGAATAGTTTTTAAGTGAATTTAAAATTGACTTATGATAGACAATACTATCTTCAAAATTCGGACAAATTAGTGTGTAGATTGCCTACCAGTAAAAAAAAGATCTGATTGTGTATATCAATCTACTTTAGATCCTTTGTGTAAGACTCAAAGAGGCTTGATTAAAATTATGTTAAAAAAATTGACTGTTACCCAACAAAGCACACTTTTTAAAGAGTTAGAGTTACTCGATCCCAATCAGATAATTATTATATCCTTAATTAGATGTTATACTAATCGTCGTCTGATAAATACGTCGGAGCGCTGTCACCCCCATCCATTCATACATCATTTGAGAGGGGAAACATGCAGTTCTTTGTGGCAAAATTTACTGGTACATCACATTCCTGAGGGAAAATAATTGCACAGCACCGGTACAAAGACTGTGAAATAGGTGGATTTTTTTAAGGTTTTCAATGGATTCATTAATTTAAGCGGGAAAACTTCTTCAGAAGGTAGCATGGCTGCCACTCAATAATCGGAGATTACTCTTTACTTCTTGCTTTTCCAGTGAAAAGTAGCAGGGTGAAGAGATTACTCTTTAGCAGGTAGAAGTTTGTCGTAAATAAAACACAGTCGACGTTCCAGAAATTGAGAATATATTTTGCTCATTTTTCGTTCCTTATGTGCAGCCGATTGCTCATCGTAAGCCCCTTTATTCACCCGTGTATGCTGTCGCGGTTTACTAGATACTTGCTAGAAACCATGTATACCGCGCGTTCTCTGCATGCATAGGCTGTTCGATTATTTATAGTGATTATTGCGAAGGTCATGCATAAGGAACATTTCATTACAATAGGTACAGATATCAACTCTATAATATTTACACAGCAATTACACAAATAAAATGATATATTTTAGGTGACGCATACGTCTGATACAGCGATGATTTTTGCAATGTCACCTTTGAATGTAACAAAGTGGCTCTTTGAAAGGAGGAGAGGGAATAGGGAGAAGCTTTAGGAAATCCTCACATAAGCGTCTATGTGAATGACTGATGCAAAAGTGTGTGATGACAAGTTGGTCGTTGGACATGATTTTGATATGATGTAGTTGTAATTATGTATGTGGTAACTTGGGATTTGAGTATACACAAGGATGTAAATGCAGTGTGAATGTTACAAATATATGAAATTTGTGATTAAGAAATGAGATCACTTCATTACAGGTCATGCCTAGCGAAGTGGTTTTTTATATCCACAAAATGGGGAATTTTTCCAGTAGCATATATTTGTACTTAATGGTTCGTCTTTTTATTAAAACTAACTAAATTGTGTATTGGAAAATAAAATAATGGATTTATGTTAGGAATATGATATATATATATATATATATATATATATATATATATATATATATATATATATATATATATATATATATATATATATATATATATATATATATATATATATATATATATATATATTATAACCGAATTGTCAATAACTGATATTCCACTATCTACCATACCATTGTTACCAACAATGCTGTCATGGACGACTTCCGTGGTCTAGTTGATAAAACGCTTTACATCTGCCTGAGAATTTAGGGTTCAATTCCTCATGGTACCTAAAAATTAAAAATATATATAAAAGGATCCAAAACTGGTAAAACAGTTCGTTAAGTAGCAATATTCACATGCGCCATATCTTTAAGTCTGGTAGTGTTACCATCACGTGATGTGATGAACTGCGAGTTATGTGTCTACTTCAGAATTTCTAAGCCTGAAAATTCAATTACTGAGGCCAATAACAATAACGTCTATCAGCCACGATCGCCAATATGTGCGAATCACCAATTCGAATATGCTGCAGGGTACCCACTCGAAAGAAATAAAAGCAAAGCTCTGGTAATTTTTAAATCATGTACACTAAGTAATAAAGCAGAACCCTTGATTTGTCAACTTAGTTAGGTCATCAATGGCTCCTGAGGCCCTTATAATTGAAATTTGCATAGCTTAAAAAAACAGCGACGATATTTTTTAGCAAAATTAGAGCAAAAAAATATTGAGAATCACTGTAGTGTAACATGAAGGAGGCATTAACGCCCACACCCGGCAATTTATTGACCTGCCGGCAATAAAAGAATAAATGCACATTATATTATTGCATTGTTTCGCCGATATCGATTTAACCAATGCCCTTTCTACGAGGTGTCACCGCTTGCAAGACACATTCCGAGATGTGTGTACGATACTAGAAACTTGAAACTATCATAATACAGTGCATTTGCATCGGCGATATTCCGATATCCTTATTCACACTGTACCCAGTGGTGGCATCCTAATTTTTAACAACCAGTTCGCTGTTTTTTTTTCTTCAGAAAAGCATTTAGAGACCATTTTATATATTATGTTGGTCAGAAATATATCGTTGTATTGCATCATAGTATTTTTAATGTCACCCAGATGTGATTGCCTTTATTGCCGTACTTTTGTCTAGTCAAGGGATTTATCGTATTTTGAAATAGGTCGGGTTATGTATTTTTATATTGGGTGTTAATATAAGTTGTGTCCGTTTTTTTTCAATTTAAAAGTGAGCACCAAAAGTAAGACAAAATGTTAAAAGGTTATACGTCATTCGAAGAAAATTTTCTGCTCTACAAGAAATTGTGTTTGCTTTTACGTTACATGTATTATTTTATTTGATTACAAGTCTTCAAAATGGAATGTTAAGTAGACGAAAATGAGCATTTTCGACACCTCCTTCTGTTCACGTTCAATCGAGGGAATACATCTGCCAAAGTTCTTCGCGATATTTGCGAAGTGTACGGTGAAGATGCTATGAATTAAAGGACAGCTCGTCGATGGTTTTTGCGTTTCAATGACGGTAATTTCGACCTGAAAGACACGGAGCGTTCCGGATGACCAGTGGACTGCGATGAGGACCGCTTCCATATTATTCATGAAAATCCCCTTACGTAACGTAAAAGTAAACACAATATCTTATAGAGCAGAAATTTTTTTTTCGAATGACGTATAACATTTACCATTTTGTTTTCTTTTGGTGCTCGTTTTTTAATTTGGAATAAAACGGACACAACTTATGTTAACACCTAATACATATTACAACTTATTTTCTAAAAAAAATGGTTTTAATAATTTGGTATTTTTCTTAACTTGAAAGTTTTAACAACCAGTTCGGCGATCCATGCCAGAATTTTCGCGAGAAATAGTGCGAACCGGCTAAATGACACAACTGACTGAAGAGAGAGAGTTAAAGAACGTCGTGCTGTGGAAGTTCAACTAAAGCGTGATTTCCGACAAGTGCAACAATAGCAAGAGACTGAAAAGGGAGTAAACGAGCGTCGTTCTGTAGAAGCAATACGTGACTTTCATCAACGTTCTAAGAAGAAATTAACGTAATCATGACAATGTTGACGAGAACGGAGTTGAAATTCATAACTGTGACTCGATGATTTCTAAATGCCAATTCTACTATTCTCTTAATTTTGCAGCTGGGAGATCTGACAAAATATTAAAATATTACCACCATAAAGTTGTGTAAAGGAACTGTTCTTCTTGAAGATGATAATGGACTACGACGTTAGTTTTATCAACTTTTGATGGAGTTGTCAAGAAATCCAGATTTTAAAGTAACCAAAACTTTAAAACAAATATTCGTTCTTAAAACTTTTTTAGCAGTTTTTATTTTTCAACCTTTCAGCTTAACAAGTCGATTTACATCCAGTGATTTTTCACGGGTTCCAGCTAGTATGTTACAAATAATATAACATACTAGCTGGTTACTATACGCTACTGCAGCTGTAGTGTGTGAATTGACCCCAATAACTCGAGTGTTACGCCATTGATACTGGCAGGTAAACGCTGAGAAAGACCAGACCAGGTGCTGATGTTTACAAATCTAAAGCGCAACATTTTAAACAGAAGACACAAACACGAATTTGCATCCATCAGAGAGATCCACTATATATTTTGGCTGAAATATCACAATTATAAATAAAATTTGATAATATACAATACGAATATACAATAAATTTTGTAGTAAGCGTATTTAAAAAAAATGTTTTAAGAAGATACGTTTTTAACATCAAAAACCAAAAATTAAAAGGTTTTTTAAATAAAAATCGAGACATGTATTTTAGCATTCCATATTGTATAATATTACACTAAATTATATAGAGTACATCCTGGCGGGCTTATTGCCGAGTGGCAATCTCTTCCAAGCAAACAGAAAGTCTTAAGCAAAAATAAGAATGAACCCATTTTTTGAAAAAGTCAGATACCAGTGGGAATCGATCCCGTAACTCCCGGGCTGGAATACAGGCATCTTACCAACTAGGCCATGGAGGTAGCCATAGCATATTATACGTATAATCAGTAAATTAACGTACGAGTATATAACATATATGGAAAAAATATAAGTTTTGATATAATTGTGAAAACATGACATCGCTATGTGTGTCTTGAGTGCTTTTTTTAAAACGAAATTTAATTGTGAAATACATATTTCACTGACTTGATATTTTCACACATATTAGATTGAGCAATTTTTATTAGATATTTATTTCTAGTAAAACAAAAAAAAATGTTTGTGGGTTGGGTGCTTTCAGCATTTGTTTGTCCAAATATATATGCTAAAAGTTCCCAACATTCTATGAGACCACCTTGAGTTAGTTGGTAAAACGCATATCTTCAAACCCGGGGATTACTGATCGACTTCCATTTTTATAGTTTGAGTCTAGTTTTCACTTAAAGACTTTTAAATATTTCTGGTTGGCTGGAAGATATTGCTACATGATAATTTATTCAAAACGTTGTAACAATACTACCCATAGGAACGACTTTACTAGATTGGAACCCATTATTTTTGTTTGTTATCATCGGGAATCGAATTGGAAAAAACCTTCGATTTATAGTCAAACATCTACCAGAAAGAAAAAAAAAGGTAGTAGTACTTTTTGGTCTTGTTGTTAAGATGCATGTATTCCGACCGAGAAGTTATATTTATAACCAATATATTTTAAAAAAGGTTCCAATCTGGTTTTCACTTAAGGTTAATGTTATCTCGTTAAAAAATAAATTTGTAAATCAAAAGACTCTTGTGATTTTTACAAGTTTTTTTTTGTAAATAAATGATCTTATAGACACAATAGAATTAACATTAATTTACTGTTTTACTAACAGATAAAATAAAAATAAGAACAGAACAAGACGAGCTTTAATTTCCTCTTGTAAGTGGGCAAAATCATACTAAAGTTCAGAAAATGCCTATACTAATTGCCCAATCTGAATAGTCTTATCATACATAATATACGAGGGTCATCTAGAAAGTAAGGTTACAAGGGCTGCTGAGGCCGGGGGAAATTTTTTGTTTCGAAGTTGGCGCACCTGACGTGTAGGGGGATCCTAACGGTCAGTTTGTTTGGTTTCGCGTGTTTGTCGGCCATTTTGTTCAGTCACAGAAAATTCTTCCGATGGAAAGGTCGTCGCGCGCTCCCGCCAACTCTCGTCCGTGCGAGATCCGCGTGGTCATCCGTTTTTTGACTTTGCAGAACAATACCGCTACGAATATCCATCGGAAGCTCGTGGAAGTTTATGGTAGTGATGTGATGAGTCGATAACATGTCACGAAGTGGGTTAGGTTATTCAGAGAAGGCCGTACTGATACTCACGACGAGGCAAGGCAGTGATTTTTGACGAACTTGTGCAAAAAATTGAAGAACAAGTGCGAAATGACCGCCGTGTGACGCTTGACGACCTTCACGAAGAATTTTCTAACATTTCTCGAAGTCTCCTTGGTGATATTGTGTCGGAAAAACTTGGTTACAAGAAGTTGTGTGCGAGATGGGTGCCCAGAATGCTCACACCGGAGCACCGTCAAAATCGCGTGACTGCCGCGCGTGAATTTTTGGATCGTTTTGCACAGGAGGGAGAAGTTTTTCTGGACTCTATCGTGACGGGGGATGAGACGTGGGTGTGTCACTACACCTCAACAGTTTTCCAACGATCATGAGGTCGAGGAAGCTGTGAAGAAGTGGCTGAAAGAGCTGGCGGCGGAGGTATATGACACTGGCATACAAAAGCTGGTGCTCCGACTACAGAAATGTCTCGATCTCGACGGCGATTACGTTGAAAAATAGTTTAATATATTTGTGAAGTATCCTGTGAATTTCAATTCAATACAAGCATTTTTCGACTCTACATAAATATTGTAACCTTACTTTCTGGATGACCCTCGTATATACGCCCAATTATTGTTGCTTCCTGTGCTAGTAAATAAGGGTCGATAATAAATAGACAAAGTAATAAATTATCTCTGGACGAAGTGTGTAGTATGCCGAATGAAAGTGGCAAATTTTTATACAAACATATCATCACACTATTTCCCTGTCGTGGTAGGCAGAAATGACAGAACGTTAGACTTTCCTATCTCGACCTTTTCATATATGTAACTCCTATCATTTCTCTGTCTTTTTACATTTCCTTCTTTCAAAATATCATACACTTAATTCAACCATACTTTCCTTGTTAGTCTTCCTCTGCCTCACTTTCCACTCATATTTGAACTTTATATTTATTTTGTTTGTCTTTGTTCAATCATACGTTCTTCATGCCAAAATAATCTGAAAGTACTCTTCTTCATCTTCCACAACATATCAATCTTAAGTTCACATTCATCCCTAATCTATTACTAATAGTATTCTGTTGTACATAATCATCCCATGTATTCTTCTCTGTGCACGCACTTCTACAGCATTTATTTGGCTCCTTTCAGTAATTTTCAAAGTCCCCGTTTCACTCCCAAATTTCAAAGGTGGTACTAAAATACTGTAGTGAACTATCGTCTTAGCAGATTTTTGATTTGCAAGTTTTTATGGTTTGTGAAGTTCCAGACATACATTTTAATAAAATATAAAATTTGGTAAACCTGATTAAGTAATTATTGTTTATAGTCTAATAAACTGAGACATCCAACTCCAACTGATAACAATCTTATATATATTCAGTAAGTTTTAAGATTGTTAATAAGTCATTCAATAATATTAATTGTGTGTTTTAAAACATTGATACGATGATAATATTTAAAAAAAAAATATTTTAAACAGTAAAACTTCGTAATTAAATATAAATGTAACGGAACTTAAAGAAGTTTCCAGCATTATAATGTCGGAGAATGAAATGATCGGCTTTCACATCACCAGCGAATTCATTTTCATTAACCTGCAAGTATTATACTACACCAAGTTATGAGCTACAGTAGTGGTGCGCAACTGTTTTTACAGCATTATTATGTCAGAGAATGAAATGATCGGCTTTTGCATCACCACCGAATTTCTTTTTTATTAACTTACAATTACTGTAATATACCAAGAAGTTATGAGCATTGGTGCCCAACTTTTTTATAGCATTATAATACCAGAGAAGGAAATTAATGATCGGCTTATGCATCACCAATAGCAGAACCGAATTTATTTTTATTAATTTACAATTATTGTACTGTACCAAGAAGTTATGAGCTACAGTATTGGTGGCAACTTTTTTGCAGCATTATAATGTCAGATAATGAAATGATCGGCTTTTGCATCACCAACAGCAATATCGAATTTATTTTTATTAACTTACAATTATTGTACTATACCAAGAAGTCAGGAGCTACAGTATTGGTGCGCAACTTTTTTGCAGCATTATAATGTCAGAGAATGAAATGATCGGCTTTTGCATCACCAACAGCAACATCGAATTTATTTTTATTAACTTACAATTATTGTACTATACCAAGAAGTCAGGAGCTACAGTATTGGTGCGCAACTTTTTTACAGCATGATACCGTCAGAGAATAAAATCATCGACTTTCGCATCACCAGCAGCAACACCGAATTCATTTATATTAACATGCAAGTATTGTACTCGTACTATACGCAGAAGCTATGAGCTATAAAATGTTAGCGCCCAAGAAGTGGGGCGTAATCTTTTTTATAACGTCGGAAAATGAAATGGTCGGCTTTTGCATCACCAGCAGCAACACCGAGTTTATTTTCATTAACCTAGAAGTATTATAGAGGTACTACACCAAGAAGTTGTGATCTACAGCACTGGGGGTGTAACTTTTTTAACAACATTATAACGGCGAATAATGGAATGATTCGCCTGAAGGGCATTTGGAGAAATTGAGGAATCTTAAAAAAAACGTGAACTCTCCTGGTCCAAACCTTGATATTGTTCTATGGTGTGAAATCTGAAAACGATATACTGTTGATTGCCACCTTTCAGATGTGGTGTCCAAACCTTGATATTGTTCTATGCGGGGAAATCTGAAAACGATATACTGTTGATTGCCACCTTTCAGATGTGGTGTCCAAACCTTGATATTGTTCTATGGTGTGAAATCTGAAAACGATATACTGTTGATTGCCACCTTTCAAATGTGGTGTTGAAAATTGCTAAAATATGAGAGCCAAAAGAACCAATCTATCGATACCTACATACTCGTACATCCTGTAATTTCCCTGCTGAAGAAGCAAATCGCACCTTAGAGCACAGTGAGTCGTCTGAAGGGCATTTGGAGAAATTAAGGAATCTATGGAAAAACGTAAATTCGCCTGGTCCAAACACCCTTATTGTTCTATGGTGTGGAATCTGAAAGCGATATACAGTTGATTGATACCTTTCAGATGTGGTGTTGAAAATTGCTAAAAGATGACAGTCAAAAGAACCTATCGATCGATATATACATACATCCTGTCATTTCCCTGTTGTGATAAACATAGAGAACAGAGCGCACAAACTACCTATCACAACAGCTTCCTTCGCCTCCTTCCCAATCATAAATCTGCTAATAGCGTTTCTTCTGTTTCTCTTACTTCTTACCTTTCCTCCTTTCAAAATATCAATTATTAGGTCCAAT
The DNA here is from genome assembly GCA_949825065.1 of Odontocerum albicorne. NCBI lineage: Eukaryota > Metazoa > Arthropoda > Insecta > Trichoptera > Odontoceridae > Odontocerum > Odontocerum albicorne. The sequence continues at coordinate 14,237,598 of OX463844.1, forward strand.
CTCTCTACCAAAACCCCATTGTATTGTATTATACTTTCGTTGTATACAGTACAACCTAGCGAGTTTATTGTCACGTGGCAATCTTTTCCAACCAATCAGAAATATGTTAATAAAGCCTTTAAGGAAAACAAGACTTATAACATATTTTAAAAAAAAACTTGGTTCCAACAATAATTAAACCCTCATCCCCTGGGCTGGAAGACAGATGTCTTACCCACTAGGCCACGGAGTTCGTTCCATTCAACCCATTTATGCTTGCATAGTAATTCGTTGTTCAATCCTTTTTCACCTATCCGTTCAATAATTCCTCGTTCTCTTGTTATATTATCAATTAATGTTTTTAACCTCTAAGCGAGTATGAACGCACGGGTGCGTGTAAACCTAACTTATCTCAAGTTAGTACGAACGTACCGGTGCGTTTCACATTAACATCCAATAAAAGTATAGATTATATCAAAAAAGTTTATTGTATTGATATCTATGGATAATGTGTCATAACAAATTTCAATTCGCAATACAGTTTTCGCTTTTACCGATTTAAAACGAAATATGTATCATTATTCGTCAATCTCAGTTTTTTTTTTAAAACTCACTGCCTGGGTACATATTGTTCCTATACTCGTATAACTTATAAGTTTACAGGTTAAGAAACTTTGGATACGGCGGTGAAAGTAAACGATAACCTTGAAAAGTCGATTCAGAGTGGAATTATGAATTAGAGTGACAGATGAGGCTGAATGAGTCAAATGACTGATCAGGTAAAGGAAGCAGAAAGGTGCACAATTCAAGAGACGCTGCATAATGCAAAAGATCCTTCGAGCTAGGTAAAGATTGTCGAAGATCATAGTACTCGTAATCACGATCTTCAAGATTGAGGAAATAACCGATAACAAGCTTGCGTTCTAAAGTAATTCAAGTACCCTGCAAGGGCTTCATGTTGAGAATGAAATATATTCATATACAATTAAATAGATTAAATTTTACATGGTGGCTATTTTATAATAGAAGACCATAAAAATAATGAAACAATAACCAAACACCAACTCAGATATACTGACTTGAAATGCAAACATTTTGCAACAAGGTCAGTAATTCCTCATCAACTATGGTCCTGCCACCCATAGTTTTAAGATAATACGATTTTGGTGATTGAAATTTTTCAAAAATTCTTTATTAAATAATCATAATTTACAGAACAAATATCTTCTGGTAGAGTAATTGATCGAAGAGGACTGCAAAACCTCATTCCAGAGGGATGAAGATGAAACTGAAAATGTACAATACAGTAAAATAAGAATGGTGATTCCGTTTTGACCGTCATAAATATTACTTAGGGCTTAAATATGACATTTTCAAGAAATTAATTCATAAATAGAGCTAAGCGTAACTTTAAAATGAATTGGAAAATTATGTTGCAGTAATTTTTGTAAAAAAACATTGTTTCGCAATGTGTAGATTGCGACCCCCAGGGAGTTGTGGTGAAATATTAGGTACTATGGTTTTTTTATAAAGTTACAGTCCAAAGTTCTAGTCATTGTTATATATTGTTTAATCCGATGGCTAATTCTGTATAGCTTTTATATTATATAGATAGTCATAGTGTGTAATAGGTAATGCAATCATAGGCTTATCGCCTTTGTGTAAGTACAACATTTGTGCGACGACGTGCACAAGCATCGACAAGATATTGAGTTTTTGTAGTTGGGTCACGAAGGTTTATTTTTGTTTGTTTATTAGAGTACCGCAAGGTTAAAAAGCTTGAGAATCAATGGTTTAAACTTTAAACAATAAAAGAAAATAACCTTGTTTTTTTTTTCAATTCTCATAACTTCTTCTTTTCTATGAACTTCTAATCTTGTATCCTCTCGTATACACAGGCCTTGCTTTATACTCAGTTTCTCAATGTCTTTTTTTTCTTTCGTGTGGATTTCATTTCTGATTCCTTAGTCAAATAACTTGGCAGTCGGTAAGTTTTGAAGTTTTCTGCTTAGTACCTACGTCTTGAGTTGTCTGTCAGTTCCTAATATTTTAAGGAGAGAAGCAACATATTGGACGCCAAATTTAAATATTCTCAGTGAGCAATTATTTAACTTCATTAGAACTGTAAACAAATAATAACCTTAACTAAGATATTAAGTATATTCTACTCGTAAAGCGCATTTAACAACTTCCTTTTCTAAGGTGCATTACTAATTTTGCTTCCGCTCATTCATCATTTCGTTTCTAATTGTAGTGTGTAACTCTATTGTAACTCAATTAATTGTATGATATTCCTAAACTTATCCAAAATGGTAATTAAGACGTGCTGAAAAGCTTGACTGAAAGACAACATTGTCTTCTCCCAATTCACTCAATTTAATGAAAGGCTGTAACAAATTAAAATCTGCCGATCATTTTGGAAGTTTAATATCTTTGCTAATAGTACTTTGTGATTGAGCTGTTAGGATTGTGTGTTTGCTGAGGTGCAACAGCTTGCACACAATAAACCAGTACGCGAACAGACGTCTTCTATTCACATAATGGCTGATAAACATACTCGATTGCGAGAGGTATAACATAATATCACAATAACTGCGTCGAAGAACTAATCCAGTCTGGGACTCTTTATTATGTTTTTCGAGTACCATCAGTAATCGAGCCCAATCCCATAAGTGGAAGACAAACATCTTACAAACTAAGCCACGGAGGTCGTCATTGCTTAAGTTTTTTCAAATAATGATTCCTTGTATTAATTTAAATAAAAGATAAATGCGAGTAAGATTATATTGAAAGGTATGGTTAACAAGCTCAAAGACTTCCGAAAAGATTTTCTTGAAATTATCGGAATTCCCGAACAATGTCCAAAGCCTGTAAAATTCTAGTCACGGAACATGTAAACAGGAAATCAGCTTCAATGTACATAGAAAAAGCATTCGTGAAATCCCCATCTTGTTTGTTCTATTTGATTTGACGACATTTCTTTGTCTCAAACAGACAGTTGATCCAAGTTTAGTGGCCGCCATCTGATTCAAACATTGCGAAGGCTGAGTTATGATAAGTGCACCAGCGCGATCACATTCAACGCCTTGGAAACACAATTTATCGGTACTCGATTATATCATTTCATCTCGTCATCTTTCCCATGCCGTAGAAAGGTCAGAGAACTATAGTCTATATAAATTCTTTGGTATTCCATCGATTGGTTGAAATAAGAAAAGTTTTTCTAGAGATTTTCTTATTGTGATTACAAAAAATATTTCGAAAAAGTTTTGGTAATTTCCATCTCTTGAGATACCAAAATTGTCTACTTGATTAAACTATATAGCGATATGAATTTCTTCGAAAATATAAGTATAATATATCTTTATTCACGCCTATCTAATATTCGGATATTGCATATACACCCATACCTCGCTTTACGGCCTAGATACGTTCCGGAAAAGTTGTCCATAAAGCGAAAAGCCGTATAACGCATCAATTATTTTGATACAAACCCATACAAATTCAATTGGATCTGTTCCAATTTTATATGAAATAATATAGTTTTAAGTTCATAAAGCATTTAATTTTTTTTATTTCCTTTAAAAATGCTCACATAAACATAAAAGTACAAAACTGAAATTAAAAAAATAAACATAAATTAAAAAACAAAAGTAATCATATACACATATGTTATGTATACATGTAATAAAAACATAAAATAAAATGTTTAAAAACTGTTTTAATCTGATGCCAAAAATTAACATGAAGAATCAGTAAGCTACCATATACTCGTAATATGCTGCCATCATCACTTTCCGCTGTTGTGGATTGCTGGACCCAGTTTAAAATATTGGTCAAACGTTGTCGACTTCGCCTTGCTTCCTGCTTCGCCTTGCAGTATTTTGTAACAGGTAATGGCTGAGTTTACTCCTCGAGACACTTTAGCGCTGCGTTCTTCGTTGGGATCATTTTGAAGAAGGATGTTCATTCCCTGCTCGAAATAAGAAAGCGCATTCGACAAGTTTTTTGCTGTTAGCTGTTGCCATAAAGCAGGCTCTGGCTCCTCATCAAGTGCTCGTTCTGTTTCTAACTGGATCAGTTCCTCGTTTGAAAGAGGTTCTCTGTCAGCATCTAGAAAATCAATCAAATCACCTGGTTTGGCTTACGCCAAAACCAATACACGATGGGAAAGGAAATGGTACTTACAGGTTTAGTGGTGATGGCGCGGAAGTCGTTTCGAGCTGAAAGGTTGACGTATGTACACCACACTTATTTTATCACAATGTTTGGGTTGATCCTATAAGCACTGGGTACTGGCCCACATATAGTAAATTTCAACTGCACGTAACACACGCGTTTGTAATATGAGTACATAAATACACCAATTCGAGTAACGAGAAATCGTCACATCAAAACTGTTTTGTTCACCCGTCCGGGTCGATGACACTCCCCACACGCCTGGATGGCGACTGACTGTCTCGGGGATGACACACGCCGCGCGGGTGGACGGCCATCTGGTCTACCCCCACATCACGGTCACGTTCCGCCCGCGTGGATCTGAGCTGATTTTACGTCACGGCGTTTTGGCGTGAACATCCTGGGGGGCCGGGAGGACCTCCAACGGGAACCGGGCTAGCTTTGAAACCGGCCTTCTCAAGTGTCCACTGGTTGTATCCAGATCCACAACACGTGGCACTCCATCTTTGCCGGGTATGGTGCGGGTGATGCGTCCAAGTCGCCATTTCAGTGCCGGCAAGTTGTCCTCCTTTATTAGGACGAGCTCTCCGATTTGAGGAGGGGAGGATGGTGAAAGCCATTTAGAGCGGGTTTGAAGGATGTGGAGATAGGATTGAGCGCTGAGAAATAAATGAAGTGTGGGCTGAGTGACAAATGGATTGTGGGCTGAGTGACAAATGGATTGTGGGCTGAGTGACAAATGGGTTGCGTTTGAGAGACAAATGAATTGTGTTTTGAGAGATAAATGAGTTTTGTTTGAGATATAAATGAGCTGCGTCTGAGAGACAAATGAATTGCATTTGAGAGACAAATGAATTGTGTTTGAGAGATAAATGAGTTGTGTTTGAGATACACATGAGCTGCGTTTGAGAGACAAATGAACCGCGCTTGAGAGACAAATGAATCGTGTTTGAGAGATAAATGAGTTCTGTTTGAGATATACATGAGCTGCGTTTGAGAGACAAATGAACCGCGCTTGAGAGACAAATGAATTGTGTTTGAGAGATAAATGAGTTGTGTTTGAGATACACATGAGCTGCGTTTGAGAGACAAATGAACCGCGCTTGAGAGACAAATGAATCGTGTTTGAGAGATAAATGAGTTGTGTTTGAGATATAAATGAGCTGCGTCTGAGAGACAAATGAATTGCATTTGAGAGACAAATGAGTTGTGTTTGAGATATACATGAGCTGCGTTTGAGAGACAAATGAATCGCACTTGGCTGAGCTGAGTTTGAGTGGCGTATGAGCCGAGTTTGGGCTGAGTTGAGCCCCAGTGGCGCCGATACCCTCTGATAGGGCTGAGGGTATGCGCCGAGCTTGGGCTGAGTTGAGTTTGAGTGGCGTATGAGCCGAGTTTGGGCTGAGTTTGGCCTCAGTGGCGCCGATACCCTCTGATAGGGCTGAAGGTATGCGCCGAGCTTGGGCTGAGTTGAGTTTGAGTGGCGTATGAGCCGAGTTTGGGCTGAGTTTGGCCCCAGTGGCGCCGATACCCTCTGATAGGGCTGAAGGTATGCGCCGAGCTTGGGCTGAGTTGAGTTTGAGTGGCGTATGAGCCGAGTTTGGGCTGAGTTGAGCCCCAGTGACGCCGATACCCTCTGATAGGGCTGAAGGTATGCGCCGAGCTTGGGCTGAGTTGAGTTTGAGTGGCGTATGAGCCGAGTTTGGGCTGAGTTTGGCCCCAGTGGCGCCGATACCCTCTGATAGGGCTGAAGGTATGCGCCGAGCTTAGGCTGAGTTGAGTTTGAGTGGCGTCTATCATTCTTGGGCTCTATCATTCCTGAGCTCTATCATTCCTGAGCTCTATCATTCCTGAGCTCTATCATTCCTGGGCTCTATCATTCTTGGGCTCTATCATTCTTGGGCTCTATCATTCTTGGGCTCTATCATTCCTGAGCTCTATCATTCTTGGGCTCTATCATTCCTGAGCTCTATCATTCTTGGGCTCTATCATTCCTGAGCTCTATCATTCTTGGGCTCTATAATTCTTGGGCTCTATTATTCTTGGGCTCTATCATTTGAGCTGAGTTGAGTTTGACTGATACCCTCTGATAGGGCTGAGGGTATTAGCCGAGTTTGGGCTGAGTTGAGTTTGAGCTGAAGCATGAGTTTGAGCTGAAACGCATGAGCTGAGAGGGCTGAGAGTATGAGCTGAGTTTGAGCTGAGCTGCATTTGAGCTAAGCTTATGGGCTGATCCCAGCCGAGGGGGCTGAGGGTATGAGCTGATCCCAGCCGAGAGGGCTGAGGGTATGGGTTGAGTGTATGAGCTGATTTGAGCTGAGCTTCATTTGAGCTGAGCTTATGGGCTGATCCCAGCCGAGGGGGCTGAGGGTATGAGCTGATCTCAGCCGAGAGGGCTGAGGGTATGGGTTGAGTGTATGAGCTGATTTGAGCTGAGCTGCATTTGAGCTAAGCTTATGGGCTGATCCCAGCCGAGGGGGCTGAGGGTATGAGCTGATCCCAGCCGAGAGGGCTGAGGGTATGGGTTGAGTGTATGAGCTGATTTGAGCTGAGCTACATTTGAGCTGAGCTTATGGGCTGATCCCAGCCGAGGGGGCTGAGGGTATGAGCTGATCCCAGCCGAGAGGGCTGAGGGTATGAGTTGAGTGTATGAGCTGATTTGAGCTGAGCTACATTTGAGCTGAGCTTATGGGCTGATCCCAGCCGAGGGGGCTGAGGGTATGAGCTGATCTCAGCCGAGAGGGCTGAGGGTATGGGTTGAGTGTATGAGCTGATTTGAGCTGAGCTGCATTTGAGCTAAGCTTATGGGCTGATCCCAGCCGAGGGGGCTGAGGGTATGAGCTGATCCCAGCCGAGAGGGCTGAGGGTATGGGTTGAGTGTATGAGCTGATTTGAGCTGAGCTACATTTGAGCTGAGCTTATGGGCTGATCCCAGCCGAGGGGGCTGAGGGTATGAGCTGATCCCAGCCGAGAGGGCTGAGGGTATGAGTTGAGTGTATGAACTGGTCCCAGTAATGCAAAGTCAAAGATCGTGCCGAAGGCTATAGGCCTGCCGGGCCCCAAAGAGACCTTAGTACCATCCAAAACTCGGCCAAGAACATCAGAACCGAGTAGAAGGTCGACTTGAGCTGGTATATTAAAATTCTCAACTGCTAGGGGGATCTGAGTTTTGTCCATCATGTGACTTATATGTGGAACTTTGCTCAATGGCAAATAACCAGTAACATTCTTCAAAATATGAGATGTAGCCGTAATCATAGGTGTGTCATTGTGTGTAGGCTTAAAAACGATTTTGATTGAGGCTTTTGAGTTTTGTGTGTGCTGATTTCCAACTCTATTTGAATCAAAAATATCTATTGTCTATCAAATAATCGCAAACTCACTATTCAATTCAAACTAATAAATAAATAAATTATTGTAGGTATAATAAAACATTGTGAATGAATTGGAAAGAAATTATATAGACATAAATTGCTTTTGAGGACTTGACGAAAAAATTAATTTTATTGAGGATTTTTTGAGAAAAAAAAAAATGTTTATGACGAAGCGGGCTATACGAGATTCGAGACTATATTCGAAAGATTTTGAGTGGACTGTATACCTGGGCTGGAAGTGGATCGAGGGACCAAATGGTCTGGCTTACGCCAAAACCAATACACGATGGGAAAGGAAATGGTACTTACAGGTTTAGTGGTGATGGCGCGGAAGTCGTTTCGAGCTGAAAGGTTGACGTATGTACACCACACTTATTTTATCACAATGTTTGGGTTGATCCTATAAGCACTGGGTACTGGCCCACATATAGTAAATTTCAACTGCACGTAACACACGCGTTTGTAATATGAGTACATAAATACACCAATTCGAGTAACGAGAAATCGTCACATCAAAACTGTTTTGTTCACCCGTCCGGGTCGATGACACTCCCCACACGCCTGGATGGCGACTGACTGTCTCGGGGATGACACACGCCGCGCGCGTGGACGGCCATCTGGTCTACCCCCACATCACGGTCACGTTCCGCCCGCGTGGATCTGAGCTGATTTTACGTCACGGCGTTTTGGCGTGAACATCACCTTCTTCCAAATCCTCAAAACCGAAATTGTTTGCTAAGTTTAATATGTTTTGTCGAATTTCAGAAAGAGAATTAACTTTAGGCTAATTAGTTTTTAAGCATTCTGGCCATATTGCTTCCAAACATGGTTCATTGTGGTGGATTTTAATTCCTTCCACGGTTCACTAATGTTGTCTACGGCATCTCTGATGCTGTAGTTTTTCCAAAACTGTTTTATCAAAGATTCACTGAATAAGGTTACGAAAAGTTCTGCGTAAATAATAAGCCTTAAAAGTGACTATTGCACCCTGATCCATTGGCTGGATCAGAGCTGTTGTATTTTTGGGAAGATACTCAATCTCCACGTCTTCAGATAATTCAGATAAATTAATCGGGTGCCCTGGAGCATTATCCAAAATGAGCAATGCCTTGTTGCTCAAGTTATTGTCCTTCAAATATTTTTTTACTTCTGGCCAAAAGTATTTTTAAACTAGTCTTCAAAGAGAATCTTAGTCATCCAACCTTTCTTGTTGGATCTCCAAATGACGGGCAATTGTTTCTTGTTCAGCCCTTTAAAACACCTTGGATTTTCGGAAAGATATACTAAAAGTGGTTTTAGCTGAAAATCCCCTGCAACATTAGCACCAAGGAGCAAAGTTAATCGTTCTTTTGACACCTTATATCCAGATGAAGACTTTTAATATTTTGAAATGTAAGTTCTTTCAGGCATTCGCTTCCAATAGAGTCCTGTCTCATCTACCATACATTGAAAACTTGTTCAGGTCGGTATCCACCTCTTTCAATAATTATTTTCAAAATGTTATTTCAAAGGATATTCTTTAGCGGCATCATTGTCGGCACTAGCTGTTTCACCTTTCATTTTTAAGTTGTGCAAATTGTGGCGATTTTTGAATGTAAAGCATTTTTTTTGGCCGTATAACGAAACATTGTGGGCCGTAAATCGAAAAGGTGCCATAATTTAAAAAGGCCGTTATAGCGAAATGCCGTATAAAGAGCAGCCGTATAGCGAGGTATGGTTGACTCTTTATGAATAATAATGAAAAATGGAAAATTTATATAGGTATAGCGCCGTTTAGAGGGCACTCTCCTCAAGGACGCTCTAACTCGGTATTCGAACCCAATATTTTATTTATTTATTAACAAAATTGAATATACTTATCATAAGTGTGCTTTACGTATCATAGTATCAAGACTTTTACGAGTGTACGATAGCCCTGTAAGATAACCTAATTCATTCCTAGATACAGTGTTGATGGAAGAAAGGCAAATGCATGTCCCTATAAAAAAAACATCTGTAGTCTGTTAGCATCTGGATTATCTGTCTTGAGACGTTGACACCCAGTTATCCATACATCTTTTTAGAAATTTTCATGGGCGACGACTGCTAGCGAGCATTTTATGCCACGTAGGGAACTACTTGGTATCCATCCTTTTCATATGGTCTCACCAGTGTCTTCTGCGGTTTCTATCCCATCTCACAATATTCTTCACATATTTCTCTGATAAGGGTGTTTCTAACTCTATCGCTAAGTCTTATGCTTGCAATTACTATAATGATTTTCATTCCATTCGTTCTGAACATAATTTTAGTTATTGTTGTATCTAATCTAGACTCTATCCTATGTATCATAATTAGCCTCACTCATACTTTGTAAATTTAACCTTACTATCTATTCACATGTGTTTGTCATTCTTTCTTTTGAAATGAAACTCAGTACTCCGTTTTATGATTTTATAGTAAATTATTCTAAAAACTTTGAATTATGATTAAAATTAAATATATTTCTAAAACAAATCCAGCATCCTTAGTCTAATTGTCAGTACGTCTGTCGTCCAGCTCCGGGTTTGCGAGGTTGATGCCGGTTGTTATCCGATATTTTCGAAATAGATTTCAGTCTGGTGTTAATTTGAAACCTCTATACAAACTTTCTTGTTGGTTGAAAGATATTGTTATATGGAAATAAACCAGCCAAGTTAACTGTATACAATAAATGTGTAATACGACAATTATTTTAGCCTATCCTTGTCGTCTTTATCCATTCATTAAAGGTAAACTTTTGAGAAAAAATTATGCGACTTATTTAAAAAAATGTTAAAATTTTGAACTGTACGAGGATAAAAATGTTATTGTCTTTGATGGTTTTTATTTCATTAGTTCTGTGCATATTTTTCTTATTCGTTGTTACTGTAATAAAATAAAAATGTTGTCTTTGCGGGTTTTTATTTAATTAGTTATGTGCATATTTTTCTCTTTCGGTGTTACTGTACTAGAATAAAAATGTTATTGTCTTTGAGGGTTTTATTTCATTAGTTCTGTGCATATTTTTCTTATTCGTTGTTACTGTAATAGAATAAAAATGTTATCTTTGCGGGTTTTTATTTCATTGGTTCTGTGCATATTTTTCTTTTTCGTTGTTACTGTACTGGAATAAAAATGCTATTGTCTTTGAGGGTTTTATTTCATTAGTTCTGTGCATATTTTTCTTTTTCAATGTAATCGTAATATAATAAAAATATTATTGACTTTGAAGGTTTTTATTTCATTAGTTTAGAGCACATTTTTCTTTTTCATTGTAACTGTACTAGAATAAAAAAAATATGAATATATTTTAGTGTTTTGTCGGTAATAACTTTGAGGGTTTTCATTTAATTAGTTTGAAATATATTTTTTAGTTTTTGTTGTAATTGTACTAAAATAAAAATATGTTATTATCTAAAAGTGTTTAACGTGAATGGCTTTGAGGGGTTTCATTTGATTAGTTCTGAGCATATTTTTCGTTTTTATTGTATCCGCTCTAGATTATATGCCATAAGCTATAATTGACCTCACATATTTTTAGTTAAATATCATTTTAGATGTTCTTGACAAAATTGATTTAAAAAATGAAGTGATACAAACCGTGGAATGGAACCCTAACTATTATCCTGATGGTATTCCACTCTGCTATCGAGTAATAGTCCGACCCAAACTGCCAGCCGTACTTGCTGCAAATCGTAAGATTGTTGAAACATAAACATAAAATTTAATTAACATAACTCGTATGGTTGTCGAGCCTCCACATGTTGGGCCCGGGTCCATATTATGTCCAATGGACCGATGCGCGGATTTGTTTCGCAATTATATTCAATAGGACCGGGTATTATATTTTTTTAAACCGGCAATTCTGCATCGTGAGGATTGATCAAATTATCCTATAAATAATTTCAAGTGTTAGATGTGTAACGTTCTCATTTTCTGTTTTTTTATTTATTTTATTACTTCTACAATATAAACTCTTGGATTAGTTACAAAACCCTTGATTTGTGGGTTATATTTATTATAATAGGATTTACGAAACAACTATATATTTTTTCCGTTTAAGGTCCATTTTATAAATTTAGGTTCCGATTTTCACCCAAACATCTCAAGTCAGTCACAATTACTTTACATCAACTTTCTTGTGATGCAAAATTGTCAGTTATTGACTATGTGGCAATATTCCTATTTAAGATAGCAAATCAATCGATAACGGAGCTTTGATTTTAATATTTAATGAAAAATTGGGGTTTATATGTGTATAATCTACTCTTCTTAAAGAAGAATTTGTATGTCTTTAAAAAATATTATATGACGTAAGAGTACCAAGCTATTTGAACTTGCTATCGTTTTATTGTATTCGAAATACAACCAGCGACGACCTCCGTGGCCTAGTTGATATGATGCTTGTCTCCCAACTCAGAGGTTATGGGTGCGATTCCCGTTGGAATCCAGATTTTTTAAAAAGATGCCAATCTGAATTTCACTTAAGGCCTCTTTAACATCTTTCTGGATGTTGAAAGATATTGTCACATGGCAAGAAACCCGCCAGGCTATGCTGTATACAACGTAAGTGTAATGCAAGTGAATATCGTGTTGTCCAATAAAATCTGTTGTACTTATATCTGTGTGTATAGGTGCTGTCAGAGTTATGGTTTAATAATTATGATTTAATAAATGTCGTAGTTCGAACTGAATGCAAAAATGAAAACTTTAATAGAGATATTTTATTAAGAAAATATATCTAAACATGAAAATGTATTTAACACACTGTGCATATTTGCAGATCCAGTTTATGAGTATTGACTTGATGAGGATCAGTCTTTAGCGTTATCCTAACCATTTGATTTATGTGTGTAATGCTACTCATCCCCACCCGATGAACTTTGCTAACCTTTTTGAAATTAATGTACATTTTTTAAAATTCAATCAGTTGAAACTTTTGACTATCTTCGTGGATTAGTAAAATGCTTGACTTCTATCCTGGCATTTCAGGCTCACTTTTCGATAGTACCCGAAAATAAAAAAATAAAGTATCAGTCTGGTAAAAGAGTTCTTCTGGTAACAATATTTGCAAGTGTGCTAGTATTTCAACCTTTTCATGTGCGTGGTAGTATTGCCAACACGTACGATGATGATCGCGAGTTATCTTCTTCTCAAGCAGTTTTAAGCTTGAAGGCTTGATGAATGGCTCTAAAGATAAAGTTGTCTCTCTACCATGCTCTTCCATATTACTCAATCACCAATGTATTGAACGGTGCCATACGATTTTTTATGGATAAATTCATAATACTTGAATCCCTTAAACATAATTTATTACTTTCTTTTATAGAACGATTCAACTTGAACTAATAAAAACAAATTATACCTCATTTAAAAATTATCTAAATATATTGCTAAAAATATGTTTTGGAATACGACATATGTTACGTGGGTCATCCAGAAAGTAAAGAACGTTTTGGCATAACTAAATAAAAACGAAAGATATCAACGCAAAACTTTATTTACAAAGTTACAGTACCTTACTCTATTTTTCAATGTAGTCGCCATAGCTGTCAAGGAACTTATGTTATTGTAACGTGGAACCAATTTTTCAATTCCGATCTTATACTCTTCTACCGCCAAATATTTGAGCCAGGATGTCACTTCTTGTTTGAGCTCTTCATCGTTTGCGAATTGTTAAGTGAGGGAAAAATCACTTGGTGCCAAGTCAGGGCTGAAAGGAGGATGCCCTAAAATTTCCCACTTACTTCCCACAAACGTCTTACGTTGAAGTTCTCGCTGTGTTCAAATTCTTAGGCACCCACCAAGCACACACTTTTTTGTAGCCAAGGTGCTCTGTCACTATTTCATGTAGGAGCGATCGCGAAATTCGTGGGAAAGATTCATCTACTGTGCTTAAAGTGAAACGCCGGTTTTCCTGAATTTTGTCTGCAACTTTTGCTTTCAACTAATCCGTAACGAGTGATGGCTTCCCACTCCGATCTTCGTCGTGCACACTGGTTCTTCCTTGATTAAACATTATACACCATTTCCTCACTGAAGCCTCGTTCATTGCACTATCACCATAAACAATATTTATTTGCCTATAAATTTCGATAGGCCAAACATTTTGTGCATTCAGCATTGCAAACGAATGACACTACGCACTTTACATGGCGCAGCCATTTTGAAAGGTTACAGAACAAAGACGCACGACCGTTCAGCAACAAAACTCGGATAGCACTAAAGCGGGAACAGGAGTTAACTGGCGCGCATGCGATCGCGGTGGTGGGGGATCGGCTCAGGGCGTGGGGCGCAATCGTTCTTTACTTTCTGGACGCGCCTAGTACTTCGTATTTTGAATACTCTGAAAGCCTCTTAAAAATAGTTTTTATTTTATTTAGGAGATAAATCAATAAAAATATATGCTAAGATTCATAAATAGCACAAAAAATTAGAATAACTTGTAAATTTATGCGTTTTAACGTTACTGAAAAAAAACTCGTAGAAAGTGTCTTTAGATTGCATGAGAAAATTTCACAGCGATGTAATAGTAATAGGGTGTGGTTTTCTTGGTTAGAAGTACTCAGTTATTTATTGTTTTTTAACTTAAACAAGTACCAAAACATGAATGTAATATTTCACTATTTTATAATAAATAGAGTCGTTTGTAAATTCTATGAAAGAAACCAGTATTCATCAATGGCACTGTTTCATCGCAACATTTCATGAGGATATTTCGAAAAATATATCAAAGATTTCGGATAACATTTTGTGGAACTTCATGTAGTAACCGACGTAGAAAATCTAAATAAATTAATCTTTTGATTAAATTTTTTCACCACGACAAATATTTTGTACTCATTTTATACACTTTATGAAAACTTCAGAGTCGAAAATAAAAATTGTGTTTTATTATATAATATAATTTTTATAAGATAAAAATCCTTGGGTCAGTTTTATTTTTGTAATAGGCAATCCAACCAAACTCGAATGGTTTGTGCCACCAAATTTAAGTCATTATGATTGGGTCAGCTTATTGTCACGAATAAATTAGTTTAATACAACCAGAAATACTTAAAAGATCTGTACGAGAATGTAGGAGAAATATAATTGTCAAATGAATTGGTAAATATAAGTATCGGTGTTCCAGATTTGCTAAGAATGGAAGTCTCAGGGATACACTGTTAGGGTAAGTGCTGAAAGCAGTAACTTTAATAATATGAAACTCCTCAGCTATCAGTCTGAAAACGAAGTATCGTCTATTTAGCTTGTGTGTCCAGCATACTGTTATTTATTCATTCATTTGCCGCCGATCTTGACCATTATAAATTTTACAAAATAATACAGAAACACAAGATGCTATAACAATATATAGTAATATATTTCATACAATCTGTTGTCAAAAATAAGTTCATATGCATTACCGCACACAATAGGCCCAGTGCCGTATGCCGAGCAAAAAAAATAACACAATAAACATTATTAATTAACACATTTCAATTGACGTTTTTATACCTCACCATACACTTCACTTTCCTCTTTGCAGACAGTAAAAAGCTTCTACACAAATAAAAACATCCTCGTAAAAATATGATTTAAAACATTAATAAAAAAAACTGAAATCATTTGGTGAAATGAAAGGTTTTGACTATATACGGACACCAATAAATAGTTATACGCAGCGGCGGCTGGTCTGGAGGTGCATTGGTGCGCTGAACCGGAGAAATAATTCGTAATAATTAAATTATATGAGTGGGTCAGAACCAGACATTACTATCCCACATTTATCTTGTTTTTAGATAATTGACTTCAAAGTTACAGATCTATTCAAAAATGGTTTGTTTTCTTATACCTACAATATTTCAGCGACTACACACGATCTCCTAAACAAAAATACCTAAACATTAAATTTCTAAATTTTTTAGGATCCTGACAGGTTACCAAGCCAGAGAGTATATTTTATATTCTATAAGACATTTAAGTGCGAAAATGCCACGTTTCGGTCTAAAACCACAAATGCCAAAAATACACTATGTTCTTTGCAATACAAAAGTCTCCAAATACCACTTACTCCAAATATTGTAAAACCTACATTTTATGATCCTAAAAGTACTAAAATATCAAAATTAAATGCTTTGGTTTTAAAATGACAAAAAATGTCACGGTGTTACATTTGGTATTGAAATTATAACTGTTAATGTGAGACTTGTGTCCTTGAGGTATAATGTTCCCTTTTTGTTCTTAAAACGCAATAAAGCAATATTTTATGATTAAAATCACCAAAGAGTCCAAATAAATTTTTTGTTCCTTTAGGCATGAAAATGAATACAATAGTGTCACATTGAGTTCCTTAAAGAGTTAAGATAATTTTTGATCTAAAGATACAAGTATCAATATGACACTTCATGATCTTCAAACATATAGTACTGTCTCCAAATGCCACATTGAGGTTCTTATGGTAAAAAAACGTCAAAGTGATACTTGGTCTTAAAATTAATTTCACTAGACATCTAAGTATCCAGTTTTATCATACTTTTCACTTATTTTTTGATAGGCTTTCCTGTTTTAAAAAAAAAAAAGATTAATTAGTCCAATTTGATCAACAAAGATCATTCTTTGCTTATTTAGCAATTAAATTAACAGTAAATTAATTTTTGATTGGGTGTGCAATCCCTGAATGCAAAAATGAAAACGGCAACTCCTTAATAGAGATATTTTATTAATAAAATATATCTAAACATGAAAATTTATTTAACACACTGGGCACATTTGCAGATCCAGTTTATGAGTATTGACTTGATGAGGACCTGACCTTAGTGTTATCCTAACCATTTAATTCATACGTGTAATGCTGCTCTTCCCCACCTGATGAACTTTGCTAACCTTTTTGAAATTAATGTACATTTTTAAATATAATCAGTTGAAACTTTTGACTAAATAGAAGTGTTAAAATAACACTTCTTAGTTCTCAAGTAACAAAAACGTCAAATTAACACTATTCACGAAAGTGTCTAAATATTTATTTTTACAAAAATGTAAAACTAACATTCATTGATCTTAACATCTAAAGAAATGTGTAAAATGAGACTTTTAGTATTTAGATAGAAAAGGTCTTGAAATTATATTTATTTATCCCAAAGGCACAAAAACTTCAAACTCATAATCTTTTTTCATATAATCACAAAAAAAGTCAAAATGATATTATGTGACCCTAAGGATAGAAAAGTTTCAAAATAATATAATACTTTCAGGTCCTCAAAGCAAAAAAAGTGTCAAAATGATACTTTGTGTTCCTTTAGTAATTTTTCGGTCTTAAAATTATGAAACAGTTCAAATGTTGAGGTGCTTAATGAACAAAATATTTCATTGTTGTTATAAAGTCATATAAACACGTATGTATGTATGTTAAAAGTTTTAATACAATACGAAAACGTAATGTTACACCTCTTGATAATTTTTGCGGAATAATGTATGTTTGCCAATGTTTTCTAAAAATAAATATGTAATTATTGAAATATGAAATTTAACGATTGATTCGTAGGTTTAAAGTTATTAATATTTTTTCATGGCTAACTTGTTATACGAATCTATCAAACAAAAAAAAACTTCGATTGTACAATATTTCCAAAAAAAAACCCACTAGACTCATTTTTTGGTTTATTTGAAATATTAATTAATCCTGTTTGTGCCAAAATATAAAGCTATATAAATGAGTATTTTAGTCATAGTTAAAAAAATATAAGTCCATAGAAAAGTAACTGGATATTTTCTCAATTATCTCTGAACAGGTAAAAATGTGAGTTGGATCTTTTTAACATAATTATGTACGATCGCAAAAAACATTCGTGGTATCAAATATATTATACTAATTTAACCATTAACTCGTGATGGCCTCCATGGTATAGTTGATATAACACATGTCTTCCAGACCGGGGGTTACGGTTTCGATTTTCGTTGGTACCCAGATCTTTTAAAAATATATTTCATTGAGTTTTCATCACAAGGTTTGATTTTTACCAATCCAGTTGGTCGGAGTAGATTGCCAATCAATCAACTGGGTTAAACTGTGTACAAAAAAATAATATGATAATACAATACAACTATTTACTCATATTTTCGTTATATTTTATGAAATTCTAATAAATTAAAACCTACATGCATAGTAAATAATGTGCTCTCTAATTTGTATTGTTATTTATAGTTAAGGTATTTACACTATGGAGGTTTAACCCTTTCCGGTCCTATGTCGAATGTCATTCGACATCGATTTTATTCCAGTGAGTCTTATGTCGAATGTAATTCGACATTTTTATTTTTTTTTATTTTTTTTAACCGTGCGAGTTTATTGCCATGTAGAAATCTCTTCCAAAAATTTTCTTATGAACATAAATATAGTTTTATTAAAAACAACCTTGTGAACATAAATATAGTTTTATTAAAAACAACCTGGATGTATTGTTTTACCCTGTAATTCTGTAAATCTTTTGTGGACCTGATGGAACATTTTTTTTTGTGGACCGGAAAGGGTTAAAGACATTGTAATTTATCAATTTTTTTTCACAAAATTGGTTTAAAAATTCATATTTTTTCCATGTATTGCATTATTGCGGCATTTATTGTACGGCATTGATTGTACGCGGCATTGATTGTACGCTTAATGTGGTGTAAAATAATACTTAATACGGTATATATGGTGTATCTATATTTTTTTCTAAAACTAAGTTTAAAACGGCAAATTTTCGACCGTGATATAAAAATGATTTTTAATATGAAGATAAAATTTAATTTAAAAAAAGTGTTGCTGAAAACAAAAACATACCTTTCGTTAAGTCTTAAGCGAGTTGTACCAGCTTTTTATTTATAATTGAAAAATACATTAAAGCATTTAGACTTCTTTATAATTATTGATTTTAATTGTAGTTTGTTTTATCTAACACTGTTTATTCCACTTTTTGTAACGGTATAATCCTACCGGTTTCAAGGCTTTCACCTCATCACCAGGGGAGCACAAACAAGGCTTGTTTATGTTCCCCTGATGATGAGGTGGAAGCCTTGAAACCGGTAGGGTTATACCGTTACAAAAAGTGGAATAAACAGTGTTTGATAAAATAAATTACAATGTCTATAAACCTTCTCAATGTTAATGCCTGAACTATAAACAATATATTGATTTTAAATTTTCGCTGTAAACGGGCAAAAACAGTACTTTTAACCTCCCTCTATATGAAAGCGCATTTTTTTTATTACTATCAATTTTTAATATAAACATATCCCATATAAATAATAAGTTCCTATATAAAACCTGCATAAAATATTTAAATAAATAATAAGTAGAAAACATGTATACCGCTGTGTCGTAATAAAATATCATCTCGAGCGTGTGACCTGAAAGTAAGATTAAAACCAGAATATGAGTAATTAATAAAAGTTATTGTTCCTTATCCTCCAGAAAATTTATAAAAAGTTATTGTTTATTATCCTCCAGAAAATTAATAAAAAGTTGTTGTTTCTTATCCTCCAGAAAATTAATAAAAAGTTATTGTTTATTATCCTTCAGAAAATTAATGAAAAGTTATTGTTTAATATCCTCCAGAAAATTTGTGAAAAGTTATTGTTTATTATCCTACTGAAAATTGACACTTGCATTATTGTCTCTTATGTTTTGTCATATATCAAAATTAATATGGCTAAAAATATGGGGTTAATTGAGAAAACCTTCAGTCAGTTCGTAAAATCCCCCGCTTGTGGTAAGCAGCTAAACTTTCGAGAAAATCTTAAACTAATAGATAATGAAGTATGCGTTTTATTTTCATGCGCTAATTATAATTATCTATACAATGTTCAATAAGATAATAATTATTGATAAAAAAATCTGATTTTGCCTATAAATTGCAGAACAATAAATCTAACTCTTCAAAACGTTTTTTTTTCATTCAAAAGTGTATCAATGCGATTCAGCTATGGTTTACAAAACTCTGGGGACAAATCAGATCCATTATTTTTCGCTCTTGGAAGCTATATTAACAATCTTCTTGATGTGTTTCTTAATTTATATGATACATGGGATACTAAGGGTCAGTAATTTATATAAGGTCAGAATCTCTTTGAAATGTATGCATTTTTTTTATATCTCTGTTAAGATGAGCCTGGTAGTCCATCAGAAACCACCACGAGCTCTACGATCTCTTCCAAGAAAAACATATCTCCTCCTTTGACAAGGCTGAAAGATAAGCTATGGGATGCAAGAACGTATTATTCCTGATATTTAAGTCATCTTCTAGAATCTAGACGACTGATCGATCGTGTATGTGGCGTAATTCTAAGTTTCGATGGCATGATGTATTACGAAGCCAAGATAGCTGCGCCATACATTTAGATACGCCTGGCAAATCTTATGTAAAGAAGAGAGAGTGAGGAAATTAGTAGTAAAGGCTTACACAGGCTGGTTCAGCCTATGATCATGATGATGAATATAATCACACTTTATCATTCAGAAATTTTTACACTTCTCAAATTTGTTTTTCGTTAAGTGTGAGCTTTTTCCACCTGTTCAATCCATGTGTCTAAAATTTTACGACTTTTGTGACTTTTTATATATATTATATAATAGCACAGTTGACTTTGCACACATTGTGTGATCTTCTTCTAAATATAGTTGGCCATTTTTTTAGAACCTTTAAAATTAAATGTCAACATTCAATGGATTATTCACGTGAAATTGACATGGAAATTTTTTCAGGATGTCACTTCTGACTTATGAGAAATTGATTAAAATCCACGGATATGTCTTTGTAGGAGCATGAAGAACTACTTATTTTCGTTATCTTATGAATGGTCAACAACTGTCTAGGACGGATAAAACAAAGGACTTAGGTGTTTTATTTGAAAGTGACCTTTCGTTTGATTTGCAAATCAAATCAGTCTGCAACAAAGCAAATAAGATGATTGGGTTTAATTCATACCACCAAACTATTCTTAAATACCTACGCACTCAGGATATTATATAATTATTTGATCAGAAGTCATTTGGAATATCGCTCTATAATATGGGCGCCAGCAGGGATTACGTATTCACTCATACTAAAAAGGGCTCAGAAAATATTTCTCCGTTGTCTCTACATGAGAGAGTATGGATATTATCCATGGCTTTATCTAAGTGTCTTCTTACTGGGGATGCCTAGTTACAGATCATTAGAGCTGAAGATCTCTGCGATTGGGTATCCATTTTTTTTGTTTGCTCAGGGGTAATTTAGTTAACCCATCCGTCCTTAACAATCTTGGTCCATCAACCTATAAGTCAAACCAACCTACCTTTGGAGATGCCGGTAGGTAGAACAATCACACTGTTTAACCGTGTGTGTCCTCATATAGACGTATTTCATGTATCGCTCAGCTCCTTCAGGAAAAATATCTTCAATTTAATGCAGTACTTGGAATTTTTTTAACTTTTTATACTATCTTACATGCTACATTTTGTCGTAGTATTTTAGTGTAACATATACATTTTTACAATAATTTTCATAAGTCTTAAAATGTTGAAATATTTTATACATGTTTTTATGCACTTGTTATGTTTGGTCCTTGCACGAATTAGGGAAACCTGTAATGTGCAAAGGACGTCAAAAAAAATTAATAAATGAAGTTTAAATGGAGTTTAAATCGTATCAAATATTGAATAATTATCAACAAAATAGAAATATTGACATGTGAGGAGATCTGTTTACAACATCAAAGTTAATACAAATATTTAATTCTAATTAAAATATTGGTAAGGATGATGACTTTTGACTAACCCTTGGATAATTTATGACGTACTTCGTACAATCTAATTGTATCATAAAATAAAATAGTTTTTTGATACTGTTTTTTTTTAAATTTATTGACAAATCTTTGTAATACTGATTTTGAAACGTTTTTGGTGTAATACGAGGAATCTTAGAACAATCGACAAAACATGATAACAAGCTTGGTTCACTGAATGTAACATTTCGAAATACCATTTCAATTTTTTATTGAGAAATATCATTTAACTTATTTTTATTGCTTCTAACATATATACTCTATAATTTTCTTTCGCTTTCAAAATCAGATAGCAAAAGTTCATGGTATTAGTTGCGAAATTGTAGCTGCGCAATGCGTTGAACCATCTATACCCTACCCTTCGGTATAGCGTCCGAAACATCGACAATCATCATGACATTCTGCCATAATTAACCCAATTAAACATATCCATTGAGCTAACTTCCAGATATTTTAGGTGGGGTTCTGCGAAAAAATCGCTGCGCCGCATACCTGCGCGGGACAAGTGCAACGGAGAATTTAAAGTTCCCGCGCATCGGAGGTGTCGCGGTGGCCGAGCGGGCGCGGGGGGTGGAGGACTGAGAGAGCGAGGGACGGCTTAGAACCTGTTCTCACCAGCGGCAGCCGCCCGCGAGCAGTCTCGCTGGAATGCCCGAGCGGAGCGTGTGTACCGGACGCTTTTATACCGCACGCGGACTTAATAAAATACTTTTCGCGACACCGTGTCGGGGTGAACAGCCCCGCTAATCTTCACCCCTTTCGTCAATCGAAACCCACCCTCAACTAGTGTGTGTATCGTCTTCTTTTTTCACACCGCGAGTTTTCTCATCTCGAAGGAAGAATCGTCGTGTTTTTGTGGCGGTAGACGCGCGCGCAGCCGCCGCATGCCGAGCGAGTGTTCTTCGACTGGTGAACGCTCGGCCGTGTGACATTTTTGTGTTTGTAAACTAGTGACAGTGTCAGTGGTGATATTGATAAAGGTACGTGTGATTATGTGTGTGCTTGTGCAATGTGGCGCCAGATACACCCCGCCACCCCTGTGTCTTGTGTTGCGCTAGCCGTGCTGACAGCTAGCTACTATTTCCCCGCAACATTTATTATTTTCCCTACCTCTTTACCTTTTATTGTGCCTTGCCTTACATCAGCCTGAAATCAACAAATGTGTACTCAATTCCAACGATCCGTTATCGTTGATTGTGCTATTATCAATATTATTCTAAGCGTTTATATAACAGAAACAAACTGATTAAGATAATCGATTTTTATGTTGGATCTGTAGTCGCACAATAATGAAATTGCAATAAATGTATATTACTCGCGCAATTTTCTCCGGAGCCAGACACAATGAATTCGGGTACGAAATCATGTTACACTTAGTATATTCCAAAGCCTCCCTTAGCTGTCTCTGTTACGTTCTCCGAATTGATCATCTCGGTTTTTTATCGCCGACGGATACCTAATGTGTAATTAAAAGAACAGGTTGAACAATAAAAAAGCAATCTGCGGCCAGAGCGGCCGAGAGCTGATCTGTTTATAAACCGAGCCCGGCGCGATGGACTCGCATCATCCCGACACAATCTGCAATCGTTCTTCTCGTACTACTCAATACACATTCGACGGGAGGGATCGGTATGCAATGAAGGTTTAGTCGTATCCCGTTTGTTACATCACGCTATCTAACCACATGTTCGATCAGAAGGCCTCGAGTCACTAGGAGATTTGGGTACTGAATGTATGCGCAATGTTACATTAACTCCACGATAGTCAGAAGTATCCTCAAGCAGTTTAGATGACCAGTATGGAAATAAAAATCTTTCTTTCGCAATATGCGTGAATCGGCAATGGGAGAGAGTGGGTATAGGTAGAAACGAGCACCTAAACATTTGTAGGGGCGCCAAAGTAGGCATTTATGCCTGAGGCTTTCTGCCTGACCGCCCGTTGAATCTCGGATGCTTCATTTTATTGGTACCTAATGATTCGGTGTTTTCTTCCAGTGCAGCTGGCACTAATGTAATATTTCTGAAAATATTATTTATATCACATTATTTAATTTTTGATTTTGGAAAAATATATTAGCTTAAACATTTTTATCTAAGATAATGACTAACACGTACCTATGTTTTATTACTGATATTTAAAAGATGACAATAAAACCCAATATTCTATTTCATATGAGGTTTTTATAAATGAAAGTTATCATAAATAATATAAATGGGTTTGTTTTTATATAGAAGTATATTGATACCAATATGTGGATAAATATTAGGTTCCAAAATGAAATTATTTATGCATGGTCAAAGTTCCTTCTGCATTCAAATTACAACATAAAGAAAATTTGATTTGATTAAAAAAGATTCTATCTACTAATGTGGTATTATATCATTAATTAGTTTTCATATAAAAATATAATATAATATTTTTATAAAATCTGCCAATTACAAAAATATTTCAATAGCATAAATTTACTGCAATAATTTTATTTTTAAAAGCGTTAACTGTGTATGCTAAAAAATTATACATTTAAGTAAAATAAAAATATTTGACTCACGAT
The DNA here is from genome assembly GCA_949825065.1 of Odontocerum albicorne. Taxonomy (NCBI): domain Eukaryota; kingdom Metazoa; phylum Arthropoda; class Insecta; order Trichoptera; family Odontoceridae; genus Odontocerum; species Odontocerum albicorne. The sequence continues at coordinate 14,261,463 of OX463844.1, forward strand.
TTTCTACTTTATTATTCAAACACCATTAAATTCAGACATAAAATTGTTAAATCAAACTAAATATATATTAAACTATATATGAACTCGAAGGCGTTCGTCCTACAAGTTTTTAAAAAACATAGTTTTCCTTTTATTTTATATAAGAATCACGACTTTAAGATCTATTGATATAACTGATATAAACCACAAAATAAAACAAGAATTGTCAGAGTAAAAACAAAATAGATTGTTTACACAAATTAGGTGTCTCATAAATATAAATTAATCCGGTCGATTCATCTAATTTATTTTGATAAAAATGTTTTAAATACGTGCAAAAACTCGGTGAACTCCTTCAAATTAGAAAAGCCATACCTTCATAAAAATTAATGACACATTCCCGCATTTCAATTAAATGGGCTTAAAATTTGAATACATTCCAAATATCTAAAACTTTTTTATTTCGATAAATATCAACTCGTTTTGTCATTATTAATCTGCATGGTAAATAGATTAAACTTATTTTTTTTACCTTTTATATAGTTTTATTGTTGAATCACGAGTTTCGAGAGTCATGCCTGTCGGCAACCAAATATATTTTTAATTATGCAATATCAACTTAGTAAAGTGTAAATAACAAATAAAAAAAGATGTATAAAACTCAGAGGCGTTTTTTTTGTATTGACAATTTGTCAATTATAATATATATTTTAAAATAATAAACAAACTACTACACAAGAAAAATAACTGAATATCACAAGTAAATCAACTTAAAATTGTTATTCAATGTATAAATCATATAACAAAACTAATTTTCCTAAAAATGATCAGTTAAAAGATAAACACCCGAATATTAAATATTCCATAAATATTTTTACCAAGAAAATAAAAAAATATGGATTTTTTTTGCTTGTTTGTTTTATTACATTTATCAAACAAAAACAATTATTTTCAATAACCCTCTAAAATATATATAATACAAATATGCTGGCATGTGCATAAAAAACTAATTTTGAGAGATAAATGCAATAAAAAATATTAGTTTTGAATGAATGAGTAAAAAAATTGACAACATCATTTAACATGTTATTCAAAAACATGATATGTATAAAATTATAACGCATATTCAAATGATAAATATATTTAGTGATATTAAAATATTGAATATTCGATATGCACCAAGAATATCAAATTTCTTTTTAAAAAAATCTATTTTAGTTCATAATCTAAAAACAAAAAAAACATTTCTTACATCAGTTAAGATGAATATCAGGATTATCCTTAAATGCGCTGGACTTGAGCGGGAATATAATGACACATATGACTTTGGTCATATGTATTCTTTAAAAATGATAAAGAAAGCAATTTAAATTGTTATTTTAATCTAATTTTTATCTCTAACCTACCTCAAAGGACTTCACATTGACTAAAACTACGGAGATAAGGACATAAAATGAAGTATTTTTAATTCGTGTAACTTCCGTTTCAATGATAACGACCGGAAAAGGGGTAGTCTACTTATTTTGTTCCCTAAAAAAGTTCTCTCTTTTTTAACAAATCCTTAAAACATGAAATTTTTTAGAGTTGACGTTGGATATCCTAAAACTCAAATATCTTTCCAGTACAAAAAACAAGGAACAGGTATATAAATTAAGAGAAAATACTTTAAAGTTAATTCAAAATAAATAAGAAGAGTATAATATGTAGCCTAAATATTGATTTTTACCGAGTTTTTCGTAAACTTTTTTTAACATTTTTCTAATTTCTTCGTTTTTTTTAAGTAATAAGAATATTGCCTTAAATACAAATTTCAGATGAAGTATTTTAAAACCCTAATATTTTTTTTGACTCTACAAATAGTTAAGAAAAGAAGGTACAACTCAATTTAGAGTAATTCATTCCAATAATAAAATAATAAAAAATAAATTACATTTGTTTGATTCATACATGGTTACTTCCTTTGCCTAGTTGGTAAAACGCTTTACTTCCCGGGGATGTGATTGGTTCACGATGGAACCCAATAAAGTCATCTTTTACTCATAGTTTTTTTCACACATTTATGGTTATTTGAGTGGCCTTAATGAGAGTTTGCTCTCTAAACGGCGCTATATAAATTGTCATTTTATTCTTATTATAATTGGTTAGAATATTTTTAACAAATTATAATAAGTCATTCAGGACGTATTCTATACAATGGACATGTTGTAAAATATAATTTTATAAAAACACTCCATCAAATAAAATTTGAGAATTATGGTTTCCGTCAAAATAAAGATTTTAACAAATAAGATTCCTTCACAATACATTTTATTGCACTATATGGTATAAGCAATACTTCTTAAAAAACTCACTAACTAAATGTTTCACTTTGTATTTGTAGTTAACTAGTCTTGACAAATATACGATTTGTCGCAACCAAATTCTATGAATATTAAATGGTTATTAAATTGCCTACTGGTCTATAAATATTTTTAATAGATTACAATCAAATAAATATTTTTCTGATTTATTACAACAGCTTTTATTACATAATCGTAACAAATAGTCTGCTACTTCATATTTACGGAGTAACTGATCAATTGAAAATAATATTTTTATCCTGCAGATTATGTTTTGCAATGTTTTTGGTAGCTTTACATGTTACAATACATTAAATAATTATTTTTAAAAGATTAAATCGTTGATTCAATAGTGAATTAGTTTTTCTGACAGAGTTGTTTTATCTTAAGTTATTTTATTTGAAAATTACGTTAATTGAATTGAATATATAATATTTTTTGCAATATATGCAACAAGGATGCAACCTAAAAAACTTACTTTTTTGTATATGTTTTAATATACTTATTGTAATTAAATTCTATTCTAAAAAATCATTAAATATTTGTCTTCATACAAACTCTCTATATACGAGTATATCTCAACCACCTCAAAATATTGTGGGTTGGATTTAAGACAGATTATAAATTAGTTAGCAACCATTTGCAACAAAAGGTTTTTTATTTGTGGACGAGGAGTAAATTTCATTATGTGTTAAAACTTATATCGATGTTGCCAGGTCCTCAAAATATTCCATAACTATTAAAATTAGATTTTTTGACATGGATTATTTTACTGGATTAAAACAAACAACACATATTAATGTTATTTATTTATGAAATATATATAAATGAAACTTTCAAAAGTATAAAAAGTTTATCCCTTTTTGGACGAACTGGAAAGAAACTTTGTAGATATTTCGATACGTGATAGTAAGATATTCGGCTTTAATTTGAATGTACGTGTGTAATGTTCATATATAATCGTATATTTTTATTAGACCCCTAAAATTGTCTACAAGTGCTTCCTAAAGCTGCACACCCATTCAATACTTAGAGGTAGATCATTCCACACCTCGGGTTCAGTCATGGCAAAAGTCTTGTTATAATTCTTGCCTCATTGAATCGATTCAGAACGATCAATTTATTCGATGAAGACAAAATCAAGGAGAAAAAGTTTGAGATTTGAATACAAAGAGAAAAAGTTTGAGACTTGAATACAAAGAGAAAAAGTTTGAGACTTGAATACAAAGATAAAAAAGTTTGAAATCAATCCGTCTCCGATGCTAGACTTTTTAGAAGTGGACTTGTATGACAATATTCATAATTACCATATATCAGCCATATTTTTTACAATTTTTTTTATATTTTTTATGTTTCTATACAAGTCAATTGCCTGCACGAGCTGTCTCACTAAACTCATTACCTGCTCTGAGGCAGTCGATATAAGTTCGCGGAATTCAAACACACAATCTCATACAATTTCCAACAAGTTCGAACTGATGTCGCTAGAAAGATTTGCCAACTCTCTAAATAAAATATATACGAGTATTAAATATGTATAAAAATCACTAAACAACGAGCTGTCTCACTAAACTCATTACCTGCTCTGAGGCAGTCGATATAAGTTCGCGTAATTCAAACACACAATCTCATACAATTTCCAACAAGTTCGAACTGATGTCGCTAGAAAGATTTGCCAACTCTCTAAATAAAATATATACGAGTATTAAATATGTATAAAAATCACTAAAAAACGAGCTGTCTTACTAAACTCATTACCTGCTCTGAGGCAGTCGATATAAGTTCGCGGAATTCAAACACACAATCTCATACAATTTCCAACAAGTTCGAACTGATGTCGCTAGAAAGATTTGCCAACTCTCTAAATAAAATATATACGAGTATTATTAAATATGTATAAAAATCACTAAACAACGAGCTGTCTCACTAAACTCATTACCTGCTCTGAGGCAGTCGATATAAGTTCGCGGAATTCAAACACACAATCTCATACAATTTCCAATAAGTTCGAACTGATGTCGCTAGAAAGATTTGCCAACTCTCTAAATAAAATATATACGAGTATTATTAAATATGTATAAAAATCACTAAACAACGAGCTGTCTCACTAAACTCATTACCTGCTCTGAGGCAGTCGATATAAGTTCGCGGAATTCAAACACACAATCTCATACAATTTCCAATAAGTTCGAACTGATGTCGCTAGAAAGATTTGCCAACTCTCTAAATAAAATATATACGAGTATTAAATATGTATAAAAATCACTAAACAACGAGCTGTCTCACTAAACTCATTACCTGCTCTGAGGCAGTCGATATAAGTTCGCGTAATTCAAACACACAATCTCATACAATTTCCAACAAGTTCGAACTGATGTCGCTAGAAAGATTTGCCAACTCTCTAAATAAAATATATACGAGTATATAAATATGTATAAAAATCACTAAACAATTTAAAGGTCCTGAGATTTTATATAAATGATCACCGTGAAATATTTGATTGAGAAATGAAATGATGCTATTCGGATTCTGAAAAAAATGTTTGAGTATTAAATAAATAAATAATAATATTTAGGAGAAAGTGTGGTGAAGTTTAATTTGTGTTTCTGTAAATGAACTTCTTTTTTTCTTACTTATGGGAATTTAAAAATGAAACGAGTTTTTGATGAATAAACCATATTTTTAACCTTCCACTTTCAAGCCAAAAAAGCTCATTTATGTATTGTGGAAAAATCTTTATTAATTTCCTTATTGTTAACAGATTAATAATAATTATAATTAATAACGTACCTGTAAAACATTTTTCTTTTTTATTTACTAGCTCAATATTTTTAATAAGATATTTTTTTAAATATTTTTTATTATTTCTCAATCTCATATAAAATATTGAAATCGATATTATTTATGAGCAAAATAAAAATATACCAACACATCCCCCTTTATCATCAGTAACATGAATTTATTTTTAAGTATGTGTAACGAAACCCGAGCTTTAACCAAAGAAATATCGTCGGTTCAAATTCCTCACCTCGTCGTTCGAGGACCAACCCTAAATCTCAGCCGTAGGTGAGTATCCTTATTATTCGTTAGTGAAGCGAAAAAACTCAGATGCTGTGACTAGGTATACGAGTACCTGCCCGGCCCCGAGATGAGTCTAATAACCATCCTGGAGATTACCTGTCCGAAGTAATTTGGAATCCTTCAAAGATTGGTCAGCATAATGCATTGTATAATGCATGACCATTTGTTATTCTTGCCCGTTCAACAAATAATACTTGTTCCACAAAAAAATATTATTATATTTCTTTTCTAAAATTTTCGGCATATGTTAACCATGTTTGTTCTTTATCTAAAATATTGAGTCAATTTGAGAAAGAGATTTATGGATATACGTATTATAAAAGTATGTTATTTTTAAATATAATCATTTTATTCAATGTGATTTTTAAATATGATCATGTTATTCAATGTGATTTTTAAATATAATCATGTTATTCAATGTGATTTTAACGAGTTTTCTTAATTTTAATCACTGACATATTTTCAAATATGGAAATATTTTGAATACATACAAACATAGCATCACGCCCTGTTTCCCTGTTGGGGTAGATAAAGAAAAAAGCGCCAAGCTTTTCTATCGCGACATACATCTTTCGCCTCTTCTACATCCATATGCCTTCTCATACAACTTTTACGTTTTCTCTTAATTTTCACATTTTCTTCTTTCAAAATATCATTCACTAGAACCAACTATAATTTATTTTGTCTTCCTCTACCACGCCTTCTACTTACATTTGCTCTGTTTATTTATTTTGTTAGTTTTCTTCATTCTCTAGCTTTGCATGCTCAAACCCTCTCGGAGTGCTCATCTTCATCTAACTTAATACATCAGCCTCAAGTTCACATTAATTCCTAATCACTTCATTCCGTACTCTGTTATACATTCTCAGCCCGTGCGTGTCTCAGCCATTTCCGTTTTCACGATTCATATCATTGAATTTGATTTCTATTTACTTTTTGATATATTGTTAAAAAACTTAGACAATGTACTTCATTTTTATGCAAAACGAATAAATATTAATAATTGAAGTATATTACTTAGTAATTTATTTTCTACATATTTTACACGAGTAATTATTTCACGCAAGTTTATAAAATGAAGACATCCTTGATTTGCATAAATAAATTTCTCAAAGAAATTGAAAAATATTATGCTCGTAGATAAAAATATTTATCAAGTTGGGTCGGCGGAAGTTTTCAAACTAAAACTCAGCTTTTTTACAATAGAGAAAAATATATTTGTTGAAATAATTCTTCTCTGTGTTTTTTTAAGATTAGTTAAAACTAATTGCAATATTTTAAAATGAATTTTTCAAATTTTTATCAAGATGCTTGCATTTGGTACATTTAATTTTGCCATGAGAAACTGAGAAACATTCATAAAATTAGTAACAATCACATTCTTTTGTAAGTAGTGGCTATTTATTTTTAAATTTTCATACAACAAATGATATTATAGTATGTTAACTGTTATTTTCTCCATTGTTATCTTGTTATATGAAATAAAAAATTTAATGTACAAACATTACGCGAAAATATTTGAGTATTTTTACATTTTACGATCTACAAATCATATTTACTCGTACCTACTTATTTTATGAAATGAGATTCTCACTAAAATGTCAACGAAAAAAAAGATTATATGAGTATGAATATCATATATCATGAATATCAAGTAAAATTATTCTTGTTCAAATTTTTCAATAAGCAGTTGAAGTATTATTTTCTTAAACGAATAATTGAAAAATGATTACTTAAAGTGATTGTCATAACTATATTACTAAAAGTGATTGTCATATAAAAAAACTATTTAAGACAAATAAAAAAAGTTTGTGAATGTTGAATTATTTTTCTTGTTCTTAGAATCAAATATATATTTGAATAAGGTTATTTTGTGGAACAAATAATAAAAATAAAAAAATATACCGTTGTATTTAAAAAATCGATGTTAAATTTGCATAAGCTGTGTTGAAGTTTAGCTAAAATTTAATTCATTTTTGTGTGTTTTAGCACTAGTAGAAAATCAGTTCAAATATGAAGTTTTCTTTTAAAATCTTTACAATAAATAATAAATGATTAGGATAGATTCATGTTTGCTAAAATATTATTATAGTGTGCCTAGTAAAAAAATAAAAACCCCTTTAGATTCCGGGAAGATACCTCTCATTTTATTGAGGAAACTCGTAACATTGTTCTCGGGAGTAGTAAAATTAGAAACTTTTTTACATTAATTGATGAATTTCATAGAAAAATTCATATTCCGTAACTATAATGATTTAAAAAGAAACAGAACTTCTATTCTAACAATGTTTTGTTAAAAAATAAATTAAACAATTAGTAATATTTAATTTTCGTAGTTGTATTTTTATTTTCAAGTATTATCAATAATTTTCGCATTAAACTTATTTCATATAAAGTGGAAATTTATCTCTGATTTCCTGTTAAAATTGTATCTAAAAATAAAAATATTTTAAATACTACTTGGGTAATATCTCGAAAAAGAGTGACCAGTAGGTTTTTTATTAATTAAAATTTTAATCGTTTTGTATAATTAATCTTAAGTCCTAATATTTAAAATTTTAGGTTTAATAATTACTATTGAAATGATATATGTGAAAAATAGTACTTTTTTTCACATCTAAATGCATAAATTTACTTTCGAGCTTTCTAGAATGAATGAATGTATAAGCGTTAGTTCAAGAAAACTTGATTTTTGTTTTACTTACATTTATGAAATACTTAAATGCGTTATATGTACAGGCTTTTGTTTTACGAGCAATTTTTTTATTTAAAAAATAAGATAACAAACTAAATATTTATGAAATAACTTTTCTAAAAAAGATTAATGAATTCCACTGAATAGTTTAACTGGTATTTGCTGTTTGAACTGGCGCCTTGGTGATTTTTACGCTCTGTCGCAAGTTTGTTTGATCGCCGCACTCCAGTTATACCTGCGAAACAAAGGCGTAGAAAGGTGGACCGTACACTCTTACATTGTGAGGGATTTGTATGCTTTTCACTAGACTTCTTGAATAGATGATGTGGAAAATAAGTCTTTCGCTAATTTAAAATACATGCGAGGTTAATAAATCAACAACAAATATTGTTAGGAATCGAAATCAGTTAAAAATTATTTTCTCTTATTAGCGTTTTTTAGTTAAAATTTTATTCCGAAACGGTGCAATACAAATCACATATTTATTATTATCAAGTACTATTTGAAATAATTGACATAAATTATTAACTACTTGAAAATTAACAATTTTTTTCATCATAAGGTAAACTGTTAATTTTAACAGTCACTTTAATAATATTGCATGAAATATTTCAACTAATGGCTTATTTATAAAAATAAATCAATTCTGCATTCATGTTTAAATTGTTGTACTCGTATATTAAATGAATAATTAATAAAATGGAATTTAAATTTATAAAATCAAAAGAGAATAAATTAAAATTAAACACGTTTGTTATTTTTAAATTAAAATTAAACTTTGTTCTTCTAGATTTTTCTCTTAAATAAATTCCTAAGTTACAAATGTTAAATATTGTTTTTAATCCTTTCTTTTACAGATTCAAACCACAAACTTTATCGACTCACTGTCGAAATATAAAAACGTCTTAATTTACAACTTTCTTCAACATTAGTCTATTTTTTTTAATCTATTGATTTGAATAATGAATATTATTTTTTAGAAGACACCAAATAATTAAAAATTGATTTCCTTTTATGGTAACATGTTTTTCAATTTGAATCAAAATACTAAACTATTTAAATAAGTTTGGCTCCTTTTCAACAGATTTTCAGTTTAAAAGCAAACTAAAGTAACCCGTGTTTCTCAGAGTAACCTCTTAATTAAGTGAATGATATGATGAATTACATTAAATTTGATTTCAATACAAACATTCTAAGAATGAAGAATACTGTATCCTTTTTCAGACATCTAGACAAGAAATTCGAAATAATCATGAAATATAATTTAGGTTTTCAAAAAAATATGACATTTATATAGGTTATCAAAAAAAAATTAAGTTTAGGTATTTGTTGTAAAAAAATGAAATCTGAAACGAAAATTAGTTCTGAGCAAGAAACATTTCAAATAATATAAACATCTAGAATTTTAACTGTTATAATAGTCGTGGTTTCGGTTTGAGAATCAACCGTGGTACATTGGAGCCTATCTCCCAAAGGATCTTCGTTCTCCAGACCCCGCTGGATGCGTGCCCCATTAGTTCTAATTGCCAGCCCTGTTTTCCTGACATCCTGACCGCTTGTCCTGCCGTCCTGTCAGGAACCTCCTTCCGATTGATCGATCTTTGTCTCTTTTATTCTTAGCACGAAATTCGTGTGAACTTTTTCCTATTGATTATACTCGTACATATAATTGATTTTCATTGTTGATTACTGGAAACACGATTATTCAGTTCATTTTATTTAGTTGTGAACACAGTTAAAAAGGTGTTATAACATAAATACAAAACAAAATGAAACCATACATTTTCTGGATATACTAATTATTTATATATTATTTTTTTAAATACAAACATTATTTTTTACTATAAAGTAATATAATAAGGCATTCGAAGAATCGATCCATTAATTTCAAATCTTTTAACTAGAGATCAGTTTGGTTCTGCTGGGGAAGTGTTTTTAACCAATTATATAAAATAATATTTTATAAAATAATATATAAAATAATAACTTTATCTAGGTATTTGCGAAGATGTATCCTAGCTACGAAAATCATCCATAAAATAACTTGTGTAGAAATATTTTTGATTATTGCTAATCCGAGTAATTTGTCTCGATTTTTGAACATTGTAAAATAAATAAAAATAGATTCATAAATACTTGACATCACGCTGTCTTTCTGTTGGGATAGACATAGAAGAGACAGTACCATACTTTCCTATCGCGACATACATATTTCGCCTCTTCTACATTCACACACCTTCTAATACAACTCCTACGATTTATCTGACTTTTCCTTCAATCAAAATGTCTTAGACTTGATCCATGACTACTTTTCGTGGTATTCCTATACCACGTCTTTCACTCATATTTGTACTGTATATTTGTTTTATTCGTATTGAAAATACATTTACATATATGTCTCAACTCCATTTTATCTGAATTTAAGTTCAGAGCACAACTTTATAAAAATAATGTATTAAAGTTAGTACTGTACAGAGGATATTCAATTAGTGGTGAAAATATAGAAGTAGAGAATATTAGAACATTTTTCAATTCTAATCCTGCCGAAAACATAATTATATTATAGATTCATACTAATTTAACTCTTTTACGTAGAATAACAGCAACAAATCATACAAAGTCAATGGAAATTTTTATTGATCTGGTCGGTTCTATATGTCATACGGTCTCTAAAGATACTCCGAAATGTTACTTAAGGCTTTCTGTTGACGAAGTCAATATTAATTAATTATGTAATATTTCAGGCCCGCGGACTAAGCATGGTTGCCGAGCAGAGGCAGAGGTGATAGTGCGAGTGGAGCGGATGGGCGGCGCGAGGATGGGCGGCGCGGGCGGCGGCATGCGGTGCTTGTGGGTGGTGCTGCTGGCCGCAGCTCTAGCGCTGCCGGGACGAGGGCGCGCGCGCGCCGAGCACGTGCGCGAGCTCGAGGTATCTGAAGGTGCGCCCGTCGGCACACGCGTCGGATACATCGGTGACGGCGAGCATGCGGCGCTCAGTGGCCCACCCTACCTCATCGTACCCGTGCCGGGCAGTGCCGTGGACTCCGACCTGGCAATTGACCAGACCACGGGTGAAATCAGAACCAAGGTACCGCTCGACAGGGAAACGCGCTCTTCCTATTCGCTCGTGGCCATCCCGCTCAGCGGGGACAATGTCAAGGTAGTGGTACGAGTGCAAGATGAAAATGACAACGCTCCTACTTTCCCTTCGCCGGTCATGCATGTCGAGTTTCCGGAGAATACTCCAAGGGATGTGAAAAGGACGCTCAACCCCGCGAGAGACGCCGATCTGGGACCATACAACACGCAGAGGTACAATATCGTGTCGGGGAATACCGATAACGCTTTTAGATTATCTTCTCATAGGGAACGCGATGGAGTGCTTTACCTCGATTTGCAGATCAACGGATTTTTGGACAGAGAAACTACAGCCGCCTATAGTTTGGTTATTGAGGCACTCGACGGTGGAAGTCCCCCTCTCAGAGGTCGCATGACAGTGAATATAACGATTCAAGATGTCAACGACAACCAGCCCATTTTTAACCAGAGCAGTTACTCGGCAACCATTCCCGAGAATGCGACTGTAGGAACAACTGTACTACAAGTCTATGCGACGGACGCTGATGCTGGCATGAATGGGCAAATAGAATATGCCATCAATCGCCGTCAGAGTGACCGAGCCGAAATGTTTCGCATAGATCCCGAAACAGGTCTCATAGCGGTCAATAAAACCTTGGACTTTGAAACAAAAGAATTGCACGAGTTAGTGGTAGTCGCTAGAGATCGAGGCTTACAGCCGCTAGAAACAACTGCCTTCGTATCAATTCGAGTGACAGATGTGAATGATAATCAACCAACGATAAATGTGATATTTCTTAGTGACGATGCTACTCCGAAAATATCGGAGTCAGCTCAACCTGGTGAGTTTGTAGCGCGTATATCGGTTAACGATCCAGACTCCAAAGCGGAGTACTCCAATGTGAATGTGACGTTGTCCGGTGGAGATGGTCGCTTCGGTCTCACCACACGAGATAACATAATTTACCTAGTGATAGTGTCGTTACCCTTGGATAGGGAAGTGCAGCCGACTTATACGTTGAATGTGGTAGCTACGGATACAGGTTCGCCGCCCTTGCACGCATCCAAAACGATCAAGCTACGGGTGACCGATGTGAATGATAATGCCCCGGAATTTTCTCGTAGTGTATACGAAGCTAGTGTGCCCGAACTGGCAGAGCCGGGAACGGCAGTGTTACGTGTTCAAGCAGTAGACAGAGACGAGGGAGCTAATTCTGCTCTTTCATACACTCTGGAGGGCGGCGGGCCGGGGGCCTCGTGGTTCACTATCGATCCCCGCACGGGGCTGGTGAGCACGAGGGCGCGTGTGGACTGCGAGACGGAGGCGGCACCCCGGCTGACTGTGGTCGCGAGGGACGGGGGGCATCCTCCTCTCTCTTCCTCTGCCACCATCCTAGTTACGATTCACGACGTGAATGACAACGAACCCATCTTTGACCAATCCTTCTACAACGTGTCTGTGCCAGAAAATGAAGTGAGAGGTCGCTGCATTCTAAAGGTGAGTTACAAATAATATATCATTTATTTATCTTTCAATATAATCAAACGATGTAAAAAAAGTTCCGTGCTATTTAATAGTAAACTATAAAATATTGTGTACTACATTTACAAAACATATTACACAATAATTCAAAAACAGTTCGTAAGTACCATATATCATAACTTGTAATAAAATTGTGGAATAATTGTCTTACATTTCACAACTGCTAAGAACTATTTTTGTTTTTAGTTTCCCAATAAAAACGTCATTCAAACGACATAAAAACAAAATATTAAAACGGCAAAACTGAACTTTCACAAAGCCATCAAAAATGATTCTGCATGTGCAATGCCTTTCAAAGGAAATAAACAAATCGCAATATTCTGTAAAACAAAAGTTGATAGTTAGCCGCGTGAAAGTTCTGAGGTATGGCTTTAATTTTGTTCTTGGATTAAAAGCCTGATATATACCAGGGGCGCCCACTGCTAATAATAAACAAACGTTATGCAGCTGTTTTTAAACAGTTTTTTCTCCAAAATCATCCTTGGAACTAATGACGGTAGTCCATAAGCACATAAAATACAAACTTAACTGAAAAAGCTCTGAATCCATTCAGGAATCGGCCAAAAATAGACGTCGGGACACTCAAAAAGTAAAAAAAAGGAAATTGTGTTTTCTTTTACAAACGTTAGGATTAAAAATCATGTATAGTAATCGATAATGAGAATAATATTAAACGGAAAATTTACAATATATAGTGCCGTCTAGAGAGCAGACTTTCTCAAGGGAGCTCCAACTCTAAATTCGAACCCTCTATTACTGACAGATTAAAAATATTACAAAAAACAAGTTGAGTGTTAAAATAGGTAGGTGTAGGTAGGTGGTGACAGTGGACATTAACTTAGGTACTATCCCGCATCTGCATATGTTAAGAAATATATATATGTTAAAAAAATCGCAGAAAACTTGTGATAGATGTTATGTTATGTAACAGAAACATATTCGTTTTTAGGTGAATTGTATGTGTCTAGTATTCGTATGCGGTTATAATTTTCTGGTAAATTTTCTATAAGGTTGTCTTCAAATGCTTCCTAAAGCTGCACACGCTACTCATATATAACAATTTGTTATTATTTTATGTATTTTTTATTTTCAAAGCAGCGAGTTTTTGCATAGGCAATTTAAGTGTATTTAAGCTTTTTAAATAAATTGTTAAATGGAAAATACTGTATCAAGCACCCCGCCTAGAAAATATTAGTATGTTAAATGAGTCTTTCTAACCAAAATTCGATTGAAGATCCATATTTTACCAGGTGGAAGGCGCAATGTTTCCTTCTTTACGTTAAAACTATACACATTCTCGATAAGGGAGCGACAGCCCTGCGCATGGTGTCAATCAATGCGAGAATGCTAAAGCGGTCACTGTGTGATGTTGACTTCCGTTAGCATTGATTGGCGGATCACGGCAGTGCTGCGCGGCTGGGTCAAGGCGTCCGAAAAGCTCTACCTTCCACCCATCGCCATCACCCATCCAGGCTTTCGTGGTGAACGCAGAACCAGATCTCGGATTAGTTACGTTACTTACGGTGCCTAAGGGTGTCTGCATTTAATGATCAACGGTTTAACCTGGTTCATGGAGTCTGTCAAATGTTTCTTGGAACGGCATTATTGGGATATATTTGTAGCAGAAAATATATTATCATGTGATTCCATAGGATTAGTTGTTATTTTTCATAGTTATATGACAATATTGATAAGAATTTGTAACGATAAATTTACAGTAAGGTTTCATAGATATTTCGATAAATATTAAAACAAGAAATCTAGTTTAAAGCCTGCAAGAATTTGATTGTAATGATTAATTATTGTAAAAAGGTTGATGTTTTAGAAGACTAAAAATATATGATCTTATACCATATATTGAAAATGCTAATTAGTACACGATTTATATGCAAGACAATAATGAGAAGTTAAGCTATCTAATCTACAAAAATCTTTAAGAATACAAATATCAAAAACCTCCATTACCAACTTCGTTTTATTTTTTTTTACATAAATGTACGTAAATATGCTAACACGATACAAAACACATATTTCTTAGTTTATTTAAATTTAAAAAAACATTATAGTATATGTTGCATCAATCTTATATATGCAAAAAATATAAATTTTGTAAAATGGTTTATTATTATTAAATTCTGTCATCAAAATCCATGTTCCATACTAGCCCATACAAATCGGTTGGGTGTTTCCTCTATTATCTCAGAATATGTAAAATGTGGATTGGACCTTTTTTTATATACGCGTCCATACATCTGAAAAAGTTGGTATATTTCTGTGTTAAGTGCAAAAATGGTCAAATGAATATGGATCTAACTTTCCGTTTTTTTATAAATTCTTTATTATCAATCGGATTTATGGTTCAGACAAACAAAAACACTGTCTAAGAGAACTTTTAAAGGCAATAAAAATCTCACCAAATATGAACTATTGTGCTGTTGTTGGAATATGTAACTGTTGTCTTTTTGGTAGAAAGAGATTGCCTTAAGGCAATAACACTACCGACTATATATTTGTATAATGAAATGCCAAGTAATTAAATAAATAAAATTTGTCTACCCCAATTTTTTTAACTTCATAACTTGTCTTCGGTGTCTGAATGCATTACTTATCAAATTTGATTTCAACACCACACCGAATTTCATCCTTGAATAATAAATAATTGATCCAGCATTGTTACGAAAATTACACACATAATAATATCACATTCAACCTAACAATTCCATTAGTACTGATTGATTGTATTGATCATGACTCGAAAAATTCAATACCGTTATCAAAACCTCTCTTCGGTGTCTCTGAAAGCATTGAAATAGTCTTCATAGCTCGCTTCGTCCGATTGGATCTCGGCATCGAATAGAGATCATTCCTGGGAGTATTACAATGCTGAGGAGAGAAGAAGAACAAATGGTGTGGCTATCTGATTAGGCACACTGGGTTCACGTCTCCGTCAGTGTCAGGCGAGAGGCAGAGCTGTGGGGCCTCAACTGCTGCGACGTGATTCGTGCCTTTGTGGGAGCCTCTTTCGTTGCTCCACTTCCGAGACGCTCAATGATGGACTACTTAGTGTGCCGCTAATCATAATCTGCCTTGTAATGCTATAGTTTAATCTCCTCGAAATAGATTGTGTCTTCGACTGCAACATTGGTTTCATTTATTTATACGCTAGACTATTAGTTTGGTTCAACAATATGCCAAGCTTCATTATTGAATGCGGTCCGCGACACACTTTTAAAAGTGTTGAATCCATAAATTGGCGGTTTTGACATTCTCGTTTTTATTAATGTTTTATATTGCACCAATTATATGAATATGTGAATTGATAAAATTTCTTCTGCAATATTAGATACAATAAGAAAATAAATTTACTATGATATTGTATATTTGGTTTTGAGAAAAAATATTTTTAATTTATATTAAGGTATTAAGTTTAGAAATAAATACTGTTCAAATTTAATTGAAATATTTGTTTAGTCAAACTAGTTTGAATGTGCGAAAAAATCGATCGATCATTATATGCATTTAATGGTCACGTCACCAGAGATTCAAAAAATACCTGGCAAAGTTCAGCGATCTGGCCCAGATCCAGTCGAGTATTTCTTCACTCCGGGCCAAGTATTCAAAAATGAATCAATCAAACACCATAACACGTGTGTAATATTAATGCCTATATGATCGGCTTTCCTTGTCGGTGGGCTGCGAAACGATTTCTTTTGCATTACCGCGTCGCTCTCCGTTCACTGCATCCATCTTTCGTCGGGCCCTGGTCCAAAGTGACAAGCCGCCGGCGGATTCGAACATCGGACCCGAAGAATAAATCACAAATTACAATCTAAATTGAAAATTAAACACGAGGATATGTGGTAACCTCATCCCTTCCTTCACGGGTCCTTTTATCCGGTGAGCAGTAAATTGTTCAGCTGACATTTCTCATGTCTTTCTTGCTGGCCTCTTCGTACATTGCGTCCACATCCCTTACGACGCGACGGTGATGCGCAATCTCTTCGGTTAAAGAGTTTATCTCATAAAAATCTTCTTTACTTTTCTGTCTAAAATCCTATAGTTTCTTTTATTTCCTCATTCATCTATGGGTTTAGATAACAATTCAACGTTTTGTATTTTTTCTCGTGAAATGTTACAATTTGTGTATTATTCTAATTTTTCATTTAAAGTAATATGAACTATGTGTGAGTTTTTCTCAAATAATAATATGCATCGTGCCCAATATATTTCATTCATAATTAAGAAAACATGTTTTGATATATTTTCATAAGAAATGTATCTTAAAAAGTTGCTATTCTTTTACCCCCAATCAATATCCTTTTTCATCCATTTTAAAAAGTCAGTATTCTGGGTACTTATCTAGATTGTTACTGCATAATAATGACGTGGGGTGATAAATCTAATGGGGTAAGTTAAGAACAACTCAAGGTACATAACATATCTAGATTGTTCCTACATAATAATGATGTAGGATGATAAATCTAATGGAGCAAGTTAAGAAAAACTCAATATGATACTATCGGTATCATATTAACACAATTATATACGTAAACTTATTTACTAAATTTAGCCAGTATTGATATATGAAACTTTCTTAGATATGAATGTATTAATTTTAAAAAGATTCTAATAATAATTCACTTATTTTGAGATGAAATGAAAAAAAAAACATCACACAGTGTTAGATAATATGCAATAAAGCATATTAAAACATTATACTAGCATATAATTTAGCACATGTATGCTTGCTTATTCCATGTTTCAAACAAAGCTATAAAAATATCTATTAGAGGGTAAATACTTCTTTCAAAAATAAAATTCATTCGTATGGACAGGCAAGTCAATGTATTCAGAAAAAAAACTTGAGTTCACACCATTTGAGATATGTGATATTAATGTAACTACGATTTATACTCGTATCTCATTTTTTTAAGATATAATAAAAATGTGAGATGAGCATAGCGACGTGGTAACACACACTGAACTATACAGGTATCAGGTTCGAACCTCGCATTATGCTACTTCCTTCGAATAACACAAGACCTAGTATTCCGGGGTATAAGAATACACATGACTAGTCAAATCTATTCTAAAAAATAACAATACATGTAAATATTAAAAAAAAAAAACAATTTAACAACTAACTGTGAGAGTGTCGCGTAAAGTCGCGATGAGATTCTGAATCTGCGCACACGGATTACATAAATCATGAACAAATTTCAAATAGGTTCCTTCTCACAGTGTGGGTGTCTATCTCCGCCTAAGATCTATACCACTACCTATCTTCTTCGCAGATCTTGTCTCTAGCCATATACCATCTTGCAGGTAGTGTTCTTCTTACTTGCTGTCGTTTTTTGCCAGCTAAATCACCCTAGGCTTTCCTTCGCTAGGTTCACTGTAATCCCTTTGCTTATCATTTGTACTCGACAAGATACAAGAAATGACTTCTGGCTATGGCCGAGAGTATCTTTAGATATTTATCACTTTACAAGTAACACTACCAGGGTCGATGAGAGAGAACCAAATTGAAATGATTTATATGAAAATGTATACATTTGTTTTATTTTGTTCTAAAAATTATTATTATTCGTGATTCAACATTTAGATTATCAAGATGTAGCACATTAAATTATTATTTGACTTAATTATGAACGCTTTCAGTGAATATATTTTGAATCTAAATAAGTATTGTTTGCAATATTTTTACAACTGTTGAACTACTCGGCTCATAAACTTTGTAAATATTAGTAGGGATTTTACGTTATCATATTCACAATAAATATGTATTGTATAATACATTTACGTTATCATATGCACAATAAATATGTATCATAGAATACATTTAAACACGAATAGTGTCTTTTTTGGTATAGTAATATTTTTTCCCCTTCATTGAGTTGAAATATGTGACATGTACGAGTAATAACCGATTATAATTAATTCGAGCTTTAGAACTTTATCAACATTATGATTGAACTGTTTTGTCATATTTCAAGGCTAAAAAAGTACATTTTTACCGTAAGTTAAAAGTAAACATATACAGATATAGGGGAATACCCTATCTAATGACCGCAGCCACCACCTTCCTATTGTTACACTCAACTTATTTTATTATTATTTTTGTAATACTTTTTAATCTGTCAATAACACTGGGTTAGAATCCAAAGCTCGAGAGCCCCTGAGAAGAGCCTGTTCATTAAATGGCGCTATATAAATTATTATTTATTAGTATTATAAATATTTTATTAAAGTTGAATGCTTTTGAATATTTTGTAATAATTTCTTAATTGTTTGTGTTTTATGTTTTCATCACATATTTGAGCGTGTTTTTTAAATGAATTGTCAATATTTTCAAATGGTCATTAACTTTTCATTTCATAATATACGTCCGTGCTCGTTTTTCTTCTATGGGTAATATATTTCCTTTTAGTTTCTTAAACGATTTTCATAACACCGTAATAAAGATAAAAATTAAAATAAAAGGGGTTTTATTTCTATGTAAAACTTCGCTTGGTGTAGGGAAAAATATTCGTTTTTGACAAATGGAGAGGTTATTTATATAAATTTTTGAATATACAAACTATAATATAATACATACATGTTATTTTATGATACGCGTGATGTGGTCACGTCTGAGTTCCATTAATCAAACGAAATTAAAAATTGAGTAGTTTTGCATTAGCAGAAACAGCTTGCTAAGTTAAAGCATCTGTACAGAGTCTCTTAAAATGGAGGTCGCGATCCCTCAGGCAATCATAAAACTTTGGTTATAATTATTGCTTTGGTTTTTATCACCTAATAACTCAGAAAAATCTCTTTGAACATCTCTAACTTACTTTCTTTTTCTGACACCCATGCGGGTATTTATATTATTGTAAATTCATGTCTGGAATGTTGAATAAATAACATTGATTTTTTATTTTCTTTTTATAAACTCGAATGTACGTGACATTCATAATTATAAAGAAAGCTTGATTCTATTAATTGTTTTAGTAAATTTCAACATACATTTGCTGTATTGAGTTGATTATTGTTATAAATATATTGCATTGACTTCTTTTCTTACTCTGTTTACCTTTGGAATCCAAAACTAAAGTCTTGTGATCCGATTTTCTCATGAGTCGGTTTTTTACGTATTCACTATTCAATAAATATAGGATTTACCATTTGGAACTTGAGATTTTGTTTTTTTTTTAAATCTCATATTTTTTTTATTAATATCAACGTAAAATAGGGACATGGGAATTATGTTCGCTATCAAGTATTTTCCAAATTTCTCTCTCGGTTGTATCTGCAGATGACCACTGTTTTGGCGAAAATTTTATTTAGATTTTCATACAATTGTATCGCGATTTCATCAATATAACTCTACGAATGTTGTTCTCGAGCTTTTAGATCGACTGCGGATTGTTCGTAGATACTCTGTTCTTTACAAAGCTCCAAAGAAAAAAGTCTCGAGGCGTTAGTCTAGACGATGTCTACACCCAATTGATGCCACCAAGATCTTTTGTTGAAATTCGTAATATGAAACTTTTGGAAATGACCAATTGCTACGAAAGGTGACGAATTGAGGTTCTTCGATTTCCGGTAACATTTTCACTCGCTGTAGTTATATTTTCATTTGAGCGAACACCACGACCACGCACGAATCAATTGATTCGGTTGCGAATTGCTGTATCATTTGGTTCACGATCTCGACCAAAAATAATATAACGTTTGCGAATCATATTTACAAGGGAACGCTTTCGTATAAAATTTGTAAGATTCTTATACGCTTTACGTTTTGAAACGCTGCATAATGAATTTGTCTCGTCTCAAGATGACACATGTGAAATAAAACAACTTTAGCAAAGACTGTTTAAAATAGCGTCAACTTTAAATCCCTAAGTTCTAAACAGTACACCCTTAATTATATTTTTAAATAATAAACTCAGTTGAATTTAAAGAGTATAGCTTTCACAAATTTATAATGTAGCTTTACTTTATTACAAATCTACATTTTAGTGTTATGAAATGTCAATATACGTGTATAGTAATTCCTTTAAATCTTTTTTGTAAAATGTACTCGTACTTGTATTTATAAAAAAAGTGAATCTTGTATATACGATAATAATCAATAATTAATAAAAAAAAATATTGACAAAATATTTTGATTAGGAACATAATGTATCCGCAGTGAATATTATAATGCACTGTAACTTAAATTAGTAAAAAAATTAAAGCAACAGGTAGTAAGAGAAATAAATGAACAGTAGGAGTTTAGGTAGAGGCGAAGTTCAACAGTCAGTGCTGTAAGGGCCGCCGAGGGGCGGAGCACAAAATAATGTATGGCTAATTGGCATCCGACTGAATGGTTCCAACGGGCAAAAAATAACTCGTTTTTAATCACCATTAGACCTTTGTGTTTGGAATTATCTTAATCGAATTTTAAAATATTAAATAGAAATCAAATGTGGAGCGAGTTCTTTTAATAAATATGGTAAGTAAAACAAAGAAGATAATGCAAACTCGAAGTCAAAACAACACAAATTAGTTCGCCGGAAACTCTTCCAAGATAGCAGATTGGATTTTGTTCCAAACTTGAAGACAATTAACGCCAACTAAATTATATGTTAACTGTAATACAAACAAATAAATTGAATGTTTTTATTTTATATATGTTTCTATGTTGTTTCTCAATAACACAAATACTCGTACTAAACGAACGGTGGAAAATTAAGATGTCAAATTGGACACTTGTTCAATATTCCTTCCTACATGGTACGAGTATACACATAAAAGAAAAGATTGTATGTCATACTGTAGTTTGGAATAAAATACTAATGTTGAGTTATTTAAATACCTATTCAGTATTTCTAATTTTACAGAGTCAAAGCTATAAGAAATCTGTTAAAAATATATTATCCGCATACAACTTATGCATGACGGCGTCAATCACTTTTCTCTAAAGAAGTCAATACAACCCTTTAAATTTGTTAAGGCATTTTATGTAACTTTTTAATGAAACATCTCTTGCATTTTAAATACAATGTTAGTAAGAGCGTCAAAAATGGTATTTATATATTTGATTAATACTTACTGGAAAGAAAATTAATAAATTATTTATGAAGTTTAGAAAATAATAACTAAGAAGGTGAATAATCTATAAGAATTGATTTTCACCTACAAATTATGACTTCATGGAAGACATCAAAGTTAAATACGATATTCTTTAAATATTTATAAGGGCATATAGCTGCAATGTATTGGTTAGATGTTCTTCAGTTTCCTTGTATATAACTTTATTCCCTTTATAGTGCATTCTTTCACCGATACATGCTCTAAGAAACTTCGTCATCTAATCTAACCGACTTAAGAATCGTAGAGTACTTCTAAGAATGCAGTGTCATTAAATATGTCGTGCGAGTGAAAGCAATTGAACATAAAAAAATATTCAATTTGTTTGGATACACGGACTTAACAGCTTATAAAACGAGTACATTATACATATATTCAATAAGAACGGATTCTTTTGAGAGAGAAAATTGAATAATAATTTGAATAATGAACATCCTTTAAATATTCTGAAATGAATAAAGAATTGTTTCTACGTATGATACGAATGACTGATAGGAGAAAGTTGAACGTTTGTCATAGTTTATTATAAGAGTATGTGCAAAATGCATACTGAATGAATGCATGTTATGGCATTATTTCATTCACATAAAATCACTGGGGGTTTCAATGAAAGAAGTGCTAGGTCCGCATACGATATAAATTCCACGACTGTTTTCCTATTTTAGGATTTCATTCAATTAATTGAGAAGTAAAAATAGTATTTACTTAATTTGTTATCTAATTTCATCATATAGGTCAAAATAACAAAAAAGTCAATTAGGATAACTAAAAAAATAGTTCATTAAAAGGGTAAGAATATTTACTTGCCTATTATTTAAAATATTGTGAATATTTTGTATATAGATGTATCATAGTCGTGAAATAATTTTAATAGTATATTCATTTTTGTATTACACATGGATTAGATTTGTTATTACCAAAGATAAATTTCGCCAAGAAAATGGACGCGGACCGTGGTCCTATGATTGGAAACTCATGTTTTAAGTCGTGGAATAATGTTACAAGAATGTAAAAATTTATGGTAAAAACAACTTTTGTGTGATATTTTCATTGCCTCTAAGTACGCTTTGGAATTTAAGCAAAGAATATATTTTCTTGTTTATTGCTTACACAGTTGTGTAATAACTCACATGGAAATATTATAGAAATATGTATTTTAATTACAAAATTTATTAAAAACTTGGATATTTTTCGTAAATATTCGTATAAAAAAACTTTTTTTTCTTACATTTACTTATTTTTTACGCCATCTAGTGACTAAAGATGTCATTCCAAGGGCGCTTATGTTTCATTATAACATCTCTCAAATAGTGTGAACTTAAAAATTCTTCTGAATGCCTTTATACTTCCAGGTTAACTACACTCCAGATGATGTTAAGTACCATACTTTTAATCGTAGGTCTAAATTGATCATATTTTTTGTATATCGTAGGAACATCGCTTGATTATTTAAATATCTTAAGCATTATTGGTTATTTGACAATTATGCCGTTTAAAAACCTTCATGAGATTTATAAGTTTCCATAATTAGAAAAAAATAGATCTGACAAAAAGTCATAGGTGTTCTTATACTCCTGAATACTAAGTGGAAACAATGCCTGGGTCATTCGAGGGGAAGATCACAACGCGGGGCTCAAACCAGAGACCTTCCCTACGGAAGTCTAGTCTGTCACCACGCGACTATGCACCTCTAATTATACTTAATAGGTTTGTTTTGAATTAAAGTAATAAAATATGTAATATTTAACTAATAAATTAACATCAAAATTATGTGGAGATGAGTTTGATGCAAATATATGTTATAGAAGGTTTTGATAAGAAAAAAATTGAGAAAGCACATTTTTCACCATTCATTTATATTATTTATTATTTCAAAATGAATATTTTAATGAAAATCCACTGAACTAACTTATGACGCCAATTCAGTTCAACGTGAGAAGTATTACAATATTCAGCTCTATTGAAATTTTATTATGTAGTCGAGAAATAATAATTTACAAACATGATATCGCATCACAAAGATATTTCTCTGCTTCGATTCGCCAACAGGAAGAGTTGTCAAGTGCAACGACTACCTTTAGCATTATCAATTGCATTTCACAATTGTAAGTATATATGCAGTGAAGATCTTAACCACAATACAAATTTCTTGAATTTGAAACATTTAATGATCTTATATATAATATATAACACATAAATATCCATAGGGTAAAACTGTATTTTGTTGTTAAACTTTAATTTGTAAAAAAAGTTTCAATACAACTTCTTACATATAGCTTTCTTTCTTCTTTCCCTCCACTTACCTTCTTGGCTGGGTATTATTATATTCTTTCTGTGTGCTGGTACAGGCTTTTCGGCCAATTTTTTTCCCAATAAGTTTTCGGAATTCGCCGTCATAATAATAATTAACTCGTTTATTGATAGTAAAATCAAAACAAAATGAGAAAAAAATTTTATGTTTTGCCATGACCTTCTGAATTATCCATAAGAGCTTTTTTTCCAAAGAATAGCAAAATATATTTGAGACAGAAAAGGAGAGTTTATCTGCGATTTGAAATCCTTCAGGAAAGAAACAATTATTCGTATTACTTATCTTTTACAATATATAAAATAAAACAAGAAATAGGTTTATTAGTAAATATGTAACCTAAAATTCCACATATATGTTATACGAGTAGCAATGGAAAAATACATTTGAGAGAGAAGCTATCAAATGCTTTGAGATTGAAGGGCGAGTCATGTCGCGTGGATGTCAATATTTTCAGCCAACACCCTTTTACATGTGAAGTATATACATAATTAAAGGAATGAAATGATAATAAATAAATGTTGATTTAATTATAAATGTAAACATTGTTAAATATATAAACGCATACACACACATAACTTCATATTAAATTTTGCATAAAGAGAGAAAAGTAAATAAGAGTCCAAAAATTAACAAAACAGAAAAATAAACTTGAAGACAATATTTTCGTTGAGAGTTAAATCACACGAACGGCTGCAGCTGCAGCCTTAGCATGCTTCTTCATTGTTTTAAAGGCATTACTGGTGTTATATGTTCTCAAATATGCCGAAACTGGTTGAATGTGGATTGCATATATATGCCCAAATGCAGCAAACACTGAATGCGAAATGGATCCGACTGCGGAAGATGTCTGCGGTGCCGGTGCTCGCCCACCGCAAGAGAAAGCAGCACTTAAGTTCTGACACCTCGGTTCATTACTCAAGGGAAAGAGACTAAATGAAATATGTACGTATTTTATGATGTAGTAAATAATAACTAGGAATATGACCAATATTCTGTGAATTTTGTTATTCAACATATCGCCACACAAAGCGTAAACTATTATATTTAATGTTTTTAGGTAACTTTAAAGGGTATTTTAAGATTTAATATAAGTGAAAATAACTGTTATAAAATGAAAGATATTTTATTTCTTTTTGAAATATAAACATTTCTTTTATATTAACGTACACTCGACTTGAGTCTATATTTTTTTTTGTTATCTCATTTTAATAAAAAAAATAATCATTGCCACAGTTTATACGCACGACTATATTAGATGTTAATTTCCAAAGTCCAAAAAAATAATAATACGTATATCATGCCAAACACCAACAACTTACAATAAGATAGCGAAGATATCAACACATTTTTTTAAAGAATAGAAATGACTGAAGCCATAGGTATCCTTAGACCTTCGAACACTAGGTGGAAAAAGTGCATGTGTCGTTCAAGGGGAGTAGCACAGCGCGGGGCTCGAACCGAAGACCTTCCGCACGGAAGTCCAATGCGTTACCTCGCGGCCATGCACCTCAAGTATTGGAATATTGGACAATCCAAGCTATCTTTAGTATCTGCGTGAAATTAAATTTTCTCTCCAATCTGGTGATGACAAAATCTTTTGCATACCGACGCATCAGGCATTATTCTATACATCATATTTTGCGGTTCACTCGGCTTGACTTTGGAACGATCTCCCTGGTTCAATCAGACGTGCTACACATCCTTATCGGTATTTAAAAATAAACTAAAAAAAAAGCATAATTATCTCAAAATATTCCTCTTCCTTAAATTGTATACAATTTCCACCCTTATCTCTTCCTTTGAACAAAGGGTACAAGAGTTCATTACATATTATTTTCAAAATAATGTAACTCCACGCAATTTCAAAGATATTTCAAATTTTGACAACTATAACCTAAAATAAAACAAAGTTTTACAAGTATAACCTAAAACAACACAAAGTTTGAAAAATATAACCTAAAACAAAACAAAATTTGACAACTGTAACCTAAAACAAAACAAAGATGACAAGCATAATTAGATTAATTTGTCAATCATAGAAATTTCGTACTTTTCTGTTTGACTTAAATCATTTATGATAAATACTCTCAAGTTGATTTGTTCAGTAAAATATGAAGAATTCATAGATGGTTGTTATTGCGACAGGAGTTTGAATACTTGGACTTGCAAGAGGAATGACTTGTTGCAAAGGTTTGTGTGAACTCTTGAGTGTGGTGTTTTTTTTATGATTATGTGCGGTATATTGTGGAATGAACGTTTTGGTCTGTCTGGAGTGATGAAGTAAATGTGAGCGGTTTGATTCGCGTGATGTATACATGTGTAGTTGAGTGTTACTGTTTGTCGGGTGGATGAGAGTGTGCAATGGGGCTTTATATATCATAATCAAAAGTCGGAAAAAAGTATCAATTTATTTTTTCATGTTAAATGCCCTCAGTGAGATACAGGCAAAAGTCTAGTTTACTGGGGACACGACAAATGAAAGGCAACAAACCCAGATCCATTTAAATTGTATGTTTAAATTGAATTGCCTGTTGTTTTTTCGCAAATTGTGTATATTTCTTGTCATGTGTAAAATAAATAAATTTAAAAAAAAGTGATATTGTGTACAGATTAATTCACTTAACATCTTCAAAATAAATGTCGCTCAGTAAAGATAAGAAGTAAAAAACATCAATTAAATTTATTTAACAAACTAGTCTAATTTCCTTTCGTCTATCCTTATGTTTATCATTTATTATTAATGTTTTTTGATTATCCACAATAGAGCGATCACAATTTACATCGTTTTAATGGAAAGGCGAACCGTAGAGTACAAGTGCATATATGTTAAATGCTAAATACCCTCCATTTTGTAGTTGTAGACTACTCACTAGACAAGGCCTGTGATGAATTGATCTCAAGTCTTTATGACAAATTTCATAAATGTATCCTATATATTAAAACACTGAAACGCCGCTGAAATATTCACACTCAGAATTCACATCTTCACACATTCCTAAATCCTAAGCTATCGTATACACAATGCAATTAAGAGTTTTTTTGTTCAGGTTTTCTCTTCACATGTAAAGCTTCAAAATTCACCATTATACTTCATGTTTGTTTAAAGCATCGTTTCTCTACCTATACTATAGATCGCGATCCCCAGGGAGGCTGCGATGAAATATAAGGAGGATTGTGAAAATAAAAATATATTACGTGTACAAAAGAAAAATAACACATTTTGCGATATTTATTTAAAATAAATACAAGTAAGTTTTTGCCATATTTATTAAAAAAATACAATTAAGTTTTTCGGATTTCGCAGTCTTAATTTTATTTTTATGTCTTTGGGGGGTTGCAAGGCACAAAAGTTGAGAAACAATGGTTAAATGTAAAGTGTTCTACATAAAATAATTGTATTTTTTACGGTTGATTTCTGATAACTGCAACATTCTTAAATTGAGATATGTGCAATCAATGTTTAATTTTATTTTCAAAAAGATTTAAATATTACATTTATAAAATTTTCCCCTTTTGTTTAACGAAACAGGTCTGCCACTTTAATGTCAATTTATTTTAAAGATATTTTTCCCATTTAAATGGAAGTAGTTATTTCAATATATAATTTATGATAAATTACCGTGTCTTTTTTATTGTTCTCACGTATCTTATTGAATAATGACACTTGTCAGTTTTATCAAATTAGGTGAATTACCTATTCTGAGACAGTTGACTTCAGGGAAACTACTTAGAATAAGTCATAAATAAACTCATTAATGGTATGTTTTAGAATATTTTACTTCTTTAGACTGTCAAATATAGCTTGCTTATATAGATTTGCAAATCGTAAATGAAATTATTTTCATGGATAACCAAATGGTCATTAAAAGAATGAGAGAAAATTTAAAATTAGACAGAGAGAGAGAGAGAGAGACGCGTTTCGATGCGAATGACCAGCATTATCCAATACCTTTTCACAATTTAATCGCCTCTCTCGGTGTTTTAAGTGCAATTAAAATGTTATAATTAAGATTGCAACACAAATTCTGAAAAATGGGCAGTTCACATTTAACAGACGACCACCTGGAATTATAATATATTTATTTTTTTATTTCCAATAATCTGTTTGACCTCACCAATGAAATCTTTCGGGTGAACTTATAATGATATGCTGATTTTCGATCCGAGAGCTTTTCAACAAGAACTAATATTCTGTTATCAACAATCAATTATATCCCCGAATAAACTTGATCCTTTTTATATGTATAAAAATAAGCAATATGAATTTATTTTAAACATTGATTTGAAAACTTTTTAACAGTATTTAATTAAATATGAGCTGATCTCTCGTTATCAAACTTTTAAATATACTCAATCTCATAATTTATTTTATTCATTTGTATGTCACCTATTCAAATTGGCGATTATTGAATATAAAACTTTGAAGAATATAGCCGGGAGGCAACATTACCTTTAGTCCCACTAATCGAGCCTTCGGGCTAAGGACTACTGGATTATACTCGCAGATCATCACCGCAAGTTTTGATCATTCTATAACACGTTAAGAGTCTACAACATTCGTACATGTCTATCATTTACAAATATTGTTACCAAACGACCTCTTACCAGACAGGTACAACCGGGAATCAAAACAGAAACCTGGTCTAGCGTCTTATCAACTAGGCCACATAGTTCGTCTCATCATATTGGTATTAACACGAAGGATGGATCTTGGTGTCTGCAAAATGTTGCTACCACTTGTGATCAGCAGCTGCCCTCCTTCAGTTGGTCTCAGATTGCGTCTCATCAGATTGCTAAATGGATTTCTGTTGCGAGTTGTTGACTAGTACATCATTCGTTAATAATTCTACATTAAGGAAAAGTAACCCTCCAAGATCAGTTAGTGCTGTCTAATGAAGCTCTGCAAATTCGTGACAAATGCGCCTTATCGAACAATCGTTGCCAAGTTATCATATGATCTAATGTGGAGTAGTATCACAATTATTGTTGTTTATATCTTATCT
The DNA here is from genome assembly GCA_949825065.1 of Odontocerum albicorne. Classification (NCBI taxonomy): domain Eukaryota; kingdom Metazoa; phylum Arthropoda; class Insecta; order Trichoptera; family Odontoceridae; genus Odontocerum; species Odontocerum albicorne. The sequence continues at coordinate 14,290,609 of OX463844.1, forward strand.
TTATATGGCACGCAGCATACAGCACATCTGCTATGTTGTCTTGGATTATGCATAATTTCATAACCAGTAGGTCGATTTCGGGTTAATTTCATTAAAAATTTTACCATTTTTTATTTCTTTATATGCGTATATGTTGAAGCTTCCATTTTGAAATCGTTAAGAATTATTTTTCAGACTTTAAAAAAATGTATGCATTTGGAGAGCTCATTTTATTTTGTCACAATGTTAAATTTTATGAAGTTTGTTTTTATGCACTATTATTATTTTAATATGACGCTAAACCAGTAACAATTAAAATTATATAAATCACTCATTTTCAAAGAAGACTATGATGTTCTTTTTTAATTTTTTTTATATTTAATTTTCCTTGTTTGAGCAAATCGACATATGTTATCTATTTACCTAAACTATATGTTGTATTTTTGTCGGAAAATATCGAAAAACTATAGATAATATTTTATCTTCCTAAATATCAAGCTGGTGAAATCGGTTTCATGTTGTGATCTACCTTTAAAAAAATTAATAAAACACCGTACAACGCTTCTGGATGTTTCCTAACGTTTTACGGGTAAATTTGTTTTTTTTTTTGCAAATAACATATGCGCCCGTATGTTAACAGTTCACTAATTTTCTGGAATGAATCTACTCAAGACTAATTAGTCAGCATAAAACTCAATTTCTTTAAAATGGCTATTTCTTGCTATTGTCATTAACCGCAATATTTTACATTTAATGTTAAATACATTGAATTCCAGTTTGTAATGAACCCATGATTAAAATTGCAAAAGTTTCCTAATTAAAACTGGTTTCATGACTTTTATTTCATGTCTTTGTATTTTATATTCCATCTTGTCAAGTAATAGAGAACTAACTTTTACTGAACAAAAACTATTATGAGTATTTTTTTTACATTTCGACTTGAACAAGGTGCGAAATTTATATTAAAGAAATTTTTATATAAATAATTTTATTGTTCTATATCTATATTACATAACATATAACACTTTCGTTAGGTTTATCAGTACAAAATGGTGGGTTTATTGTCATACGTGGCAATCTCTACCAATTGAAAGGTGTTAAAGAGGTAAAAAAACTAGACTGGAACCCTCTATATAAGAAGATCGGTTTCCAACAGGAATCGAAATCATAACCTCCGAGATGATAGGCAGGTGTCTTACCAATTAAGCCACGGAAAAGGTATTGCCAAGTTGCACAGTGTTTTAAAGTAATTATTTAATCTGTATTGTATTTTTCTATTTTAATCGTTCTCTGCTCAATGCGGCAGTAATTTGACAGATATAATTTTTATCTATGAACATTTCATAGATCGTTTTGATTAATTTCCCTTTGTCACGGAAGAAGTAATACTGTATTATTAACAAACGTTGCACGAATAACGTTTCTATCAAATATTAATTGAAGACTATTTATCACCAAATATAGATGTATATTATTAGTATTTGTTTGAAAATGTATATGTGGCTATTTTCTTTTATTTTTATAACAATTTATTTATTTAGTTAGGTCTAATAAATTAAATATTTCTCTTCAGTGGAAAATGCCAATATTCTCTAAAGTCTTAAAATTTCAATTTCAAGGGATACGATAGTGTAAAAAGTGAAGCTTTTTTATTTAAATTTAAAAATCTGAATATGTAGTATTCACATCTTATCACATATAACTGAGTTAAAGCTTGAAAATAATTTAATTAGTTTAGATAAATATGAAATAGAGTATTAGTTTTTTTGTTAAATAAAAAAAATATTAACTTAAATCTTCCATAGCATGTAACGGAAAATATAAAAACAGTTAATATTAATTTTATTTGAGTCATTTTGTTATTAGATATGTTTATAAGGATTTTCGTTAATTGAAAACTGGATGCTTAAAATAAGATGGAAAAAAACATGTATTGTAACATGCTTGTAAGATATATCACATATAACCATACACGTAAATTAATAAATAAATAATCGTTTTTTAATCAATATTAATCAATTAAGAATACCAAGGATACATTAATTTTTTATATCGATATGTTTCGGGTTTAAGGACATTACCATTAACGTGGACATTTCACAGGAGGAACTATATAATTTATTAAGAAACTCTGAAAATATTTTTTTTATTTATTTAATGGTTAAATGTCAACATTGTATGGAACTTTAAAATAAATAATAAAATTATACAATTTAAAATATTCCAGATTATTGTTCCTCGTGCTCTACTGAATTCGGTTAAGAACGAATCAACATTGTTTTGAATAATGTCTTAGAAGTAGGATACAAAACTTAAAAAATACTACATATCGGAAACTTGAAATGTTGCCTGACCGGATAATAGAAATATTGCCTATTCAAATTATGCATACTGCAAAAACACTTCCAATTTGTCTGTTATACTATAAATTTAATACCTGACAGCACAAGAAAGAGAAATTGTATCGGACGTACCCGAGCCAATGGGCTGTCTCGAGAGTTCCGTACAAGTGAAACGGTTCCAAAATCTGATAATAAAAAATATTTACGATCACTTTCGATCGTTTTTGTGCTGCCCACTAATTAACTTGTTCATACATTTACCTTGAATTGTGAATTATCCAATAGTTTCATTAATAAACTTAGAAGATTTTATAAATCCATTCACAAGTACAGTAGAAGAATTGTAATCAAGTTTTACGGGATTTTTAAAAAATATAAGCATGAAAAGTTCTTTGACGAATGAATGAGGTTTATAATGTAACTTATTATTTGTAAGTTGAAACAGTTGTAAGTTGAAAATACACTAAGATAATACACCTCATCAGTTGTAAGTTGAAAATAAAACCTAATGAATTCTCATGTATGCCCAATCGACTGAAAAAGGTCTAATCCAAGATTAAATCTCTAAAATTTTGCTACATTATTTTATTTTGCTACATTATTTGACAAGAAATATACACAATTTGCGAAAAAACAACAGGTAATTTGATTTGGGCATACACTTTTAATGGATCTGGGTTTGTTGCCTTTCATTTGTCGTATCTCCAGTAAACTAGGCTTTTGCCTGTATCTCACTGAGGATATTTAGCATGAAAAAATAAATCGATACTTCTTTCCGATTTTTGATTACACAAAAACCAAAACCCCGTTGCACGCTCTCACCAACCTGGCAAACAGTGACACTCAACTACAACTGGAAACATCTTGCGAAATTCAACTCCTCACACATCATCACTCCAGAAAGACCAAAAATATTCATCCCACAATATACCGCACACAATCACAAGAATAAAAATTAAAATTAAAACAAAAAATACACAGAAACACAAATACAAAAACAACCAAAATTAAAACAACAAGAAGAAACCCACACTCACGAACTCACACAAATCCTTTCCACTCGTCATTCATCCTGAAAGCCCAAGTACTCAAAATCCTGTCGCAATAACAACCACGCTCCGATCGACTGTCGAAATGGTTTTCCTACCTTTACCTTTATTGAAGTCGGCACGCCATTGTATGTAATGGGAGCCAAATAAGCATATTGCCTTTGGGCATAAGAGATTTTAACTCTAGGGATGGTGAACATTTCATTAGTTGCCATGCGTGTCATGTGTGTCTGCTGAGTCTGCATCTTCCCTTCCTCTCGATGGTAGTGCCAGAGAATGAATTTGAGATGTAAATTGGCTATAATAAGTTGATAATTCTTGTATGGCTACAATAAGTTGATAATTATTGTATGGGGATATGTAACAGTTTATTACTTGAATGTAACAAAACAACCTGGTGGGCTTATTACCAGGTGGCAATCTTTTCCAGCCAACTAGATAAAAGTAAATACAGGAAGTTACATGGTCGCAAGAAATATTACAATAATTTTTAATCTCCACAAAATACATGAACAATATACATATGAAAAGTAAAATATCATAAATCAAAGGAAAAGGAAGGGATGATGGAGAGGAAAGAAAAATCGAAGAGCAAATAGTTTGGCTAAACAAGATTTTATTGCACTTTTACATTTGAACCAATATAAACATGACGTCGAGTGATTGATTCTCGTTTCGCTAATATTACCTTGAACATTTTCAATCGGTGCCAGTCGAACTCGAACAAAGAGCTGCGTAATACCTTACACCTGTATTCTTGTTGCTATTAATATATTCTGTTCTCCTGTGCAGATATGCTCAGGGCTGTCCTATCTGTCGGTGTTCATATACATAGTTGTCTGGGGCCTACGAGCCTTTTAATCGAAACGTAATATTTACAACTATAAAGAATAAGGAAGGGGATTAAAATATCTCTAATAATAAATATTTCCTTGGTTTTAATGTTGCTTAAATATTATTTCTTACAATCCAAAGATCTGTTTACATGCAAGATTAGTACAACACGAATGTAAAGAGATAAGTGATGAGAATTCTGATTTGGTGCCTGTGCCTTGTCTAGGTGCCTGCTTATGGACATCTTGGAAATCACCAGTAAGGTAACAAAAGAAATGGCAGGATGACATTCATCAAATCAACAGCCATGTGAAACTGGATATGGCAGCTTGTACGAGAGGGTAGGGGCGGCTGGTATGGGAGGCACAAGACCTGAAGTGAAATGATACAGAATAATGATTATTATAAAATCATGTTATAAACTATATACTTCATGTTATGTCTCTCTTTCCATTTTATTCACATTATTTCTGAAACAATATGAATAAATGTTATACATTGGTTTTATAATTTTTTAAAAGAAAACAATACATAAATGCATGATAAAAAAATACAAAAAATGCAATAGGTAGGAGCAAGGATTTAAAAAAAATTTAATCAAATAATCTAAGGCATTTGAAGATCTGAAGGTGGCCCTAAACACTTGTGGCAAAAAACTATTCTTATGCAAAGCTGCGTTATTACGTTGCAACTTTATTTTTTCCCATAACTGCAATGAGTGGGTAGTTGATATACGAATATAATAGCGCTCGATCTTGTGCACTGAAATGGAATATTATTTTTGTCTTTTATCCTTGAAACGACTCCAAAATATTTTATTACCGTAAATATACAATCAATAATGTCAAACATGAACCTTAAAGTCAACTTCTTTAACATGTACTGTTAATAAATTTTATCAAGTTTTATTTGATAAAATATACAATCTTATTCAGTACAGCTAGTTCTTAGATCATTTTACTTTTCATGAAAACTGGAAGATTAATTAAGACTTAGATACGAAAATATTTATTTTACGGTATGTCATATTCAATTAATGTCATTTTACACATGTTTCTACTTTTATTATTAATTAGTTCTACTGGATTTCATGTGCATAGTTTAAAAGTGAAGTTTCACTAAGTAAGCGAGCGAACAAAGTTTCACTGGATAAGCGAGTGAACGAATTTTAGCTTTTAGTCAATTAATTTTATTTATTGATATGATTTCTCAACCCTTTTTTCGGATTGTGAGTCATCATTGCAGTCTAGCAAAGAGAATATTAGTTCAGAACAACGATAAATCGCGCTCCTGTAGATCTGTTATTTATCAAAATTACGAAAGTTAAGACAGTAAACGGGAACAAACAAATGTCCTGAATATTCATTCACCATAAGAAAACGGTTACGGTGGAGTTGAATCGTCTGAGCGTCCAATTTAACTTTTTTTGGTTTACTCGCTCATCCATTCAAAATGCAATAAAAATTTATGAACTTTTTTCCTATCGAGTCTAATTGATCACAGTCAAACTTTATAGTGCTTTCTAGGTCTTGTTTCAAGAATATTTGAAGCAAAAAATATTTTCTTCGTACCGATATCAGATCAATTTGCTTTCTAAGTTTAACAAGTTTTATTTTCTGATTTAACATTCGCCACTTCTTTCATTACACTGCCCACATTTAGATCATTGCTTTAAATTTATATATTAAATTACTCAATAAATTTAAAAAAAAGTTGAATCAGATTAAAACATTCAAACTTGTGGGCTCAAATATGAAAATATTTACCAAACTGCAACAAGTCGCATAAAAAATGATCTCAATATCATTATATAATTTTAACGAAAGGTGCAGTTAGCTTTAATATATTAGCCTTGTGTATACTAGTATTTAAAGATATATAACCCGTTTTTTACATGATCTATTTTGCTGTTTATTTATCTGAAACAGCATGTGCTCAACAAGTTTATCTGAATTAAAAAAATATATCGTTCATCCTAGTTATATTCACAGAGAAAAATAATAGTTTTTATGATTTATTATCAATATTAGACCAGATATAACTAACTGAAAAAATAAATTAAATTTTAAGGAGCGCAATTTAATGCTTATCAATCACGTAAAAACTAACAACAATATTTTTTCAGTCATAGTTCAGTAGAAAAGCTTTTTTAAATAAAAATAATTCATACTTATATCATCCTAAAATAAAATCATATTAATTATCATATTAGCTTTTTATTTATTATATGTGACATCATTCGTTGGGTTCACTTGTGTATGTTTTTTTTGTTATTTTAATAAGAAAAATAAACTACAAATAAACGTGTTGATTTTATCAGTGTTTTTTTCTTCTCGATCTTATGAATTTCCACGGCTGGTGCAACTCTTTAAAGGCACCCGCACCCACTCGTAAAGTGTAGAATTGATGTGCCAGTAACTCCAGATGAGCGTGAATTTTTGATCGCCTTCAGACATTTTATTGACGCGAGGATTATCTAATTAAATGAAATCGCCTCGTAAAAATGGACAGTGCACCGACCCAATAAACGTCCTTGGTCCTCGATTAGATCTTTCTCGCTAATCTTTTTAGCCGGACTCCACAACAGAATTTCGTATTATTTTACGACTTTAGGTAGCTATGGAAAAGGGATTTAATCGTGTTAATCCTTGTAATCTTTATTTTTTGGGAGTCAATTTAGTTATTCAAAATAACGTCACACCATAGATCAACGTCCACCCCTATTTTGAAAGTGTTTTAGTTATTGGAAGGTTATTTGTTCCAACAAATGTTCATTCTTTCTTAATATGTGTATACCTGTTAATGATCCAATGAAGATTTAAAACTCATATTGTAACTTATGAAAGGTTATTTGTTCTAACAAGTATTTATTCGAACCTAATATACCTGTTATTAGAACAAATTAAGCTTTAAAGCTCATATTGTTTAAGTAACTTATGAAAGTTTATTTGTTTTTAAAAGTGTTCATTCTTACGTAATATACCTTTTAATAGAGCAAATAAAGTTTTAATAATTAATATAGTGTAAGTAACTTATGCCTTTAAATCTGAGATTTAATTTTTTTGCCAATTTGTATATATGTTATACTAAGATTTAAAATCAAAATAAACCGTACCAATCATAAAACTTATGTTTTGAAAAATAAATATTTTTTTTGTAATATGATTATTATTTTATTTTGTAACTATTATTTATTAAACACATCACACACTAAAATATGATTTATTAAACACATCTTTAGTAGAATATTAGTATGGCTTTGTTAATTTAATAATTAATAGATTATTTAACATTAATTAAAAAGACAATAGGATGTATTTCATGGATCGACTGATTGATATTGAATATATTGAATTTCACACACCCAAAAATAATCTTGAGGTATCGCAAGGTTCAATATAAATGTAATGTATCGTTCTATATAAATGTAGTGTACCGGTCAATATAAATATAGTGTACCGTTCAATATAAATGCGAAAAACTAGAAAACTTTTCTCCTAACACGTAAGTCACAGTTTCTTGATTAAATTCCTGAAATTTCTAACCATAAATAAAAATTTCATATAAAAAAAATCGTTGAACCAAAATGAGGTCGCATGAATTACTTGGAACTCGTCGGGTTCATTGTTTAATTTATACGTCTTGCCCTTAATTTAAATAGAAAACCATGTCATGTGCTTTCCTTTCCTAAGTATTTGTTGCTTTGTTATATTTGATTGACCATTTTTATTTGAAATAAAAAGCTCTTCTTATGATACCACCTAACTGGAAATTAATATAAATTTATCCTTTTGCAGGTACGTTCCTATCGTCTTTAATAAGAATAAATTAAACTGAAAGCGGGTGGAAATTGTGAGTATATTTTTACATATGATTTTAGTACAATTTTTTAATTTTTTTAAATAAAAAAATTAAAGGTTCTTAATTAAATAATGATAAGAAGCTCTTAATTAAATAATGATAGAAACTCCCTTGAATTTTTTTCTCCACTTTTTATCAATATTATAATATTTTTCAAAAAGAATTATTAGAACACATATCTCATTGTTTTTTTTAATACAAAAAATAAAGGCGTAGTAAAAAAAAATTAAAACGCCAAGTGAAACAAACAAAATGTTTTACTTAGTGCAACACTCTTTGTAGGCTAACTGGATATGTGAAGACTTTTATTTTTACAATATAAATGCACATTGTTAGTAGTATTTTGTAAATCTTTAGCAATTTTTCTGCTACGCCAATAGTATTTTTAAATGCGTCTGTCTTCATTTTTATTTCTAGAGCAGCATCGAGAATCTCATATTCTTATATAAACTATTATTATAGTTTTCCGCCATCCTTTCCAATCTTCATTGCCTTCTTCTACCCATCGATGACTGTGTTAAATTAGTATTTGTGTTGTATTTTTTAATTTTTTTAGATATCGTATGTTTTTTTTTCTCTACACGAAAAATGTAAATTCTTTACTTTCAACTCAAAACTGTTTAAAACAATTATATAGTTTAGTTTAGTTGGAAGAGATTGCTTCTTGATAATAAAACCGTATTGTACACTGTAAAATAAAGACCTTTTCAATTTATATTTCTTTAATTTATTTATATATGTCTAGAAATTTTATAAATAAATAATTTGTGAAAAAACAACAAGTAATTTAATATGGACACACAATTTTTATGGATCTGAGTCTGTTGCCTTTCATTTGTCGTATCCCCAGTAAACTAGGCTATTGCCTGTATCTTACAGAGGACAATAAATATATTCTTTAATAAATTCATTCTATAAATGTATTCTTAATGCACATATTTACAATTTAAAATATGGTCGCGCACGTACTTTCTGCTTTCCGTTCAAGACGGGGCAAAATCCATTTTACACAATTACTTTGTGTGAAATGGATTCCACGCAATCTGACAAAATCAATTTCCTCCACGTGTATTTGCTCAGCGGCTGCAATGTAGATACTGCGGAGATCAGAAGGTATAATTGGCACAATGGTAGTCTTCTATGGCACGGATTAAAGTGATTAACGATTATACGCTTTCCAATAGTCCCCGTATATTAAACTCGATTCAACAAACATGCGGACATATTCTTGGTAATTTATCGACATACAAAACAACGCCTCTTCTATATATTTTTTTGGTTTCTGTGGTAGATATGTATGTCACGCTTTCGTTTCGGTGATTGTTTTGCATTTATACCTTTTATAATTTATAAATACGGGACCCAAAACAAAAAAATACTGTGATGACAGTTATTAGTGATTTATTTCAATGATAAATCTCAACCGAAATGTGTTTGCGGGTCAGACGTCCTTAATGACTCTCTGATTATTTTATAACTTGTAATTAAATAGTAAAAAGTATAGATTTATTGCGATTTCATCGAGTATCCCATATTTATTCCCTCCAAACAAAAGTTTTTATGCCGCTCGGAATATATTATAAAACGCGTATTGTAAAATTGAATTTGAAATTAATTAATGCGATGGTTAAATCATTTATATACCAGTCTGGTTTACGATGTTAGTTACAATGTTGTTCCTCGTCACAATAGTGAGAATTAAAAAAAAATGTCTAATATTTCTCTATCACGAATATATTATTTTTAATACACAACTTTGAAATTAGTTACAGCTTCCATTTTTGTTCCGTTAGAATTACCTTATAGACGAAGTACTCGTAGTTATGCAATAATCTTTATCAATTCACTGACGACTTCCGTGGTCTAGTTGGTAAGTTGGTAAGACGCCTGTTTTCACTTTTTTTTTTAAATATTCCATTTTAGTTTTTACTTCAGGCTTCTCAAACATATTTCTGTTTAGTTGGAAGAGATTGTCAATTAGTTATAAGTCTGCCAGGTTGTACTGAATACAACGATACGATACATATAATGTTTTTGTATGAGAATATTGAAACCATTAAAATATTTTTTTTTGCTTGACCAATTTCATGTACAAATATAAATAAAATATTTATGTTCATGCACTATGGTAATCAACCAGTTAATCGAAATTAATGGAGAAGAAGTGGTATTTTGAGGGATAAGTAGAAGGAAACAGTTTCAGAATTTAAGGAAAAGGTAATAATGAGTAAAGGAAACAGCATAACATATATAACGTGTATGTGAGAAAGACGTGTGGGTATCAACAGGGTAAATACTATATTTGTAGATAACAAGATGTGAGCTCTATTCTCTGTTTCCCCAAAAGTGACTTGGTATTATGGTATATGTATGTAAAGAGATTTTTATACAATAATATAAATAAAAGTTTTACAATATTAACTATTCCCCTCCCCTTCCTATTTCTTACTAATTGAACTTGTTTGTTCTTTCTTTTATGTGTTATTTTTTTCATTGCGATTAGGTGACCTTGTTCTTATTGTTAAATTGATTTTTTTATATTTATCCCGTATATTTTTATTAGCTTTCGGGAAACAGACAAGTTTTTGTTTCAGAAACTACTTAAATATAAATACGAATATAACTCATTTTACGCATATTTTTGGGTCCCTTCGGAAATCGACCTCGAAGCTCGAGGGTGGAAAATCATATTACTCACTAGGCCACAAGAGTTATATAAGTGAAAGCTTCCTGTCATAATTCGCGTGAGTTGCAGCACTCAATAAGGAACTAGTCATCTATTTAACTTTGTTAGCGTGCTCGCTACCACTCAACAGTTCTAGTCATTACGCGCTTCTTCAAACTTTCCAAGTTGTCATGTAATATTTAGGGACATGTCCGAAATATGACAGAATTCTCTTTTTGTATGTCATTGACAGTCTTTCTTAAACCTGTAGATCCTAACGGAAGGACATATTGGTGCGTCTTCTAGTCCTTGGGATATGAATAAAAGAGGCATATATGTGTGTCGCGTTACGAAAATATCTGATGATCTCTCATCTCTGCCTACCCTAACACGGAAACAGCGTGATGAATTAAAATATAGAAAATGCGAAAAAAAAGTTATTAAAAAAAAACTACTCATGTACGAGTATTTAAAACTAATTAATCACTTTCATATTACGAATATGTTACATTTTTCACGTAAGCACACTTGTGAATATTAACAAAACTTCAATAAAAACTAACAAACATAATAAAATTCACACAACGCATGTCTGAATTAACTTCCTCGTCTATTACTTTTGATGCTAGCTAAAATTAGTGACTATTTAAATAGGTTATCCATGTGTTAAATGGATGTGCATGCATAGATTTCGTTTTCGTTCATATGATTAATATGCCATACAAACGCAACAATCCTGTCACGCTAGTCGCTCGTTGGAATAGTAAAAACAACATATTTTTCATTGCAATGCTATTCTTTTTAAGTGCCTTTGAAAACCTGTATTATCGTCACAGCATTGGTTCATATGGTACTGTGTATGTATGTGTTGCTTCTAAGATAAAGACTGAGAAATGTATCATTTGAGATAATAAACAGCCTTTTTGGTTTTATATGAATAAATAGGTTTTATTAGATATACACTCAATTATTTATTTTTAATTAACGATGCATAAATTGAAATATCTTTGTTTAAAACCTATGGAAAATTATTTATAATTGTATTAAAAGTATATTTTTCTATAATGGACAAAAGTTCGCTATGAAATATATTAAGACTTTTTTCAGCATTAACATTTCACAATCATTGGAAAACGTATGAAAATCTTATTCCTCTCCATGAAATTTTTATAAAACTATCAATACTCCACAAATTCGTTTCTCTATATTAAACAGAACGCGAGAAGGACGCGTTATATTATTTGACACACGCATGCAAACAAAACAGTGATGCATTTAAGTACATAGAAAGAAAGAGAGCGAATCTTGAAGATCGTGTCTCAGATATTACCGATGTGGTGGATGGCGTTTCAATACTGTGGCCGATACTCATGTTCGCATTATCAGCAACACACACCCGCCGCTAGTATTTATGACAAACTGGTTGCATCTTCCCTATTTGTGAGTCTGCCTTACGACGAAGCTTTCTGGTTCTTGCGACAACCGGTCCCAACCATCGGCGGGAGATTAGCCAACTGAGGGCAAAACTGCCGAGGCAATACGAACAGAAATTGACAATTCAGTTTATTTCTATATTTTTTATACATGATATATACTCGTGTATATATATATATATATATATATATATATATATATATATATATATATATATATATATATATATATATATATATATATATATATATATATATATATATATATATATATATATATATATACTATATATATATATATATATATATATATATATATATATATATATATATATATATATATATATATATATATATATATATATATATATATCTTTTTTTATAGTTTTAAATAACCCTTAGCAGAAATAAAACCACAACCTCTTTAAAAAACTGGTTTATTATCGAAATAGAACCCACCTCCAGACTGGAAGACAGGCGTCTTACCGAATAAGCCACAAAAGCTTATGTTAGTAAAGAAAACCATCTCGGAATGAAAGCCAGTCATGGTCCTTAAAAGAAAACAACAATCATATAATACAATTTACTGATAATGATTTGTTTTTTCTTCTTTCTAACACTTACTACTCGACTGAAAAATTATTTATGTCATTCTAATGCATATTCTTTTCAGTTATTAGTCTTTTCATAAAAACAACTTATCGATGGCTCTGCTAACTATTAGAGAGAAACGACTGTCGACGCGCTACGTCAGTGCAAAATTTAATTTCTTCGCATTCGTCAAAACGATCGACGTTTATTATTTTTATCGACTCTTAGAGAATGCACTTTTTACCGACCCTCCTAGAACAAGATTGTTTTTGCTTTAGATATAGGGTTTACCGATGGAAAAGTTGTAAGAAAAAATGCCCACCTAGTTAACCTACACGTCTTATAAATTATTTTTATCTATTTGATAGTCTTCTATATACTCATGAGATAACGCAGTCGTTTCGTTTTAAATTGAAAACCTATTTTATCGCCAACAATATATATTGAACCTTGATTTTTATTTCAAACAATATTAAAACGACGTTTTTTACATTGACACACTTGTCGTTGATCTAAGAGACATTTTAATAGCTTTCGACTATTTTTCTTTATGAAAAAACGTTGATAAATCATATTTGAAAATGCAAATTTTATGAGTTGAGCACCTTTTGATAGCTTTTCTCTCAAATGCATTTTCTGTTCCATAGCCTTACCCACCTTATAAAATGGTTTTATGGACTTTATAAAATGAACCAGTGAAACAGTATGGATTTAATAAAACAGTATGGACTTTATAAAAAGAGTCAAAAGAGCGAGCACATATTTATGAACAAATAAAAAAATATAATTTTTTTTTTATCAAGGAAATTGAATCGATTGTATTCCAATCGAATTATCTTTTAAAATGTAAAACATCAGTGGACATTTTCCTGTAGCAAGTTTTTCTTTAGAAAAAAACCCATAAATTTATCCTATCTTGATACTATTGTAATCACTATCGGACCTCAAAGAATAAAGGATCCTAGCAGAACTGGAATTGTTGTTTCTATGAGCTTTATAAATACCAGAATGTCTAGTTTTTCTACAAAACCTCTGAGAACCGAGTTTGCTGCTCACTTGTACCCACTAAAACCATCCCGTATTTCAATCATGCCATATTCGTTTATTAAAATTAAAAATGTTAAAATTCATGTACGAGTATTATTCATTCAGAGATGCTCCTTTTCACAAAAATGTTGTTACAGTAATATCTTTAAATATACAAATTCTATTAAATTTTATTGTATTTTATTAAACTTTCGTTGTATATCATACAGTACAACCTGGCAGTTTAAGTGTCGTGTATCAATGTCTTTCAAATACTCAGAAAGACTTTAAAGAGATCTGAAAGGAAAATCAGACTGGAAGCCTTCTAAAAAATCGGGAATTAGCGGGAATCTCACCCGCAATCCCCAAGTCTGGTTGGTAGACAGGCGTCTACCGACTATGCCTGGGGGTTGCGGACCAACTAGGCCACGGAGTAAAATATTAAATATGTTAGAGTTAAATTAAAACCTCAACTTATTTTTTACGTTATATTTAAATAAATTTCCAGATTTGTAAGGCAAATATTTAATTAATTGTTTATGAAATAATGATATGTACGAATGATAGAAAAATTAATGTATGATGATTTTTACTTTTATTTTTATATAATAACAAAACATCTCTGACATTATCAAACTTTATATTTAAATACTACATTTGCCTTTTATTAAATCATTGTGATAACTTTTATTTTAGGGGGAGAATACTTTATCCAAAAAAATTACGACTTATAAAAGACAGAAAAAAATACTACAGGCAATATCAGAATTAAAACATAAATGATTTTATCTCATTGGTAAAAATACATTTGATTGGCAGGAACATTTTCAAATGACAAAATACATCAATCAGTTATGAAAGATAAAATTGTACGAGAGAAAGTTACAAATACATATGAAATGGCTTTATTGATTTGCCACTTAGATAATGAAACTGATGATATATACATACATTGAAAGTGATTTCATAACAAAAGTTCAATGTGTAAAAAAATATGGGTCCGTCTTTCAATTAAAAAAGTTAAAAAAATAATTAAATAAATAATATATATTAGTTGTGAGTCTTTTAATAAAATAGCTGTTTATTCACTAAATTATATTTGGTGGGAAAAAAGTTGTAAAATCTATTCAGGGTCGGTACTAAGGATTGTGTTTTCAGAATTTAAATAAATCGAGCTAAAATTAAAAAAAATACACTTTCGTATAAATTTATTTTCATTCGTTATTATGCACTTTTTACATGGAAACAATTCTAGATGAATTACTTATCGTTAAAACTGGTCGATGTAAGTAAAGACTTATTAGATATAGAGAAGTCATACTTAAATCATCTATGTATTTACATATTAATATGAACTTTGTCAAACTTGATTTGATATTAGGATTTTCGAGAGAAAATGCAAAATACCCTAAATTTATTAATTTTGAGTATCCGCGGTTAAATAAGAACGTAACAATTCTGATATTTAACTTCTTATTTTTGGCAAGGATTAAAAACATTGTAGTGAAATAATGTTAAGAATACAGTTTTGTAATATTGATATTGAACACTTTATTGTATGTTTCGAAAATTAATTTAATCTTCAACCGCTTCTAGGTTGTTTGTGTGCACTGCGTATATTGCACATAAAGACGTGCCCGCTCTTGAGTAACTCTCTTTATAATGTTAAGAAAAACAGCTTATCTCATAAGGTCATCTCTAACATCACCCCTTTTGGAGAAGGCAAAAAGAACGGTTGTCTATTTTTCCTTATCTTGACAGTCTTTTTCACTTCAGTCATATTCAAACACATCACGTAGGCTATCATAGTTCAATTTCCTTTACTTTTATTTTTATCTGAAACTACGAGTATTGACTAATCGATTGAAATTGTGCAAGTGTTCTTTTACCTTAGATTGATCATTTATCTTAATATTAATTTGATAATCAAATAATTTCAATTTAAAATTTTTATGAAGTTTATAGTTACAATATTCATAAATAGTATTCTTAATTATAAATGTCAGCTTTTCATTGAGCCACAATTATTGTTTTAGATACATTTAATTTATTATTGTTTTTACACCAGAAATAAAAACATACTATATATAAAAAACGCAATGTATACAAGTATATTATGTGTATGCTTTTTCTAAGTTTTTGAAATTGGTATCTGATTCCATTATTTCTGATGAGAACTCTACAATACTTTATATTTCTGCCACTGTTAACCTGTTAATTATAACAAATCGTATTTATTATTATTATTACTTTTTTTACGACTTCAATGGCCTGATTTGTCAGATGATTGATTTCCACTCGGGAGTTTCGGATTCCATTCCCGATTTTGTTTTTTATTTTATAGGTACCATTCTGGTAAAAAAGTTCGTCTAGTATTAATACTCATATACACTAGACTTGTGCAAGACCTGTTTTTTTCACATACTGTAGTATTCTTGACATGTGTGAATATTAATAACGAGTTCGAAAATGTTCCGAACCCAAAGGATCTATTCATGGGATGGAAGAAAATGTTATCTCCGGCCTTCGATGTGTCTGAAACAATAATTCAGATATATTGAAGGGTACCATACGAATGAGAAAATGTTATTATTATGTCCGCAAATAGTTGTATTGTATTACACTTTCGTTGTTAACAGTACAATCGGGTGTGTTGGGTGGAAGACATTGCCAAATGGCCGGAAACTTAATCAAGATATAAGCGAAAATCAACTGAAACTCCTTTAAAAAATGGGTGCCCATGGGAATTGAACTTGCAATCCTCGGTTGAGAGACAATCATCTTATTATCAATGCCGCAGAGGATTATTGACTCATTGTATACTTATATAAAATATTTGAATAAAAATTGTTAACTATCTGTTAATTTTTTCTTTTCAATCTTCGTAAAATGACTTCAGTTTTTTACAAATCGGCGCCATTCAGTCTACTGTTAAAATATTTATTTTTACAAAGATACTATTACTGTTAGTTTTGCACTGTTACGATTATCGCGTTTTTGACATCAAAGTTATCTCCAGATTACTAAGAAATGTTTTACATAATATATGAATAGTGAAAGAAATATCTAAATAATTAATCGTAGTGTATGGATACGTAATAGCAATACCAATACAGTTGAGGAATGCCAAGAGAGGACGGCAGAAATTTAAAAGGAATACATTAAAATTAATGGTAAATCCTCACATTAGAGTCTCAGTTCACGATGGGCTCCGTACATCAGAGGCGGATAGGCACCGCTTTATGTCTGACTTTGATTAGCTTTTTTATACCCACTTCCTTATTAGATAAATTCCAGGATATAAATATTTCATTTTATGTATATCAAGTCTTAGAACAATCAAACCAATACTTCGCATGGAAAAGTGGAAGATTAGTAATGGTTCCAGGTAATATCCTGTGACAATAAAGAAATACATTTATTTTTAATTCACTGAATAAAAAAATTAACAGTCTCCCTATCTTTGCACTCAACTTAAATATATTTCTTTTGTAATATTTTTAAGATTAAAAACACAAAAGTGGGTTCGAGTCCCGAGCTGGAGAGCGGTTTTGAGGAAAGTTTGCTCTCTAAATGGCACTGTATAAATTGTCCTTTAATTATTTTTAACTGAAATAATTATACGATAAGGTAGGTAATTCCTCGTGATCGACTATTATTATCAGCCCTCTTGTGAATAAAAAACGCCTGTTCATGTTCTAGTTTTTTTTTATAAGTAGTTGCACTTCAGCTACTACACAATATTGACAGATCAATGGTAATTCAAATATCCAATGGCAGAGAGATTCAAGTTCCATGACGATGGGCAGGTTTAATTTGCTGTAGCCCTTCTTTAAACAAATTTTATTTAGTCATATTGTCAATAAATAAAACAAGTTAATCAATATTAATAATAGTTAGAAGTATTTTTCACTGATTTAATTTGAAAACAGTTCCTTAATTTAGAGACTATCAAATTTGAACTACGCACGGAAAAAAAAACACAGCATTTAAATTATGTGAATGTCTCATGATTGTTTTTGAATAAGTGAATGAATACGTTGGTAACGGAATCTCATTGATATTGTACTAAAATCAGCTGACAGAGAATATGTCACGATAATATTATCCCCGAGGGTGTTTTTTGACCGTTACTCAGGTTTGTCCGCTCCTGCAGAGTTCTCGGGCTTAATCATCGTGCTTGACTCATTAGCGCGGGCTATGGCGGCCTCTAAACTCCCAAATTTATTACGGCTACAGTCCGGGTTATCGCGGTTGAGGCAGCCAAATTCTAACATTAATATTTGGTCGTCGTAACTTTTGTATAATTTAAACATTATCATCAATGCATTCCACGGCATCTGTTTCCGCGTGTGGTACAGTGGCGTCTAAAAAGGGAATCCCTAGAATTTGGCATCGGTTATAGCAATAGTTTTGCCTATCATGTACTCGTATTTCATTCCTTTTTACACGACAAAATAATCTATCTCCCCAGTAATGAAATATACAATCTAGAATGTGACATAATCATCAACGAATACTATAAAATTAGTTTCGTATCACGGTTAAAACTTAACTTCTACTTGAAATTGTCTGAGTTAAGGTTTTGATATTTTATTGTCTGTAGTATCATTTACGTTATATCCAAATATATCTAAAAGTAACATTTTATAAAACCTGGCGAGTTTATTTCCATGTGGCAATATCTTCCAACCAACCAGAAAGATGTTTTTTATAGGCCCTAAGTGTTAACCAGACTGGACTCCTATTTTAAAAATCTGGGTTCCAGCGGGGATCGAACCCGCAACCTCCGGATCGGCAGATAAGTGTCTTACCACCAGGTCACGGAGGTCGTTTATGTTATATCCAAATATATAATATAAATATATAATCAAAAAATATAATTTATGTTCTTTTCAATTCCATTCCTGTATCTATTGTCGATGATGTTAATTCTTTAAAACCATTAAGAATGTTTGCATGTCACTTGTGCTTTATCTTTTAAATAAACACGTTGGTTAATAAATCATCATTTGAGTTTTAAGTTGACAGAAATATACTTTCAAATTTACGCAGCTAAATTAAATGTCTATTGAAATATATGGGTTTTGGAGAAAGTCAACAATTGTGTGTTTTTAATCTGTAGGCATTCAGAACCATTTTAAGATAAATATATTTCTGCAAACGTGAGAATTCGACGACCTCCATGGCCTAGTTAGAAATACTTGCCTGTTTGTATACCGAGATATTGCGGGTTCGATTCCAGATAGTACCATTTTTTTAAAGGGTTTCCATTCAGGTTTTTATTTAAGGCATATTTTTAATTTTTATAGTTGTTTAAAAGAGGTTAGCACATAGCAATGAACTCACCAGATGATACTATATACAACGAAAATATAATATAATACAATACATATAAAGTACGTGGAAAACATATAAAACGAAAAAACGTTTTAAAGTCTCAGTGTAATAAAAAGTATAAATACAGACCTTTTTGACTCAATGTAAATGAAACTGAAATAAAATAATTGTACAAGTCTTTTAATTTTTTTAATCCTAATCTAATAAAATAATAATAAAAAGATTTTTTTATCAAGTATGTTTTATTTTCAGTAAAATTATCTTAAACACGGTGTCCGTTTAATTCAAATAAAATAATACGAAATATAAAGTTGATGAAAACGGTTGATGAAATTATATTTATGATAAAAATCATACTTCAGAGACTGATCATATATCTTGATTTTGCTGTAATCCTGCTCATCTTAATTTAACAGCCTCTCTGTAAAACTTGGTTATGTACGTAGTATTTACTTTATCGGATTAATCCAACATAATATGTATGTACAAATTAAATTTTAAGGTTCCACATCCACTTTGAACGAGTATTTTACTACAAACATTTACAAGTCGCATACCTAATAATGATCAAATCACGGTTGTCAATTTAAAAATCGTAAAAAGTTTCTTTTTAAGGTCCTCGTTGTTTGAACAAAACAACGTTTTAAGGTATTTTTTTATTTTGTGAAGAGAAACCTGATACTCGTGGACTTGTTGCAGTTAGGGCACAAAAGCTTACATCGTGCTTTTTTTTACTAAATGGTTCAAACGGACCGCCAATTTTTCTGATGCGATCGGTAGAAAACCCATCATGCAATGTTATTACATAAAATAAAAGAGTATGTATTTTAAAATTTTTTTTTTTCAAATCTAAGGGAGTTACTGTACGGAAAATAAAAATTGGGAACGTATGCATACAATTCTGAAAAATTTGTGTGCTTTTTCAATCGATATATTATTTTATATTTTGTAATACATTCATATATTTATTCATTTATTAGGAAACTCTTATTAAAAGGTTTTTATATTTACAAAAATATTATTTATTTCTCAAAAGTAAAAAATTATATTATGCTTATTAGAAAAATGTTATTAAAGAGTTTTTATAGTTTTTTTGATCTGCTTGTATGTTGTTAAATTCAATTCGTAAATATTTTTTGGTTTTCAAACAAAAAAGAAAATTTTGAGATCGTTAACAATCACAATATGAAATAAAAATATAAAAAAAAATACTTAAGCATTTTATTCCTTTCTCTACAAGAATCCTTCGAGATATCCATGAGAACAAGGAAAGGTTATATCCAACCTTTATCATAAACATTACAATGAGGTATTTTAAGTTTGTGCCTGCATTTTTTTTTCTATATTACTCGTAAGTATTTGTTTTGTTTATATATTTGGATGCACGTTATAATATATTTGTTTATTGATATTTATTTTTAAGAGCAAACATTTTTTTAAATTAGTTTTTTAATAAATAAAACACTCAGTTTAAAAAATCTTGTTTGAAAATGAGACAGATATCTTTTCGACGTTTAGAATAGTAAAATTCTATCGTCGGTTGCATAATAAACTTTGAGTTGTTATAAATATAGGTTTTGGGGATATTTCTAAAGATAATGCTGTTGCATTTAAAACATATCTGTTTAAATGGATTTCACAGCGATAAAACTTGTGACAGTTAATTTATTCAATACAGTTTGAATAAATTCGTCTCATTTTTCCAAAAAATCTTTGTGTCAATCAATACATACCAGTTGGTTTCATATGTTGCTTACAATATACCAGAGCCATATTTAAGGATATGTCATTTGGAAGGAGACAATTCCTGAAAACAATTCCTATGTAGATGAACAATTCCTGAAAACGGATAGTCAACTCGGGGCAAGCTAGGGAAACGTATTGTCAGATGGATCATCAGAAAAATGTGAGGGATTATCGAGGTTATTAAAAGTTTTTAGTATACTATGAAAAGTCCTGATAACTTTTAGAATAAATTTTTATATCCGTGGCATAATTTAATACGCCACTGTTTGAAAAAACAGCAGTACATTGTGTTATCAAATCAGCTAGGCGTGAATCGACATCTATGTGCGTCTCGTTCATAGAAAGGAATTTTTGAACCCATTGTTAATGCAGGGGGCATAATCTTGAAAATCGCCATTTTCATTCTAACCGGCATCCCATGAAGTTGAACAACAACTAGGCATCGTGGAAGTCAAACAAGTTCAATCATCGTCTCATGGTGAACTGGAAGAAGCGAATTTCGTTATTATGACAAAGTTGGTTGTCGTCTCGACCATTAATTTGTACAGGGGAATTTAATGCACCAATACCTCTCTTTACGGAAACGCTATAAACATTTTTTACTTCAATATCAAATTCTTATTCAGACAAAACCATTACTTTAATAATTTACGGTAAAGATAGATGAAAAAGAAGGGAATGCGAAAAGGAGACAAAATAATGATAAATAATCGTCAACCTGAGTGAGTATATTTGAGATATTTATTAAGAAAAAAAAAACATAAGTAATCTTAGAAATGATTAAGTATTTTAAGTACATGATTCAATCTACAGAACACAACCTTACAACCCTTATAGCATTTTTGGATGACTGTTTAACATCCACTTCGTGGTTTCAGGTTCGATATCCAATGGTACTAAAAATCATAGTCGTTTCTTTTCGCATAAAGGCTACTTAACCTACTTTTGGTTGGTTGGAAGAAAATGTTGCATGCCGATCAGCACAATTTCATAATTTATAAGATATTTGTAATTTCACATTATTTTATTAATTTTATATTTTCCCGTAGTTTTCGTATCCATGGAATTCATTGTGAACATTTTACACATATTTATTTAGTACCTAACAATACGATGTACATAATTTCGATTAACGCACTTATTTCTGAGACGCAAGACGATCTCTTCCGTAAAACAAGGTTGAGGAGTAGAGGATTCCTAGATGGACATATCCATAAATGTTGCCAAGTACGTTTAATGGAGGGAATACAAATGCTGTATCGTTGAACCCTTAACGATATATTTATTGCTTATTTATAGACGTCATACAATAAATTTATTAAATAATAATATTCTTGAAGGTATTTAGTATTAACTATATGACGAATCATCTTCTGTTCACGGTTGTTGGATTAATGATTTCCCCTCCTATTGAAATGGATATTAAGAGATCAAGAACCATCATTATTAGTGTTTATCCTTTTTGGTCGTTATGAGCTATCATACTACGAAACCAACATTATTTTATTTGAACATTTTCATGTTAATACGTTTGGCGGATTTATTGCATCAAAGTAATTTCTTCTAATTGATCAACTCTTGTTTCAAAATTATTATCGTTATCCATGAGTGTGTTTTAAACTTAATAAATTAAAATAATATTAGAGTGAAAATAAAGAAAATTAAGCAAATAGTTGTCAAACTTTGTTTTGTTTTAGGTTATAAATGTCAAACTTTGAAAACATCTTTTAAATATCTTTGAAGTTGAATGGCGTAACATTATTTTAAAAAATAATTTGTTTTGATATTTTGTACACTTTATCCAAATACACAATTATTTTGTTTCATTTATTTATTTTAATGCTTTGAAGTAAATATATTTGGTGGGCTTATGGTTTTAAATCCATTTTTCCAATCAACCAGCTTTTGTTTCAAAATTATTTTCAGTATCCATGATCGTGTATTAAACTTAGTAAAATACACAATAATGATATAATATTAGGTCTTACATATGAAATTGGCGTTTTGCCGTACTGGCAACTTTTATCTCAAATATCTTCTCTTTGGTTAGGAATACCAAATTCAAATTTATACAGCTATTTACTCAAGTATTTGTGTTTCGAAAATTATAATTCATTTGTTTTTTCCTCAATTGTTTTTTTTCTTTGCGTCACTCAGTTTACAAAATGGAAAACTTGAAATATCGCGTTATTTACGAGTACGAGTTCCACCGTGGCACCAGTGCTGCAGAAACGGCTCGAAGGATTAATGATGTGTATGGCGACGGTGCCGCAAAAGAAAACACAGTGCGTTTTTGGTTCCAACGTTTTCGTTCTGGAAATTTCGACCTGCATAACAAGCCCCGTGGACGGCCGGAGACCAAAGTTGATAATGAAGAATTGAAGGCTATTGTGGAAGCGGATCCATCGCAAACCACGTCCGAGTTAGCTGCAGGCTGCGGTGTTAGTGATAAAACTGTTTTAATCCACTTGAAGCAAATTGGGAAGGTGAAAAAGCTTGAAAGGTGGGTACCTCACGAATTGAGTGAAGCAAATCAACAAACGCGCGTTGACTGCTGCGTTGCATTACTCAACCGGCACAATAATGAAGGGATTTTGAATCGAATTATTACCTGTGATGAAAAGTGGATCCTGTATGATAATCGGAAGCGCTCATTGCAATGGCTGAACCCTGCCGAACCAGCCAAACCATGCCCCAAGCGAAAATTGACTCCAAAAAAGTTATTTGTGAGCGTTTGGTGGACTAGTGCTGGTGTCGTTCACTACAGCTTTCTTAAATCTGGCCAGACGATTACGGCAGATGTCTATTGTCAGCAACTGCAAACCATGATGGAAAAGCTAGCTGCTAAACAACCGAGGCTGGTTAATCGCTCTAGGCCACTGCTGCTTCATGATAACGCTAGACCACACACTGCACAACAGACGGCTACCAAATTAGAAGAGCTTCAATTGGAATATCTAAGACATCCACCGTACTCTCCGGACCTTGTCCCAACAGATTACTATTTTTTTCTAAATTTGGATAACTTCTTGCAAGGGAAAAAATTCAACTCCGATGGGGCAGTCCAAACCGACTTCAAAGATTTTATTGATTCCCGTCCGAATGGTTTTTTTAGTAAAGGGATCGATGAACTACCTATGAGATGGCAAAAGTGCATAGATAGCAATGGTACATACTTTGATTAAATAAATATATTATATTAAAAAAAATCAACTTTATGTTCCTCCCAAACAAAACGCCAATTTCATATGTAAGGACCTAATATTTGAGGAAAAGTAACAAAACTTGAAATAAAAGATAAACCTCAAGGAAAATTGGGGTAAGCATGGGAATTAAGTACAAATGTCGGAACATAAGTTATTTAGAGATAAAGAATCTATCTACAGTTTTTGCTTCAAAATTGACAAGGATGAATCACTAGTCGAACCAAGTCAACCGCAAAAGATAATACATAAAATGATATATGATGCGTTGGTATACAAAATTTTGCCGTCACCAGATCGAAGGGACAGTTCATACGTGTACTCATAAGAAAATTGATTTTTTGCACTGATACTGAGGAGAGCTTGGATTATTCAACACTTCCAACAAGGGTTAATAGATCGTTGAGATTTCTTCGCTGTCTTATTTTAAGCCATTTGAGTATGACACGGTATTTTAATTGCTTGGTGTTATTTTGATTAGTATATTTTCTAATTTAATATCAATTGTCTTCGTAAACTTTTCTTTTTAACAATATTACATAGCAGTTGTCTCACAAGATATTTTTATGTAGCTCACTTACAATCGCAGTTCTGTACTATAAACAAAACAGAGTTTACATTTACCGCGACTTTTCCACGAAAAGTCAATAATGACATTTTACAGCTTGAGAAGTTCGAAAACAAAACTCAAAAATGACATTTCACAGCTTGGGTAATTCGACAACAAAAGTCGAAAATTACATTTTACTGCTTGGAGAGTTCAAACGCAAAAATCAAAAATAGTATTTTATAGGTTGGCAAATTCAAAAGCTTAAGTCAAAAATGTAATTTTATAGCTTGGAAAGTTAAAAAATAAATGTTAAAGATGACATTTTACAGCTTGGGAAGTTTGAAAGCACGGCTTTGTTGACAGAAAATTGAATGGATCAATGCACATTTTGAAGTTGACAGGTGTGAGCATTTATATGACCTCCGTTGCCTAGATGCTAATCCTTATCGTTCATCTCAGGATTTCGGGATTGATATTGATTTTACCCAAAAAATAAGAAGTTTAATAATAGTCTCGTTTGAAATTTCGTTTACTCATAAAATCCGCGCGTCCAAATATTTCAGATTATTGCCTCTCCATATGTTGTAGTATTGCCAGCAAGAACGATGAAGAACTAGGAGTAATGTACCTGCTCCAGTGTTTCTAAACACGAAATCTGGATTATTGGTGGCGAAAACATTGTCTCTCGGGCAGTCTCTTCAATATGTCCGCTATATTGAAGTATACCAAACCAATGAATTTAAGATTTAATATGGATTATAATGTTTGTCTTACAAATTCTTTCTAATTCAATATTTTTTTGCTCATTTAATATTACACGCCATCTCCCTATTGAAGTAGACTGAAAAGAGAGAGTGCCAGATTTTCTTATTGTGACATGAATATTTCGCCGTTTCTACATCCATATATCTTCTCAGACAGCTCATACGATTTCTCTGACTTTTTACATTTCGTTCTTTCATAATATACATTTGATCCAATCATACTTTCCTTGGTCTTCCTTTACCATGCCTTCCACTCACATATTTGCACTGTATTTGTTTCGTTAGTTTTTCTTCGTTTATTTGTTCCACGATATTTTATAATGTTAAAAACCTCAAATTATTTTCTTGTTAATCCCGTATAAAAATTAATATCATCATCTTGATTCGTAGCCAATCAAGCTAAAATGCATTAAAAACAGTAGTCCCCAAATGTAATAAGTCACTTTCGTTAGATCCGTACTGCTACTTTTCAATAGTAATTTCAAGTCGGCCTAAGAAGATATTCCGTTAGAATACTAGGATCGCTACGAAACTGAGTGCTAGACAATCGTGGCGGCTTAAGACGCGATTTCACGATATAAATCATTATGACAGTCATCATCAGCGAAGAGCTTCAATCATCCAATTCCATCTCTCGGCAGTTCCTGGACCTATGGCGGAGACGAATCTTAACAGACCATGACAGATGGTCTTCTATTCTCCGCAGAACCCTGGCCGGGGCTGGCTATTGTGATGGAGACGACTGCACGGGCACTGGTCGCGGTACAAATTAGTCCCCTGGGCCTCGAACTAGTGTTTTGAGATTGAAATATTGGTATGTTTTGGGTACGGAAAGCATTTTAAAAATGAGTAGAACATCTGTAGACGACTAAAAAGGTATTTGATGATTTCTTTATATCATGTGTTTATTGTATTTTATTTGAATGCTTCTAGTTTAATAGTTTATTTCTTCATAAATGTGTAGAATGTATTGCATTTTAACCAAATGTTCCTACTAACCATTGTTTATCTCATTATTACATTCAATAATGTACCAAAATTATGTTAGTTTTTTAGTATATTACTTGGAATTACCTAAATATTTGATTCATCATCAAAATTAAAATTTATTTTTTCATCAACACTATTACTCCATGCACCTGTTGCGGTAGGTAGAAAAACCCCATCTTCCTTTTGCCACTTTCATGCACCTCGTCGAGCATACTCTCATATTATAAATACTTTTAACTCTTCACTTTTTCAAAATTTGATTAATTTGGTCTTCCTAAATTTCTCATACCTTTTAAAGATTAGTTTTATTAAAAATAAATGTGTATTTATTTAAAAAAATCTGTTGTTTATCCATTCACATAAGATTATACCAAATCACTATTGTGTTTGTGTAAAAATCTCATAATCGCAAGAATGAGGTTTTTTATATATTGGATACATAGTTGCATATGAGTTGCATAGGATTTGCATATGAACTTATGTTTTTCTGTAGCTTATACGCTTTGTATCATAAATTCTTATATCGCTACTAAGCAACACAAAAAACTGCCTAACGGAAGGCTGTAGCCGATTAAACCTACCGATCGTCTTGGAATTTTAATATCCTTGTCATTGGAACTTTGGATTTGATTTGTCCGCACTGTACTGGTTGAAATGCAACATCTTGTGTATAATAAACCAATACACACACCCATCTTTCTTCTACAAGATGGCATACAATCATATTCGATCACATGTGTAGTTGACCGTACCATCACATATTAAATTTATTTATTCACATTTAAATTGGTTCAAACTCTGGTTCTGTTCTAAATTAAGTTTCGGTTCATTCGAGTAGGGTTCTGTTCCCATGTTTCGCGTTGCCCCCAGCGCCATACCTAATAGTAAAGTGGTAAACATTTTTCTTGCTTATTTCTTATTTGGATGATTGAACTGGTGTTATTATGTTCGTTAGAATTGATTACTAGTTTTTTTAAGAAAAGATCATTAGGTTTATACCCATTTATTTGAAAGAATCCATAAGGAACAATGAACCTAAATCAAATTGTTTCTAGAGTTTATTTCATCAACTCATTCATTTTAATACATCTACTTAAAATCAATTTTAAATTACAGGGCAAATATCGAATATAAGACATTTTAATTAATTGACAGGTAAATACGGTGACTCGTGTCAAATGTAACATATCACAATAAATAATATAAAGGATCATTATTATAATGAAGGTTGAAACGAAATAATGTGAATTTCTAACCATTACAGACTTAGTAATTATATGAAGAAAAAAAATCCAAATTCACATGAAATAAACCTTATATTTATATGTAACATTGCAAACCAAAGACAATTGCCCCAGCTTGTTTACCATTATCAGTATGTTGTATTAATAAATTCGATCGCAATGCTTTTATGTGTATACACTCATCGATATTGACATCCTCAACATTTCCGAAAAAGTTTCCAAAGAAAGTATTTCGAGCTATCTTAGTAACGGGAGTTTGTTGTTTCAGCTAAACAATTATTTGTGCAAAAGTGTATATATATATATATATATATATATATATATATATATATATATATATATATATATATATATATATATATATATATATATATATATATATATATATATATATATATATATATATATATATATATATATATATATATATATATATATATATATATATATATATATATATATATATATATATATATATATATATATATATATATATATATATATATATGTTATATACCTATTTTTTAAGCTTTGTATGTAATTAGGTTTAACCTAGATTAGTAAGCTTTATAGAATATATTATTAAAAAGAAATGAAATATAAGTTAAAACACGAATAATTTAATTGACTAACGTTAATACGTGTGCACAACGTTTGATAAGGATACTAGTCAGAAGTGCAAGGTATACGAAAAAAGAGGTAGACTGAGGAAAACGTGTCTGGATCAAATGGACCAGATTTTGAAAGAAGGGTAAATGAAAAGTACGAATAAAAGAAGACTGTACGTGATTGATATATGAATGTGGAGGAGGTGAAATTTGTGCTCATGAATAGAAAAATATGGAGATCCGTTTACTCTTCCTACCCGCGAGTAACACGACGTGATGATATGTATGTACGTACTGTCATTAAACACCTCCACGAATACACTGAATATTTTCGACAATTTATGAAAAATCGTCGGGACAGTTTAATTTTTTGTAGTTATAATATGTTACGTGAGCCCTTATTGCCATCTAACTTATCAATTTAACTGCAGAGACAGTCTTTGTAAATATATAACATAAATAAGTTAAATTATTATTTCGTACACCATTTTGAACAAAACCATTTCAGTGGCGTTTCGGTTATCATGTTATATATTTCAAGTATAATTTGTATAAATCATAATAAAGGAGTGATATTTGTTCGATTAGCTTAAACTACAAAATAACCCTAGAAGTTTAATTTTAATATACGAGTATTTAAAACAAAGCGATACGTATATGAACATTAATAGAACATAAAATATGCTGAAATTTCCCATATTCGGTCAACCCTCTTTGGAGTGATGATGAATATAAATTGACCTCAGTAGGCGGGAAAAATTTCATTTTCTTTCTGGGCGTGGACTGCTCCTTAAATCTAGTAACGGCAGATTCCTTTGTATACCAACGTATCACACATAATTTATACACCATCTCTTGCGGTTCACTCGGCTGGACTTTCGAAAGATTTATCTGGCTCAATCAGGAGTACTTCATCCTTATCGATATTCAAGAAAAAACTATAGAAGAATTATTTATTTCAAAATATTCCTCATCCTAATTCTCATACACCTCTTACCCTTATCCGTGGTTTCATTGAGGTTTTAAGATTTCATTTTAATTTTCGTTACTTTTTTCAAATACCATTATCATTTATTTATTGTAGATACCGATAATCATTTTGAAATACAAGCTAGTTGATTTAGAAGGAATTGCTCTTAAACATAGCAGAGAAACGTGGTTTTGTAAAATTAATGAAATAATCCAAATACATGCAGTGGGAACGTTTGCACTGAGAAGATTATGTGGTGTGTCGGCGTATGATAGAATAATCAATTTATTTATGAGGAAAAATTTTAGCTTGAAACTGTGTTACGTAAGATGACAAAATCACGCTGAGGTGGTTTTGACATGTTAAACGGATGAGTGACGAAATACTAACGAGACAAATTTATATTTGAAGCACAAGTGGGAGTTGTGGCAGAGGATGACCGAGAAAAGTAAAGTGGGACCAAGTGAATGATATTTTGGAAAAAAGAAAGGCTAGAAGTATGCTCAACCGAAGAAGCTGTATGAGATGTATGAATGTGGAAGGATGCTTGAAATAAAATATCTAAAGGTATAGAAAAAAAGATACAATAACGTTGTTCATCACCCCTGTTAAGATGGAATAAACACAATGATATTACAAAAATATAAACAATGAAATATTTTTGTATGGAGACTTAAAATAATCTATATTTATAAATGTGTGAAATGAAATAAATAAATTAAAATGTCCCCTACAACGCCATACTTTATTATAAATGCAAAAAACAACCAACCCATATTATAATTGTAATTTTTTTAATATATGGGAAAATATAAATAAGATATTTATAAAATTTATTGTTAAAAAATCTGGACAGAAATATGAAGTTAACATTCAACCTATTCGATATTTATGCGTATATATGATTATTCTGATCGAAGTTTTCTCATGAATATAATGAATTTTTACTACGGGTTGGATATTTATTGCATTTATACGTCCATATTATGTGTAGCAATGGGTGACTGGTACCGAGCCCGCTCACACTGTGTTCAATATTGCTTTTGCGACTCCTCTACCTGCAATCATATTCTTAATACTTCTTTTCATAATAGATAATTTGAAACATATTAGGTTTAATCTGGCGGTAGAAACAAAGTACTGCTTTGGCCACTGGTAACAAAATTATGGTTCGTGTGCCTAATAACAAAAATACAATTTATACAGAGCCGTTTAGAGAGCAAACTCTTTTCAAAAACGCTCTAACTCAGAACTCGAGCCCACTATTAATAGCAGGTTAAAAAAATAATACATATACGAGTACGTTGTGTGTAAGGATAGAAAGGTGGTGTCTGTCGGCCATTAAATTAGGTACTTTTCCGCATCTACGTATGTTAAAAAAACGTATTTGGTAAGAAAACTTACCAAGCGAAGACGATATACAATAAACCTTTGTAGATCTTCCAATATGTGATAGTAACACATTCGGCTTTAAGTGTAGTGTAGTTATACTACGAGTATCATACATTTTTGATAAAACCTCCCAAAATGGATTTTCGAAACTAACAGCTATCGGTTATATGTGTATGCTTAAAAATACCGCGCTATATTAAAAGTAGCAAAAATGAAAACACGTAATAGGGTGCTGGTACCTTGACTTATGGAAGTGAAACTTTGATTTGGTAGAAGAAGGATAAAAGTAAAATTAATCTTCTGGAAATGCATGCACTAAGATAAAATGGTAGATTGTCAATATATCATATTAAAGAAGGCGGAACAAAGACATCAGAAATTAACGCATACATAAAAAAGATAATACATGTACGATAACGAAGGGAGGTTTTAGATGGTTTAAACATGTGAAAAGAATGATGGATGAAAGAATGACTAAGAGAGTGTACAAGTCAGAAGTGTCAGGTGTTCGTGTAAGAGATAGATCAAGGAAAACATGGCTGGATCAAATTGATCAGATTTAAAAATATGCTAATGTGAGAAGTATGAATAATAGAAGATTGTGCATAACGAGATTTATAAATCTAGAGGAAACGTAAAATGTGTGCTTGGGTTGAAAAATTCGAAGATTGTTTCCCCCTGCCTATCCGGCAAGAGACACTGTGTGATGGTATGTATGTATGATATGCTTCAAAAAGCGAACAAAAAAAATACAAATCCCTTTAATCATGACGTGTTTTTTTATGGTTTCCATTCTGTTTCCTTTCAATCTTC
This sequence comes from Odontocerum albicorne, assembly GCA_949825065.1. Classification (NCBI taxonomy): domain Eukaryota; kingdom Metazoa; phylum Arthropoda; class Insecta; order Trichoptera; family Odontoceridae; genus Odontocerum; species Odontocerum albicorne. The sequence continues at coordinate 14,322,009 of OX463844.1, forward strand.
ATTTTTTTCTTCTGGCTATCGATTACCTTGTTAAATTTGTATTTTGTGTTTTAATTTTTTTATTATGTATCGCATAGTTTTTTTCCTATATCAAAAATGTAAATCATTCACATTTTACTTTAAACTTTGTAAAACCATTAGATAGTTAGCTAGAAGAAATACTTTTAGAATAAATTGCCATTTGGCAATAAGTTCGACATATTTTGCACTGTATAATTAAAGTATTAAATAAATAACCATACGTCCCAAAGTGAAATATTGCAATGACTTTATTACAATTCTATTTAGTACGGTTTACTTTATAAAAGGTACATATTTATTTATTATCTCTTACATCAAACGTACGTATCGGTTAAATGTATTTTTCACCATATAGTATAATTTTCTCAAAAAATATCTCCTTTAGATTCGTGCCCATAGTAATTGAATTGAATATTTTATTTTTTAATCTTTTAAAACGTAAAATACAAAAAAGTTCACATTTAGTGTTGATTTTTAAGTTAGTCTAGTGTTTAGTGCCTGTTTTTTTTTAAATAAAATGCATAATGCCCTATTGTTTTGATATTTATATACTGCAATACTAATTTGCTATTAATAAATAAGCCCGAAAATAAAAATTGAATAAAGTACTATTAAATTTTCTGGTTAAATTATAGTCAATACAATATCAATAATGCAACATACATTCACAACACCCATGACGATAGATTGAAGCCTCAAATCACTCAACTTGATAATCAATATACGACATAAGCAAAATCGAGAAGATTACTTTACGTATTTTAGTATATTGTACAATTCACGAAAAATTGACCAGAAAATGAATAATTACTTTTTTCAAAACTAATGCCCACTAGACATGATGCTATATTCAATACAAATTATTATTTCACAGCCTGAATTTCAATTGATTGCATACGAAATGTGGTGTATTATTTTGAGGTTGAAAGAAATATTTCATTGTAAGCTCATAATTAAAAAATATGTACCATATATAAATTATTATGAAAAAGGCACTGATTTGAGATCGCGTCGAGCAGGCATAAATCTCATATTTATAATAATAATACGCGCAATCGACACATAATATTGATATTTAGATATAGAAAAGAAAATATTCAACTCAATGATTACTCTTTAGTGAAATATATTTCAATAACCAAAGGGTACAAATGTAGAAATAAAAGGAAAAAATAACATCAGGAATAAGAATACATTTAGCGCCCATCTGACCGACTCATTGAAAAGTGATTCTACCAGAGTGACTGGCCAAGTTCACCACTTTTTTGCTTCTTTTTGTTCCGAATTTCAATCATTCTCAACGGAGAGCCTATGGGTGTGTACGACTAGTTCTGTACTGTTAATTGTACTCCTGATAGAATATTTTATTACTAGTTGCAACCCGTGAAATATTCACAGAAGTAAAATAAATTCTACATTTATGAAAATATATATTCCTAAATATAGAATTTGTTTAAATACATCATTTATACATCGTCCCTTTTTACACCGGTTCAAAATAAAATTATCACGGACCCACCGAGCTTCAAATTTCGAAGTATTCCTCTCTCGCTCTCTTGTATTCAAAATTCAATTCTCGTATTCTTTCTTTGACGACAACCATCGTATGGGTTTTGGTCTATTTATACTATGACTAGCCACTTCGATATGTATGAATATATAATATGTACACACATCTATATATAAATATATTCCAGGTATTAATATTTGCAATAAAAGTGTAATACAATGTATTATGATATATAATATAAGAGCAGTTTAATTTTGGTCAATGTTTTCAAAAACTTGATTATTTGAAGTTATGAAAAAATTCTAACATAACTTGAAACACAAAACAGAATTTTAGTCAATGAATGACACTTATCCGCATCTAGACTACAATAACAATATCAAGAAGTTTTATAGTGATTTTTAAGCATGAGAAAGAGGACATAAGTGCATACCTTTAAAATTAAAAACTGATGATTCATTTATCAACCTCCTGTTTTATTGTTGTTTATTTCATGTGTTTGAATATCATGTTGTAACAAAAATATTTATTATTATAAATCAATTATTTGTCCTGTGTATAATATGTATCATTGTTTGTTTAATACGATAAATAAATAATGAAAAAAATGCTTGACAAATTTCTCACTGACATGTTTTATGGATTTCACCAAGGGTGTCTTAGAACCAACATATCAATATGAACAGTACATTTTTTTATATTGTCTTTCTAAAACATTTTTTTTCTCCGATCTTAAAATTGACCAAAAAGGACATTTGTATTAAGAGAGAAGTCATTTACACTTAAATGGCTACTTAAAAATAGTAAATTGGGTGTATCGTCACTATAGTCACCGTTATCTTACTTTCTTGCCACACGCACATGAGTTACTCCTTCAAACTCCAGCATGCATGTTGAATCTACAGCAGGTTTGACAACATCAGATGTGGTTAATGGAAGTTCATAACTTCCTTCGAAGCTGGCTTTCTGGCGCACCCAACAATCTCTAATAATTGTCATAGTTTTTTTATTATTATTTTGTTTTAGATCTTTAATATTACTTTAAATACATCAAATTAACTTACAAATTAAGTCGAATATTTCGGAATTTTGCGTAAAAAAGTCTAATATAAAACAAAAGTATTTCTACTTAAATCATAATTCAATGGAAAGTTTATTTAATTTATAATCTAATTAATATTTAACGAAAATTCACCAAGGGCTTTATAGTACTTGTCAAGTAATCTATGTATAATAAATAAAAGTTATCTAAGAAAAATATAATTAATTTAAATTTAATATTAGAGAGTATAACAACCTAGTGTTGATAACATCTCAGAACACGATGGACGCGTAGTATGTGCCCAACAACGCAGCCTTACGAAAGCAACTTATTATTAAGTGCTATGAAAAAGTATTCAAAGTTCAGAGCCGAGGCTGCAGCATTAGCGGTAGAAGTGAGAGCCACGAACATCGAATAAGAATGCTCAATTACCAGCAACAATCGCGATGACCACTTGGATTCACGCCATCGCCATCGCTCCGTGCAGACCTACCTATGTTACGTGTTGAACAAATCTAGATTTCATATTCCGCTTGTTCTGACACAGCTTGATGAATCAGAAAGATCATTATGAAATAACAAATAGTTCTTCACGCAACAATGTGGCTTACCTTATTTGCATATTATCAAACGGCCATCAAAGATTACGAAAAATAATATCATTGAAATTTTTTATTCGAATCTACACCCAAGTTTTTTTTTTCTAAATGTCTACAAACTCGAAACGTGTGGATGTTTCTGTAAAAGTTGTTTGAACCGAATATATAATATGACAGTTTGAAACAAAATGAATTAATTAACGATTTCAAGATAAGATTTTTTTATTTAATAAGACGTTCCGTGGTGAATTTACCAATGATGTGGACGCAATAAAAAAAGTCTTAATTTCCGAAACAGATTTTTTATCATATTTAGCTATTGATCTTATATAATTTTTTAAGCCATGTCATATCTTAAACCTGTCATCATGTTCCTCTTTATCCATTCCAGTTTCTGATGTCTTCCGGTTTCCAAAATGTTCTATAACAATTTATTCTCCATATGCCGATATACGAGTACATAAGTTCAAATTAGGCGAACGTGGACTCTATCTGAGGCCTCAACGTGGACTCTATCTGAGGCCTCAACGTGGACTCAATCTACTGCTTCTCAGAATAAGTTTAAATTGTTTTGATTATTTCTTTAATGAAATTCACCCTAAAGTCATGATATTGTTTAAATCATATTTTTTAACAATTTTCTTTATCTATTATTTCTTTATTTTTACTCTGTCACGAACAATAATTAGTTTTTCAAAAGTATTCGCTATAAAGTCATAGTAATGGAAAATATAAGATAGTATATTGTTAAGAATATTATGTAATACTCGACATTGAAACTATCTCCCTGACTCGATTAGATATGTTACACATTCAAGAAACATTATTTACTTTAAAATTTTCCTCGGCCTTAAATCCCGTTACTATTTTGTAACCTATTTTCAAATATTGTTTTAATTTACTAAATTCAAGAAAACGTCATGGATACCCATAATAATAACGAAACAAAAGATGATTGGAAGGAATTGGTTTTATTCAAGAAATCAGCCAGATTTATTACTTAAAAGTTTGAATTATATTATAATAATTGCAATATTCTTTTCCACACTAAAATGATATCATTTTTACTAATTTAACGTTAGCGGGAAAATAATTTAGTCGCTGTGTTTAACAAAATTATGGTTGAAAAAAATATATGTACGAAGTTTTACTACCTTAATTCGTGGAGTATATTTATAAAATTTATTTTAAATATCGCTATCTTGAATCAAACGCCTCTGATGATTTTATAAGTTAAGGTTTTCTCATTTAACCAAAAAAACCAACTTACCGGTTAAGTTGACAAATGTCGCATTTCGAGTGATGTCAAGACAATCTCATTTGTATTTTTTAGAAAGCTTTCATTTATTTAGTAATCATTCAATTTCTCGCTAGACCACGCTGCCAGCTTGTAGGTTCACTTAAGCCGTAATCCCAAAACCAGTAACTCATTTCATTATACCTCGGGAGATCTTAGAACTGAGATACCATCTTTAGCACATGATTCCGTGCTTCACTCCAGTAAGTGGGGTGATTTTACGGCAATTGAATGAAGACGATTTCGTACTGACATTGGAATCAAAAGTTTACACGCATGGGATAATAGATATATTTTAATATTACTTTCATAAACTTACTGTTAGGTTGCGCAATCGAAACCGAAGCAAAGTAATCTCGGTGTGTATCTTAGCTTGAATTTGTACATGCTGGATAATCATTTATATATAGATTGAACAACCGTTATGGCCTGCTTGAAGAATATTTACATTCGCATACATTGTTAAATAAATTGAAAACACGTATTCAAAAAGTAAGGAGACTTTCTATGAACTAAATATAAATTGAAATGTTAAGCTCCGATATGTTAGTGAGGTGCCATCTGATAGTTTGACGGCGTATGTGATATGCACGGAGCTTAGACTGTAGGTCGTACGCCCAGCTAGGGTTTGACTACTCTAGGAAAACCCATACAGAATGCAGCGAGATAAAATCTGATCCGCATATTTACCGTTACATACTAACTTCTGCTAATTAATCCTTCTTTTTTGAATTATAAAATTTGGTTTATCAATTAGGATCTTCTAAGATAAAAATATGCGATTCTTATAGATGCCAGATATTCATTTTATTTTTTGCCGACTTTTGCATTTTATCTTAATGACATTACTTACTTTGTTATGTTCAAAGTAACTGAAGATCATTATAAATTTTATATGAGCATTAATTATTTGAACAACAGTTATTAATTAACAATTATGAGTGAAGTTTTTATTTAGAATTATACAATAAGGAAATTTTCCTAAATCGTATGAAAACTAAAAATAATGAATTTTTCTCTCGAATTTATTTATTAACTTCCTGCCGTCTCCAATGGAGTAATGCTGTGTACACTATTCAGTCTTCTTTGATTTTTCTTTCCTTTTCGAAGGTTGGTGATTATCATGACTATTTTCCCCTTTGAGGCAGCAGCTCTGAATAAATATTTGGTAACAAAATGAAACCATTTCCGTAAGTTCTTCAACCAAGAGATGTGCCTTTATCCCGCGCTTGAATTTTCCCTTACAATATTAGTTGAAGGATCTTATATTTTCCCTTACAATATTAGTTGAAGGATCTTATATTTTTAAGATAATCTAAATTTCTCCTTTTGTTGGTGAATACTACTCTTCTATCTTTATTCACCCGTTTCAAAATCTCATCAATATGGACTTTTTCAACCCATGAGACTCTTGGCATTATTCGATAGCACTACATTTTCAAAGCTTCTAGTTTCTTTGTGGTGGCCTAAGCAAGTATTCACGCTTTAACACCATGGAGAAGTGTAGATACTATAATTATGATTTTATTCAACTGTTATTTGTTTTTTTTTAGTCCGTGAGTGGTTATTTGATTTTTGGAGTCTAAGTAACTGTTATTGGATTTAAAGTATTTTTTATATGAAATTCATGTTTTTTTTTAATTATTATCAATATGCAGGTTGTGGCTTGTAATTAGAATATTCATTGCTTTATGTTTGAACTTTTTTTTTTGTATTTTCGTCATTTAACGTTTCGCTAAGTATTCTGTTGAAAACAGAATAAGAAATCTGCATTTAATTATTACGTGCATTTGATTACGAAAGAATGTCCACATTGCATAAAAGTGGATTATTTACATTGTATGCAGTTTGCATTTGAATATTGAATTAATTCTCGACATTAAAAAATTATCATGCATGGCGCAATATCATTATAAATCTACTTTGTTTTTTTTTTAATATGTAATGGTAGCCTGTGAAAATTTATTGATCTAAGTATATTAATACAAGAAGCCGTTTCAAAGACTTGCGTGGTCTCAAGGTTTGGCCGTTCTCGTTTTATTGTGTGATAAATTCAATCGGTCTTACTTAAGTACGAGTGAAGAACAGATCTCCGGGACCTGTTGAATCATTACTTAGCATAAATAATTTGTAAACCGCCTTGAACTTCTTCAAAAAGTCATTTTAATTTCTTCTTATACAACATCGTGAGACTCTTTACACGTAGAAAATATTACTATTTTCTATTCATGTCTCCTTTACCATCTTCTTTCCCATTTCCCAACAATTCGTGAAGTTGTTCGAGTTTTATTTACTATCCTCATATTAAAAAAAATCGAATTATTTGATCGTTCTCTTCCACACACTTTTGTCATACAAGTTCAAACATTTAACATATCGTCGTTCAAAACGCAAACTACATTATCTAACATACTCGTAATTACGCGAGCTGGAAGTAGAGCGTTTTTTATTTTTTTTTGTTTATTTAAAAAAACATCATGAAATAACGTATTTTTCATTTCTGAGACTTCCAAAACCTCATTTGTAAATAATTATTCCTGAAGTACAGTTGCAGTAATAAAGTTTTATTCTCTTAAATTAGCTATTATTTTTTTTATAAATTTAAGGAAAGTAAAATGGCTTTTAAAATTTAAATTAATCTAATTTGAGAGATAAATTTGTAAACGCTAATTTTGAAAAAAGTAATTGTTATTTTTTTTACCATAATTGAGATAGTTAGTATTTAACACGATGTTATTTATACAGATCATTGTGTTTTTCAATTTTTAGCAAATTTAGGTGCAGTAAAATGAATATTTGAATATTCCTATTTTATATCAATACGACACAAAGTTTGCAATTATCTGCCCAGACAACGTGGCTATTTTGATTTTTAAATTGAATTTTTATTTATTTTTTTATGAAGTAAAACATCACCATTTAACTAAGCAATTGTCCAGATAATAAACAATTTTATAAATGAACTTAATTTTCGGATAAACATTTTATGAAATTCTCACAAGTAAAATGTTATGATGATACTCGTATTTATTATCAACTAAGTCCACATAAAATCGAACGGTTTTTGGAGTTCGGCTATTTTTATTTTATTAACCTACATATATGTTTTAAGTATTTTTTATCTGTCGGATAAAAAATATTTACATGTTAAGATTAAATTTATTTGTACACGATTACAAACAAGATCAACATGATCATTAATCTGTTGCAGCAAATTATTTTGTACGCAATATTTTCTTATGCACTTTTGCGCAATTATTTAATGATAAGATAATATATTTTAGTAAGCAAGCAGCTTTGATTGAACCCCATTAATAATATATCTGGTTGAATTTTATAATTAAATTAGATGCATGCAGTTAGTTACATGTTCACAGTTTTATAGCTGATTTTATATGCTAATATTAATTATATAAATTTTGTTCGACTTTTTAATTTATCGTATTTACCTTTAATATTTTCAATTCATCTATCTTAATAGGGAAAAATATTTCATTAAAAATGCCATTGTAAGAATGAGATCAATTCTCATTTAAAAGCAGAATAAATGTCATAATCAATAAGAACACAATGTATCATGTTAAAATAAAAGTTCAACGAACTATCAAAATATCCCATATCTATCCTTAAATTGAACCCGAAAGTTCTAAGGTTAACGATCTAGGGTTAGTTCGGTCTGCATTTTCTATGAATACAATTTCAGTCTGTAAAGAGTAATAAATTATTACTTATATAAAAAGAAACAAATCGACACGACCATTTTTTCATCGCTACATTCGAAATAGAGATATTACGATTGCAGCCTTCAATAGTAATGAAAAAAAAAAGCTAATGGATTTCTTTGATCGCTGGTCTGGGAGAACGATAAAAAATGATGTAACAAAACGAATACATTTTAAATGAATCATTATTGCGTAATTAGCAATGGCGTATTTTTGCTCCTCGTCTGAAAAGGTACGAAAAGATCCTTCGGCATTTTTTTTGTCCTTCCTGGTATTATGATTGTGCTTATTGACTTTTTCACGATTTTTTGACCCGCATTATTGTATTTGACAAATGATATTATTTTAAGTAAATCGATGAGTTGATGACAGTAACGGAAACATAATAAAAATTGAGAAAAATTCCTAAGAACATGACAAAAATCTAACTGTAGACTATTGTTTGTATACTAATGACACAAACAACTTGGTGCAGCTTTAAACAGTTGTCAGGAATATACTCATTTTCACGTGGAAATAAAGATAAGAATGGAAGCAATCATAGTCGAACGAAGACAATAAACATGTCAATGCCATCTTTGTTTCAATGACCTATTTATTCATTTTTATACTTAACGGGGTTTTTTAAGTAAATATATAACTGTCATAAAAAACAGGTTAAAAATGTATCAAATTCATTGCAATTTGTTTTATCAAACACAGTTTATTCCACTTTATGTAACGGTGTAACCCTACCGGTTTCAAGGTTTTCGCTTCATTATCAGGGGAGCAAAAAAAATACAGAAATTCTGTTCGATCTGGTAACGACTGTCGGTAACAGATTTCAGTCTTGTTTGTGCTCCCCTGATAATGAGGTAAAAACCTTGAAACCGGTAGGGTTATACCGTTACATAAAGTGGAATAGACAGTGTTTGATAAAACAAATTACAATGTCTTTAAACCTCCACAATGTTAATGCTTTGACTATAAATAATATTTGTATGAAATTTATCTTTTTTTTAATAAACCTTTACTCATCAAATTATGTTATAAACTTGTGTGTGATTTAACTAAATAATTTAAAAAAAAAAACAGAAAAAAACTCTCGATTGCCTTTGCCTACTCGGTATGACGATGCGCATCAAGCCGGGGTTTTGGGTTGGATTCCCGATGGTACCCAAAAAATAAAAAAAAGGTTCCAGTCTGGTTAAATAGTTGGTCTGGTAACAATACATGCTACGCGCTAAACGTGTGCAAGTGTTGTTGCCTGTCCACTTGAAGTAGATTTCCAATATGTAAGATGATGACCTGTGATTTACTTACCTACTCCAGTGGTTCTTAACTTGAAGATTTGATTACTGTGGTCGAAGACAACATTGTCTCTCCGTATATGTTGAGGCGTACCACATGAATGAATGTATGAATTAGAAAAAACTTATTCGTATTTTAAATTTCAGTATAATTTTTTTAAATATCTTTTCCATTATAATTTTTATCATAACCAAGGGGCAGATAGCAGATATATTTTTTATTATTCATTTAAAAATATACACTTCACTTTTTGAAAGATATACTATATACTATAGACATCATGAAATTATTGTGATCGCTTTGCGCTTAGTAGTGTAGAATTTATGTTATGCACTTTACATTAATATTTTTTTCCGGTATAGTAAGATAGACAAAGATATTTAAAGGCGTTTTGCTGTGACAAACAAGGGCAATGATGCACATATAGTAATACTGCTTTTGTTAATGAATAAAGTCGTGTGCTAGTAGAGTCCACCTTGATTGTATTGTACTGCGCTTAAGTTGAATACAACACAACACAACGGGGATATCTCTTTCAACCATCCAGAAAGGTATTTCAAAAGCATATTTAAGTAAAATCTATTTTAGATTGTACACCTTTTTGTAAAAAAAAAACGTGTCAACGAGAATTTCACCCGCAATCCCGATGCTAGAACAAATAGTTACATCTCACCTACCAGATCACGAAGGTCGTCGATGATCTCAATGTATGGAAGCAAAGCCTGGACATTGGAAAAAAATGAGAGTAGAAACATTGCGGTAAAAACGCTTTGGAAGTAAATCAAGTGATATAAAGTTAATAAATAAGAAGAACACGCATGACGATATACGAATATATGGATATTGACGAGGGGAAATCTGTGTAAGTGGATAGGAAGATACGGTAATCCGTTATTTCTGCCTACCCTAAAAGGAACATGGCGTGATGGTATGTCTAAAAATGCATACCATCACGCCATGTTCCTATTAATACAAAATAATGAACTAAGTTCACTCAAATTTATGATTACATTTACTAATAATAACGTTTTAATTGTAAAAAAATGTTCCTATTAAAACAAAACAATGAACTAAGTTCACTCAAATTTATGTTTACATTTACTAATATTACGTTTTAATTGTAAAAAAAATGTTCCTATTAAAAAAAACAATGAACTAAGTTAACTCAACTTTATGTTTACATTTACTAATATTACGTTTTAATTGTAAAAAAATGATTTGAACAAAGCCTGAGAAGTGTGATGTCTTGTAATATATTTCTTTACTTAAAAATTGTCTTTTATAAAAAAAACTTTTATGTTTTTTCAATATATGATGTTTCTAATATTTAATTCCCAAACATTTGAGGTTTCGACTTTCCTCAACTGAGTGACGTCTTATCAGAAGTTCTGTCACAGTGCGATGCCAGGCTCGATGCAATCCCGACATCTCACGAACCCGGAGCGCGGCAGACCGAAGGCTTTGTACTTTTCTTATGTTACATTGACTCCTCGCTGTAAATCTATAGATATTTGCCAAAGATAACTAACTGTATATTTAATTTGTTTTGTATTTGTCATATTATTACTTCATACAAATTCATTGATACTACAGTTAAAAAGATGGGCGCACACTTCAGGTTTAGTGAATTGATTTATAACAAAACAAAACCATGTTGACCAGATGCCAATGCAAGGCTAAATATAGATGCCGCTCAAGAAGTCGATTTATATATTTTCAATACGAGAAATACTGTTCGACATTTATTAATAAGCAGTAAAATAATGTTTTCCTTGAAGGTTATCTGTGATAAATAATATTATTCGATGAATAACTTATATGACCTATTTTAATCCGTAAGAAGTAACGTTTACTTGCCACGGTGTTGCTTCTTAGGCAAACATGTATTACTCGTTCCTTAAATATAACATTTAAAAAAAAATAACATTTCAAAACGCAAAGCTGGCAGCTCATAATGGAATATTGGTATCAACATTAGTATACGCAAGCGAAACTTGGACGTGGCAAAAAATTACGAAGGCAGTATGCCACGATATGAAAGTTTTCCGTTTTTATGGCAAATTATGTCTTTTGTCTCATAGTGCTAATTGTAGACATCAAATTTAAAAAAAAACACCACATTTGATGACCTGTATAGCCCAGTTGGTAATAAGCCCAACTTCCAATCTGGAAGATGTGGGTTGAACTTCCGCTGTCACCCGTTTTTTGTTAAAAAAAAGGGGTACTATCTGGTTAAGGGTGTGGGCTGAAAAACATATGATGTCTTCGCAGCCGAGCTCGCTTTTTATTGAAGGGGCTGTATATCGACTGGAGGGATGTTATTAAATGAGTTAAGATTTTTAGATAGCAACTCTCTTAAATGTATTTTCTTTTATTTTGGCTTCAAATATATATATACCATACACGTATATATGTAATTTCAGGATATATCATATATGTTAAAACTTTGTTGCTTTAAATAAACCTAAATTTATTTGATTTAAGACCTCATAATACTTGAGAAAATGTAGGACGGTCCTTGTGACATTTGAAATATCATGTCTCAAAGGGATGGGGTAAAATCGTTTTTTTTACAAATCGAATCGTTTTTTTATAAATCGAAAAATTGTTTTAGTCTAAACTGACGTTTTAATTCTTAATTTTCATTACACTGAGTTTCTAATGTATTGTATGATGCGTATCTAACTTTAAATAGGCCAGGATCCACTATGAATTAATACTAATTACGGACATTTAATTTTAGGTATAAAAAATCGAAAATCCAATTATCGTATACCCCATCCGCCAATGCAGACTAACGTAGTGACTTTTTACAAACGTTACCAAATATTATTTGATTTTAACAAACTGCCACATTTTTGCTAATTTGTAACAAGATGTATTAATTTGTCATTATTGTTAGTTTTATTTAATGTATTTACTGAAATAACTTGCTATTTATTAGAATCGTGGCTTATATTAAAGTTGATAAAATCATTCAAATTACTGAACGTCGTTACAAGGTTGTATTGGGGCAAATTTGTGAACTGTCACAGGGACCATGCTACATTTTCTCAAGTATAATACAATATTTCTGGTCGGTTGAAAGAGATTTCCACATAGCACTACATCCTCTAGATGGTACTGCGTGTAACGAAAATGTAGTATAATACAATAATTTTAAGAGATATATTGACAACACATAAAAAAATAATCAGTTCAAATAATATTTTTGTTGAATAAAAATATTTTTTGCCTCGCAGTCACGCCGCCCATTACATTTTAGCCAGTGACTTAACAAATCCAATGGCATTAGTATTGGCCAGATTGCTATCGGAGCTATGACTCGTCTGAGCCTGAGTTAGCTTTTTATTTCTTACCCACTCTTAAATGCCATTCTGCATCAGTTAAGTGAATTTGACACTTACTCGATGTATCTAACATATTGCGTAACATATTTTGGTCGAACTATGTACAAACTGAGTAAATAGTTATTATCATTGTAAAAGTACTTTTTGTATAATTCTGATAATGTGATGAGTTCAAGGCTCGAAAAAAGTTATTTATTAAAAAAAAGTATTGGAAAAATAAAAGTTATATGTTTCTAATTTATTTACAGTGTTTTGGTCTACTATATTTGAAAAAATTTGTGCTAAAAAAAAATAACCTAATCATAAAACTTTGCAACAAATAAATGAAATTATATAAAAAGTGTGTTAATCTACCATTTTTTATTCAACCAAATGGTGACTTTACTTATGTTTCATAATCAACATTTAATAGAGCTATTGGTTTTTCCTTGTAAGAATATTTAGATTAAAAATTTTCATTTCAACTTTAAAAACTTGATCAATATTAAATCATTTTTCACGACAGAAATTCAAAGTTCTTTTTAATATTTCGAGCTCTACTTTTGAAAGTCTGTGATTAAAGCTACTTTGTAAATTTCACTAATATGATGTTATTTATTATTTTTTGTTTGACTGTGACGAAACACTTGTTAAAGGAGCTCGAAACACGAGACGCGATGAAAACATCGTATAAGTGGAATTTACAAAGTAAATTTTACCATAAATTTCAAAAGATTTTTGTTTATATTTGCCGTTCTTATATTTAAAAACAATTATAAACCTTCCATAGCCTAGTAATCGATACGCGCAGAATGTTTTCTTACCTAATTAAAAACGAATTAAGTTTTTTAATCTCATTCACGATACCGGATGTGACTCTAAAGTCGAAGGTTGTCTATCCCCCGATTAAACCAAATCTATAATTTGATACAAAAACACGATCTCTTGATAACACCAGAGCAACTGCCGTGAATGAGGAAATCACTCACATTCCATTCTGTTCATCAGGGGTTCTGAATCTTTTTCATATACTCGTATGAAATGAGATATTTTTAACATTACATTCCTTTAATAATATATGAAAAATATTTAATCTATCAGCAGGTATAATGATTGCTCACCACTGAAGCCCTAAGGCTAGATGTTAGTGGTATATTTCAAAGTTATTTTTTTTGAATCCCAGGTCTAAATCTCCACCCTCAAGCAACCCAAACCCCTTTTCTTGAGTAAAGTTACCCGTATTTTGATTAAATGTTTAGTATTCTGGTAATTTAATTAGCATACGTTTATAAATATTTTTTAGGCAAATAATTAAAAAAATTGTTATTTTTAATTTAGTAAAATAAATTAAACTTAATTGTTTAAATCTCGAAGCTTACTGTCGATGCAATGAAATCATTCGTTATAATGTGGAAACTTTACAACAAAAAAAGAGCCTCATCCTTAATAAATACTCGTACATTGTAATGTAATTTTTTAACTGATTTTAATCAAATGCCATGGAAATTATAAAGATTTTATTTCGAGTTTTTTTTCAAAGTAAATTGTGTTTAAATGTTTTTATTACTGAGCATATCGGTTCCACAATGGATGAAGATTCGTTTTTTTTAAGTTGTATTTTTAAATATGGCCTTTCTATAACATTAAGATCTTCGAAAAAACAGTAAAAAGGTGTTGTTAGGCGTGCTTCGACAGTGGCTAATACTATTACCCACATAGAAGGCAACAGTGGACATTGATGCTGGGGAGACTCAACGCTTCTCTCCCCAGCGTCTTCCCGTATCCAGAGATGATTAATGCGGTCCATTATGCTTCATTATCTGGGATCAGTTATTAGTCAGAGCTGGCAGCTGCCCGCCGCCGATGAAGTTCGTCTAGTAAAGCTTTATACTATAGAATAACAATGTGTGGCTCGAGAAAAAGCCTTTTTAAAAGCATTTTAGTATCCTAAATGATGCATCAAGATTTATTACCTATTTTGATTAGTTTTTAACCTTATATTTTTAAAGATGCTGGATGTGCTACTTCTAGATTCAGAAAATTTAAAAATACTTCTTTAAGGATATAAACTAATCTTTGTAAATGTTCTTATACAATTCAGAACAGTTCGTTGGTATCATTCTTGTGATATTCTAAATAATCATAGATTAGACCCTTTGACAGAAATATGTCTGAGGGTAAATTGTATTTCAGCACTATTACTAGTAGTAACAACAAATTTAGTGGATATGAGAATCACTTCATCCAAATTTATAGCAAATGTATTACAAGTAAAAAAAATCTCGAAGAACTTCAAGAAAGTCACCGACAGATTGTCAACAATATGTTATGCCTACGACGAGTCCTTCTATTCTTGGGACACATTGCTCATGGCCAAGGATACTGTTTGGAGGGGCTTGTGGTCACAGGAAGCGAGGAAGGACGACACACAAGAAGAATGCCTCCATGCGTTGGACTGATTATCCTTAATAACTACTCTTCGAACAGCAGGGATGGGTGGAGAGGAGTCGTCAAAGGCTTTCTTGGGAGTCACGATGCGTAGTCATGACCTACACGACAAGACAAATGAACTAAAAAAATACACAATCAAGTAAAACTTTCATACTAACAATGTATCAAAAGCAAAATTAAGTTGTTTAAAAAAAAAAGATTAACGTTTTGGGAATCGTTTGTTTTGAGAATCATTTGTAAGTGGAATAAGTGTCGGCAGAACGTATTCTTGAAGATGTTATGACAGATACAAATGTCTCAAATCTCTAAGTACTTTTTACCATTTATGTGCTAACTATTTTTGTAAATCCTCTAGTAATTGGCCGTTTTTTAACTCATAATAAACATCATATTTTTTCGTCTCTTTAATTTTGTTGAATACCTCGCATGTGAGAGGCTTGTGACATAAACGAAGTGGGATACATTTGTCAAGTGTGAAATGAAACATTAATAATTTTCATCTATCAAATGTATAATATTTTCACTGACAAATCTGCTTAAAAGTTGTTTGCTCCCAGTTAATTTATGTGTTTTCACCGTATTGGTAATAACAAAAATATATTTCACAAAACTTTTCTTCTCTCTTGATTTTGAATTATTTTCTGTGAAGTATTCGTTTCAAGGTATTTTTATATATACTCGTACATATTATTAATTCATACTTGAAAAAAAAATGCAGAACGATTAAGACTACAATGGAATGTTTTGTGTAATATTTTCGTGGTATAGATTAAAACCTAGTGTTTTTTTTTCAAATTCTCGAGAAAAATGTTAAAAAGCCTTATGAGAAATATCAGGAAGGCATTTGTTTGATTCCATCGGGAGTTGAACACAAAACAATTTGATCAAGTCTTCTACCCACTAGGCCACAACCACGAAAGTTGTTCTTCAAGTTCTCGTCGTAGGAAAATTGGTTTTTAGTGTCACATTTATATTTATACATTTTGGGCAAATTAAATATATTTTTATTTTGAAGCTAATAAATATATCGGTGCTTTAGTCATTAAAAATATGGTTCAGTTAGTCAAAAAATATGCGCGTTATAGAAACGTATTTCTGAAAAATTGTTTAAATATTTCAGATATCACTTTGTGAAAATCTATAATTAATGAAATAAAAGTAAAACACATGACTTTGTTTTTCTCCATTATATTTTTAACGTGTCACACATTGTGGCTCAGGCGAGTTAGTTAAATCAAATTAAAAAATGACATTTGTACTGTCGTTTTTTATTTTATTCCCCACAAGACCATAAACATTGTAAGTAACACGTAATTTAGATTACTAACTCTCCTCAGAAGAACACAGTATGTATTGAAATATATTCATAGTGATTTACTAAAAAAATGCTATACATACTATATACCATATATAATGGAAGAAAACAAAGTCAAGTGTTTCAGTTTCCTTTTATTATTTTTGAAAATACTTTTCAAATATTTCAAGTATATATTGAAAGTTAGTTCCAATAAATCCTTTGACACGAGTGACTTGGATTCCCTCGGATTTCTAAAGAAAACAATGTAAATGGTAGTATTATTTCAAATAACATATGTTGTGACATGGTTTTTTTTATATAATTTTAAAAATACAATAAAATGTTTCCATATTAATTCTCCAGTCTAGAGATTCTAGGAATTACAGACTGCAAGTAGTGATTCGTTCTCACAATACTTATATGAAATGGTGTTTATTACCATGTTGGTACATTTTGCAGGCACAAGAAATTTACGAGAAAAAGTAGTTCAGGGTTGTTAGTACATATAATAAAAAGTAAATTCATTTCATCTTAAAGCTTTTAATTATTTCCTGATACACATCGAAAAATTACGATCATTAAAAGTTCTTCCCTAAAACTAGTCAGTTATTTAGCCCCTTTTTGCGAAAATATGACTATTTTCATGCATTATTGCAAAAATATTTAACATTTGTTTTACCTGTCTTTAGACACGTGAAGAATTGTAACATTTAATAGTGTATTTTGTTGGCTTAATATTTTAGTTGTGATTATAATGGGATATGGTCATTCGATATTTTTAATAAAGATATAAATTTATTAGGTTGAAACTATTCTATAACATTCTTATACTTTCTCAATCCTGATAGCCTTTCAATTATGTGTGGAGTTTTAACCTACAGGTTTCTGCTCTTCCCCTTTCTACTATTTTTTTATGTCCGTCAAAAAATTGCCCATGCAGCCTGTCTGGGTCTTCTGAATGGCGTATTTCATTTTTTTCTTCTTCAAAATATTCCTCCTCTCTGGGGATTGGCGAACATTATGATAATCTTGACCATCGAGGCAGCAGCTCTGACCAAAGATATGGTATCATTATCATGCATTTCCCATAAGTTTTTCAACTAGGAGATGCGTCTTCTTCCCATACTTTTTCTGTCTTTAATTTTTCCCCTACAATATCAATTGAAGATCTCATATTTTTTCCTCGCATAATATCCCCAAAGTACTCTTACTTTGCCCTTTTTGTAGTGAATAATAATTCTCTATTTTTATTTATCCTTTCCAAGATGTCAATATTACTGATTTCGTCAACCCATGAGACCCTCAGTACAATATTTCAAAAGCTTCTAGATTATTATGGCCTGAGTTACACAGAAAACTACGGAAAATATGTAATAACGTAAAATTTGCATATGCAATTTGAGATATCGACGTTACACATTGTTTTTGCTTAATATTTCATTTTGATGGCGCGGTCACCGCTTGCTCGACATACCGCTTACATGCACATACCATGCTTGTCGACTAGGTCTGTTTATGTTTGTAAAGTATTAATCCTCAGTGAGATACAGGCAAAATCTTAGTTTACTGGGGACACGACAAATGAAAGGCAACAAACCCAGATCCATTAAAATTGTATGTCCAAATTAAATGACTGTGTTTTATGAATTATAAAGCTACAAACGTATATCTACTCGTATTCATCTGACATTATTCAATTGATGTGTTTACCAAATTTTTGTATCTGTATTTACACAACATTGCATTACTATGTTTAATTCCTTGTTATAAGGGCAAAAAAAACTGTCGATATTCACGCCGTTAGTAAATCAAAACATTCCTAGCGTGAGCAATAACGTGTTTACAATTAGTTAAATTAGTTATACTTCTGGTTAGTTTGTCAGCATTCGTGTAAATAACTATAGCAACGTCATGATTCTAATAAACAATCTAGTTTATTATTTAGATTTTGGGTCGTGACTCAAATCAATGAGTTATTTTAGAGGATCAGGCCAAGAGTGGCATTGAGTACCTTTAAGTTACTTAATTACTGGCTTGATCAAACCATTGATAAGTTCAAACCTGAAGGTCCAAGGTTTTTTTAATCTGAAGCAGATTGCTTTAACCGAGGAGAAACCTTAGCCTAGTTTGATATTCGATAAATTTCATCTTTGTTTTTGTATATTTTGCCTAGCATCATTGAAATATAATTTGAATGTTTCGATCGAAAACGCAAAGTCTCTAACAATATCTAGATATCATGGCAGATACAAGTTAGTAATAAAAATGCGAAGTCTCTACAATATCTAGAGAGCACGTTAGATGTAACCAAGTTAAACGTCTTTAAGAAGATATTATTAGCCACAATGACTTACATAATAAAATATCTAAATGCCTCAATGACAGTATATGGAAAAATAAGTACATGGCAAGTAGAAAATAGAAAGTTAAGTGGAGATGTTTAAAACATGTGTTAAATCTATAATGACATTTGAATTGAACCTAAAATTGATACCACATGAACGAAGGCACTCCTTAGAACGTCAGAACAAACGGCCATGTGGATAACTGGTAAAATAGTGAGAGACAGAAAAATAAATACAGAAATAAGTAGTGTGTAAAACCAAAAACATTGTATGATGGGGAAGACTAAGAAGACATTTTCGAAGAATGGATGGTACCAAATTTCACGTATATGTTAGTTTTTCATGATTACCCCATAGGAAGCCAATATAGGGATATCTGGCAGTCTACTTCAGAGACAGAAATAACAAAACATGAAAATAATGACCAGTAACAGTAATTCTAATAAATGTATTTATTTTCAGTGTTTTTTGCCAGCAAAATATTCATATAAAATTAATAAAAAAAAATACAACCTACAAGTGGGGGGAGGGTCTGGTTTAAAGAAGATACGAGTGATTTTAAAAGATTTTTAAAAAACTGTTTGTGAATATATGTTTTATATGATTTCACATTGTATTTTGAATTTTTTCTTTATTAAAATAATGGAAAAAATATTTTAGTACCTTCAACTTATACAAGACAAAATTGAAACGAATTTTAGCTAACTAGTTATAAAATAAATTAACGCAGAAAAGACGATCGGCCGATCTTTGGATCTTCAATTTCGTTACAATTACTCGGTATGCACATAAAACACGATCGATCAATGTTTAAAAATTACATATGCCTAGACGTCCGTAATTAAATATGCGATTACAAAAATGTGCCCATAAAATACGCCAAATGAATATTAATGGCTTATTGGACGATTCAAGATTAAAAAAACGGCAGGCTAGCTACCTACATGACTGACAACAAGCCTTTCTTGTTATCCTTGCTCCAAGTGCAGCTCTGAATACACACGCGCCATCGACGTAACAGACTACTTTCGGATCAGACATCCATTGAATCAAATTGACATTATGATATATCAAGGAAAATTCTTTATAAAATATTAAGTTTTTTGAGAATTGTTTTAAGATAAGTGGAATCTTTGTAGTGTATATAAAGAAGCTCTGAGCTGATGTGGCTTGTTAAATTGCGCTATAGAAAAGGTCATCTTTATTATTATTACTTATATTATTATTTTACAATTATTTTCATTATTATTGAGAATCATGATTTCCGTCTGGTTTACTGTGACAATAATTTTTGACAACCCTCATCCACAAGTTTTTCTAACTTATTTTGATCAGCAACAAGATGAAATTATTGTATTTATTCTGTCGGCGGTCGTAGTTTGACGATTAGCATTCACGCTAAGCAAGCGGGCGCTCCAGGTTTGATTCCTAGTGGATACTTTCAGATTGGTTTTATTGTTAAACTATTTTACATCTAAACTTGTGTTTTTCTGTAGCTTATTACAGAGCGAATAAGCCACACAAAAATAGGGCTTTATAATACCCTCCGCCTTACGAAAGTAGGCAGCAGTTTAGACCTGCCGATCATTTTGAAAGTTTAATATTTTTGCTATCGAAAGTTTAGGTTTAATCTGTCAATAATGTGTGCTTGCTTAGTAGAAATATAAAAAAATAATAATGATAGTAATCAGATATATCAAATGTATGTAAAAATTAAGCCAATAAAAACAGTTTCCATATCTCCATTTCTATCAAATGATTAATATTTTGGTTAAATAAACACAAACGCATCAATCCCTTCATACATAACGAGAATCACGTAAAAGCATAGATCAATTAATCGGCTGACAAGAGTTACTGGTCGATCCGAGCATTCCCAATCGTTTCAGCCCGTTACGCCTCTGCCATGTATGAACACTTACATACAAACATGTTCTTGTTCACTACGCCTGTACACGGTCTTTTAATCTCTTTCTGACATACTACATTTGTTCCTCTACCGAAGACCATAAAATATTTTTTCGAATTTCTCAAGATTACAAGACAATTCAACATTTTATCCCTCGGCCTATTTCATATATAAGAAATGGCAATTACCAGCACGGTTTGACGAGAACCAGTTTTTTCTTCATGGGATCCAACATCGAAGAGTATTAATAGAAAAGGAATTAAACATCGATTCATCAATTACAAAAGATTTCCCTTAAGTTAATAAGTTCTTAATGCACCATTGCACAGCGTCGCGGTCTTTTGTATCCTTAGTTGGATATATCATTTACAACAAAAACCATTGCTTTATGTTATATATTTATTTATATTGATCAAAAAGGCTAAAACAAATGAACACAAGACGATGGTAAGATAACTATTAAATATCCGCGTGATTGGTAATGTCGACGGGGTGAGCTCTAGATTAGTTGTTCTTTCACTGAATTTTTTTATCAGTCAGCAACTTTATAGGAATTTTTTTAAAGAAGATTACTTGTAAAATAAATTTTTATATATTTTTTTTAATATTAACCATTACAGCAAGTTACTTTTTATCAATGTTGCTTCGGAAAGAAGTATAACTTTGAGGTCGATTTCATCTTCATCTAGTAATTTAATTGTTCCGAATCAATCCAGTAGGGCGAGGTATTCTGAAAGAACTTTTGCTGTTGCTCGTCCTGTAGCGTGGAATGGCCGGCTTCGTATTTGTTAGATATAAGAGTAACGTGTGCTACTTTAATAAGCACTTCAAGACAATCCTTTTTGAGAAGTCTTATCAAAATGTATGATTGTATACACGTATATATGAACACACATACACCACACTACACCTAAAGCCGAATGTGTTGCTATCATATCACATCATATTATGTATTTATTTTGTAATATTTTTAATCTGTCAATAATAGTGGGTTCGAGTCCCGAGTCGGGCATTGAGGAGAGTGTGATCTCTAAACGACGCTATGTGAATTGTCTTTGTATTTTTATTATTATCAAGTATTTTGAGATTCAGTCGCTTTGATCCATTCAATTTCAACTAGTGTATATCATTGTTATTATAGTATTATATGTATGTAATACTAACGCGTATTGAGAATAAACTTTTAAGACACAAATGTTTATATTGATTTCAAAAAAATAAGTAAACTATTGTAATATCTCATTATACCCAAAAATATTTAATTTGTTGCGCTTTGCACGACTTTATGTTGTCGGAGGTCCACGAAAAAAAAACTGAATATAATTTAAAAAGGAGCTTATTTGTAAGTCTTCTAATAATTTTATTTTATTTGTTTCAGGTATGTTCACTGCACATTCTTTTTTATGTTTGAGGTGAGTAGAAAATCGATGTGAGTAAATATCATAAATATTGTAGTCAAAAGTGAGCAGCCATATTTATAATACATTATTAGATGCATATTATTTATAGTTCAGGCATTAACACTATAAAGATTAAATGTCATTATAATTTATTTAGTCAAACTGTCTTGTTTATTCTACTCTGATGATGGGTTGAAAACCTTGAAACCGGTAGGGTTGCACCGTTATATAAAGTGGAATAAATAGTGTTTGACTAAACAAATTGCAATATTATTAAACGATTTAATTGAAATCTGAGCTTAGCATCACATTTATGATGCAGTTTATTTTTTAATGTCATTGTAAAATAACTACAAATAAAACAATTATCACTCGTAAACTTAACATTTAATCGAAACCATTCGTTTATCGTGGAAATAAATTTTGAGTATTTCAAAAGTGCATTTTATTTAAAATTTGTATAAAGAAGGTTAAACAATACTTAAATATCAACATATAAATTACAATTTTCCACCGGTTGACAAAAAAAATTACGTTAATTATGATTCTTAATTTAGTAGTTAAACTCCATATAGGAGGAACGTGTTTTGTAATTATGAATTACAATGAAGGAATACTCATGGAATATGTTAATCACCATTGAGTAAATGCAATTTCTTTGTGAACAACTACCAACAATGACTCCTATCTTTGTGAACAACTACCAACAATGACTCCTATCTATGTGAACAAAACAAATTTTGAGACTTTGATTAATCTGTGCGCCCCAGTCGGGGAAATAGCTGGAAGTCTTTCAAACTATGTATGTGAAAAATTATTATTTCGACAGCTACGTAAGCACGCCCGTACCTAGTAGAATTAATTAAATTTGTGGGCGTTTTAAATATAATGGTATTCAGGGCCTCGCATTTCTGAGCGATTGGGTGCGCTGTACTCATGAGAAATAAATTTAATGTTGTGTATTTCTTTCAATAATTTAAATATAATATTTGTTTTACAATGTACACAGTAGTAAATCGATTCAGCTCATTTGCTTATCTTTCTCAATTTTTTTTGCATATTTACCGATTTCCCTAACAAGCATCTTCAGAGAACATTATACACATACATATCATCAAGCCCTGTGTTTCTTGCGGTGTAGGCAGAGGGAACAGCTCTCCAACTTTGGCAATATTTCAAATTATGAAGGGATTAAATGGCGACCTGTTTTTTCCCACCTGATAGGAAAATGAAGATCTCGATAATGATCACAATATTATCTTGACATTGTAGGTTTATTAAGAAATTATAAAATAGCTGGTATTTTTATTTTGTTTTAGTGTATTATTTTTATATTTTGAAAAGTAACATTTAGAAATAATTCCCTAATACATTAACTATATTCATTTACTCGAATCCACATTATTTGGAAAAATTTCTTCACTAACGGCATAATTTCTTGACCACTGTTTTGAAGTTTCGCCACAAGCCTGTACCGTATATGGACTTTAAAAATCTCATCGGTCTCTTCGATATAGTACAACATTCCTCACTGTCATTCAAAATTCTGACCAGTATATTCAACTTCTTTTAGAATATCACCAATCTATCTTTTCATAGATTTACGTTTTTGTAATCGATTTAATTTCACTTACAAGGCACCCTTCATACTCAAAGGTTTCCATATCACACGTTCACTTAAAATAAGTTTTTTGTGAGACCTTCTTATATGGGATGAATTCCACGAATCATTCCAAAGTAGAACTATTTAATGTGTTTAAATATAAATTAACTGCGAGATATATAAAAAGAAAGTACACGATTTCCAAGAAATTTACCTCAAAAACTCCCTGCTGTAAAATAACCTTTTTCATTCTTATTTAATTTCTAGAGATAATATTTTTTTCATTGAAAATGTATCTCGCTTATTTTTCTTAGTATGTCAATTATTAAGAAGCATTAATCTATTTATTATTTTAAACTGTACACCTGGAGCGTTTATTGCTAGACATTTATTTCTTCCATCCAACCATTATATTAACTAACCATAGTGTTTTGATTCATGGCAGATTTGACAAAAAAAAATTAAATGTAAAAAAACTCGAATCTTTCTGTACTCCTATAATAATAATAATAAGACTAGAGGAAAGAAATTCGTTCAAGGATAAGAAAAAGAGACAAAGGAAAATTAGGATGAAATGATATTCTGTATAATGTAATCTTTTTTCAATTCTCTCTTGAACGTGATTAAGAATAATGCACATCTGATAACTATTGGAGCTTCGTTATTAAATAATTTGTATTCAATATTTTTTTATTATTATTTTGCAAATAAGGGAAAATTTCTTTTAAAAAATATATAAACCGAACAGTAAAGTGTACAACGAAGGAACAAAAGTACATAAGGATAATATTCTTCCATTCAATATCCTTTTAAAATATAATCTTAATTTATCTTTCTCGTTGACTTAAGATCTCGATTTATAATGTTCTAGACAATTTTTCTCCATCCTTTCATTTGGTGACTCCGACTTATTGATAGCGACCTCTTCCTATACTTAGTGGCACTTATTTCAGAACCATTAATTTCTCTAGACTTCAAGATCTCTACGTTCAAAAAATGTGGGATGCGTTTCGAACAGAAATATGCGAGTCGTTGTTTAAGGTTCGGCTACTGTATTTATAGTCTATAATAATCGCTAAATGACTCTCTAAATTCCGCTACACATGGTAATTTGTTTGCAAAAAGGACCTTACCCACAATTTTTTTGTCGTTTTGGAAAAACGTTATTCAATTTTTATGCCCCAAAATATCAATCCTCTATAATATAGTTTCATGGTTGAATCCCATTTTGACCAAAATCAAAAATTCTTCCCTACAAAACCCTTAAAATATGAGTAATGTTTCCCCAAATATTTCATAACAGGTACTGAAATGTACTCGTATTATATTATACTTTTGTTATATACAGTATGACCTAAGGCAGGGGTTCCCAACCTTTTTGTACTCTAGAGCACATTCTAAAATATCGGTAGGGTGGCGGGCACCACCTATTTTTAATCGACAAACTCCTTCCATAACTTCTCATTTTCCCATAATTTATTTTCTTCGGCTCACGATCATCGGCTCACTTCGGGTTTTCTGCGTGTACAAGGAGTGATGTGCAAATAGCACTCCCCGTTCCAGGCTAGCGTGAAGAGTGCAGTCTGGCTCGCCGCTAGACAAGTTGCGACAAGTACTGTCAGCAAAGGAACCACTCATACATACAATATCGCAAACATACGAACATATTTAATAAACCTAGGCACTCAAAAAAATTAAAACTCTAACAAATAAATAAAAATAATTCACATTTTTAATTAATGTTTATGAAAAAATTCTGTCTCTGTCGAATAGTGGCGGGCACATACGAATCGTTTCGCGGGCGCCATGGTGCCCGCGGGCACGGGGTTGGGAACCTCTGACCTAAGGAGATTATTTTCATTTGGCAATCTCTTTCAATCAACCAGAACCAGCCTTAAGTAAAAGAAGAATAAAATCCTTTTTTTAAAAAACTTCGTTCCAATGAACATCGAACCCACAACCGTGGTGTTAAAAAACAGACGTCTTATGAACTAGGGCAAAAAGATTAAATGTGGCTTAAATATTGTGTAAAGCACAAACTTCTTAATTTCAGTCAGCAACTTTATAGATTTTTTTTTTTAAAGAAGATTATTTGTAAAATACATTTTTGGAATATTAACCATTACAGCGTATTAAATATTTGCTTTATAATTATAAATTTGATAAACTGTACTCTCATAAAATGTTAAATAAGTTTTTATAAAAAAATGTTGAATAAATCAAACTACATTTTACAATTGCGAGTTAGTCTAATTTGAAGAATAGAAAGAAATTCAATAAATAATACTAAATTGTCTGCAATGGAGTATCAATATCTTCTAAAGGAGTTGATTTATATCTTATCGATTTAGCACATTCATCTACATACGATAGACCGACGACCCATAAACCGTCGATATATTTCTTTTGGTTTTAATACACATGTTTTCGCGTATAACTACCGTTAAGATGAAATTAATGTTATTTTATGTGGATATATCGATATAAATATGCTGATTTATCTTTCCACATTTATGACTGAAGAAGAAGAAGCCAACTGTATTTCGCTCGGTAGAGAAAAGTGGTATTTAAGTATTAATTAATCCACATATGTCATAAATAAAAGCCCGTGTAATTAGCTTGAATCGATTTTTTGTGGATTGTGAAATAGTTTTTTTTTTCAAAAAGAACACACAAGTTCCGTGGTCTAGTTGGTAAGACGCCTGTCTTCTAGCCCGGGAGTTTGCTGGTTAAATTCTTATTGAAATCTAAATTTTTAAAAGTGTTTCAGTTTGGTTTTTACTTTAGGTCTCTTTTCATCTTTCTGGTTGGCCGTAAGAGATTATCAAATTGCAGCAAGCTCGTCAGATTATTTTGTGTTCAACAAAAGTGTAATACAACACAAAAAATACAAGACATCTATCATTGACAATTAATTATTGGATTACACTGTATATAGTACATGTGTATATAGTACAACCTGACGATTTGTGGCCATAAAACGGAAAATGAACCCACTACCTCCAGGTTAGAAGGCAGATATCTTACAAATTAGGCTACCGAGGTCGTCAATACGCAAAGGAGAAAAACTATTGATAAACTGATTAGTTTTTAAATATTTTGTGCAGTTTTAAATTAATATAAAGACGTCAATCAAACCTCATATTTGATAATTATATGAATGATATAATTCAAATACAATAAGTTGAAACTACCGCTACAGGTATTTAGTGATGGTCATTTTTATTGGGCTCCATATGGTGATGGCGTGCTTATTGTCTTTAATTTAAACTTACACAAGAAATGCAATGTTCCTCATCTAAATTAATTGTGAACATTCGTAAATATATCTAGTTTTCTCTGTTTTATCATTTTCTATTTAGTTTAAGCATTTGTCACATATGAAATATATTTAGTGTAATATTGCTGCTATAGGTTCACCTATCAACAAGTTAAAATAGATATTTTCCATATTTTATATGTTATATTCATTTATTTTCAATGTATGTATGTATATATGTATGTATGTATGTATACATGTATGTATATATGTATGTATGTATGTATGTATGTATGTATATATGTATGTATATATGTACGTATATATGTACGTATGTATGTACATATGTATCAACAAATTAAGGACCAACCGCTAAATAATATTGGTAGATGTAGGGGAATGGAATCCTTTCAAGGGTAAGGAAGATTTTTTTTAAATTGCTCCTTAAACGTTAATTAGGATGATGCACATCTGGTATATTTTAGAAGTTCGTTCCACAGTCGCGCAGAATGAACCGCAAATGTTAATTTAAGTTTCAAAAGGATTAATTTATTTATAAAGTTTGAAATAAATAAGTAACTTGTTATTTTTTAAACATTGTATATGTATGCACAGTTAAATTTTTGGGTTAATTATTTATTTTGAACTCGTTAGGAAGTAGAAATGCGTGGAAATTATAATCTCTGCGGGATCAAGTATAAGTATGTGTGAAGTAAAGTGGAAAGGGAGACAATGAAGCAAATTGAGGAGATGTTGTATCTTTAAAGCATGTTCACACAGGATATATTTAATTATAAAATATGTTTATCGACCGGAGCTTTGAAGAAAATATAATCATATATCTAAGAATCGTGTAGAACGTATGAAAAAAATAGTGTTGATTGTACGATAAATTTGAGAAAACTTAGAAAAACGTGGCACGAGCAAATTAATCGTATTCTAAAAGAGTGTCGAGTGAAACTCTTTACATAAAGGAGAGTACGCATGATGAAGAATAATCGAAGAGTATATAATCAAACGCCGAATTCCAGGATATCTACTTGACGACCCAAGTTTCAATGGCAAAATATTGTGATGAAAAGGACCTACGAAACTTGGGTGTCATCCAATGGAGTGAGCTTGTGAGAGATAGATGAGCCTAGAGAGTAGTGTAATGTCCTTTAAGGGACATAAAACGAGAGATGATTATGATAATTGATTTAGTTTTATTTGAATTAAACCCTACTTTTATGTTTTCTCAAAAAAGGTTAGTATTTTTTTGGATCATCAAAGTTCCCCATATATCACGAATGAATGGGAAAATTAAATTTTATTTTAGTGGCTGACACCTTTAAAAAAGCAATAAACTTTTAATCTGTATGTTTTCGGTTCACATAAAAACGTCATAAGAAATGTTTATTTCATATTTTTGTTAGGATTGAATTATGTATAAGTAGTCCATGAATTATGTCATTCATTTCGATAGAAGCTCTAATCAAAACTATAATAAAACATAAAAATGCCGACTTTATTGATGGCTATATACTTAATGCGGGATAATATCACGTAAATTTTTTTTTCTAGTATAAATAATGTTTATGGTGTCAAATTTCACGCGATTTTTGATGTTAGTAAAATCCAAATGTTCAGGTGTTATAATATTTTGTTTCAATTTAAATATACTGTAGCATGATAGTAAAATCATTAATCACTTTGACTGATCAATGATAAGGAAAGTTTATTTTAATCTTTTGGAAAAGTCTTCACCTGATTATGGAAATTATTTATCTCCAATTATATATCTGTTTGAAAATTTAAAGTCTTTGTAAAATGTATTCGATTAATATAATATAATAAATTCGATTTTTTTATCAATTGAATCTAGGTTACATTTCTTTTAGTTTATGATAAGGAATATGTATAATTATTTCTTGTTGAGGTATTAATAATTTACAATTCCATAATAACAAACACATGTTATTATCATCTGGGGTTAAGAACTTAGGTAGAGAATTTGTTATTCATTGAATAACGTTTGATAAACTAAAGTTGTTAATATAAACATTAGTACTAAATGTAATATTTTTTTAAATAAATAAATAAATACAGGTTTATTGATAGCAACATAGTACGTACATAATACATTTAGATATATTTCAAGAACACATTAAAAAGAGAATACATTACAAAAACAGAAGCTATCAAAAGGTCTGGGCTCATCTAATAAAATCCCCCGGCCAAGATATACCCCACCAATATAGGGCTAGCCCAGCCACGGGGACACCAGATGTATTTCAGCTCACACCCTGTCGTTATATAATCGAAGTATTTTCATTTATCAGTTAGACTCTTAACGATCATTTTATTTTACTATAAACAAGTAAGTTTAAGATGTTAATTAACAATATAAAAATACTCATTTTCACCTCTAGAGTGACTACCAAGCTTTCCAAATTGGTCTGATACCATAATTTTTTTTAAATATAGTGTAAATTCTAGGAATTCCAATATCTTATCCCTCTTTACTCACAATAGCCATTTAAGGTATTGAACGCGAGTTATTAAAAAAATCATCATTTGCCACCGATCACAACTCGTATCATTCATCTAAAGTCTCTTTTCAAAGAGCGATGATCTCTGTTTAGTGACTGCGAGAGGACTAAGTGTTCAAAAACTGGTTCACTTTATCTGATTCCTCTAATTCGTTTCCTATATTTATGATTCCCTCTGCTCTTATCCGGAATTGGCGCGACTGCAAATTAAGAGACGAATGAACAACTGTCTTGTATATCAATTAACAACTAAGATAATGACCATTTTAATGCCGTTCATACACTATTTTTTTCTGTAAAAGAGTTCGTTATATTATATAAGATATTTAAAAAATTCGTAACATACTTTCAACACGATATGTTAACACTCAATTGCAGTGTATGGGGTATTTAATACCCATTGAATTGTATTAATGTATAGTATTCATTATAAAATTATTTTAATTTTGAATTTTCGTATTTATTCTATAAAAGTTTTTTGTATTTATTACTACATTTATTAACATATTCATTTTCGTGTTGGATCTTTGTATTGGTGTTTGGAAAAATATGTTGGCCTTACACCATCCTCCAATATTAAAAACAGAACCAAGAATTCAGTTATTCTTTCTTATATATAAATAAACGTTGTATTTTTGTGTTGCAAATAATCTAATAACGGTTTTCATAAACAGTTTTAAATATTTATGAAAGGAACTACTTTGTTGGAATCAGTTTGTTATAACGCAATACATATAAAGTCTCGTTTAATTTTCTTACATTAACATTTTAGGAGGAATCCGTGTTTTTCAAAGGGAATTAAAATTAAATATCAATAGAACAAGAAACACACTCAAAGCTTAGTAACATATAGGATCAGATTTTAACAAAATTGTTTATTTTAAAATACGTTCAAAATGTTGATTTATGGAACCACTCGCCTGTCACCTGTGTCACAATTTATCTCATATCATCAGCAAAACGTAAATTTTCTATACTCATATTGTATATTTTCTTTGAGCTCAGTTCGATATTTTTTCATTTGTATAATTTTGATCCCTCACTTAAAGAAACAACACCAGCTCAACTATTTTATCAGACTGGGGCCTTTTTAGAGTACTATTGCGAATCGAACCCGAAACCCCCCAGTGAAGTCAAGCATCTTATTAACTAGGTCATGAAGGTCGTTGTTCATTTTTGATTAGTGGGATATAAACTAATAATATCTATTTCGCTGCGTGAAAGCATTTTCAAATCACACAATGTTGGTAGTATAGAGTTTTCTACGTTTACGTGAAAATCATTCTGTGAAATAATACAATATTTTTACCAACTATTTAAGTTTATAAAATATGATTTAAAATTACGTATCAATTTTCAAAAAGATATTCAACTCAATATAAAACTTGAACATTCTTCAATATTTCAGTTCCAGGTTAATATCGATACGGTGGCTTTGAATGAATATGCAATCACTAAAGATTAAATCTGATGTTGTTATATGTTGACACATTATCAGTACTATATCAGGCATGGACTACCTCTGTTCAACTATTGATGGCAAAAATGCACACTATATTTTTAATTAATTTTCATCGCCGTTGTCATTTTACGCAACATTGTTGCAGCACAGTTTGTCCTTAATCTACTTTATTTTTTTTTAAATCAAGATTGAAAACGTTTATATAATTATTTGCTACATAAAAATTACTAGTTTGTAAAGTTAGGGACTTTTTTGGTAAAATAACGAATTAAAAATAACGCTCTGTGTTATTTTAAAATTATTAAGATTTTTCTTTTATTACATGATAAAATAAGTTTTTAATAGAGAAGTGTGTTTTTAAATATAAGTATTATACATCGATTACATTATTAAATATAAGTATTACACATCGATTATATTATATTGTATAACACGTCGATGAAATATTTGGTAATGTTGTGACACAGAAATGTCATAACATTGATATTTTTAAATCAATGTTAAGCTTCAAGATAAATTAAAATGTTAAGCTTCAAAATAAACAAAAACATGTTTATATTGTGTTGTAAATGGAGGGGGTGGAATTTTTTAAATATTTCACGTTTCAAAGTTATAAAATATTTAATAAATGCCACGTCTTAGTTTTAATTTACTGTCACGCGTTGTTTTATTAGCATATAATATCATATTCAGTCATGCTAGTTTGCAATATTTCTGGATATAATACACACATGTACACGTACATAGGTCCTGTAGATACAAACAAAATATTTCTAGATATAATACATACATGTAAACGTACATAGGTCCTGTAGATACATACCATACATGTATGTACACGTACCTGTAGATACATACATGTACACGTACATAGGTCCAGTAGATAAATATAGAATTCCATCAACCTGAGTATAATTTTAGTTTCATTTTAAAAGCATCTCTCAGTATTTTATTGGCAAAAATTTAAATAAAGGGTAGAAATTTTTTGTTTCATTGCAACTCAAAATTTGTAAGAAACCTTCGAGAAATATAAACCTCTTATCTACAGACAACTTTATTTCCTTAGAGACTCAAGAAATTGCTGATTTTTTATTATAATTAGTTCAGAAAATGATTTGTAATAAGATATTTCTGATTCAGATAGCACATTCCTTCCCTCTACGATACATATGAAAATATCACTTTTAATATAAATTAAAACTTGGAATTATAAAATAAAATATATTGGATTTAATAAAAACTTTTTTCCCTACACGAAACCAAACATAAATAATCTTAGCTTGTATATCAATCAGAAAATGACTATAAAAATAATATATTTGTATTTCTGTTTAATTAACTTATCTACAAACCTCTTGTCACCACAAAAGGCAATAATTTTTACAGCGAAAGTAATTATTTATATGTAAAAGCCGATTTTTACAATTGATTGACGTTAATTGATATAAAAATGTAATACATCCGTAGTAACTATAATATTTAATCAGTCTTGAGTACACATTTCATGGTATATGACTTGTTGAACACGATCCAGTATTTGGACCATAAATGGACATTGTTGATCAGCCTACTCTCTACTATCCTAATTATTGAACATTAAAAATACATATTTTTCCATTTTGAGGAT
This sequence comes from Odontocerum albicorne, assembly GCA_949825065.1. NCBI lineage: Eukaryota > Metazoa > Arthropoda > Insecta > Trichoptera > Odontoceridae > Odontocerum > Odontocerum albicorne. The sequence continues at coordinate 14,354,703 of OX463844.1, forward strand.
GAATTGATTCTTTTTATGTGCACAATTTGTACAAATTGATGTACAAATGAGGGAGATGTATAAACCAGTACAATAAATTATACCTCAGGAGGTCTAGATTACTTGAAATAAATACTTTTCATGGAACTTAAATATGTTAGTATTATACAATATATTATGGATATATATATATATATATATATATATATATATATATATATATATATATATATATATATATATATATATATATATATATATATATATATATATATATATATATATATATATATATATATATATATATATATATATATATATATATATATATATATATATATATATATATATATATATATATATATATATATATATATATATATATATATATATATATATATATATATATATATATATATATATATATATATATATATATATATATATATATATATATATATATATATATATATATATATATATATATATATATATATATATATATATATATATATATATATATATATATATATATACATATATTTATATATATAATATATACATATATATTACGTCTAAAGTGTATTAAAATACACTTTAGACGTGACATATTCAATTTATATTTTAAATAATTGTATTTTTTAATGGAGCATTAAATCCCTAATTCTATTATATTACCCTCATTCCAAATTACATTCTGTATTGAATAATATACGCATATGCATATGGCAATACTAATTAATTGATATGATTTTTATTTCGATTTAATGAATACAATATATTTAAAGCAAAATACTTGATGTCAAAACCTTCGCAATAACCTCAGTTCGAGGACGCTAAATCTTCCAACAATTATAAATAAAATCTAATTTTCACAACATTCACAAAGTAAGACATAGTATGTATAGCACCCAACCTACCTATACGTACCCTGTCCATATCATAGAACTATGGTACTTAGGGTAGATTATCCTTAAGCACCCTTTACCATCTACCTTAAGTTCGGTGGTGTATTTATGTGCCTTTTTTTTTCTTTTGATCGCTTGATACTTTTCCTCTCGGAACTATCCAAAAGTACATTATTACTGGGTATAATGTACTCTTGGAAAGTGCTCTAGAAAAGAAAAAAACACTCTTATAAAATTTATTTGATGAAAGTTGCTGCGAATTAAGCCTAACCGATTGTTGAATGACGGCAGCACATATGAAATAAATGCACGCATCGGTTTCATCCCCCAAAAGACGGACTCGTTGTAATCATGCTGGTTTATCTTTTATGTATATTTGAATTAATTTTTAAACCTAATTATTTTTACACCGATTGGTTGAAATCGATATGAAAATTTTAAAGAAGTCCTAAAAAGTTTTGACGTTTTGTTAAAATTAGTCTGTAAATAAAATTAAAATTGAATGTTAAATATTTTAGATTGTTAATATGTGCAATATCTTCGTGTTTCGAGTATAATAATCTTTTTATTTAAAATTTATAAGTGAATATTATTTTTCAACTTTCTCTTTCATAATTTCTTAATTGAATGACTAAGTTAATTGGGTATTAGAAGGTTATTTTAGATAATTCAACGGAAACCAATTAATTATTGCATCGTTTCAATAATTAGGAGAGAAATTTTATCTAATGAAAGACGGCATCCGAAATGCAACTTCAAATCGGATGATATTTTATGGTATACCTGTTGTATACTGAAAATTGTGCTGAAAAAATACCTAATACAAGTGTACTCAGGGCCGTACTGGTCATAACCATTATACTAAATATAGGTAATACAATATCTGTAATGCGCGTGACACAGTCACATAATTGACAGATGTGAATGTATATCCTGTAAATTCATGTTACTGACTATTGACATAATTCACATATTACTAAGATACGTTTTTTAAGTGTTTTGTATTATTTCATAATGAGGCATTTTCCAATACAATGAATTATTTTTAAATTCGTCAAAATAGAAAATATATGTTTTAAAATTACAAGGCGAATAAATCTTCTTATAGAAATTTTATTTAGAATATTTTTTAAAGTAAAATATTCATAAGCAAAGACACCTTCCTTAATCTAAATTATTTGAATAGAAACATTTTGATGTATTGCATATAGGCTATTTAAGTTCATCAATTTGTAAGAAAACCATTTTTCTTTATTTAAGAAACATTTATCTTCGTAATGTTTTCTCACTTTAGGTTGGTATTCAGGATAATTGTACGATTTTCTCACTTTAGGTTGGTATTCAGGATAATAGTATGATTTTCTCACTTTAGGTTGGTATTCAGGATAATTGTACGATTTTCTCACTGTAGGTTGGTATTCAGGATAATAGTACGATTTTCTCACTTTAGGTTGGTATTTAGGATAATAGTATGATTTTCTCACTTTAGGTTGGTATTCAGGATAATAGTACGATTTTCTCACTTTAGGTTGGTATTCAGGATAATAGTACGATTTTCTCACTTTAGGTTGGTATTCAGAATAATAGTACGATTTTCAATAAATAATACAAAATATATTGAAAAGAAAAAATCAAAATACTATGCTTAATTTCAATACCACCTTCTTGACCATTGACTTTATGTTTTACATATTCGATATGCAAAATATATTTTTTAATTTTATTAGTTTCAAAAAATTATAGGAATACAATAAATACTGAAACTTCGGTATCACATTTTCATAAGTTGTTATCTTCAGTTTTATTTCTTGTTCCGGTCCTGCACACCAGACAAACAAAATAAAGCCTCACAATGAGAATATAAATAATTTTTACATAGTCTCATTTCTCAAGAATCTCACCCAATAAATTTTTTGCCAGTTCCTTTATCTCTGAAATTATGCTAACCACTCTTATATACAGTATTATAGTGACTCTATTGAGAGTCAAGAATCTATTAGCCAGCTCCACCTGTTGTTAGAAAACGTGTCTTATTGATTAATAAGTGTTCGGAGTTATTTTATTCTAATGGCTGGTAAAGATATTAAGTGGATTAAAACATCATCGGCACATTGGCTTTTGAAGGCCCCCTATCAAAATGGTGAAATGTCATTCATTACTACATTTGGCGGCTGTGTTTAAAGACGGGATCACTTAGTGATAAATCGATTTAATTATTTAGATATCACGTATCAAGATATGGATGCAAGTTGGACCTTGTTATTTAACAGTATTAAGTCCAGAAATGTATGGATTACATCCCGACATTATTCAAAGGGGGAATTCTTTTTGATTCTGCATACTTTGGATCCAATAGGAATTACAGCGGAAATGAATTTAAAAAAATACATATTCTAGACAACGTTTTTTTCGTTTCAGTTGAAGATCATTCAGGTAATGTAAGATAATTAAAATTGAAGTTTTATAATAGAATGAAATTAAAATAGTAAATTGTTATCAATTATATATTTAAAAAGGTAATTAATTTTCAAGCGTCTTTATGATTTTTTATTTATATTTTTTTAAATTCTTAGTTTAAAAGTGGGAATGATAATGTGTTTTCTCTAATCTGTTACAGTAAAGTTTGGTATAACTTTTTCCCCTCCTGTAATGGTTGTTGTACGATTCTTCTAAAATGTTATACTTTAATATTGTAAATCAAGGAAAAGTTTAAAAAAATGTTCGAGTTACAGTAACATAAATTAAATTCATTATTTGAAATATCTTTTGACATATTTTTAAAGCAGTAACTTTGTACAGTTTTTTCGTTAGTTTAATTTATTATATTATGGACCGAGATTCTCACAATATCAATTGAACGTAACAAAATAATAAAAGGATATTATTTTATCTTTAAAAGAAAATGGTTAATATTTTCTTATATCGACGTAGTATTTTCAGTCCGATAGTTTCTGTAGTCAAAACTGTGCTAAGGTCGCGAAAATTACCTGTTGAACTGAAATTCGATATCGGTTAATATTTAATAGTATCCGAGAGATAATATTTCATAATTATTTATAAGTGGCTCAACTCTTTTTAGACTCTTAAAAACTGTATTCAATTAACCAACGAAAAATACACTGTCACATTTTTTAAGTCTCGATGCGATGAAAAGTATGTCGATCTCGCTATCTGTATGAAGATTGTTAGATGAATGAATCAACTAAAATTTAATGATTGAATTTTGAAATGTTTTTTGCCTTTGGTTATTAAGAACATTTTCGTTGCTTTATTTTTTATGATTTAACTCATTTTATTCTGATATTCATAATTATTTTCTTGTTTTATAAAAATGAGACACGAGGCGTATTATTGCAAGTATATTTTTATATTAAAAAGTATTTCAAGTATAGAAAAAACTTTACTTAATATATTAACTTTAATTCTTAAGTCATCAGAAATTTGCTTTCATTCTCTTATAAAACTGTGCATGTTTTATGTGAATACTATGTGTTTTGAACGATCGTTGTATTGTGAATAATCTTTTACTCGGCATTTTTTTGAAAAATATTGTGAGTCGTGAAGCAGTGATAAGTATTTTTAAAATTAATTTATCAGATTCATAAGACAACTTCCTCAGTAGGAGCAATCATTCTGTCAAAAAATGATGATTACAGTGAATAGAAATAATTTTTACCTTCACCTCCAAATTCGTTGGGCAATAAAGAATTTAATTGAAATAGACTCTTCGTGACGAGAAGTCTTATTGGTTTGCCCCACGACCTCTCAAGCTAATTTTAATGAGATATTTTCCATTCGCAAAATCATATGTATTGAACTTAATTTTGTACGATGGACCAAATAGCTGGATGGAGAAAATTATAATCCAATTACTTACATATTGGACTACCGATGAATAATAGTTTTTAATAAATATAGGAAATCACGTCAGGGGACCAGCATAAAATTATTAGCCAATAATGAAATGATCTCATCTTTACTGAGGAACAACAAGTACAAGTATATTCTAATTTGAATTGAACTCAATTTGAATCAGCCACATGAATATATATTATAAGACAGTGACTTTATTAATAAATTAAAAAGCGGAAATGCCTAAGGCAGTTTAATGGTGAAATTAGGGTTACATAAAGTAAGAAAAAAAATGTAAAAAATCGATTTGCAAGGAAGTTTTAATATTAAAAAAAAGCAACACGAACAGATCAATATCATTTATGATTCAATCCATTTTCAATTAATAATATTATGAAATTTTTATGTAATTCATTTAATTTTACACGAGTAAAAATTAAGAAATGTGTACCTTTTATGATACTGGAATAATTTGAAAAAAAATGTACAGCACATACATATATTTGGTATGCATTCTTTACAAAACGTGCATTTTTAATTATTTAATAAGGCCGATAGTAACTGAGTTGATTTTTATTACATGTGCATTTAATTTAATTATGACATATTAAGTGTTGCATCTCATATCCTCAATGCCATTTTTTTTGTTAAATATTTTAATTCAATATAACTTGCCACCATTAGACTGCTAGACATGGTTCGGAAATCGCATGAAGTTTTCCAAATAAATAGGCCATTTTTGTAGAGAAAACGATAAAATATTTTTATTAATTTTATCCATGGTGTATGGTGACCTTAAAACATAACGAAATCCAAGCTGTCAAAACAAAAAATATATGGAATAGAAGAGCTATAGGTCTAGTGGGCATAAGTACTCATATATAAATTTTCAATAATTATTATTTTAAATTTATTTATGAAACAAGATATTACAAATATACATGGTAAATAAAAAACAATACAAATAAAAAACAAGTAATTTTAAGTGAACACACAATTTATATGGATCAGGGTTTATTGTCTTTCATTATTCGTGTCCACAATAAAATAGACGTTTTGGCCGTAAGAAAACAAAAAATATCTTCTACTTTATCTTCCTCCTTTTAATTATCATTATTTTTATTCGCATTTTGTTGTTTTATTCTATTAGCACAATTATAAAAAAACTGTACTTAAATAAAAAGCGTTTTATTATTCCACTATTTCTTCTGATGTATGACAGAATAAAAATTTAGTAACTCATAATTAATATGTACTAAAGACTGATGTGTTGAGTTGAGTGACAAAATATCACGTTGTGGTATATTGAAGCTGGTGAACGAATTGGTTACGAAATGCTGACTAAAAAAATCTACAATGCAAATATGATTTGAAAGTCATCGCAGAGAAAGAGCAAGAAATTGATGCTTGCGCCATATCAACGGAAATGCGAAGTAAGAGAAACTGAAGGCTATATTAAAAGGTGAATGGATGTAGCGGATGCGAAGGAAATGTGTTTATTCCAGCCCCGACAGGGAAATGCCCTACTGGCTGGCGTGCAGATGTAAATGAGTATTTCGAAATCGTTAATTGCCATTTTACAAACAATGTACTGTTAACAGATATATATAGTTATATTGATAACGGTAGTCTAGTTGATAAGACGCCAGTTTTCCAGCCCAGGGGCTACGATATCGGTTTCCATTGGTACCCAAGTCTATCAAAAAGATTTCCAGTTTGGTTTGACATAAGTCTTGTATAACACCTTTCTAGTTGATTGAAATAGACTGCCACGTGCCAATAAGTTCTCCTGATTTAACTGTATTTCATAATAGTGTAACATAATACAATAATTAAGTAATTTTTGTACGTAATCTTTATAAAAATATAATTACCAAAATCATTAATGGATTGATAAGTTAATTAATAAAATTTCACACATTGATCAAATAATCCCACGCATACATTACATTTAACATAATATGGCTATGATTACGTTTGGACGTTTGGAAGAATTAATAGAAATAAAATCAGGAACATATTTCTTCTCCTATTCATTTGTTAGGAGTGGCATTGAAAAATGGTATATTTCGGCCATTGAATGGTAATATTTGGTACCACCACAATCTCCAACAAAGCCCCATAGCCAACACCGAGTGGCTGGAATGGAGGTTTTTGTTTTTATAAAACCTCTTGACGCTTTGCTCGAGATGATTGATGATATTTACAATTGGTTAGGTCAATCAAACGGGCGAGCGCATTAAATGAGATTCTCTTTATAAGGAATGTTGAAAATCTGTTAGAACAAAATGGACTCTTGTACGGTATTTTGGGGTCGTATTAAAATTTTATTTGAAAATGTTAATAGGTAAGTTTATTGTAATTTTTATTGTATAGAAAAAAATCTGTGAAACTAATTTGATTATTATCAAGTTTTTAATCAATCTCTTCCAACCAACCATAAAGAAGTTGAAGAAGCATTAAGTGAAAACCAGACAGGAATCCTTTTTAACAAAACCTGGATTTCAGTGGGAATCAAACCAGTCTCCAGGTTGGAAAACAGGCACCTTGCCAACTAGACCACGGAGGCCCGTCTTTAAATTTTTCAACAATACTAAAAATAGAAGTTACGATTTATTGTGCATAACACATTATTTAGATGTTACAAATGTTCTATAAATATTAGATTTTAAAAGTCCCATTTTTAATTGACATTAACACAATAATAAAAAACTAACATATAGTAGTGACAAATGTATATATTATATTAAGAAAATGATTGTGACAAATTTCTTACTCAATGATGTGTTTATCATTCCGGAGGCTTCACTCAATGAGTTAAGCCGTTTTCCCCCGGGCGCTAATTGGGCTATTAAATCAATATTTATACGCGAAAACCGATAGCAAATAGACAGGCACCAGTTAATAATGCTTTCCTTCAACTTCCAAACGTGACATAACTCACAAAATGGAGTCTATTATATTTTATTTATGTGTATAACATTTTTAAGGTAATATAAAACTTGACAAGTAATTTAATTGATTTTTAGTGAATACACTACCTTAATTTGACCTTTAACAAGGGTTGTATAAAAGAACAAGACAAATATTTGTGTATTTATTATATAATAATAGATTATCCGGAAGTTAATTTCGTATTTTTAGGACAAATTCAAACTCAAAATTACACCAAATAAAAGACTCTTGGAAGGTGTTTGTCGATATTTTTAGTATCTCAGCAATATCTCATGTCATATAAAGCTATTTATCAAAACTTGGATTTCGTCATCATCAGTGGTAATCAGCCTTCCAGAGTGAACACCATCTTCGCGTTTACAGATTTTTAAAACCAAATTTGACACACACAATCGATTGCTTACTGCATTAACGCTATACACTACACAGTTTTTATGGTTTAAGTAACATTTTTTCCTTTGCAGTAGTAAAAAAAGCATTATGCATCGAAAAACAACTTATTTTATTTCATCTTCAAAATGACAGCAATTAATGCTCGAGAAAAAATGTGTGAAATATACAATCAGCACGTTTGGAATGAACTTAGCAACGAAAACTTTATCTGATACATATACGAAATTTTTATTCTGATATACGAGGCATATCCAGAAAGTTAGTGTACTGAATTTTTGTAGGCTACAATTTTTTTTAATTAAACTAAAAAATTACGTCTTTACCGTAGTACATATGTAAGCTATTTTTCGACATAGTCGCCATTCCTCTCAATGCAGGTGGTGAAGCGGGTTATCAACTTTTTGATGCCTTCCTCGAAGTAGTTTCCCGCCAACCCCTCCGTCCACTTTTCCAACTCCTCCTTTAGCTCCTCGGCTGTTGAAAACCTTTTTCCACCCATGTACAGCTTCAAGGAGGTAAAGAGATAGTAATCTGAAGGTGCTAGGTCAGGGGAATACGCGGGATGGTTCAGGACATCCCATTTAAACGAGGCGAGCAGTTCCTTCGGGGTGTGTGGTCTGGCATTGTCATGCAGCAGGCAGACTCCCTTTGTCAGCATGCCTCTCCTCTTGTTCTGAACCGCCCTCCGCAATTTTTAAGGGTCTCACAGTATCTTGCAGACTTGATGGTCTCCCCTTGAGGCATATATTCAATTAAAATTATGCCTTGACAGTCCCAAAACACGGATGCCATGATTTTCTTGGCTGAAATTGTGGATTTGAACTTTTTGGTGGAGGGTGAAGAGGTGTGACGTCACTGTTGAGACTGCCTTTTGGTTTCAGGCGTGTAGTGTGCAACCCAAGTTTCATCTCCAGTAACGATGGAGCGGAGAAATTCATCTCCATGGAGTTTGCAGCGCCTCAAAAACTCTTGCCTTTTTACAAAATTTCGCACTTGGCGGGAGATTGGGTTGACATTTTTCACTAAACGTGTTGTCGCGTCGACACTTCTCAACGTACTGGCCTCGAACCGGTCTCGTTGAGGAGGGGAAGGGTCAGGCTACACGGAAATGTAGCCAACATGTCGAAAATAAAATCCATTCGGTCGTGAGAGCCTCAGTACACTTAGTTTCTGGATACGCCTCGTATATCCGAGAAATATAAAACAGTTTCCGGATGATCCAATAAATACTATTGATGGCGAAACGATAATTATTTTGGAAAATGAGATATTTAAATGACTATCTAAAGTTCGAAAGTAATTGCATGTAAAGACATTTTCGAGTTGCTATTAAAAATACTTCTTTAATCATTACTTCAAATAAAAAGTTTTCTCAATAAATTTAAAAACGGATTTTAAACTATTGAACGTTAAGTTAGTTAGTTTTTATTTTTACTGTTCGATACGTATGTCTTAAAATGTGTGATAATTTATCTTATAAACATAAAACTGGAAGTTAGTTTTTTCTTTGTACTTTCAGGTTTTAACAATATTTTTAGCATTTGCATTAGTTTTTACTTTTATTTCCCCTCACTTCAGATGGCCATAAAACTCAGGTAGAGCTTTAGTCTCCATGATAAATTTTCTCCAAGTCGATCACTCTTCGTCTCCTTTCAATCTCTACCCCCGTTCAGCCTCCTAAGATCCTTCAGCACATTATCTAAGAGCCTTTTCTTGGTCTGCCAAGTGGCCTTTTTTCGTATTATTGGGCTTGCATATTGATATTCGCTGGCTGTATCAACTGAGATTTGCTTACATGGTCTATCCATGCCAACCTTCGCTACTTTATGTATCTAATAATTAATAATTGCCTCGCCAATAATCGAGATTCTTCATAAGATCTCAGTATCCACTTTCCTGCAAAATTTGCAACTCAATCATCTTACCCGTAGCAATAATATATGGGCCTAAATCGTGGTTCATGACACAAAGACCAACTAAAACTACTAACCACTATGAAATAAACTCACTTACCTTTTTAAACTGCCCAAAATATACTGCAAGTGAGTAGTTGTTTAAGAACCTTTTTTCAGTTTATGTATTAAACCATACTTTTTAAACAGGACGATTTAACTCTAATTTAAGTTTTGTGTAGATCTGTCACTTAAACTTAAGTTTATTGTGTAGAACTTTTCACATTTAAGTGTTAAATCATTTTGTTTAAACATGCAGGTCTAAAATATTAATGCCAAATAAATAAATCAAATTTACTTTTTTATCCTTTATAATGTGAATAAATTATTATTTTCGAGTCATTAATACTATTTGATATATATTCAATAAAACTTACATCAATATACTAAGACTTCTTAAAAACGTGTATCTTACAAAAAAGTAAAGGTAAAGTGTGGAACGAAAGCTTTACTATTCAAACTCAATTATTTATTAGTTTGTTAGAGACCTTCAGAGTTGTCGACATCTTCATTATTCGTGGAATCAGTGTCAAAACACAAGTTCAATTTCGATAATGCATTCCAGCATAACCGACCGACAGTATGGCGACTGAGCCATTCGGAGTTGATTAATATGACTCAATGAATAAGAGATAAACATAAAGAACGACTTCGATGAAATTACCGAATACCTCCAATGAATCTTTGTTTTTTCCTCTCACATACACAAAATTTATCTATAGAAGCGACTAAACATTTTAAATACATTAAGACCGCGCTAAAATAGCAAATTTATATGTGAAGAATATTTTATTCTTGTACCGGTATAAAACAAGCTTGATTAGCCTAATTGGAGGGGGCCATTTGAGAAGTCAATGACCTTATGACATTTCATATAAAGTCTGTTGTTTTAATAGCTCCTGCTTTTCCCGGCCGAACTCATTATGAGTTCAATTTTTGGGTTCAGTCACGCCGATTTAGTCAAGGCTTTAAATGAGACCACCATGGCTCGATACGTCCTTCTAGTCGGCCTTCCAAATAAAGCAACGTTATTATATCTTACTAATTTGTGCGAGAAAAATACTGTTCTTTTTTTTCATTTTATTGATATTTACCGTTGTGCTCCTGTTGATAATTATTTCGATCGGATTGTTTTTAATAACTTTATAAGATGCTTTAAATAATTAAATACTTATTTCAATCAACGCATTATTAAAAAAATAATACAATATAAAATATTTTTTAAATATGTTTTAATACAATAATATTATTTATTCTGCTCCATTCAAATAAAGTTTTTTTATGTACATTTTAGGCCGTGCGTATCTAACAGAATATTAAATATATTTTATAATAGTATTCAAAACTTTTAGTCGATTGAACGTTATTTTGAAATGAAAGTTTTTAACATACGTTTGAAAATATGATTCTAACGAATTTCACAAAAAAATAACAGTATGAGAAAACAATTGCCCCGTTTCAACACAACATTACTGTAACTAAAGTCTTTTTTTGAAGAATTCATTAATATTTTTTTAATACATTACATAATAAAAAATACAATTACCAATCTATATAAATAAAAATGTAATACATAATAAAATACAAGATTTATAATCTAAAAGTGTTTGTTTTTGTGATCCGAAACGTGATTAAAGTTTGAGAGTCTCTATGGACACATAATCACATACTATACTCGGTAACGTTACAAAGTGACAACTACAAAGACGGATGACAGTGATCCTAGCGCTGTTGACAAAATTTTATTTTACCATTTTGACAGATTACATTCTCATATATCAAAAGGCTTCTTCCACAGGAGACAACAAATAGATGCAAATTGGTAATCGTTGAATATATATTCAAGACAAAACATTAAATCTTACTTGTCGACCATAATTCAAGTGTTCATTTTCTAACTAACGCAAGCCACATCTTTTTTCCCGAAAACAAACACTAACATCAATTTTATCAATTTGACACGGCAAAGATATTTTGTGGTATCAAATAATCGAATAATTGAAAAATGTCTTCTATATCTTGGGTCTCTTTAGGGCTATTTATTTTTTTTCTATTGGGAATATTATTTATTTTTTATTTGAATGATTGGTTGAGTCTATATGTCCAACTATTGCTCTTAGTTCTTACGACATATTCTGCCTAACTCAATAGTATTGGTTTATCAGTTTTATTTGAATGATTGGTTGAGTCTATATGTCCAACTATAGCTCTTAATTCTTACTACATATTCTGCCTAACTCAATAGTATTGGTTTGTCAGTTTTATTTGAATGATTGGTTGAGTCTATATGTCCAACTATGTCTCTTAATTCTTACTACATATTCTGCCTAACTCAATAGTATTGGTTTATCAGTTTTATTTGAATGATTGGTTGAGTCTATATGTCCAACTATTGCTCTTAGTTCTTACTACATATTCTGCCTAACTCAATAGTATTGGTTTATCAGTTTTATTTGAATGATTGGTTGAGTCTATATGTCCAACTATTGCTCTTAGTTCTTACTACATATTCTGCCTAACTCAATAGTATTGGTTTATCAGTTTTATTTGAATGATTGGTTGAGTCTATATGTCCAACTATAGCTCTTAATTCTTACTACATATTCTGCCTAACTCAATAGTATTGGTTTGTCAGTTTTATTTGAATGATTGGTTGAGTCTATATGTCCAACTATGTCTCTTAATTCTTACTACATATTCTGCCTAACTCAATAGTATTGGTTTATCAGTTTTATTTGAATGATTGGTTGAGTCTATATGTCCAACTATTGCTCTTAATTCTTACTACATATTCTGCCTAACTCAATAGTATTGGTTTATCAGTTTTATTTGGTATTTGAGGGCGAAAAGTTTCATTGCGTTTGTAGTAATTCAATTATGTGTTTGAGAGCGAGTAGTATCTTCTCAACGCAGTATAGTCCAGCATACATCTCTCCAAGCTTCTTTGAATAGTTCTGACCTTTTTATGACGATAATGTCCAAGTCTTACAGAAAATTAAGAGCATATACTGATAGATTAAGGCATATAGAAATATTAATTTTGGACATGTGTTTCAATTGGTTAAATGAAGTCCAAGGTAACTTAGTTTACCTACTTGTATTCGTAAGGATGAAAAAAATAATGAAACATTCATTGTTTTTCGATTCATAAATAAATCATGCTGAATAATTTTCGCTCAAATTCAATTCTGTCACTTCTTTTGGTGCAGGAAGTAAAAATATATAGCAAAATAAAATTAATATTTTTCAAGTGCTTTAGTCTTACTTTAATCAAATTTCTTAAGATTTAATTCTTAATATAAATAGATTAAACAACATAAAGAGCGGATACTTTGTAGAAAAGTAATTTTTACTGTGCCATCAAGATACAATACCATGATTACGTTGCATTATAAAATAAACCAAATAGTCACTATTAAGTCGTTGCTCGTCTCTTTGTATGTACCAAAAGTGTTGATGAAACGCGATTAACTAACATATTTAAATCATGAATTTAGGTACATAATCTGTTTTTTCTTCCTGACTTACACATTTCCATTGTTGAAAAGTGTATTTCATTAATTCTGTATTGCTTTAAAATGTTGAACAAAAAATGCACATAGTTCTTGTATAAATAAATGTGCTCTCAATTACTTATATTGCTTTGCAGTTTCATAAAAAAATGTTACCAATCACCCTCGCAAATTATACGGATGTGAACGTAATGTTGTTTTTTTAATTACGCCTGCGTTGGAAAAGGAAATTGAAAATAAATAGAACTAATGAAATAAATATGAGGAAAATCCTTGATCTCTGATATTTGAAGTCTCCTAAAAGCGATTATATAACAATTAATAAAAAAATTAACACCTTTTTTAAAAAATATTTGACCGTGCTAAGTGTGTTCACATTGAGAGTTGGTCTGTAACAAATGCATTACTTATATTAACATAGTACACAACACAGAGACAAATTTTAAACAGGCAGCATTTTCATAGTTGAAAAAAACTGTTATAGTTTTTTTCAAAGAATCAGGTATAAAGTAATTATTTAAAATGTTATCATATAAAAAAACACTCCAAATATTTAATTTTATTAAAAACTCTCCGTACCTTATTTATTTTTTTAATTTTAAGATCTAGAAACAACTTCTTATACGAACTTAAGAATATTGATTCCAAGAGTGAGTTTTCAAAATTTCATTTTATTCCAAATAAATTAATGAATCGTATTTTGACACAATCTACGATCATTATAAATTATATGCCTACTTTTTTAAACGCTGATAATTCATCTATTATAGAATTTCAGTTGTTATAGGTCGACTGTTAGCATTCACGCTATGCCAACGGGCGCCCTAGGTTTGATTCTTGGAGGGTTCACTTCCGGAATGTTTTTACGTCTAGACTATATGAAATCTACTAATCAAATCTTTATAGGTTTATTAAACAACCAAAAAAACATACTAAATCTACTAAACGAAAGGCTGCAGTAAAGGCCTTTTCCGATCGTCTAAGAAGTGTGATGTCCTTGCCATCAGAACTTTAAGATTAATCTATGTGTATTAAGACTATGATAGATTAAGCGCAATGCTTGCACACAATCAACAATAACACGCACATGCGTTTTCCATCCACAACATAGCCGACAATCATACTCTAAAACGAGGGATTGCCTATCATCATATAGAATTTCAAACATTAAATTTACTCTTCCAGTGGTTATCTTGCTCGATGCAATTATTTTATTCCAAGTATTTATTTATGATAATTACAACTCAGTTTCCAGAGCTTGTTCTTAATAATATGTTGCTGTGTTTTGCTGCCGACAAAAATATCTCTTGTTTCGTATTCGTGATTATAAAAAAACGCTATTTAGCAATTGACCTAAATTTATAACTCTAAAATAATATATGATTTAGTTCGCTCCTCACAAAAAATTCTTATTATATTGTAAAATCTTTGCTTATATTTTTCAGCTTATAAGGTTATTTAGTTTTACTTTTTGCTTCTTTTTGTTAAAAAATAACGGTAAAATATATGTTTTATTAATATTAACACATATTTTAGTTCGTCAACACTTGTTATATTACGAGTGAACTATTTCGGTTTCTCAGGACTGAAGGGATTACAACATTTTCTTATATTTTATTTATAGTTCCTTAACATTAACATTGCGAAGATTTAAATATATTGTAATTTGTTTTATCAAACACTGCTTATTCCACTTAATGTTTGAATTTTATAAAACTCCATAAAATTTAAATATTTTAGAAATTGGTGTAATTGTCTATCGGTACCCGTCCAAACACAAAGAATATCATCATCTAAACCAGCACAAAACATTTTTAATTAACTTAAACTTACTCCTAAAAATACATTTTTCGAAATAGTTCATAAATATTTCACTGAGGAGTGGAGACAATGGTGAGCAAACATAAAGTGGAATAAATAGTGTTTGATAAAACAAATAACAATATTCTTATAACTATTTAATGGTGGTGTTTACTATCTATGAATGATTAAAATAAAGAATTAAAATAATGCGCGGATAACTGAAACCGCGGATAACTGAAACGCGTATAAGGGGACTTCTTTTTTGCTACGCATAAGTAAAAGAAATATAAGATGTTTGATAATTATTATATTTTATTTTCTTACTATAGATTTTCGATACTTAAATTTACCTTCAACTTCTGGTATTATTTCAGTAATGTCAATTACATTCAATTTTATTTTAAAATGGTTGAGATGTACATGTCGATATTGATTATAATAGCTTTCACACGGGTACATGGATAGTAATGGATTATCGATTTCTTTTTCATTTCGGTTACATGGAAACAAGATATAATAATTATATCATTAAAAACATAATAAGCAATAATCTAAAGTGAATAATAAATAGAAGACGCGCAAAATTATGAGGTCTTTACAAGCAAAATAATTGAGGAAATGGATTCTCTTCAAATGCGTCTCTTTATTGATCCATTTAAAAGCAATTTCATCCTAAACTATGTCAATATGTCAACGTAACTCTCATGACGCGACTCAGTTAATACGATAGTTTGTAATTAAAGAAACTGCTCATTATTTGTATAACAATATGTTATTTGCTTCAAACTCTGACGTAGCAACAGTGTTTCTCAATATTTAATATTTACGGATCCGTATGTCTACAAAATTTTAAAAGCATTGAAAATCACACCGTATTGTGTTTACTTATATGCACAGAGTCAAAATTTTTCGGTTATGACTTTTACTTTTGATGTTTTAAAATTGATATATGTTATCTGTACATTCTAATGATTCTTAGCTCAACTTTTAAATTAACAAATGATTTAAAAAAAATCTCTTATTGACTTTCTAAAAGGGTTTCTAATCGAAAAAAATATTCACGGGTCAATAACAGTATCAATTCAGTTCATAAAGCTATAAAGTCAAGTTTTTAACATTTTATAAGATAATACGACATTTCGACCGCAATAAGTCCACGTTTATAGTTAATCTAAAACTTTAGCATAATAACAATAACAAGAGTGATCTAACTTGGAAATTGTAATTGATTGTTAAAAATGTTGTTAAATTAAATTTAGTGTGAACGTAAAGGTTGTGCTTTCCCCTAACTTCATATGCATAATGAAATGTTTTAGTCATAATATTTATACTTACCAACAGGGAAATATTCTGTATTGTATATGCACGAACATATTAATAACAAATCTATGTACTTGACCAATTTAAAATATATATTCTAGTAACGTAAGTCTATTTGGCTATATTTGGAAATATTTTATGGAATACACACACATATATATATATATATATATATATATATATATATATATATATATATATATATATATATATATATATATATATATATATATATATATATATATATATATATATATATATATATATATATATATATATATATATATATATATATATATATATATATATATATATATATATATATATATATATATATATATAAATATATATATATATATATATATATATATATATATATATATATATATATATATATATATATATATATATATATATATATATATACACAATATATATATATATATATATTTATTTGCAATTTGTTCAATAATTTAAGTATTTGTATTATGTGTATTTGTTTGTTAAAGACTGTTGTGTCGTAAATTAAATACTATACATAAATCAATTCTTCAAAACTTGAAGAAAAATGAGAAAAAACTCGTGCAAACTAATGTCGATAGATTTTAAACGAACCACAGATAAGAATTTTTTAATTTAGTATATTCAAAAGTATTGTAGTCGTTCAATACTCGTTGAAATAGCATTTTGCTTTTTGTGTATTCAATTTGTTTTTAATTAACTTTCGCCCGGTTACTTTAAGCCTTTCTAATGAAGGTTAATTTTATTTCTAAGCATGAAGCAATTTAAATTTAGCTGATATAATTATTATCTCTCAACATAGATATTTTAATGATAGGTACGCTTTTAAGAACTTTATTAATGAAAAAAGAAAGGAGGGTGAGACAAATTATACATAATTTATAACTAAGAACTGATCATTTTTACTTACAGTCATTTACGGCGTTGAGTCATGATTTACTTTCATCGTGGGTTTTTAGACAAATGCTATTTTAAAAAGGAAAATAACTACGAGTAACAAAGTCTGAATTAGTACGAGTACGATACAATTTTTTTTTAAATTCAGTAATTTAACTCCTAAAAGGAAAACAATGTTTTACAAATGAAGACCCAATCCACTTTTTACCTGTTCAATGAAAGTTGAGAAAATATCTCTCGCTTTATATGGGCTAGTATGGCATAAAATGGCTTAGTGAGAAATTGTTTGATTTGATTTTGATGTAGTTGTTGAGAATGTGATGTTTTTGGAATAACTCGGAGTGTAAATGTTATGTGCTTAATAACCCGGAGTGTAAATGTTATGTGCTTAATAACTTGGAGTGTAAATGTTATGTGCTTAGTAACTCAGAGTGCAAATGTTTTAATTTAGTATTAATGACAAATATATGAAACTAGAAATTAAATTTGTGTGAGGTATATAGATATAGAAGAGGCAATGAATGTGTAAAGAGATAGGAAAGTTTAGCGCTCTCTCCTCTCTACCTATCCCAGCAGGGAAATGACGATAGTATATCTGTATGGTATTAAATAATTAGACTTCTTAATTACATACCTTACATAATAAAGCTCGTCTCTTCATTTAAAAAATGGAAAGTTTTTAACATTTTTTGGTAATCCATTTAAACTAAGTATATTTTATATTATATATTATGGATAACAAACATTAAATATTATATATAAAAAAACATTCCGAGAGACATTAATTTGATTAATATGAGTGTGATTCATTAGGTGTCATCTCAGAATGGGTCTTAGAAATACAATATGACTTTTTGAATAAACATTAAATGTCATCTCAGAGGGGTTCTTGAAAATACATTAATATTTTAATATGACTTTTTAGACGAATATTAGGTGTCATCTCAGAGGGGATCTTGGAAATACATTATTATTGTAATATGACTTTTTTGAACAAACATTAGGTGTCATCTCAGAGGGGGTCTTGGAAATACATTATTATTGTAATATGACTTTTTAGAACAAATATTAGGTGTCATCTCAGAGGGGATCTTGGAAATACATTATTATTGTAATATGACTTTTTTGAACAAACATTAGGTGTCATCTCAGAGGGGATCTTGGAAATACATTATTATTGTAATATGACTTTTTTGAACAAACATTAGGTGTCATCTCAGAGGGGATCTTGGAAATACATTATTATTGTAATATGACTTTTTTGAACAAACATTAGGTGTCATCTCAGAGGGGATCTTGGAAATACATTATTATTGTAATATGACTTTTTTGAACAAACATTAGGTGTCATCTCAGAGGGGGTCTTGGAAATACATTATTATTGTAATATGACTTTTTTGAACAAACATTGCACCAAGTCAAAGAAAGTAATCTTAAACAATTGCCGCATTGTGTTTATGCAAATAAGAACCATTTTTCCGTTTGAGCATCCACATTATGCGAGCTAGCACTAAACTCCTTCAGCACGGTGCATTAATACCAGACCGGCCATAACATAATGATTGTCATCAAAACGTCCATTGCATACAAACTGCATCAATTACCACTACGCCAAGGATACCCTTTTTTATTTTCAACGGAATACTAATAAAATATCGACATGATTCTATAAAAATTACATTTAATTCATTCTTTTACTCGCGTAAGTCCTTTTAAACATTTTCATTCCCATAATGCTATTAATTATTTTAGCTCTCGATATTTTTTTTTCGTTATTGCACCCAAGTTGGTGGGACGTTGGCCAGACCTGTATCGTATTTCTTGCCTTGTAGATATCGTTTATATCAGCACAAATATTTTTGACTGAAACAGTGGGAAATTTATAAGTGATGACTTGTGTATAGCTTTTTCGTAATAAAATGTTACCTTAATAGTTTTATTATTTATGAAAGGTTGTTCATCATCAGTTCGATCCTACTTGCGTAGATATCAGAATTGCAACATGCATACTTATCATCGCGATATGTCCCTTTTCAAGTAGGAGAGAGAACAAATATCTATGTCTTTTTGTCCGTTTATACAGTTTTCACCTTGTCTACATCCACATATCTCGCCATATACGCTCTTTGTTTTTCATACTGTTTCTTATGTTAGTATAACTTACCCGCGGAGGTATTTGCCACTACGGTCAGCGTTGTCATTATTTGTTGCGCTGAGATAAATATGGGTAGAAAGCAACCACACACTAACTTAAATAATACCTGATGGCACCAAGGCCTACTAAATCTAAAATATAACGCAAACCGTGTCAAACGTGAGTTTCAAAACGGTAGAATACATGCCTTTTGCCTGGAAACTCTGGATATTCTCTATGAGGGATACCGAGGGGCTCACAATCAATATAAATCTGAGGCTGTAATGGCTAAAAGAGAAGCATGGAGGAGGCACGAGGGCTGGATCTCGCGATCTAATCCCTAGGGTGTCTACCATAAGAGAATCTCCTCGGGAAAAGCTCTCCCCTTGTGTGCGGAATCAGGGTCCCGCTGATCGGTACTATGCCGATTACCATGAAGGACAAGACTTATGTCTTTCTTGGTGCTCTTCTTCCTCACGATGCCCCTCCCAATAACGGGGATTATCACCTGCAGGTGACAATTCTATCTCGGATTCCTCCTTTGACACACCACTCACTATGTTTCACCACTGACGAGATCCAAACAATTATCGATGCTCTTGATGACAGCAAATCATCAGTGGTTAATTGTATTGTTTCTCTTCTTGTCAAGAAATGCTAAAGCCTGACCGACGCATCCTTGGTTTATATTACGCAATAAGTGCTTGCTGGGAGGTATTTTCACTAAGTGCTGGAACACAGTTCTATTGATCTTCATTCCAAGCGTTGCAAAAAAACGAAAAACAGATCCAAAGGCCTATAGAACAAGAACCCTCCAACTTTTTGTCAAAATCTTGGAATAATATCTCAGTGATAGGCTTCATTCTCACTTGAAACCGAGCTGCTTATTTTCCATTTGACAATGTGTAAAAGAAAATTTGAGGTGCTAGAGAAAATTGAAGACTGGAAAGGTTATCTTAATGATGTATTTTATTATGTACTTTTATATCAAGAAGTATACGAGTATATTGATATTCAAGGGGACATCTACATTGACTTATTTGAATAGAGGTCGTGTGAGTTTTCTATGGAATTGTAATTAGTTGCAATAGCGCAACAGAGAACCGTAATTTATCTTGTGAGATTCCAACGCGAGAAAGTAACAAATCCATAGATAGACAATTTATAAAATTTATATAATTTAATAAACTAAAAGAGAATTTGCGATTACTGTAGATAAGATTAAACTAAGTGCTTTTCGATAGAAATTATTTCTCAAATGCACACCACTTGAAAGCAGTGAGAACTTTTCTGAATATATTTGATATAACATTAATAAAATTAAGCGAAACGTTATTAAATTATAGGGGCTTAGGAATTAAATTAATAATTATCTTTTCCTTATAGGAATGAACGAAAATCAGACTTATTTTAACCATTATTTTTAATCTGTTTTCGTTGTATAAAGTACACTTGGCAGATTTATTAACACAACAAAGTATTTTTTTAGATCTTAATAAAACTACGTTAAAAAAGCCTGGAGAGGAAACTAGACTAATACAATTTCAAAGAAATTGGGTACTAATAGAAATCAAACCTTCAACCTCCGGGCTAGAAGGCAGATGTCTTACCAACTAGGTTACAAATATTGTCGTATTTATGTTATTCATATAATTCTGAATGATGTGCTTAATACATAATATTTCCAAAATATAAAGAGATTCAAACTATTGAATTTTATTATAAATATTCATTATTTTTATTTCATTTCTTTATATCTCGAAAGATCTCAGTCAATTCTCAATAAGATAACTTTGATAAATTAAATTCCTGACGTCGAAGTTCTTCTAGACTTTACAAATTAAAATAATAACAAGTTTATTTATTTATTTATGTATGACAAGAAATTTTCTAAATGCATAATTTATGAAAAACAACAGGTAATTCAAAGTGTCCACACAATTTATATGGATCTGGGATTTTGCCTTTTATTTCTCGTGTCTCCAGGAAACAAGAATTTTGTCTGTATCTTACTGAGGACGATAATAATAATAACCATACTAGTGAGTCTTTATTCCAGCCAACGTAATGGCAAGTTCAGTGCAAAATAACAATAAATTATATCATGAAATAATAAAAGGCATTCAAAGAACAATAAAAATAAATTCATATTATTCTCGCTCATTACTGAACGTCGTGATTCCCATTACACCCCTTGACAATTCCTCTCGATATACTTTTACACTCCACACTTTCGAGAGTAGTATATAAGGGTAGTAAGTCCTGTTGCATCCTTTACAACGTCTACGCCTCCAGTAACAACAAATCTTGTCGCATGAACAATGTTTCAGTCATACACATTCAATACAAGAAATATACTCGTAGATA
>OX463844.1:14376995-14616202 GCA_949825065.1 Odontocerum albicorne
TTAAGCGAAACGTGGCCGGTAATTTTTATTATTTTATTAATCCATCAGGTAAAGCCGCTTTGTGGGATCTAATATTTATAACCGTATGAATAACCAGTCATATAATATATCCTATAAACACTTACATATATCGAAGTTTTTAACGAGTCAAGAACAGGTTATTTCCTTGTTAAATCCCACTGTCTTTTTCTTTTTGGATTCCTTGGTCGATTTCGCTTATATATGAGTCTTTGAAACGTTTGAAAACACTGCAACTAGAACATATTATTTTAAAGTACGTATTGTCTCAAACATTAAAAAATCTTTTTAAATGCCTTTGAATTCAATTAAACTATTCATAATGGGTTATGGAGGATAAGATCATTCAATATTTCAAGACACGTAAAATTTGAACGAATGGGAACACACCATATTGTCGATTATGTTTCAATTAATAAAAAAAAAAGATGTAAGAATTCTTAAAAAATAAAATAAATTTCTGTCTGAAAAGTATGCTGATCTATTTATTTTGTAAAGCTTAAGAAATATAATTTTCTTCGTCACCATCACGCAATATCCCTATTTGGGAAGACAATGATAATATATCTCCTTTTTATGTTTTGCTTATACTCGTACAATGTCCATATTCATTGTCATATATAATCTTTTATTTTTCTTTTAATTTTATTAGTTTAGTAATGTAACGGGTTTCTAAATGTTTCCATACTTCTTGTATCGTTTATACTAATGTCGTTTTTATTTTGTGTTTTTTCTTGGTTTTTTTAAATGTATATTATTTTTTTTTTCAGGTAAGAGATAGTTGGTTTATAACAAAAGCAACAACCCGAAGATATAGTGAAATGTGAGTTTAATAAAATTATTTTGAATCTATAAAGCGTAAATTTTGAATAACTTATTATATATTTATTGATATCCTCCGTGGCTTGGTGGTAAGACGCTTGTCTGCCGATCCGGAGGTTGCGGGTTCGATCCCCGCTGGAACCCAATTTTTTTTTAAATGGGATTCCAGTCTGGTTTTTACTTAATGCCCATTAAAAAAAACGTATTTCTGGTTGGTTGGAAGAGATTGCCACATGGCAATAAACTTGCCAGGATAAATAAAAAAAATAGATATAAATATTTAGATAATGTATTGAATTTGATAGTTTATTTTGGTATGGTATTCTTATTAAGATGGTTGTTATGAATATGTTTTTTTTTAAGAAAGATAATTTCTTTAGACAATATTATGTTATGTTAAATTATGTTTTTTCCAATGTTATTCTTAACATTACGAAAATATATATTTAAAAGTGCTGATTTATTTTAAAATACCAAATATAGAATTGAAATACAATATAAAAAAATCAATCTATATATTTTCATTTATACCATCACGCCATGCCCCATTAGAGGTAAGCTAAAATGATAGCTCTTTACGCCTTTCTATCCATGCACACAGCTCTCGCATTGTCCATGTCCACGAAATTCATTGAACATGTTCTCGTGTTTCTCATATTACTTACCTATCTTTTAGAAATATATAAAATGACTTCTGTATGACTAGAGTGATAGATTTTGATGGCATATTGAAGAAGGAGTCAGAGACGGAAATGTTATTTAAACTTTGGCCTAGATCTTTCAGTGAAGTAATGACACATCCTTCCCAATATGCACTAATTCAGTAGTTTCATGAAGTCAATCCTTTAATAATATAAATGAAGCTATAAATCATACGACAAATGTCAGACGTAAAATGAAATGATGAAAGCCGCCACGCGAAGTTACAAACATTCAGATTCGTCTAGAGATAAAATAAATTCTCTTACTCAAAATAAACCCTAAGCAAAATGTTTAAGCGATACGAGGAATTAAAATGATTAATCCTTGGCATTTCTCGAATTTTTCTATGAAGTGATCTCGTTTGACTAGCAACTTGTTAGTTCAAACGGAGTTAGTTCAACTTTACGCGCGCCTTCTTTCCATGCTTACTGCAAATAGCGTTGGAGCCTGTTCTACTCGATATTTCAAGCGACTGGTTCAAAAGCAAGCACGACCGCCGCATCAAAATGTTATATTTATATTTCTACTTAGCATTCTTACAAAACGTGATAAGGAAATCCCTTCTTACATAACCGTTTAATTCGGCTACTTACATCAAGTATTTGACCGGGTCTTGAGGAATCCGACTACATTTATCAGGTGCGAACAGGAGGCCCTATTAACATTCCCTCGGGTGCGAGAGAGACCCCGAACTCCGCAAGTCTTTTCACTCTTTTTTCCTCAAATCAAAAAGAGATAGATCAGGCACTTTCATTACGAGTTGAAAAGAGACAACAGAAGCCGAAACGGAGCTCCCCGTGATGCGGAGAAAAACACGGGCTTATTTGAATAGAGTAGATCCAAAAGATTGAAGGTGTTCGCGCTATTGGCGCGACTTGATACGTTTTGGTTCTGCGTTCCTTCGTCATTACGAGCAGAGGAGAGAAAACAGAGCCAGTTTTAGGCTACTACAAGAAATATAATGTGCTTGGTTAAAACAATTAAACCTATATTTTATGCCAATCTTCTTCGAATAATTCAGTTAGCATATATTAAATCTGTTCAAATAGCATTTATTAAAACGGTCAACCAACTATTTACATTTTTTTATAATATTCAACGGTATAAGGACAATACTATTCAACGGTATAAGGATAATAATATTCAACGGTATAAGGACAATAATATTCAACGGTATAAGGACAATAATATTCAACGGTATAAGGATAATAATATTCAACGGTATAAGGACTTTGTGGTATTTGGTTAAAATTCTGATAACTCAAGAAAAGACTAATTGTCAGAATTATAGTTTGCTAAGTTTGACGTTTTCTTTATTCTAGAAAATTTATAAATTATGTCATTTTAAATATAGTTTATTTCAAATGAATATTTATAAACAGTTTTTAAAAATGTTCCTAAAGTTTGATAATATTTTCAAGTTTTAGAAAAATATGTGGTCTTTGGACTAATGTCAAATCAATTTATTTTGCATTCATCACAAATAATAAAGAGATATTGCCTAGTTATTGAAAACGATATCGTTATGTTTAAAAAGGTCTTACAATGGCTCCTAAATTTGACATTTCTTAGAGATTTCAATTGACAATCCAATGTTGTCGAAAAAAACTATTTTTATAAAAAAAATGACCGACTAAGGAATTCGTTCTTATCTCTTTCCAATCTGACAACATATTCTTCGCCACACATTTCTAGTTTTAAAACCTCCTCACCCTATCTCTGAATTTTTACCCGCATATATTCTTATAAAATGATAGCACAAACTGTCATTGTTATAGGAAGAATAGATGTCCTCCTGTCTAAGAGAAACGATGAATTGACGTAAAAATTAGACCATATTTGACTGTGTATGTGATGTGAATCCTTGAAACACATATCTTCCCATACCCGCTTCAAACACGAACAGAATCCGCCAGGATCTCAAAGAATTTATAATTCTCAAATAATATAGTAGTTGCATTCAAAGCAGGATAATTAGAGCCAGACCTAATTTTGAACAAGCTGCACCTGTCGTTTTTTTGTTTTGATCTTCCTCGTGCAGAATATCTTGGTTCGATTAAAATATGTCTCTTCTTCGACTAAAATATGTGCAATCTAGACATTTAGTACATTTAAAAAAATCTGCCTTTCTTACTACATGGCCGAGCGAGTAGAAAGGATAACGTGTCTGAAAAACAGAAATAATTATCTGGGCTACCGAATCCCTTTCTACAGCCCATGTCCAGGGGTGGGGGTCGCGGCCATTGGCATAGTAATGTAATGGTGTACGCAGCCCGCGAATTCTTCATAAACATTTAACTTTTTTACAATATTGATCATCTGTTTCACGATCAATGAACCATGACGAGTGATGAAGAAAGTTGTCCAACTAACACCAGCTAAAGACAATTGTTTGTAATCATTTTGTATACTCCTAACGTGTGAGTTCAAATTTTGTGTAGTCCTAACGTGTGAGTTCATTTTCTTTTAAATTTAATTTACTTCATATTATTAATTTTCTCTAACGCGTTTTAAAGAAAAAAAAATACTTACAGAAAGTAAATACAATTTATGTAACGATTTTTCTTCTAATGTGTAAATTTTAAACTTTCTTGTGATTTTTTACAACATTGATCACCTTATGCGTAATTAATTTACTCTGACGTATGAGGGAGAAAATTGTCCAACTAAATACAGGCGTTTGTCATAATTTGTGAACCCTTTATTTACATTTTTTTTTAATTTTTGGTTAACTTAACATAATGCTTAAAAAATATTATATTATAATACAACTTTAAAAAAATATTATGTATGAAAAGTGTTGAGTAATGTGAACTAAATTATTTTAGGCCCGAAAGACAATATAAAATATATTTATATTTTTTTAAGTTTTATAGCAACTTGAATTTTATTTTAGTTCAAATGAATTTAATCACATTGGTTTTAATGATTATTATAAATCTTTCTCAAGATGCTGTATCTTATCGGAGATCGATCTCCATCATGGCAATCTTTACCATGTTTACTGCATCCTGGAACAACTTAATAGAACTGCACCCAAACCATTCCCGCAAGTTCTTCAACCAAGATATGCTGCGTCTTCTTCTGCTTCGTTTGCCATTTATTTTTCCCTGGATGATCAGTTGTATTATAATGTATCCCCTGTCTCTCATTATAAGACCAACTTGCGAACCTTCGCAGTTTTAAGCAGTGTCCGGTCCTTATACATACGAGCAAGCACTTCCACATTTGTAACGCCATCTTTTCAGGGAATCTTGAGGATACGTCGATAGATCCACATCTCACATGCCTCAATCCTAGGTGATATTTTCGTGTTCAATGTCTATTCTTATTAATAAAAAAAATAAGTGTTTGTATCTTTTTTCATTTTTATTCTTAATAAAAAACTTTTGATTAGGCTACTTCTTAAAATTCACAAAAAAAGCAAAGTTAGAAATATACAGAAATTCAATGATTACATACTAGTTTATATATTAGCTTTTGTTAACCTTGCTTGTCCATTTGGGTAACACCCTTAAGCAGTAACCAAATGATGAAGTTCACACAATCACAGTGAGAAAAATGTTGTGGATACCAAATACAACATTACTTTGTGTTTTAATTCAGAGCGTCTTCCATAGAATAATGATGTAAGGATTTGTTTTTTATACACTTTTTACTCCACGACTCCTGTGTTCATACCTATTATTTTTGTAAGAGAATTTCCATTAGTATGTTGGGTCTAATAGAGCCGTGTTTATTTCTTGAGTCTGTTGCCACGGAATACTCGTACGAGTGGAGATGCGGTGAGGTGCAAATTGCTGGGCAAACCATCTCTTCAAACAAAAATTCCGATTCAAGATACAAATATGGGAACAAAAATGAGTAGTCAGTGTAAACAATATCTTAAGTTTTTAATAATAAACTTCAACATTTCCATTCTCACCGTGAAACAAAACGGTATTTGTTAATTAAGAGGTTTTTATAATATAAAGATTTTCTTTTTTTTTTGCTAATATTTATTCTGAGTTGAAACATAAAACTCGTTTTATGAATAGAAATTTGCATTTAAAATGATAATTGTTTTGTCTTCGACAAAACATATGACATATTTTAAAGAAAAAAATGTGTAATATGTTTTCTGAGCCGAAGTATACTAGTCTACAAGTTATGGTTATTTTCAATGAATAAAATCGTATTTTATGTGCACCTATCTTAAAATTGATTGCTCAAAAGACTTGCGTAGTCAATGTTTGAATGAATGTTTTTATGCTATCTAAAAACCACGTTGTTTATTTTCTTTCATATGGTGGTAACCTTCAACATATCCGGATTGGTGATATAGACATATTGAAGCGCGTGACCGGTAGACTATGTTGTCTTTAGTCCCAGTAATCGAGCCTTTGGATTTAAAACCACTGAATTAGGTACGGAACTCACAGTTCATCCATTGGAGATATTGGTATCACCACCGCACCTGAAGAGACAACACGCGTATACGTATTAAGCGCGTGCTGGTATTGTGACCAGATGAACTCTTGAAATAGACTGGCACCCTTTTTTATCTTTTTTTGGGTTTTATTGAGGATCGAACCTGGAACTCCCGGGTTGGAGTCAAACGTCTTACCAACTAGGTCACGAAGGTCGTAACCATCTAAATCATATATTTTTTTCCAAATTGTTAGTACATTTTTTTCAAAGTGTTTGTTTAAAACTTATTTTACCGCCATATTTTAATGTTTACAAAGCTAATCAAAATAATGCACATTTATGTAATGAAACGATTTTGATTTATTTCCGGATTTATGATCGCTGCTTCTAATTTATCCGTCAATTCGTCGTAAATCAAACCAGACATTTGATTTGTGTATGGCTAAATTTTATTCCTCGATAATTTGCATCGGAATGCTTTTCTTTAACAAGTACCTCTTGTTAAACTTGACAAAACCAAACACATTTATTTGATCGAGTGTTTGATGTATAAAGAGTTACAAGTGTGTTTATTTTAAACTTAGCCAATAATAAGCCTTATTATTTGTTTAGTTTTTTTCGTTAAATTCATCGTTTTGTTTATTTAAAACTCATATTTAGTTTTCCATTCTTAAGTTCCAGATTATTCTATTATATATTTACCGAGACAATGCTGATATCGTTTTATTTTTCATATCTGGTTTTTAGTTATACCTTTTTACTATTTGTCAAGTTATTGCTGCTTGAAGTTAAAAAGTGTTCAAAATAAAAACGCTATAAGTTCAATAAATTTAAAAAATCGACTTCTTTTTATGTCTATCGTCCAGTTTTCAAGATAAGGGATGCAGTACCTTTTGAAAACTGTATTTGCTACACCTATATCAATCGCTCAACACTTTGTATCTTGATCCCATATTTAAACGTAATAAACAAAATTTTCCTTTAGTCCCGGTTTCGTGTTTTCACGTGATAGACGCCTCTTCCAAAATATGACATATTTCTACATCTAGTAAATATTTGTGCGAAAAATTTAACCTTTAAACGATATTCCCTTGATTTCTGATATCTAACATGGACAATACTCTAGACAGTGAAAATATGCATGAATTTTGATATCGCGTCATCAATGTGCAGTCAAGTATCAGATCTTGAAGATTTAAAAATATATATATCTGGATACCAACTATAGTCTCCGGATTCAAAAAGAATAAGGAACTTGCTGGATCCTCGAAACATATTTTTTTTAATGTGTTGATATGTATTCAATCAACTGTCAAAAAAACCTTCAGAACTTCCAAGATATGTGCTAAGCACAAGAAAAGAAATGAGATTTGGCACATGTGTAAAAAGAGTGTGATGTAGTTCTCTTCCAAGGTAAATATTGGCAAAATTACCATACTAAACTAAATAATTAATATATTGTAAACAAACACAACATTTCACTACAACAATCCTAACATTTTCTTAGATATGGGAATTTTAGAAAACCCTACACAAAAAATCAGCATTCTTCAATAACAAGCCGGGTACTGGAAAAGGTTGCCTCGATTTCTTAGTTAACTCATGTTATAGGCTAAAATAGAGGATTTTGCGTTGCAATTGTAACCAGTTTATTTTATAGATACTTACAAAATAATGTTAAGGTTTTACCAATAAATTTAATTTCATACATATCTTGAAATCGTAAAAAGAGTACAAAAGGAAATAATCAATTGATAGAAGATTTTTTGAAGGTGCCTAGTGTTAAATTTGGTAACATTCTTATTCTATATTCTGTATATTTGTATTAGTTAAATGTTATTTTTGTTAAGATTAGTATATAATACAACGGTTTATATCGCGATCAAAACAAACGTGTTATTTAATCTCATTTAAAAACAAGACACATTTCATTTTAAGAGTTTATACAGGAATCAAGTCAAAGGACGGTTTCTTCATACTTCCTGGAATACTAAACTAAAATAACAATGGTGATTAAACTCATTGAAAACATGCCTGTTTACATTCAATTATAGCCCGATTCAATTAATATACAAGACGTTAAATTTATGTTTTCATAAATCATTCATAATTCTTAGGAGGGATTTTCAAAATCAATTTAATGGAAAGTAATAGTTAAATACTCAAATATTTAAAAGCAGTGTAAAATCTTATTATATAGGAATATTTACACGCTTTTATAGTTTCTATTAAGTTGTTGCATTATTCTATAAAAAAGCACAACTTTTTTTACCAAACGCTGTAAAAATCTGTGAAGCTTTTTTTAATACAATACATTCCTTATAGATGCAGGTGACCTCCGCGCCCTAGTTAGGAAGACGTCTGCCTACCAACTCAGGGGTTAAGGATTTGATTCCCGTTGGTACGCAGTTATTTTTTTAAAAAGGGCACCAATCTTGTTTTCTCCTCAGGCATCTAAAACGTATTTCTAGTTAGTAATAAGATATTATCTAATGGCAATAAATCCACCAAGTTGTACTGCTTGCGACGAAATATATACAATTCAAAACATTTTGAGATATTTTTAAATCAATATCTTCTACAAAATTTCAAGAATCAATAATACATTTCGTAAATAAAATATCTCAAAGAAATATTTTTACTATTTTCAAATAAAAAAGTATTTATGTTTCAACACACACAATAATTAATGGAATAAAACAAGACATTTGACTTTTTTTTCTTCCACTATATTTATTAGCATATATCACTATGCGTATTTCAACACAAACTATGCTGTGTCCTCCTCAGATGAGTTAGTTAAACTATCACCTGAGGAGGACAGAACAAAGTGCGTGTGAAATGCGCATAGTAATATGCTAATAAATATGGCGGAAGTAAACAAAGTCAAGTGTTTTATTTTATTCCATTAATTATAAATTTTCACAAAGTACACTTGAAATATTGAAACGAACATTGAATAATGTTTTTCATACATTTTCTGTGGGTTTTTTTCCCAAACAGTAAACATTTGATGTGTACACCCAGAACGACTCAATGTTATTAATCTTTAGACTGCAAAATATAATATTTTGATCCTACTGTTGTATGGAATAAAAATCAAGACATTCGTTCTTCATATGAGTATTTGTACCACTTTTTTAATGTAAATTTTTTCTGTATAATTCTGGAATTAATATGTTAAATATTTATGTCGACGGTTCGAAATCATTTTACGTACATTTCTATTTTCAAAGTGGATATTAAAAAATCGATTTTACATCTTGATTTTATACATGATTTTAAATATGGCATAATGTGTATTTTGCATGTTTTAAACTTATCACTATTTGATACGAAACCTTTATTTGAATATTAAAAATACAATTTGAATTTATTGGTTAACGAACTGCAATTAAATAAAATAAAACTTTCTGCATTATGATTGTGACAAATTATAGATATTTTTTTAAATGTAAGTAATTCATAAGTGATATTGAATTCAATTTAATTAATAAAAAATGCTCTTAAGCACTTATCTAATAAAATATGTTTTGAAATTTATTTATATTTCTTTTGTATGAGGTAAAATAATTGTGTGAGGCATAAAATGAATCAATCATACAATTCAACAGTGTCCCATTAAGCTTATAAATTATGTCTTTCTCGGTTATATTATTTTTGATAAACATTTTATTACACTATTTTGTTATTTTTAAGAGTTGATTGTTTTTTTTTAATAAATAATATGACGAATTGATGCGTGACACAAACGGTATGTTAAAAGATTTGTATTATGGAATATTTGAAGATATTAAATAAATAATAATAATTCAGGAGACTCTCCTCAAGGGCGCTATAACTTGGGATTCGAACCCAACCACGGGAAGACAAAATGCAAATAAAGCTTTTTTAAAACTTCCGATATGTGACAGTTACACAGTCGGCTCTAGGTACAGTGTACGAGTATGTGTGTGTTTTTAGTGTTCATGTAAAAACGCAAGGTTTGAGAGAAAAATGCTGAATAATATTTGATAAATATATTACTAACATTTCTAGATGTGTACAAAATGTTTATCATTGTGAAACTCATCCAACAATGCTTCAGTATCGTTTAATTTTATTTCATAATGTATATATATCTCAATCATTAAAAAATGTTGTGAATTTTCCACACCATTCAAAAGTTACATATTAAATAAAATTAATACGTTCGTTTTTTATATTATATTTATATAAAATTGAATAAAATATTTCTATTATATAACGAGATAGCGGGATAAATCGTATTTAAATAAGTAATTTTGATTTATATTTTAGCACATAAACTACTTATGTGCTTTGGTTCGCTTCACTGAAAATATTTCGATTAAAGCACTGGACGAAACGTTTCACACAGTGGAAAATTTATTTTGATGAACTCGTAAATTTAACGTTTATTGTAATTTTTGTTGTCGACACATTTATCGTTGCACATGCATTTGTAAAAAAATTAATTACCTTAGCTACTTGTTTCTTTTTTCAGTTTTATATTACGCAAATTGTTTGTTCACATTTGTACGAGTAGTTAATATTGTGAATGTTATTTATGCACTAAGAGACTGGAATTTTAAATAATGTGATGTGACTTGAACCTTATATGATATATCTACGGTTACCAGATATTTATGGTTATATATTTATATGAGGATTTAAATAAAAAGCATAAATTAAACACCATTAATACATCTTTTATGATTGATTTTAAAAGCCAAGCTACTGCCAGCAATGGATATATAAAATTGGAGTATTGGTAACATGATAGAAACGGAAAACATACTAATAATCTATGCTGATTATTTCTATAATTCCATTTTGATTAAATTCATTTTCAAGTTATACTCGTATAGTTGGTAAGACACTTCGACTCGGTGGTTTCAAATTCGATTCCCAATGGTACACAAACATATAAAAATAATGAACCTAGTCTGGTGAAATGGTGCGTCTGTTAAGAATACACGCATGCGCTGAGTACGTGTTCAAGTATTATTACTTTTTCACATGCGGTAGTCTTGTCAACACGTGGAATGAAGAACCGCGAGTTTCATGCTTCCAGTAATTCTAGAATCGAAAACTCTAGTATCGGGGACAAGGAAAATATTGTCTTCTGTCCACGCTCTTCAATATATACGAATAATTTATTTGGATATATTCGTATGATACGATAGAAGTAGATGTACAATAATACTTACTGTTTTTATTTTTTACATACATATACTCGTACATATCATCACGCCATTTTCATGCCAGGGTTAGCACAGAGGACAGAGTGCCAGACTTTCCTATCTCGAAACACGTCTTTCACCTCTTCTACATCCATACATATTCCCATACAAACCCTACGATTTCTGACTTGACATAGCCTTCTTTCAGAATTGAATTTACTTGATCCAACCATATTTTCATTGATCTTCCCCTAAAACGTCTTCCACTCACTATATATTTATTTTGTTAGTTATTATGTTTTAAATATGTATAACAAAACAAGCGTGCATAAATCCTATTAATTGTCAAAATATTAATGAGTGCAATAAATATTTCAAATTCTTGATGTTAAAAATAACAAATGAAAATAAAATAAATAAAAAACAAAATATAAATATCGTAAATAACCCCACTTCCACCACTGCACTTAAAACACGTGTCGATGATTTTTCTCCAAAACATGTCCCGTTTACACATTCGCTTTCCATGCAACATTGATGTGCAATATTTTTGTATACAGTGTTAAAAAAAGACAAAAAAACATATTAAAAATTCAATCATGAGCGTGTTAAAAGAAGACAGATATACTTTTCCAACGCCGCCTTTTTATCGCTGGACACAGTAGCGCCGCCCGAGGGTCGGTCACAATCAAATCTATCACGTTAATATTAAGCCGTATCTTCATGAATTATTTCTAAATCGTGTTTTCAGGTACGCGCAAAAAGGTGCGAAACGTTTTATTTGTAAGTTGTAAGTTCAAAAACTTAAACACTCGCGCTTTTCTACTAAATGGTCGTTGATCAACGATCTTGATTCGTGATAATTGACTCGTCGGTACGGGGCTTTATATTACAGTGCGGTCGGCCAGTTGCTGTTGAGGTGTACTCGAAAAACTTAATACATCAATAAAGGGTTTTGCATATATTAAAAAAATACCTTCTGCTATAAATTTTGCAACGTAAAAATAACTCACTTTAATACCTTTACTGGAAATTGTATGTTATTATCTTTAAAATATTTCATTCAAATCCTTTTTGTCATATACTATTTTCTTTATTTATCAAGTATTTTGATTTGTAGAGGTGATAGAAATTGTTGGTTACTTTTTTTATATATATACGCTTAGAAAATGATAATAAAATATCAATTTATATAGCGCTGTTCAAAGAGCGGAAATCGAACTCATCATTATACAAATGTTAAAAAATATATAGGTTTATTGATAGCAACAAAGAATGTACGAGTACATATATAATATAAATACATCCTGCAATTGAATATATACACATATATCAAAATTATAAATATTTCAAGATAATGGAAAAGAAAATACATTTAAGAGAGAAGCAATCAAAAGGTCTGGGCTCATCTCATAACATCCCAGCCAAGACACACCCCTACCATCTACATGTGTATAGAAAACTATAGTTACTCCGTATTATCGTACGAAATGATATTGATCAAGTTCATATGAATAGACTTATAAATCCAAATCCAGGTCAGACAATCATTCAATAGAAGCTTGTTTTTTTTATTTATTTACAATTTCGTCGTTTATAGTATAGTTCAACCTAATGACATGCGGCAATTTCTTCCAACTAACTAGATATGTTTAAGCACCCATATATGAAAATAAAACCGGAATTCAATTTAAAAAAAAAAGGGTAACAAGAGAATCGGACTCGCTACCCCCGTGCTGGAGGACTTATTACAATAAAACCACCTCCGAAGTTTAGTGATGCTCCAGTCTTCTCTCTCTGAAAAACCTTTAAAACGTTCTTTAACAATATTTTTTGAATTTTTAATTGTTGGGTACCAGAATTAATATTGAATTATTTTTTCAATCCCCAAATATGTGTATGAATCGCGTATACATATCTACAATACCTAGTTTATGCACGTTCAACCCCACATCTAGCTGAAGAGATCAAATCTCGTTACTAGCTTTGTTTGGTAGTCAGTGAGTTCTTATTCATATAGTTGAGTTTGGGTCCATGTTTGACGCCACAAAAACAAATTGGGATGTTATAATAGATATCGAAGGTTTCCAAGACACATCAAAAGAAAAACTAAAACGATCGATCGAATCGAGGTTGGATGTTAAAAAAATACAACTTTCTTAGAAAAAAACTACTTGAAAGTAAATAGGACTTTTTGCTTCCCCCATTTCTTTATCACTCTAACAGTATTTTGGGAGGGCAACAATAAGCATACGAGTATAATTCATCTTTATTTCTTAGACTTCTTGAACAATTGTGTACTATCGTCGAAGTGTTAATCTTCGAAGATATGTCGACTAAGTTCATTGAAGTTAAACACCTTTCCTTTTATCGCAGTTTCCAATCAATTTATTTTTCTTCGTGATATACTCGTAAATATCAAGGTTAGATTATTTTTTATTTATTTAACACTTTCATGCAAATACATCTGGGAACGTATTTCTTTAAAGAATTTTCTTCCAATTAATCCAGCTTTTATTCTATAATCCAAGCCCTTGTCTTTAACGTAGTATATGGTATAAAAGCAGTATTTGAAAAATAAGTAACAAAAATTAAAATAAAAGATAATACAAGAAAAATAGGGAACACGATGAAAATGGTACGGGAATCAAATACAATGAATATTATGAGATAAATAATGTTTCTTTAATCTATTCTTAAATATCGGGAAGGACGATTAATATCTACTAGTTTTTTCTCTTCTGATATTTGGATGTGGGCTTAATTTTTTTAAACATTTTGTTCATTATCTTCACTCCTGAACAAACATGTTCCCCTCTGTGAGTCAACCTCAAAGTGACCTAGTTAGTAAGACACATACCTTCCAGCTCGGAAACTGTGGTTTTTCGATTCCTTTTGGAACCCGTTTTCGGATTTCAATCTGGTTTATACTTAAGAGCTTTTTAACATCTTTCTGGTTGGTTGAAAGAGATCGACAAAGGGCAATAAGCCCATTTGATTGTACTGCATTCAACGCAAGTGAAATATGAGCATAAATAATGACGACCACATGTGAGTTTATTCACTTACGAAAATTATCAGTGAGATTACATATTTCACGTGAAATGTAAAAATACACAATATACATATTATCCCGCTGTCTCACTGACACGGTACACAGAGAGGATAGAGCGCTAGATTTCCTTATCACATCCTTCGTCTCTTCTACATCCATGCAACTTCTCATACAACGATTACTCTCATTTCTAAATTTCTTTATTTGAAAATGTCAATTACTTGATCCAACTAAGCTTTTCTAAATCTTTCTCTCTCACGCCTTCCACTCACATTTGCATATATATTTGTTATAAACACACAATATATTCGCACAAAATTCCAATGATATAACGAATGTTCGATGAAAAAAACAACAAATTGGCGAACGAGATTCAATTGACGGACAATCACATTCCTCGGTTAAGATCAGTTAATAAACCCCACGGAGCAAATATAAAAATGATAATTGCCGAGGAATAAACACATGTTGAAAGAATATGGTGACTCGGCCGCCCGCGGCCATCTTGCATCCAGGGCCCCGCCCCGCGCCCCCCGCCCCCCTTGGCCGTGGCCATAATGATATAACAACGGCAATAATACTCCGAGATTCAGAGATGTTCCCTATAGTTAGTCAATGATAATAATCCAAATTTGATTCCGAAATATAATTCCGAGTCGGTAATTCTTAGTCTGGGCCGATGGGTACTACCGAAGAAATAATAATGACTGCGCAGTTCGAGCGTTGGGCCTTTTTTCGGCGTATTCTTTTTTGGGCTTTTTCATTATTATTATTGATGCTGCTCTAAAATGAAGGGGAAAATATTTTAACTGCACCTTAACACGGTGATATACGAAGGAAAAATGAATGATAACTTCGTTTTGAAATGTGGGCATTTGCATACTTTGTTGAATCTGTTGACAGGTTTCTTAACAATTATAATAAATATATAGTACTACTTATAAAACGCCGTTTAGAGAGCAAACTCTCCTCAAGGGCGCTCTAACTCGGGACTACAGCCCATTATTATTGACATATTAAAAAAAATACAAAATAAATACATATAAGTTGAGTGTAAGGATAGGAAGGTAGTGGCTGCGGCTGTTATATTGGTACTTTCAAAAAACATGTTTAGTAAGAAAACCGCAGAAAACTTCCCAAAGGAAGGCGAATTATAAATAAATCTTTGTTTATCTTCCGGTATGTGACAGTAACACATTGTTTATCTTTCGGTATGTGACAGTAACACATTTAACTTTGTTTATATTCCGGTATGTGGCAGTAATACATTTGACTTTGTTTATCTTCCAGTATGTGACAGTAACACATTTGACTTTATTTATCTTCCGGTATGTGACAGTAACACATTTGACTTTACTTTACTCCGTTTTCAAACCTTTTCTAGAGTTTCTAAATTGATTTTCTTCATAATATACACCAACCAAAAAAAAACTTATACCAAAGTAGACACGGTGTTGTATTCTTTACAATTTATTTTTTAGACAGTTTCAATTTCATCGCTTGATTGATGACATACAAAAAATTACATGATAATATTTTGAAGGCGACATCGACCATGTATTTATAAAACAAATAAATTTTAACTCGAGCTTAATAAGAATGTACATATTTTTAGTAAATATCATTCGACATTAGGATGTTTCAAGTAGCCACAAGTTTCACGTTTTATTGAAACGTGAAAAATAAGAATTTCAATTTAACATACCACCATAACTTGCTGCTCAGTGGAATATTTAACTACGGATCTTGGTATTAAATAATCTATAATAAAAACATTGGAAGACCTCTGAAAAATAATTGTTATATATACATCAAGCTGCCAAGTAATACAATAATCTAAAAAAACAAGAAAATAAACTATAATCAATTTTGATTTTATTTATTTATTTTAAATTCAACCATTACAATATTTATTTTCATTTCGACTTCTTACTACGGTAACAACTTGTCCTTAAAAATCCGATGATGCTCTCACGTTACATAAAGAATGTACGAGTATATTTGAGCCCAAGAAACTCTATTTTATGCCTCTTTTTAAGCTTTCTTTAAGTGCTGTGAACAATGATTGTGTGCAGTATATTGTGGGTTGAATATTTTTGGTCTTTCTGGAGCGATAATGTGTGAGGAGTTGAGTTTCGCAGGGTGTTTCCAGTTGTGGTTGAGTGTCACTGTTTGTCAGGTTGATGAGAGCGTGCAACGGGGTTTTTTGTGTTATCAAAAATCGGAAAGAAGTATCGATTTATTTTTTCATGCTAAATATCCTCAGTGAGATACAGGCAAAAGCCTAGTTTACTGGGGATACGACAAATGAAAGGCAACAAACCCAGATCCATTAAAATTATATGTCCAAATCAAATTACCTGTTGTTTTTTCTCAAATTGTGTATATTTCTTGTCATGTGTAATAATAATAATAATAATAATAATAATAATTTTTATTTAACGAAATTACATTTCTACTGTACACTTGCATACTCGTGAACAATTGAATATCATTTAATATAAATTTGATGTCTAAGGGAACCTTATTAAATACTGGTATATTCATATGCTTAAAAACAACCTAAAACTTGAACTACATTATTATTTTGCTGATATATCGAAAGATCTATGAAATTATGTTGATCTGTAAAATGCTTTAAATTGTTAATTTTTATGTTGAATTATCAGTAGTGGCAAAACATATTAATAATAAAAATGGTGATCTTTTAGTATTGGCCACTATTAAAGCTTGGTGTAAAAAAACTTTTTTGTTACTCTCCGTTTAAATTAATATGAAATTGGTCAAAAATGAATTTGTTTTTTTTTTTAAATATTAAAAAAATTATAAGACGAATTCGTTTAGCAAGTCATGATTTCAGCAAATATTTCGTCTAGTTTCCATCACTTTCTTCAAAAGTAATAATCACAGGTAATTATTTCAGTATCTACAGATAATTGTTGTGGTATCTTAAAAACGTGATGGAAAACAGACAAGAAATAGTAATTAAGGCATTTGGGTTTCATTAAGTTTCTAGCCTTATCTAATGTATTTTCACACGTGTTCTGATTTTTTAATTCGAACACATATGCTGCAACGCATGCCTGAATATTAAAAGACACTACATATACGTATTACACAAAGCTTTCTAATTGTTCATTACCTTAAGTTACTTTATCGTCTAAGATTCATTAAATTTTTAGAATAAACTTAAAACATTTGTTTATGGAAACCGTTCTCTTTGTCATATTCTACTTAGTATTTTATAGGACATATATGTAAATGAAAGTTGTGTATTAAAATACACAAAATTTAATATTTGACCCGAGACCATCCTAAATACTAAAAGTAACACATTGCCTTAATAATAATAAAAAAAGGACAATTATAGAGCGCCATTTCGAGAGCAAACTCTCTTCATGGGCGCCTTTACTCGAACTTAAACCCAATATTAATATTGACAAATTATAAAATATACATATATGTAAGTTGAGGGTAAGGATAGGAAGGCATTAGCTGCGGCTAATAGGTTGGGTTTTTCGAATAAGAATTAGATTTTTTCTAAATTCAAATTCCTGTACTGAAGGAATCTGAACGTATGTATAAGGTTTGATTCGAGTTCACTAAACAAGGAATTTTAGTTTCACAAAACTTTAAGATTAGAATTTAGTGTGTAGGGAGGGTGACTTCTGAATTCAGGCCTTAGTGTAACAAATAAAAGTGTCAAATAAAACTTATTTGTTAAAACAAAAAATACGAATTTATTGATTAGGAGTTACAAAGAATATTTAAATATACAATTCGTAATATACGAGTACTCGTATTATTTGAAACGATATGAAATTACAGTATATATTTTTATGCTACTTGTACCAATTTTAGTATTTTTTTTTATGATTATTATCATTTGTTTTTGTTCTGATGAATGAATTGAAATAATGCTGAAGTAAGACATGAAATGTATAAAGCAAAACAAGAAATAATTACATTTATCTCATTTTATTGTTCCATCAGTGTATGGAAACGGATCTCAAATAAAATTACAACTATTTTCATATTCCATCTACGATACAATAAGAATGATATAAAATAGACCATTGAATGATGTAGAAAATATCGAACGAACTATCAAAATGCGGGTTGCTAGAGAGTCATAAAAATACTTGGGTTACCTGTCCGAGACTTGATGGTCGATAGTACTGGTTTGAAGCCTGCTTCGTGCTCGTTTGGAGCATACTAGTGAAATATAATGCACGGCTGTAGCGAAAGGTTACTTTAACTTGGAAGCCTTTAATAGGTGAAATATTCTAAACTTCTACAGTATTTAATTATTGATTAATACTAATTGTTAACTCTTTTATGAAATACTTAATGCTTTCACTATATGTAAAATTTAATTTAACATTTATCTTGT
Source organism: Odontocerum albicorne (assembly GCA_949825065.1). Classification (NCBI taxonomy): domain Eukaryota; kingdom Metazoa; phylum Arthropoda; class Insecta; order Trichoptera; family Odontoceridae; genus Odontocerum; species Odontocerum albicorne. Next base: position 14,395,579 of record OX463844.1, read on the forward strand.
TTGAAATCTGTATTTAACATATATTTCACATTAAAGCATGGGCGAATCAAGTGAATGATATTTTGAAGGAAGAAAACCGAGAAAGACAGAGAAATCTTAGAAATTGTATGAAAATGTAAATGGATGTAGAAAAGGCGAAGAATGTATGTTGAGATAACAAAGTCTGGCGATCTGTTCTCTCTGCCTGTCCCGACAGGGAAATGGTGTCATGGTATGTACGTATATATATTTTAAATTTAATTGTTCATAGTTTCGGTTTAGTGGCAAAATGCCATTATTTAATAAATCGTGTGCAAGCTTCCAATTTTATATCCCTAAAAAAGATGACAAAAGTATTCGTTGTTTGTTATAGCGAATTTATTTTAAAATGAGATTATACGACCATGTTATGGGAAAGAAGAATGATCACATGAACAAATTTACTCTAGAAATGAATAGTATTTTATGGAAAAGGGAACGCTCATTCCACATGGCGGCCAATATTAAAATGCGGAGGACTCCAAAACAAATCGTCAATAGACTAAAAGCTGACCTCAACAATGTGGCGTAAAGCTAGATGTAAGAAAAAGAAAATAAATATTTTATTCAAAAACAAAACAAAGTTCCTAGTGATACAAGTACTTAATAATACATACATACCATTGCGCCGTTTCCCTATCGGGTTAGGACGAGATGACAGAGAACCAGACTTTCGTATCGCGACACACACAATCTATCATTAATTTGATCCAACCATACTTTTCTTGGTCATCCTGTTCCATACCTTGCCGAATCATTGACAAGTATTCAGATCCAGTATTTCTAACATTTGAATGCGTCAAATAAGTATTTCAAATAATTCCTACACTATAATACAACAGTGGCGTAGTATTTTTTTAATATTTTTACAATCGAGCGGCATGTGCAGCTATCCTCTCCCATCACATGAGATGAACACGATCGTGATGTTATAATAATAAAATGATGATGGTTTTCTATGTTTCCCGACAATTTTAAGTATTAGAGATGAGAATTCGAACAAGATAAAATCTAGGCAATGAACGTCCGAACCCGCTAATACCAAAACTACTAATTACACCGAGTACCTAGAGACCTTTCTAGTATCCAATACTCACAAATTAAACTTGTACCTTAAAGCTAAAAGTCCGGAAGGTACATTTTTCTTATATAAAGTTTTTATATTTAGATAAATAAAAATTAAAAAAAAACTAACATGAACCAATTAAATATTATAGAAATGCATGTATTATGAAGAATACATAGAAAACAATGTATGACAAAATACAGAATTAAGTGATTAGAGATGAATGTGTTATTTAGGCTTATATGTTGAGTAAGATGAAGAAGATCACTTAGAATTGGTTTAGGTATGTGGATAGAATAAGTAAAGAATGACTAACAAAACAAATGTATAGCGCAAATGTAAACGTGGAAGGCGTATTAGAGGAAAATATAGTTGGATCAAGTGAATGTTATTTTCAAAGAAGGAAACGTAGAAAGTCAGAGAAATCTTAGAAGTTGTATGAATGTAGAAGAGACTAAGATGGATACAGAAGAGCGAGATAGAAACGTCTTGAACTACATCCTCTACCTATTCCAACAGGGAAATGGCGTGATGGTATGTATGTATGTGTATTCAGATTACTTGACGACTTCTGTGCTTTAAATGGTACTACGTTTGACTACCACTCGGGGTTTTCGGGTTCGATTTACTATGGTATCCGAAAACTAAATAAAAATGGTCTAGTCCAAGTCTAGTAAAATAGTTCGTCTGGTAACAATATTCACATTTGCATGTCGTGTTGCTCAAGCGCTAGACTTAACACTCGTGTAAGCGTTGTTGCCTTTCACATGCGAGGTAGTATTGCCAACCCACGCAATCATGAAACGCGAGTTCAATGACTATGCTAGTGGCGTCAAACCTGAAGACATTATTATTTCAGCCGAAAACAATTCTGTCGCCCTACCACGCTTTTCAATATGTCCGAATGACCGATTTGGATATGTTGAAGGGGTATAATACTAATAAAAAAATTAACTCAATAATTAATATAAGTCAAAAAAAAAGTTCCCATTTTTTAAATTTACCTAAAATATTGAAAATGAATATTCAATATCAAATAGGTATATCCAAAAAATACTAGTATAACTAGTAAAATGTTTATTTCATGATTGATTTTAGTCGTAAAAATTGTTTCATATATAGTTACAAATATAAAGTTTGTACGAATAATGTTAATGGGTATAGTTTTTTTTTATTATATTGTTATTATAATAGTATAACTCCATTTTAAGTGGTAATTTTTCTCACTAAAACATAAAAATCTACAAGACGAATTAAGTAGCAGGAATGTCTTGCTCTATGAAGCATTTTTAAACTGTATGAAAGAGTGCTTCTTGTATATTTTTTTTACTTTTCTGTGAAAATCGTTAATTAATAAAAAAGGCAAAATGTGCTTTTAATCTTTTATCTGATGTTCAACGATATAACGCTGATAAGCCATAACATCACATGTTCACACAAACTGTTTAAAGATAATGAACTGGATGCCTAAAACACTGTTTCTTTTGGACAAACCACCGTAAAGCGCTCTCTTGAATAATTTGTTTAATGTGACTTCCGGACTTTCAGCATTAAGGTACAAAATTAATCGTAATCGATAATGGAAGAAGTTTTTCTAACACGGATATTTTTCTGACGGTTTGCGTCTTAGATAACGTTCAGAAAACATCAACGCTTTTGACACGTACAAATTGATGGTGATACTTGATAGATTCGTCTCATTCCTACATGGTGTTGGGAACTTGAGGAACTATTAAACATATTAATGTTTTACTTTTCTTTCGTGTATTTTTTCATCCAATAAAACATGTTAATTCTCATTTATCTTCCGGTTCGAATACTTAATAAAATAAAAAAAAAAAAACTTACTTTGAGCAAAACTGTCCTTTTAATCACCTAATTTTAATAAATACTTTTGTTTCCGAAAAAAATCTTATACCTGTGGTAGTTTTGAAATTGTCCATATCAACAAAATAAATTTTAAAATGAGGTGTGAAATGCACGAGAGTCCATAAAAATCTCACCAAATAAACAACTAAAATATTATAATATTTCATTTCTTTATTGATAAATAAATACTCTTGGAGCTCTCAATACGTTTTAAAACTTAATATTTCAATTCATAAATTTTTTTTAATGTACAACAACTTTTAATAATACTACGTATATACAGCACTAAGAAATTTATTATACTTTTATACATAATAACGTACTTATTTACGTTTAAGAGAGAATCGAAAAAAACATTTAATTACTCAGAACATCGTTTCATCCTAATTGTCCTCTGTTTTCCTTCCTTATTTTTGAATAAATTCATTTTTTCTAGTTTTATGAGTATTGATAGATATAAGTTCTTTGTTTTTTTTACATATGTACAATAAATTTATACGAATATTTTTTTTCATGTCATGGATTAAAACAGTTTGATGCACTCAAGCTTAGCTGGTTGGTTGAAACAAATTGCTGTATTGTGTTTAACTATCTTCACAAATGGCGGGAAATAAATACAATTAAAAAAACAACACAAAACCTCATTTTCCATTTACACATTCTATAAAATGATCTGACAAAAATACCAAATGAAGCTTTCTTGTAAAAAAAAATTATGTATTATTATGTTTCAAAAATATAATATTAAATAATAAAGGGCCATTTATAACGTGCTTAACGTTTAGAATAAGACTTCCATGATTCAGAGCTGAACCGAGAACAAGTTTGCAACAAAGTTGCATCACCTATCACTGTCTTATTTGGCAATCTTCTCAAATATTTGAAGTCACCGAGGAATTGGCGGAACACGGTATGCTCCTTCGTGTGCTAGCCTCGAGCATTTAAACTCCCTCCGTTATAATGAGTTTCCTTAACTTTAGCATTACCTCAAATCTTTCACTGAGCTTAATACCGAGTTTGAGCTTCCATTCAGTATGGATTTAAATGTTACACTGTCAAGTGTTGCCTTAATTCCCAATGATGTCGACAGAGTATCATTGGATATAAATTTTATTAATAGTCTCTTCAAATTAAAAGATGTTTAATAAAAATATTAAGTCTTAAATTACTATATAATTGTTTAAAATTAATAACTCTGAAACTGGCATCGCATGCAATTGGCAGTGACAAAATATTTTAAAGAATTTTACGTGAAACAGGAAATAAGTTTGGTTACATTACAAATATATGATATATCCTCGTACTTGTATATATGTACGATATCGATAAAGTGTTGTCTTCACGCGTATATTGTATAATTGGATAAGGTTTTTCGGAGTATTTTAGCACGTGGTTTGGCTAATGGTGCTGATGTTTCAAAAACGTTGTAGTTTTCATCTTCAGGACTTATTTGTAGTCAACTTCGCCTTTAACGTTTTCGAAACGTCGGCATCATAAGCAAAACCACGAGGTAAAATACTCCGAAAAACCTCATTAAACTGCTGCGAAGTACCACAAAAGCCTTAAAACGTATTTATACTGAATCTATGAATTTTCATAAATAAACTAGTTTTGTCCTGGACTAGATTTCCGCAAAAGTTATATGATAAAAAAGTTGAAGAATGTAATGGTGTTTTAGCGTTCCCTAGACATTTTAGTTATATTCTTGAACGTCCTTATTTGTATTGAAATAGGTAAAATGTGGCTAGAATTTTTTTGTATGCACACGTTAATTTTGTATGTTTGACTTGCTTTTAGTCTTCCTCAAATACGAGTATGTTACTACAACTGTAAAACCAGACTCGATTTACAATTTAATGTTTTTTTTGTATGTCTGAATAATTCTAGGGTATATATAATAATAATACATCTTAAAAAATCCGTATTCGACTCCTGTGTCCTTTCTGTGTTAACATATGGGCTGCAAACATCGGTGCTGAATAAATAGATTATGCACAAGCTCATGTTGAGAGAAGAATGTTAAATATTTCTCTGAGGGATAGGAGAACCAATGAATGGATAAGGCAGCAGACCGAAGTAGCTGATGTCGCCGAAAGAGTCGCCATTCAGAAGTGGAACTGGGAGAGACACATTGCCAGATGCACAGATGATAGATGAACCCAGAGAGTGCTGGAGTCGCGCCCAAGACAGGGAAGAAGAAGTGTGGACCGTCCTCAGACACAGTGATCAGACTGCATTAGAAGAGTGGCCGGGAGTAACTGGAAGGGGAGGCCTATGTTCAACTTTGGACGGAGACGGGCTGATAATGATGATTTATAATATTGAACTGTATCCTTAATTACTATCAGTATATAGAAAATAATATACACAAAACCTTATTTTGGGATTATTTGAAATATTAGAATCAATCTTACTCGCACATCTACAAAAGCAGTAATATCATGGTTAAACTCTATTGTTTCATAGAAGAATATTGTTTCATAGAAGATAGAAAAATATTGTTTCATAGAAGACCATAGAAATCGGCTGATTGTTTCTTCAATTATCCAAAAAAACAAGTTAAACGTGCGTTGGGTCCTTTAGGCAAATTACGTCCATATAATTTTCAAACCATTTTAATTGTCTTCTGTACCGCTTTAATGAAATATTGTAGAAATCGGTCTGCAAGCTCGAGTCCTTACTTGACGTAGTTTGACATCGTAATGAGACACGAAGCAACGTGCGTACATCACAATTGCCGTTGGCTTTTATTAATTTAACAAATCAACGAAGATCATTATTCAACTTCAGTTATTGACATGCGCTTGTGACGTTTCTTATATTTGAATCCATCAGAATATTTGAAGAAAAATTAACCGTTATTTCCTTCATTAGTTTTTGCTATGGATACAAACTTGAAAACTAAATTTAACTGCTTTAAAATTCATTAATTTCCTTTAGAATGAGACAGGTGTTGTAATTCTTTCTTTTTATGGTATTCCTCAACATATCCGTTATGAGTGGACATTTTTTGAAAAATGTAATCTGGAAACAGCACTCTTTAAAACCAATGTAGTAAGCATTCCGTTCTCATACGTGTTGGTAATACTATAAACAATAACAGTCAAACTCTGAACCAGACTGGAATAATTTTATTTTAAATATTTTTTTAGATACCATTGTAGATCAAAGCCCCTAAAGTGGAAAACAAGCTGCTTACCAACTATGCTACGAGTCGTCAACCATGTTGAAACAGTGTCTTCTGTTTTCTTTGATGATATTGCTCAAAGCTTAAAATGTCATATTAACGTATGTATTATATATGTACATTGGTGACAAACCCTTTCCAAAGCTTTCTGTAATGATAATGTATGAGACATGTAATTCTTAAATGCCGACAACACCGTTGGAAACAAAGAGAATGGAAATTAATTTGTCAATATAGAAATTAAAGTTTAAGATCTTAGTTTAACGCAGCAGTTTTTATCTTTCTTTTGGTAGATCAACGATTTCTTTTGGTAGATCAACAGTTTTTATGTTTCTTTTGGTAGATCAACATTTATTCAATCAATTTTTCAGGCTAAACAACTGCTACTACATTAAAATTGTTTTCAGTTCTAAAAAGTGGAGGTTAGAAACGAATTTTAATTATATGCACGAATTCTTGATATTATTTTCTTACTTTATTCTAGTGCTATTTTATTATGCTGGTTTGGACCATTGTCTCTGGCTCGTCATTTCAGTGTGGTCATATTTATTATCGCAAAAAAAATACGTTTATTTAAAATTTATTAATTTTTGTTCCTTTTGGGGTAAACTGAGTGAATAAGCTTTCAATGTTCTGTCGAATGATGACACTGTAGTCACAACATTTATCCCATTTTTCACTATGATCAACTTCAGTAGGTTTGTTGTACATTACATATAACGAAGACCTCCGGCCTACTTGGTAGGACAGTTGTTTTCCGAAACGAGAGCTGCGGACTTTAGTCCCGTTAGTATCCATTATTTTGTTCCAGACTCCTTTTTACTTAAGGCCTCTTTAACATATTTCTGAATAGTAAAAAAAAATCGCCACATGGCAATAAGCTCGCCAGATTATATTGTATTAAATTGAATGCATATTACCCGTAACTAGTATAATATAAGGTACAATACATAGTATGGGATTACGATACCACAGGAGATGCCTATGTTAGCTGATTTGTGGTAGGCATATCCTGTTGCATATAGGGCAAAGAGTTTCAATACTTACAGCTTGTCTGGGTTTCATCCTCCATTGGGTCTCTGATAACTTACAACAGTTTAACGCCATTTGACTCCATATGCTGCTAGTTGGTCCCATTTGTGCAGAGCAGGAATGTTTTTAGCGTTTCGTGCAGTACGTTCTTTTTGTATTGTAACCAAGTTAGGATAACAAAGCACAAAACAATGACTTAATACTCGTACTTCTAACTGAAATCTGTTAACATAGTAACAAAATAGTTCTAACCTAAGACTGTTCACCGTTTTTCAAGCAACAAATTGTGCTTTATTAAAAACTTATATTTTAATTTTTAAATATTTTTACAATTTGATAAAAAAAGAGAGGCTTAGTTTCAGTTATTTAAATGAGGAATTCCTGAATTTGACCAATAATCACTAACACGTGTACGTACTCCATCAATATTTACATACTCACGATTGTGTTGAAAAAAATGTAACTGTAACGTCATTTCCTCGACTAGTTCCCAACGATAGATAGGTATCTGATCCATTGATTTAGTGGATTTCCTCCAATCCATCCGCGCTCCTCAACTCCAACTACTTACACACGCCAGATTATGCATCCACCTAATTATCTTCAAAAACAACGTTAATGGCATTTCGTGCCCCGAAGCTGTTCAATTTGTTCGAAGCGAAAAAATCCTTTAATTATCTATTTATCCCTCGATCCGGCAACACCGCATTAGGCTGTTAGAAAAAGAAATGCCTTTGAGTGGTGGCAACGCTGCACCCACTGACCGCGTGGTAGGCTTTGACTGGTAGGCTTTGCGGGTAAATGTGTGCCCGTGCCGAGTCGACGAGGTAGGCAATATGTTGGCTGTTGTCAAAAGTGACAAGATGACAACTTGTGTGTGCTATCTATAGTTCTTATTTTACTTCGAAAAAAATGTTATTTTTTTTAAATACGATAAGTCACGTCAACACATTCTAAGTACATAATAAAATACAATACTTACATTTTCTTCATTAATTAAAAATGTAGATTTTTTACTTTACATTTTGATATGAAATAGCTTTAAGATAACAAAAAGATTGAACCAACTTAATCGATGTTTTAATTCGAATAATACTAATTGAACTATTAAAATAAGCATCAAAGTCACTGATATTTTTTAGCATTTATTTAAATAATGTAAATGTCAATACACAAATATATTTGTAAATAAATGTATTTCTTGAACATGTCCAAAAATATCCTTTCTCATTGAAGTTAAGCTATCATTTTGTATGTTTACCAGTTTATGCCTCAAAGATTATCAAACATTATTTAAACTGTTATTAACAATGCATGAAAAAAAAATATATCAATTGATTATTTTTAATGTACTCCTAAATAAAGATGGGGTTTACATATCTCTAGTAGTTTTATAAAAAAGGTATTATAACAATTGACAATAACTCTAGAAGTACAAAATAAAATTTAAAACTATCAGTATAGCAATAAAAAATGCGAATAAAAATAAACCAATAAATAAATCTAAATTCCATTCATAGTCCTGAAACCCCTTCCAATAGAGCGAGATGTTGACTCAGTGGTCCAAAGCTCCTCCGGCATCTCACACTGACCCAGTCGGGAGCTTTTGACAGTGAGTGAGAACGAGACAGGTGATGCATATTGTTATGCATCACCGTCTCTGTCCCTCTCGCCGGTGGCGACGGACCGCAGTATGTGGAGTAGCAATGCCTCAAATATAGGCGTATATAGGTAACCATATTTTAAGAGCAACATAACCTCAACGGGAAGTAAGATGCCTTCACGGAAATACGTGTAGATGCTGTAGCAAGAAGAAAAAAATCTAATATAATAATTTGGGTTTGAATAATATTATATAATTCAAGATATTAAAAGATTTTGTGTCATAACATATGTTACACTAGCCTGAAGTACAGGAAACACCATTACTAGTTTGCCAATTCTTTTTGTTCAATAGGTATTTTTGTGTTAATCATTTGACTTAAGTTTATAACTGAATTTCAAAAGCAAATAACATCGAAGTAAAGATATTGCTTATACAACAACAATCAGAAAATTAAACTAATTTTAAACACTTCTTACAGAATGAGATAAAAAAAAAGCAAAAAAAAAAAATAATTAAACATCTATACAATTTATTTCATTTCATAAAAATACATTTTCAATAAGTTTATAACTAGTCATCAGTGTTGATGAAAACAATGAAGAAATTAATTGTACATATCAGAATATCTTCAAAATTGATGTCCAATATATTTGTAACTGTAGCGTTTCGTTGCTGCCCGTGCGTTTGAATCTATTGAAGATATTCAATTGTCAAAATATCACAAGTGAATAAAAGTAAAAAAGTACTAAACCGTTTTTGATAATTTGAAACAAATATTATTATGTGATTTGATTAGCATTGACAAGTTCAAAGAAATACGAAGATTTCAACACTGGTTTTAAACAATAGGAAAAAATGTATACTATTAAGATATTTTATTTCTCATAAATACGCATTCTTATTAATTGAAATATTTCTTTTCAAACCTAAATTCTGATAGAGATCTTTTTAACTTTTAGGGCTCATTAAATGTAAGAAGAATGCAAGTTTCATATTTGGAATTCTCAAACTTGTATATTTTTATCTCATGCTCAACGAAGTGTTTACTTTAAAATATTATCGCATTGAAATTATCGAGATCAAGGAACAAGTATGGTTCAGATTCTTATAAAAGTAGCGTGTGAGAAAACTTCAAAACAAAATTTCTTTCATTCCATGACCATAATCCATTGTTTTGACTATTCTGTATACACATGATCAACATACTTACCTCTGGTCTTACAAATGATAATGGTATATTGTTTTCATTGTTGGTATCTGTATTTTCGCTTGTTTATTGCCTGTGTTGTATATCAATAAAAATTTATGGTTGTACTGCGGTGATAATAATGGGAAAAATATCATAATCTGAATTGAAATTTAATTTCAACACTCTTTTACTTTATTGTTCTTTGATAATTTTAGTCGCATAATTTTAAGTCTTACGAATACAATAGGCTAGTTCTCAATTATCAACATCGTCGACTTGATAGATACCTTTAAAATAATGTAATCAATTTTATACCAATTTTAATGTACGAATGATTTTAATCGGTTAGTTTATTTTTATAATTTTTTTTTATTCAATTAGACAATATTATTGTTTTTAAACCGAATGTAATTAAATGTATTGATTTTTTTACACTTCAGAGCAAAAACTTGATAAGGAAATAAAATTTCAAATACTTTGCATATTAAGCTAATGAATAGTTTCCACAATTTATTTGATGAAGACAATAAAATTTGAATATTGAACAATAAATAATTTTACTAACATATTCCCCAAATTCTGGTATTCCACTATTCCAATAATTAGTGGAATAACAAAGCATTTTATTGTTCAATATTTTAATATGAAGTTCCACAACGTTTGAGCTGAAACCTTTGATACTTTTTTTTAAAATACTAGATCTTACAAAAATTTCTTATCAAATTAAATATAAATTGATTCAGACTGATGTTATTTTCAAAACTTCAACATTTTTCACGGGGTCAGATTGGTTTGATTACAACATTGTAATAAGATTGATTGCACTGTTTTCGTTGGTTACAGTTTTCAAAAAAATAATGACTGCATAGTTTGGAAAAGAAAGCTGGACACTTACTCATTTTGCATTGGTAGAGGGAAAACATCTAATTAATTCATATAAGGTTCCTTTTAACAACCACTATAACGTAAAATGAAAGTTGTTTGTATATTTGAATAATCATTTAAACTAGATATTTTTTGAGAAGACCCAATTTAGCAATGGTTTTAAATGTTGTCATTGTTTTTAAACTTCGTTTTATCCCGTGGGTCTGTTTCCTATCAAGTATCTCTTGGTAAATGAAATCCTAGCTATCTTACCATCTCTCAAGGTGGTCTTCCTAGAGATCGTGTGCAAATTGGATAGCCATGCTTAACAATATGCATTATACGAGTAGTAGATTTGTCCATCCTTCTGACGTGAGCACATCATTGACTTCTCCATTGTCTTCCCCATCTTACAATACCATATACTTGACTAATTTCTCGAATGCGTGTATTTCTGATTCTTTCTTAATATTTGTCGTGATTTAATCTTAGAGTTTCTCATGTTGGTTTTGGATATGGCATATAATTTTGAAAATGAATTATAAAGTTTATATATAGTAATATATAAATCCAAAAAAAAGAATAAATCATACAATTATTATTAAATGAACATTTCAGAATGCGTTAATAAATGGAAGTAAGAAACGCAGAAAAATTATTTCTGAATAAATCGATTCCGTTAGCAAAATCATAGAAACAAAATTCGTTTTTAATTGAGTCAATAAATAGCAAATAGAATAATGCAAATAGAAGTATTTTGCCACTGGTAACACCAGTACCTACAATAAATCACTGTATTGAAAGCTGAACTGATTAAAACGAATATATTATACTAATGTTTCAGGCTAATACTTATAAACAACGCTGCTGTGACATAATTTATTATAATTGCGTTGTCATTACTGAAATCAAAACACGAATATGAGAACAAACAATCATAATATATTTCTAAAAAAAATATTTCCTGAATTGATTTCATGTGTATCACTGTGAATACTAAAAAATATATATTAGGTAAATGTCATCTGGTTTTTAAGTTAATTTGAAAATAAAGAGTCAATTAATGGGGCCAGACACATTTAACGAGCCGTATGTGGACTATCGGTCCAGTTACCTAAATTGTTAAGCAATAATTTATTATCATTGCTAATCTCGGTTGTTTATTGGGACGATGTTTTTTTTATAAAATAAATATATTCTTGGACAAATAGTTTTACTGAGAGTAAGTTTTGAATTAGCTACATGTACGAAATAAAAGGTAACGTTTATAAAAAGAGGTGTGTTAAAAAGTGATGTATGATTTAACTCCGAGAAACTGAAACAGTAAAATGAGTTATGTTATATTTTTACGAGTTATTGGCAAGTTGAAAGAAAAATTGGAATAAGGGTAGCAACAAGAAACAAAGTAAATTTGAGTATGCAAGGAACGCGATATATACAAAATAACAAAAATGTTAATATTTAATAGTTTGTTGGTATAATATATAGGAGCATGGAAATGAGCAGAAGGCCAAAAGTAAGATTAATGCTGAGAAGATACCTACTCTATGGAAATATTGTTGTTTGAAAGAGGGCGAAATGAATATATCAGAAATGAATGAATTGATCAAATGGATGTAAAAGTAAGATGAAGAAAAAGCGTTAAGTCGGTTTGGACACGGGGAGAGAATAAATAACGAAATACTGAATAAATAAGTGTACAAATCAGAAGCGCAAAGTGTGTATAGAATAATAGGACTGAAAAAAATTGGTTCAATCAAGTGTATCGGATTTTGAACGAAGGCTTAAGTTGTGAGTTTGCACAGAAAAGTATGGAATTTTTTTCTTTGCCTACTCCGCAAAGGACACGGAGTGATGATATGTATGTGTGTATATTTAAATCAGACCTCAGGTGCGTGAACCAAGAATTTCCAAGTTTGTGTTTAATATCCTGAGACTAATAAAATATTCTCTGATAGTTTAATCATATGCACCCAAATATTTTTAGTGAGGATAGAATAATTATTATGATTTGTAGATTGGAATTTAATAAAAAAAAGTTTAAAACGAGATATAGAAGACGACTCTTAAAAAATGTACAGTTACGTTAGAAATGTCAATACTACAGGGAAAATTAAATGGAGTATATGCAATAATATTGAGTTATTGCAACGTACTAACGGATACTTTAGAGAAATTCTATTTTTAATTACTTTTGTTATGTGTGAGGGTATGTTTAAGCATCATATAGAACGTTTGTCCTCTTTGTCTAACCTGAAAGAGAAACGGTATAATGGTGTATGTGTATGTAAAACAACGTTTATCTTAATGGTATACATTGTCGAGTAAACTGAAGTCTGGTATGGTATCTGACCGAAAAAGATTAATTTTGTGCATCAATCTCACCACCGTTTTTACCCTAGCCTATATTCATCAAACGCTTATCGCATGTGTATTTTTACCCTAGCCTGTATTCATCATACACTTATCACATGTGTATCTTTTATAGAATCTTGAATTTTGAACATGCCTTGTTTTTAATTATTCTGTAATGATACACATCATAATCATCTGCCTCTCACTGATACATTTATTTGGGAACTGCGTGACAAGTCCTCTCTCTTTCCAGGACTGTCTTCAGAGTCAGATTCAAATCACTCATTTATTGGTTGATGTCATCTTTCCATCGCTTATATGGACGAACTGTTCTTCTATTTCCAGGGGCTTCCATATAATCCCAGTGTCTGGTTACCCACATATTCAGCTGGTATTCTTTGTGCATATCTATACTAACAGGGTTACTTTAATACTCACTCCTCACTTTATGTTTCTTGCTTATTTTTGGAATCCATCGCAGTACGCTTATTTCAGTAACATATGTTAACTCTTAGAATTAAGTTGTTACCCACCATACAACATTATTGAATAATACTTTCGTTATATACAATACAACCCGGTGAATATATTGCCATGTTGCAATCTCTTCCAACTTACCAAAAATATTTTAAAAAGGCTTTAAGTGAAAATCAGAATGGAACGGTTTTTAAAAAAACGTGAGTTCCAACGGGAATCAAACCCGTACAACCTGGTTTGGAAGATAAGCGTCTTACTAATTACACCATGGGTGTTATCTTATCAACAAGGTCTTATGAAGTGTTAATATCATTTTTCCTGTAACGATTTACATGAACTAGATTCTTAATTTATTCTAGTTCTTTTTCGGAGGTGGGTAAACATTTCATTCTTTATTTGCTTGGTGAGCCGAAGTATCCTCAATTCACAAAGTCATCTTTAGTATATTTTCATTGATGATCAGACATATTTCTAAATAAGATTGTCTAGCTTCTAGTGTCTGTTGATTCATGTAGGTCCGAGACGTCCCAGTAAGCGACATCGTCCGAATTATCTTCCATCTATCCATCTGAGATATTAGATGTCAAAATATATAAAGAAGCGCCGAATTCAACTGAAGCATCGGTCCGCATACAAATAGTAACATTCAAATGTTATCATCCTGATAAAAAACTTTTTGTACTCCGACAATATTGTTGAATTGGTTAAATACTCGCACTGTGCATGCTGATTGTATGTGCTCGTGCTTCGTCCACAGTCTGACACACTACTTTGCATACAAATTTGAAGTGATGTCATGAAACATTTTGGAATAAATAACATTGTATTCTTTATTGCGAAGAAATAGTAATAGTAATGTAAATATTTTAAATTATCCTCCTTTAAAACTTATCAATTATTTTTATTTTCAACATGTCTAAATATTTACGTGAGACGATTTTTCGTTGAGTATATTCAAAACTCCTTCGAAGAAATGAAAAAGTTTATTTCTCTGTTTTGTCAAAATTTTGACACTTATATTCTTTGTGCAGAGTATGTGCGTTTATATTTTAACCATATTTTAAATAAGTATTTTGTTTATAATTGTATCAACTAGTTATTTCTTATAATTTTTTTGTGTAGTAATTTATGGGTATAGGTTGAAAAACATCTGTCGTTTGCGGCTCGATTCACCCTCCGATTGGTAGGAGTGTACCAGTATCTCGATTGAAAGGATGTTATGAGAGTCCAGACTTTATAAAAGTTTCTTTTTCAAATGTATTTTCTTTTCTATTACCTTTACGCACGTGTGTAATTTCTTTTCTATTACCTTTACACACGTGTGTAATTTCTTTTCTATTGCCTTTACACACGTGTATAACTTTTGGATATATGTGGACATACTTTATTGCTATTAGTAAACCTATTATTTATTAATTTATAAATTACCGTCGGTATGTAAGTAAGACGACCTACATAGCCTAGTTAATAAGACATCTGTATTTCATTCCGGGAGTTGAGGGTGTATTTTCATTGGTAACCAGATTTGAAAAAAAGGTTTTGTCTGGTTCCCACTTAAGCCTTTTGTAACACCCTTCTGGTTGGTTGTAAAAGTTAACAACATGTCAATTTAACTGACATGTTGTACTGTATACAACAAAAGCACAATCAATACATGAAAAGCGTTATCAATTTATGATAAAAAGAAGTTAATAAATAGTTTTAAAATTCATTTGAAAAATAATTATTATAACTATTCAAGGTGTAGTTTAAAAAGTACAATATTTAAACTAAGAATCTCGAAGTTGGAGAACTAAAGTATAACAAAACTTATGTTATAGTTATGGGTAATAAAACTTTGCTTTAGATAATATAAGAACTGAAAATAAAAGATTTGGTTCTTATTTTCAGTAATACTCAACAGTCTTAAAAATATTAATAATCAAAATTTTATTTATACGAGTACTTGTGAATTAGTATTGTAATTCACATTTTAAAAGAAATTCTATTTATTACAGATTAATTTGATAAAAGAACAAGCATATGTAAAAAAACTAGAAATAGAGTATTTTTTATCAAATAATCTTTATTTAACAATTCCGTTGAAAATGGTAGTATGAATTTAGTTGCTTTAGCTTCGTAATAAACTATGTCCTTCCTATAAGGGACGTGGATTGATGATTTGCGTGTTTGTTATTTATACTAATCAGATAACATTGTATGAGACTTTTCGTATGTGAATTAAGTTTTTAGGATGTGTTGAGTGGCAGTAAAATGCTTTTAAGAGTCCATTATTCTCACACGTGCTTGAAAATATGTCTAAAGTTTCATTATAATTAAGAATGACGTCGCTTCTGCTGGAGGGGGAATTATTTTTATGGCCATAGTTAATATTTATTTATCTATGCATTTGTATTGTTTGCTAATTTTCTTACAAAAGTGTAAATATTACATTATTTACATACGTATTGCAATACAAATCTCCGTGGTCTTGTTGGTAAGACGAATTTCTTCCAATCCGGAGGTTACAGGTTTCATTCCTGCTGGAATTCAGATTTAAAAAAAAAGTTTTTCAGTCTGATTTTCACTTAAGGCCTCATAATAAAACATCTTTATGGTTGATTGGGGGAGATCGTCACATATCAATAATCCTATAAGGTTGTACTTTACATAAAAAAGTGTAATGCGTGGTTTGCTCGGGCGCTGCTATAGCTGCCAGACCTGTTTTGTTTAATAATAATGGGTTCGAGTCCCGAGTTAGAGCACCTTTGAGGAGATTTTGCTTTCTAAACGGCAGTATATAAAATAGTCTTTTGAATTGAATTGAATTGATGAATATTGTCGGTGGTAGTAGTCCAACGGTTAGCATTCACGTTAAATAAGCGGGCGCCTCACATTCGTTTCCTTGTGGATTCACTTCCAGACTGATGGTCTAAGATCATATTACTTATTAATTTATGTTTTTTATGGATACAGATAAGTTATATTGAGTTAATTAATAGTGGCGCTATATAAATCTACCAAACAAGGGGCTACAGTAGATTGAACATGACGATCATATTTAAACTTTGAGTTCTTTGCCACCGTACTTTGGGTTTAATTTTTTTTTAATTATGTCCACGCTGGCGTCCAACAACATGGACACATGTATCCATAGGATGGCAGACAATCATTTTCGACCACGCTGGCGTACAACAACATGGACACATGTATCCATAGGATGGCAGACAATCATACTCCACCACGCTGGCGTACAACAACATGGACACATGTATCCATAGGAGGGCAGACAATCATACTCGACCACGCTGGCGTACAACAACATGGACGCATGTATCCATAGGATGGCAGACAATCATACTCGACCACGCTGGCGTACAACACCATGGACACATGTATCCATAGGATGGTAGACAATCATACTCGACCACGCTGGCGTACAACACCATGGACACATGTATCCATAGGATGGTAGACAATCATACTCGACCACGCTGGCGTACAACAACATGGACACATGTATCCATAGGATGGCAGACAATCATACTCGACCACGCTGGCGTACAACAACATGGACACATGTATCCATAGGATGGCAGACAATCATACTCGACCACGAGGGATTGCGTATCGTATTATCATCATCGTCAGAAATATGTAAGTTAAATATTTTATAATGTAGGTGGGGTCAGTTAAATCGGTTTGATTAATCATGTATGACATTTTAAAATATATTTTTATGTTTAAAAAATATATTTTTAACACTTATCGAAGAGTATTCTCTTAAAGGTTTTCATTAAATTTATTTTTGTTATTCAGAATCACCGATCATCACACATGTTTATACGAGTATAATATATATGAATCAGTTATTTTAAAGACAGTTTTAATTAAGAAACATTTACTTAAAAATTACAAAAGATTTCTTTTAACTATAGTTGAGTGCAAATCTTCAATGTGTTTAACATGCGAAATTAACTTGTTTTCCGTATAACTTTTTTATACAGTTCAACCTGTCTGGAAATTTGTTCTAATTAACCAATAAGATGTTAAGTGAAATAAGGGCGGGAACGTTTCTTTTAAATAATGGACATTAATTGAAATCAAACCCACAACTATTTAACCCTTTTACATTAAAATTGAAAAATATTTTCAGGGCTATAATTTGTTTTTATATCAACAATATGACGATGTTAAACACGAGCGTACTCGTGTGTTGTAATCATATTATAAATTAATAAAAAAAATATTTGTATTCTGTTAAATGTTTTCATATTAAATATGTATTTTTTTTGTTCCAGGTAAAAAAATCAACCATTTTATTCACGAGTAGTCTTTCTTTCAAGTGAGTGTTTTTCATTATAATTTTAGAAACATATGCTTTATTTTACAGGTTTTTTTATTTAAATAAGTACATTTATATCAAATGTTTGCATATCAGAGTAATAAAAAATAGTACTTGATATTATCTGCAAGAACGTGTACTGTTTCATTGTCATATTTATATGCTTCGATACTTATTCAATTTTTTATTGTAATACTCGTATATTGATTGGATTTTATTATTAAAAATCCCTTTTATAAATATTTTTAGATAAACTCTCAACATGTTTTCTCTTCGTGAATCTTAAATAGATATCTTTTCCAGCTTACTTTTCCTTTGTTTTCAGATTTATATATCTGTTGTTTTGAGACAAAATGGTAATGGAATTATACCGAAACAGAGGTTAATTAATCTCTTTACAATGTATTCAATTCAGAATGCATTTGGTGAATACTTTCTTCAGTATTAATGTTTCCTTTGCTACCGACCATTCCCTTCTCTCTGAGGATCGGCCCCTCACCCACTCCTCCGCCTCCAAGAACCGGCTCGAGGGTAAGCGGTATAATTATATTTATGATACCTCTATATTAAAACGTATTGACCCCTCGGTTTGCCTGGGTTATTGCCTTATCACATGCCGGATTTATTGCAAGTTGAGCTGAAGGAAATTCGCTTGTTTCCCACTAGTTCTACTTGCATCCACTATTCGTTAAATAGTACACCTTTTGTTAGCACCAGTGCATTATTACTTCATCACATCTCAAACTAGTGAAAAGTTAAAAAAAAGGGAAATACACTTTTTTTACGAAATTGATTGTAATATTATTTTAACATTTTTTTAAATGCATCACATATTTCAAAAAACGGTATAAAAAACACACATTTCAAGACATAATTATGCTTGTTTTTTGGCAAGTACAATTTGAAATTTTCACGTGTATATTTAATGATATTTATACAAAAACCTTTTTCCAAAATAGTATAAAAGAACTAACTTTTTTTAAATTGCGAGAATACATAAATGACAAGTGAAACTACTTTTGAAATCTCATAATAAATCCACTATTATCGTTAATTTAAACGAAATTATGAAGATACGTCATTATCTAAATAAATAAAGTAGATATGGAAATATTTTATCTGCAAATGATTTATTTGTGTAAAGAAAAACTTAACATACACAGTTCTTAAAGTCAGTTCTTAAAATTTCTATGAAAAAGGACAAGAGTTCAAGGCCTCTTTTATGAAAATATTCTCGATCCGTATCGTTTCAGTTGCATTTAGTTTTTACATAAAAAATAATACGCAAAATTAATAAAACTTTAGTTAAGATGAAAAAAAAAAAGGATTATATTTTATACACACCTTTAATTTGTTGTCATTACTGTTCCCTCTAAATGGTTTTTGAAAATTTAATAACATGGAATTTGAGCACATTGTATAGTTTAAAATATGATCTCAGCCATAGTTTAAGTGTATAACGAAACGTTATTATTAAATAAACTAATTACTTTTAGTTCATAAAAAATAAATTAGATTCTTTCTACAACGAAAACCTGTTTCTTCAGGGCAACGTGAAGCATTATTACGTTATTTTTGTGTAGTTATATTTTTTTCGTAGTGAGAAATCAAGTTTTGATAAGATTGCATCTTAACTAGACAGATCAACCGGAAAACACACTAGATTCTTGTAATTAAGTCTTTTATAAGGTGATTAAAATATTTTTTATTTAAGAATCTTGAGACACGCTGGAACTCTTGGAGATTAATAGTTTTCCATTTTCGGTCGCTGACTATCGTTCTAATTAAACAATGAATTCGTACCACTTGACATGACATAACTTTTCATTGATGCTACATTATTTGAAGAGACGTCACATATTTGAAGCGGATATGATCACCCATCACTGTGTTCAAATTTTGTCATGTATGACCAAGATCTTTCATTGGTTTCTATTTATGACCCCATCTAGTAATAATTCTTACTAATTAACTAGACCTATGGAGTACCAAGATGGTCAGAGTATTTTCACATGGCTTATCGTTGAGTTTCTGTTGATATAAAAATCGTCTAAATTGCCAATAGCAATCTATAAGCAATATCATATATTTATATCGATAGTAATTAGCACTTATGTTTAAAAAGGCTTGATAGGCACTAGTTGGGGGAATACCTAAATAGTCCGTCGCCCTTTATGTTTTTATTTACGTAGATGTATAATATTATAAATGTGTAGAAGTCGTGAAGGATAACAACTATTTAAAGTCATTTTTGATATTCGTAGTTGTTAATAAAACAGTTATTTTTTTCGCAACAACAACTTCTTTGCTTCGTAAAAAATATATGAACTTATATTTTTATTTCATTTGATGTTTTAACACTATGGACGTGAAAAGAGGAAAATGGAAACTTTTGTATTTAATTAACATAGTAAAAAAAATAATGCATGAAATGTCCTTTATCATGATGACATGTATTTCTTTCATTTGTCCTGTGGTAATGACATGTATATATAGTATTGTAAAGGTCAAGTTTTATAAATGAAATAGCCCAGTTACTTTTACAATAGTTTAAAAGCTTTGCATACGCATTCATCACACCAGTTCCCTGTCGGGGTAAACAGAAAGGAGAGATCGCCAGATTTGTCGCGACACACATCTTTCGCCTCTTCTAATCCATACGCTGTCTCATAAAAAATCTACGATTTCTCAGACTTTTTACTTTTCTTTCTTTCAAAATATCATACACTTGATTCTACTATACTTTCTTTAGTATTCCTCTACTATGCGTTACACTCACATTTGCACTGCATATTTGTTTTATCAGTATTTCTTCATTCATTAATTTCATGTATCCAAACATTTTGATAGTGCTCTTCTTTATCTTACTCAACTCATTAATTACGAGGGTTGCTACTTAAGTTTTGAGACAGACAAGTAAAAACAAATGTGTATCATCGAAAATGGCTTTATTGTTTTTCAAAATACTCTCCTTGAAGATCAATACACTTTTGCATGCGTTTGAATCAATTTTCGAAGCACTTTTTCCGCTCCGAATGAGGTAACTTCAAAACATGCGTCTTGAACGCATTAACCGCTTCTTCAGGCGTCGAAAAACGTTAACCTCGCAATTTATTTTTGATGTTCGGGAATAAAAATAAGTCAATGGGTGCCAAATCAGGGCTGTGCGGCGGATGACCCATCAATTCGATGTTTTGAGTGCTCAAAAAGTCACTTGTTTGAGCCGATGTGCGAGAGCTCGCATTGTCGTGGTGGAGAATAATCCGTCTTCGGCGGTTGTTTTTCCTCATTTCTCCAAACACTTCTGGCAAAAAATGGTAGTGTACCATTTAAAACTGACCGTACGACGTTCCACTAAAGATACTGTTGCGACCTGACCATTTATACCGAAGAAACGAGCCACCATTTGCTTCGTGCGCGAACAACTTTTGTTGGATTTGGCTCGTTTTGAAATACCCATACAGTCGACTGCTGTTTAGTTTCTGGCTCACATGCATAGATCCATGATTTGTCGTCTATCACAATCTTATAGAAGTCTTTTAAAGCACCGCGATCGAATTTTTTCAACATTTCTTTGGACTAATCGACACGAGCCTTTTTTTGAGCGATTGCCAAATTATGCGGCATCCAACGCGAACAAATCTTTTTGACGGCCAAATGTTCATGCAATATTGAATGTATGCAAGTGAAACTAATTCCCAAACATGCTTCAATCTCATGATAAGTCACATAACGATCTTGCAATATCAGTTCACGCACAGCATCGATGTTTTCTGGCACAACAACCGATTTTGGACGACCTTCACGAAATTCGTCTTGGAGCAAACTACGACCACGATTGAATTCGGAAAACCAGCAAAACACAGTGGCCCGGGATAGTGCTTCATTACCAAAAGTCGAAGCGAGTTGATCGGCACACTGTTGTTGAGTTAGTCCACGTCGAAAATCATAAAAAATCATCGCACGAAAATGTTCACGATTTAATTCCATTTTTGGCCGAGATGAATTTTTCAAATCACTGTAAACAACACAAATAGTACTCGTATGACAAAACTTTCTGAGCATGTGTACCATTAAAAACGTCAAACTTTACAATGGTGATGTCAGATTTGACGTATCTACACTGGTGTTGCCATATCTCAAAACTTAAGAAGAAACCCTCGTATTATTTATGATTTCATTTATTTCTAAATTAAAGAAGATTAACCACTTTGACAACCTCTCTCAGCCATATAAAATGATTAGTTCATTACGGGGCAGCTTTAGTTAAAACGACGCATCCTGGTTCTTTACATAGCCGTTAACCAAAGACGAGGGAAAAGGTTTCTTTTGTTCCGAAGTAAGCAAAGCGCTCTTATGACTTATTGCCTCTAAACCAGGTGCCAAAAATAATTCATTATCAACATCATAGTGATAAAACAACGTTATTTATCTATTTGTTGTCATTTCTTACTTATCTGATTTTGTTAGATCATATTTTTAATAATAATTTGATAAATTTAGTGTATTAAAATTTACAACAATCTAATTATATTAAGTATACCTAAATCAACTACTTGGACGAGTAAAACATTTTTCACGAGTTCAATTAAGACGTCTAACAGCTGTGACTAACATAAATAAACAACTGATAAATCATAAACCATCTAAAATACACATTTATTCATAGAAGTTGGGCTAACGTATAACACTTGTTCTTAAATATGTCGATAATGCAAAATGGTGACGACATTTGATATTGTTAAGAATTAATTAATAAATACACTTGTACTGCCTTCTTAAAAGAATTTACAACCATCGCAACAGAAAATGGTTTCTTTTCAATTATATTATATGACATCAACATTGTAAATAATAATTGACTTATAAACGATAATGAAAACTGTCTTAATAAAATTTTAATTGGGTACTTCCCTATACGAAGTAGATTTCGCTCTAAGGCCCACATATATTAATGTGTTCTTGATATTCGTTTATCTCTTTTGTGTATTGAAATTGAAAACATGACCTCATTCACTTAGTTTATGCGAATTTGGCATAAATTGGTGCGATTTATTTCTCAAATTAATCCAATTAAACTCAAATTTGTATGTTCTGTCTGACCCAGTGCACGTTATTATGATTTATTTCTTAACATTTTTTAGAATATTCAGATGTTTTATTTGTTTATCTTGGCTTTTATATTTTTATTTTTAATTATATCTAAGCTTGTTTAAATCCTACACAATTGGTTTAATTCAACAGTAGATTTAAACTGTGCCTGAAACTTTTAGAGTTAGAATATGTTTAATCAATAATTCAAATATGTTTGTTTCATTTCATTTTTAGTTTTTTTAATAACCTTTTTTCAGTTAAGTAGCGTTTTCTGGAGTACAAAATAATTGTTGCTTTTAATTTTTCTATGAAAAAATACTTTTTGAACCAAAAGCACATTAATTTACTGGCAGCGTTCATTATAAGTAATATGATTGGTAATTGGGTACCAGTATTTGTACTCACCAAAATTAAAGCTTACTGTTTTTTTACTGAAATTTAAAGTGTACAACGAAACTTTTTTTTTATTAATTGAAAAAGTTTAAGAGTAATCTTTATGTAAAAATAAAACGAGTATTTATTATCATTTTCCCAAAAAAACTACGAGTATGTTCATACAAATAAATAAATAAATTAAACAAACTATAAACTGGTTTACATAGTAAGAACACAAAAGTATTTTTTTGTTAACACAATGTGAATTGATATTCTATTGATAATTTAGGTTTTAAGTTTTTTTTAGTTTATTTGATTATAATTTACTCTTTTTAGTAGAATTTACAATAACAAAAGTAAAAAAACAGATTTCATTATTTTGTGAAAACAATGAATACATAAGAAAAAATGAACTTCAAAGCTGATCGAGTATTTGATGAAAATAAAGAGTTTTCTTTACTGTATGCATATTTCGAAGGAAAAAATAACAATTTACGTTAAAAATATAAGACTTAAGCCTGGCCAATATGTGTTTCCTCATTTTGTGAATATTTTTATGCAAATGAACATTACTGCCATAGAATGAAATGTAAAGAATTTTTAACGCTCCTATAATGTTAATTTCGTGCGTGGAATTCGACATCGTCTATAGGCACCTCACGATAGGTAAATTTTATAGATTAAAAATGAAATATTTGAGTTTTTGAAATATTAAATAAAAGGGATAAATGTTTTTGAATTTAGTTACATAGTTCTATTGATTAATAAAAAAACGTAGCGTTAAATTTACAAATAAAGTTTATTTGAACATTTACTAAGTACTTTAACTTTGCTAATTCAAATTATTTCAACTTGAATAATTTATCCTGTCCTTTACTTAACATACATAACTTTATTGGTGTATATATTGTTTAATGTATCATGTTTTCTAAAGGTAATGTGATTGGTATGATACAAAATATGGTATATTTTTAACCAAAAGTTGATTGATTGGAGGAAATGGCTTCAACGTAATAAACTTTTCATACATATACACGTATGTACTGACATGAAAGTGTATTAATAAATAAATAAAAAGCTCAACATACATTGGAGTCAATGATAAAAAGCTTAACATACATTGGAGTCAATGATAAAAAGCTTAACATACATTGGAGTCAATGATAAAAAGCTTAACATACATTGGAGTCAATGATAAAAAGCTTAACATACATTGGAGTCAATGATAAAAATGATATAGTGAATGTTTAATAGAAATTTTTTGAAAGATAGATAGAAAACACTTTTAATAGAGTGTTATTGAAAATACTGATAAATTAATTGTTTCATATTATCAAATCAATTATAAATGTTATTCCTCTCTTTCTTATGATCTTCTTCTTAGCACATTATAATCAAACTCTATTTAAAAGAAATAAACTTTAATACTTGTTTAACCATTTCTCAAATCAACTTACAGTATCCAATCAATAAAAAATGTTGATTTTAATTAGAAATAATTTTATCAAATTAACATGTGGACTTGTAATTACACAAACTAATAAAATCAAATTTTAATTTAATTGATGATTTATGTGTTCTTTCTTCCTTTGCCCTTTAAGGTAAAAATTAATGTATACTATCTAAGTGTTCAATTTTGTATGAGGGATATATATTTAAATAAATATCCTTCATACAAAAATGTGTGAAGGATATACACTTGAAAAAACTCGTTTCTTTATATATACAGTTTTTTCTAATATTATTCTAAAAATGTTAATTTTAAGTCCTGCCTGAGTTAAATATTTCAAATCCTAAATTTAACACAAGTAATTCAGAAAAATTAATAATTTTTGTAAGAAATATAAATGGACCTCTGGTCTACGTTTCTCATTTCCATTTACTGCTTTTCATTTAAAAATCAGTTAACCTTTGTGAATGACACCTTCAATAATGTGTATTTAAACTATAATATTATAGTTTTTTTTAAGAAAATTCTTTTAACAGTAATTATAGAACTTTGGGTAAGTGAAATACGAAAAAAATATTAGGGTTATATTATAAGGGTTATCATTTATACAAAAGTAAGAATGTTATGCATGTACTCGCATGTTAAAATGAATACTTCCTTGTAAGTCAATAGTATGTTACTTTTCAACGTTAAATATTCGATTCTAACATGAATTTAATCAAATCACGTTCGTCAGTTACAGATAAAATATATTCCACACTCCAAATTCACATTAAATATACTCATCTCTTTAAATACAATGTTTGACTATAGAAACCAACTCGACGTGACACTATCGTCAATTTGAACCGGCCGTTTCGAAACCAGGCATTCTCGAAATTCAAGCTGCGTACTAAACCTGGCATCCCCTTCAAAGACACGGAAGCTTTGTAAAGCA
The DNA here is from genome assembly GCA_949825065.1 of Odontocerum albicorne. NCBI lineage: Eukaryota > Metazoa > Arthropoda > Insecta > Trichoptera > Odontoceridae > Odontocerum > Odontocerum albicorne. The sequence goes on from OX463844.1 coordinate 14,421,422, forward strand.
TCCACAGATTACCCCAACATAGCGGCAAATGTCTCCTGGATGACTAGGCTAGATTCTTCGTCCTGTCTTGACACGCCGTGACCAGCCTACCTTTCAACTTGACACCCCGAAACGAAACGGGATGACTTCCAAACAAACTCAAAGATATCCCGGCCCACAAAGGATCGATCGATTTAATGCAGTTCGATTGAAAATGAATAAAGCCAGGAGGGTCTCCTTTGGAAAATTTCATTGATTTCTTACAAAGGGTCTATTTGGCTCGTTGCCCTACTTCGATTGAATAAAAAAACCCAGGTGTATTTATAATAATTTAACTCTATATTATGTAGCCACTTGGAAATCGATTGTTGAGTATATTTTAGAGTGTTTATTAAATAAATATATCCGTCCTGCATTTGAAGTATCTAAGTCAAGAGTGTATCATACTTAACAAATTGTCCTCATGTTTGGTTACATTAGTGATGTAGGTCTTTTGAGCATTTTTGGTTTATTAATTTTTAACTCAATGTTTATGTGTAAAAAAGGTTAATTTTTAGACGTATAAATAAATAATAATTGTTATATCTAACTATTTTTTAATGATAATTTTAATTATTAACAAATTGGAAAAATATATTTGATATATATGAGATCTATGATACTTAATGCTAAATCAATTACTTTCTAAGAACAAAAGGAGTGAGTTAAAACAGTTAACTAAAAGCTTGATATGATGTTTCTCTTTTTCCTTTTCAAACAGCATTATAAGCGTAGTATTAAAATAAGTTACTTCTAGACTGGAGGTTGCGGGTTCGAATTTTGATGAAACATAAAAAGGTTCGCAGTCTGGTTTTATACATTCGACTTCCTCAACGTCTTTCTAATTGGTTGGCAAAAAGCCCACACGATTTTACAGCGTTCAACGGAAGCGTAATATAATATAACAGAATAATAAAAGATCACTGAAATTTATCGGACTTAAATTCGTTCTATAAATTTTTAATGTCGTACACATCATTTTTAGGGTAAAATAGGAGTTATTGTACGAGTATTTAGCCTTAACTATTGAAATGTTCACAAATTTGTATTTTATTATATTATTCATGCCTTTTTGAAACAGTGTTTAATTTACACTCATTGACAAGATCAAACATCTGTTTTCCTTATATCAATTACATTACATATTCTTTACTAAGAAAATATATTTCAAATGGTTGCTTATATCAGTATTAATCATTCAAGACGGACTGTGTGATTCATGACAATTATTTCCGTCACGGTTCCATTCAAATCTTGTCTTATTGATTTGCAATTGGTTCAACTCAAACTCTATTGAGGAAAATGATGTTAATTTTAATGAACCACCTAAAAAGTTAAGCATTTTATAAATGAAAAAAAATTATTTTGAGCTGCATGTTGAATTATTATCAACTATTTGTGGTTTGTATTATATAAAATGTTCGATGTATAGAGTACATACTAGCGGATTTATTGCTATGTGAACCAGAAACGTGTTAAACACGCATTGAGTGAAAACCAAATTGGAATCCTTTTTTAAAATATCTGGGTAACAACGTGAATCGAACTCGCAATTCTTGGGTTAAAGACGAGTAATTTATTAAACTAGACCACAGAGGTCGTCATATCAGATGTCCTAGATAATATCTAATATAAAATATTTTCGTAATATTTAACAGTGATTACTAACAGAAACTAATTTTTAAATGAATTTCGTAGTTTCGTTAATAATAACAACAAATAAAATAAATATATTGATTATACATATACATTCCTTGGACTATATCAGACGAAGTCTATTTTTTCCGATAAAGAAATAGTGAGGAAAAGGAAAGAGAGAAAAAATTAAGTTACCTACGATTTTTTTTTATAAAATTTGAATATTCAATTTGCATGATGCATCCTTAGAAAAGTAATATACGTATTTAGTAAGATAAAAAGGAGTACTGGGAGATGGTTTGAGTATGCAGAACGAAGAAGAATTGTAACAAAACAAATATATAGTGCAAATGTGAACGAGAAGACCAAGAAAACTATGATTGAATCAAGTGCATGATATTTTGAAAGTTAAATGTAAAAAATCAGAAAAGTTGTAGAAGTTGTATGAATGCAGAGCGCCTCCTCTAATAAATGTCTGTCGTGATACAGAAATCGAGCGATCTATCTTTTTTGCATACCCCGATGGTATGTATTCACAGACAGTGATCAACAAATTATCTGAAATAGTAAAAAAAAACATTGCCCTTCTCTGTTAAATAAAAATTAACATGGAGTTATTATGTAACGTTTATTTTACCGAACTACCATTCTTTTCATTGTGTCAAATGAATTTTAAGTTACGCCGGCAATTTAAAAGAAATATATAATTTCAGTATTGTCGTCACATAGTACCCACATTTTATTGCCCTCTATTGAAAATATTGTATTTTCTGTTTGTTTACCCAATTGCATACCACACGAATTAATGCATATCTCACCTTGCAGTATGTAGACGAAGAAATCGAGACCTTATATAAGAAAGTTTAAAATCTATGTTCACATTTTAAGTGTTTCCTATATCCCACATGTCTCCTTTGGCTTCATATATTATGCTACTATACTTTTTTGACGCATTGTGGACGAATATTAACTGCCGTGTTTTTCTTTTGTTGGTTTCCTTTTAAACGCGGCTCTTGGCTCCCTTTTCAATAATGGGCCTACCACAAGTGTTTTAACCCAGTTGAGATTTGGATATTTTGTTTACTTATTCATTTTATTAGCCATCACCTCAAAATTTATCCAAATCAAATTTTGAATCGTATATTTAATAGTTTTGCTTTTAGAAATAATTAAAAATATCACAAATTTTAATAAAAATCATATAGTTATGACTAAATATTGAAGATCATGCAAAAATGTAAGTTGAGGCGTAAATCCATTTGTTTACAGTAAAAAAACGTATATTTTCTTCGTTACCTTATTTTAACTAAAGTTATTTGGTACTAAGGCCGATTGGGCCAATTCCTCGTTTTCCCTATTTTTCTATATAGTATGGAGACATGAATGCTCAAGGCACGCAATAAATAAATAATGGATTGATGCTTTTGAAGCATGGTATTGGAGACGGCTCCTGCGTGTTTTTTGAACTGCAAAAAGAACCAGTAATCGATTACTGAAGAACTCGGTGTAACATATATACGCATCTCTCTGTGATGTGTGCAAGCGATACGGGCATAGCGCAGGGGGTTGACTATAGACTTGTGCGGTCAATTCTGGCGGAAAGTGTTAGTGACAAAAGAAGCAGAATCTGAGTCATTATTCGATGGAATGCTAATTTCACGAGATACTTCACCGAACAAGAAGTCGCTTGAGTTGTAGAAGAAAGGTTGACGACCATGGTTATTACGATCCTCACAATTGAAGGAATGACTTAGGAAAAAAAATGTTGAAACATGAACAAATATGAACGTCAAGCTTTATATTGTCAGTTTTTTTATTCAGTCATTGCAATAAGTAAAACCAATTATGATAAAAAAAGTTTTCATTTCAGTTCTATAATGAAAATTAAATAAAAAAATCGAGAGCATAAATTAGTTCCTAGCATTATTTGTATCTAAAAAGAACAACATAAACATGGTATTAATTCAAATTCTGAAAGTAAGCGCTGTGTTTATACTACTAGAACATAATCTATTATTCAGTGTAACCCAACATTTGCTTACTGGCTAGATAATCCATATTTGGATAAATAGTCATTTAAAAAATATAAGAAAGAATTGTACTTCCCTTTTATCTCAAAATATGTGTTAAAATGACAAATAAAATTAACTTTAAACAGTTACATCTTAATCGATATATTGACTCAAATTGGTACCCACACTTCTGCTAGAAACATACGAAACCTTTAACATTTCAATACATCAATAGCAAGTTGCTGGCAATTGCACGTTATAATTCTTCAATCGTGGGAATTAATAATAATTAGGGGTATCTCTGATTTCGTGGGGATTTTTGGTGTTGTTGAGTTTAGAAATGTCCTTCTCCAGTATATCCCCAATCTTATGCCTTGACTGGGAGAATGGTTGTTTAATTTTCATTATATGTTTTTTTGTCATTTAATTAACTTTCTTTTTTATTTTACTATATTTGAGTATTTTTTCCCCCAGTGTTATATTATAAATTTGTGATTTCATGCACGGTATATATTCTAAATTGTGCTGAAAATTTTCAAATTGATAATTTATTTTTTATTAAGTAAATCCTGTTATTATTTATAAAGGAAACTTAAGTGTTGTATATTTTCCCAATCAATAGATACATATATAATTTATACCGAAAAAAAGTAAGCATTTCATTTTATTATTTGAAATGACGGCGGAAAATCGTATCTCGATCAAATTAAACGTTTATGTTACTTTTTTATTTTCATGTACTGTTTTCTCCTTGTTTTCATTTGTGATAGGTACATGTTAAATGACGTGCCAGAAGACATATTTTCTTCAGTCCCAGTAATCGAATCTTCAAGTTAAGAAGCATTGGAGTAAACAAATATACTACCGCGCGTGAACAGCCTCAACACTTCTTAAGCGTATGAGTAATTCTATCAGACGAGGAAATTTGCAAGGAAGTATAAAATATAGTGATGATAGTGGAGGAAGAAAACATGTCAAAATAAGAAAAACAAAAACTTTTGAAAGAAGTCACATAAGTCAGCTAGTGTTGAGTTATGCCGCCGGGTAGTGACTAGCGACACATTAGCATATGAAAGGCAGAGAGGAGAAGAAGCAGAACGTGCATACTGTCAACACTGCGCCGTCCTGTACGTCGGCTGCCACCTTACGCCTTACACCTCATGCATGCGCCACGTCTCGGATGGTCTGTCTATTCATTCACTAATTTGTTTGTCTAGCATACCGGATTAGGCCATTCAGCTCGGAATATTAAATCCATCGACACATTTTTCATTTTAATATGTAAATACAATGACATATCATTGAAATACTTGTGGACCCAGGAAGAAATGAAGAATGGATGATTCCTATAAGACCATTAGTTTCAAGCTGTTATCATTCCAGATAGGCATGTCGTAGTTTGAACAGATTCCTAATAGGAATACATGTTTCATTCATAAATTGAGTCTAACCAACCTTTAACTTCCTCAGCATATAAACGATATACGATAGGCTATCCCTTGTGATTATGTATGATTGTTAGTGATCCTCTGGATTGAATACAACGGCTTGCTTACTTTAAAACAATGCACTATAAAGTTGATAGTGTATTGTTCTATAGTGTGCAAGCTGTTGCATTTCATTAAGCACACTCTGTTGACAGATAAAACCCAAAGCTTTGATGTCAAGGATATCAATATTCAATGACGACCGACAGGTTTAATCTGCTGCAGCATTTTATTAGATAGAGTTTTATAGAGAGCTATTTTTAATTTAACAATATAAGAATATATGGATATAATTTACAAATAGCTTAAATTCATATGTATGAAAGTTCGAAATTGATTTCGCCAGGAATTAGCGTAATTGCTAACCGTTAGACCACAGCCGTCGACATGCAGTCAATTGACTGATTGATGAGCTTTAAATATATGGAAGCTTTAATGCAAACTTTTTAGCTTCAATTTTGTAACCATCAGCAATACTGTGATGATTGGGTTAATAATTTCCGTAGGGATCTCAGCTAAAAAGTTGCCTTACATATTGCATATTCGCTTACACATTGCCTTACATATTGCATATTCGCTTACATATTGCCTTACATATTGCATATTCGGACCGATTGGAAACTCCGATCTATTAGAGTTACATAATTGTTTTGCTGCAGTCAAAGTTTTCTGCTGAAGTACTGGCAACTTTTTGGACTATTTGTATTCCAGGTTTTAAGCCACGCTATAAATATAGTTACGAGTTATTTTTCTGCTCTCGTGACGTTATACCTTAAGTCTGTCTTTTAAAAATAAATAAATAAATAAAGCCTTTTATACAAATTTAAGTGTACCATATGAAAAATACAATGACGTTAAAATGTTTACTACAAAGTAATAAGAAAGGATGAAAAGTTTCACATGTGCCGTCAGTTAATACTTTAGTTTTCAGAATGCGATCAGAGTGAATGTTAAACATCAGTTCATGATATGTTTTTTCTGAAAAAAATAATAAGTTGCTTTATCTGAATTGCTAAAAACAATACGTAAAGTATTTCTTTGTTTCTTGAATGAAAGGAAAAAAAATACTTTATTGTTATTCTCAAGAATGGGAACTTTTGTGCTAATATTTTCAGATACACGAATAGTTTGTCAAAATATATAATTATTTTATTAATTTATGAAGATGGCTTTCTTACTATATATTTTCTGTTTTGTTTAACTATTACCCCAACAGAGATACAGAGTGGTGATGATGATAAATTAAGTTTAAAAATGTATAACAACAATGACAAAAATGATTAAATTAAAAAATGTATTTTTATTTTATTTATTTAATTAACGACACAACAGTGTCTTTATATACAAATGAACATGCGACAGGTTATACAAGTACTTAAAATTATTGACAAATAATGCAAAACTTTATCTTAAACTAACATGAAGATACAAAAAGCAGTAGTAATAATAAATTACAGTCATCGTTTTAAAATTATTTTATAATCTTGGAGAATTTTGTGGGAATTTTATGGATATATATTGAGATATAGAAAACACATGGCCTCATTAGTAGAACGAGATGCAAGTTGCTTTGCAGAATTAAAAGCTTCATACATGTTGATGCAGGGTTACTCAACTCCAGAGACAAAGTATTGTCCTTAATATTTGGTTTATATTACGTTATTTATATTAATAAAGGAGAGCACAAAGTTAGTAGCTATTTCTAAATATTGTTGTAATATTCTGGCGAATACTATATATACTTATATTAAAAATATTTAAATTGTTGCAAAACTCGTTTCCAAGTCTTTGCATACGAATTATAGAGGAGTTGATTTTATAGTTAGTATAACAATTTTCGGTATAAAAGGGATTGAGCTGTCTTGTGGATCTAGTGGGAATACGAAATGAAATACTTGCGAGTAAGTGAGGTGCATCAATCACTGAGTGAATGATTTTGTATAGCAGTACTATATCGGCTGTTTTTCTTCTGTCACACAGCTTCAAGAGTTTCACTGCATTTAATAAGTTGGGATAATTTCTTGTCATTTAATAAGTTGGGATAATTATGTCTCACTTTAATTGTAAACAGTACATTCTGGCAGGTTTATAGTCATGTGACAATCTTTTACAAGCAATCAGAAAGATAAAAAAGAGACCTTAAGTTAAAACCTTGCTGGAACCCTTTTTAAAAAATGTGGGAATCAACGGGTATCGAACTCGTAGCTCCCAGGTTAAGAGACAAGCGTCTTACCAAATCAACCACTGATGTTTTTGTTTATTTATTTGATTAACGATATAACAATGTAATTTACATAACACGAGTAAAAAAGAGCACACAATACAAGTTAATTAAAATGTTTCAAATTGTTGAAAAAAATACACAACTTTTACCTGAAAATAACATAAATATACTATAAAACTTAAATTTTAATTATTCCAAAGTACGAGTAGTTTTATGTGACTAGTTATGAATATCGAAATAAAGATTTATTTTTTTAGTATTTTTTCTTGAAAATACTTCTACTTAATATAATTTTCTCATATGAAATAATAAAATCATGCATCGGTCATTTGGTCATCGTCATACTAGGTCATATTTTACTTGGACATACTTCTACTTAAAATAATTTTCTTAAATGAAATAAAAAAATCATGCATCGTTCATTTAATGCGAAAAGGTCATGCATTGGTGCACTGACCCTATGCCGGTCCTACATAGTTTTCTGGTTGGAATATTACAACACGTCAATGACATCTCACTCTTTTATACATAATGAGTATAAATTTTTTTTTTCAATAAATAAAAGTCACAGCATTTTTACTCGAGTCCCCCATTACTGTATAAAATATTCGTCAAGACCAAAACGGGGATTAATTCACACTTCATTATTCTCGTCATACTGAAAGGGTCCTTCCTTTGTGATTCTTTAGACCCTGGGTTTTCTTTGATTTCTGACGCGTCCAGATTTCACACCCGTCTTTTTAGGAGGGGGTGTGTATATTCGTTTATTCCTTTCTTCCCTCTTTGTTTTATATATTAAAATTTTATTTGTTTATTTTATTCGCGATCCATTCAAGGGAATTATTATATTTTTTTCGGTATGTGTCGTCGTCGACTGTCGACGCCGGCTGCGGATTAATGTTGATATTAAAGCTGATCGCTAGTTTTATCTCTCTTCCCAGGCGTTAAATCGGCTAAATGAGAGAGGGACGCAGCGGGTGCGCTTTGTCCCCCGCAGTATTGTGTCCGGCGAACCTGATACCCTACCGGTCGCATTCATTATTCAAGCAACACACACGACTCGGTGAAATCTGATGCAAATGGAAGACAGCCAAGAGTGATGGCTTTGAAAGAAATATTAAAAAGATATTATTTTTAAATCCACTTATTCGTGCACTTTTCTTCACGCGAACAATAACGGTTATATCTTGACAACCTCCGTGGCCTTATTTGTAGAACACCTAACTTTAACGCGGAGGCTTCGGGTTCGATTCCCGAGGGTACCCAAAAAAATCCCAAGATTTTAGAGGTTATTTGGTGCAATTGAGACATATGCAAGTGTTGTCATCTATTGGCGTATATCAATATTGACAACACTTGGATTACGAAATGGGACCTAAGACAATATTGTATCCCGATCGTGCTCTTCAATACGTCCGCATTCTAGATTTACATATGTTGAAGGGTCTACATGAATAAATGAATAAGTGTATACGGTAATATCCTCTTCATTCTCATTAAGGATTTCGACCCTGCAGAAAAAAATGATATTTCAAGAGACACGTGTAAAGTATCAATCACGAAATCCTAATTTCAATGAAAGCTATTTATATATGTATATATTGTATATCCATGATACATTGCTATAATATTTACTTATTAAAGCTATGGGGGGCTGGAGTCTCAATGATAGTAGCTACAATTATAATAAAATGTGACGACCTCCTTAGTCTAGTTCGTATTTCCTATCTGGTTATCACTTAAAACCTCTTCAACGTATTGGCTAGTTGGAAGAGATTGTTACGTGCAAATTATCCCACCAGGTTATATTGTATATGAAGCAAGTTTAATACTACACAATACAATGAAAAAAAATTATGCTTTAGTGTATCATTTGCTTCAATTTAAGACTTTTAAAAAATGGTTCGATACAATAAATTCTCGTTATCAACAGATATTTTGAAAACAATTTGATTCTATTAATTGATTATTTAAGATATTATTCAAGTATTCTTAGGATTATTTTCGTTTCACTCAGAAAATATTTTATCTAAGCAGTCTCTAATTGGACCAAAATCTCCTTCATTGATAAGATTAATTTCAACATATTGATTTATTAAATTTTGTTGAAAATTTGTTTCTTTTCCGGTAAGATAAATTTAATTTCACACATCATATAGAGATTCATGAATCTTAATTATTTATGTGATTTGTAATAAGTATACCTCTTAAATTTGACTTAAAAGTATAAATGGCTTCCTGAAGCTGTGAAAGAATCAACCTATTACATCACTTTCACAAAGTCCAACAACAAATGGTAAAATTGTGATTACTAGTTTTATTTTTCGAAACAGCAACGTATAAAATAAAACATGGGCGAATGTTTGAAATGATGATACAACAATATTGCGTGTACAATTTAAATAATTTAATGCAGTCTTGTTTACAATTCAATTTAAAAAGTAATTAAAACCACGATGGCTCTTCTGCGTTGCCCTGCGCATGATACCATCCCATACCATGCCAAACCATGCTATACTATTATATACCATATCATACCATTCCAAACCACAACGTGCGGGGAAGGTGGTATCCGGAAGTATCTTATGGATTAATTAACAACTGGAGCTTTAATAAGTTTTAAACATTAAAACTAGAATAACTTGTTCAAAAATTAACTTTTATTGACTGGAGTTAGTTATATCTTTTTTGGTTAAGTCGTCATTTTTATAATATATAATATATTAGATCAGATCCAATTAAAATATTTTGAAGGAAATAAAGCATGAGTACAGATTCGATTTGAAAGCTTCAAGCTAAATTAGGATAGATTGAGTATGATTATATCAGTCATCTAAGGAATGGAAGATGCCTGTGCGTATATTGGTTTATAGTGTGCGAGCTGTTGCACTTCAGTAAGCACACATACTTGACAAATCTAACCCAAAGTTCTGATGGTAAATGATATCAAAATTACGCAGATTTAATCTGCAGCAGTCATTATTTAAACAGAGTTTTATACAGGTGTTTTTAGTGTTGCTTGATGGTGATTTAAGATTTTATGTTAATATAAGCTACACAAAAATATTTATCAAAAATATAGAAATCGTTTAATACTCGTAGCAAGACAAGCCCGGAAGTGAATCAACCAGAAATTGAACTCAGGGCGCTTGCGAGACAAAACTCAAATTATCAACTTACACTTCTGAAATTGCATACGATTTAATTTAATGAGAATCATACGTATTGATCGGTATGGCATATTTATAATCATTGATATTGCTTTTTTTCTTCTAAGTGTTCGCTCATAATTTACTTTTAATTAGAGCAATAATTCTAGAACAGAAATTAATTTATTTTAGATTTCTTAGAAGTCCTATTAGATTTCTTTTAAAATTGTTTTATCAGGTCCCCCGATGTTGGCAATCACCGCAGCTAAAGCCTTTCCATATGAAGTCAATTGGATTGATTATAAGAGCTTCATCTTTTTAATTATGTATATGATAGTAATGCTATTTGTAGATAGATTATTTTTAACATAATGTATAAACACCCTTATTCAATAAAACTCTATATTTATAATAACATCGTTAATTCAATGATTACTTCAATGAATTTGTAATATAAAAGTTTATTATTGTTGATCGAAAAATAATTGGTTTATTGAACTTATTAACAGTGTATAAAAGTACTGTTTTTTTATCATATTGCCAATTTTACTTTTTTTAATAACATAAAAATTGGAAACAGGTAGAAAGGCTTACTCAAATTTTCAGAGAAGTTACCTGTTTTAATTACTTTTATGGTATTGTCTTATGCTAATCCAACAAAGGTAATAAATGTTTATAGGTTTTCAGTATAACAAAGCATTCCGTATTCCCGTTTAAATATGTTGCTGGAATGTTAGTTTACCAATTATATTACAATATACATTCGATAAAGGTATCTTTACTAACCTATTTCTTCTTTATACTATCTATAAACGGTATATTTTATTAAGATTTGTTTATGTTAAAATTTTCATTGCTTAGGAATAAAACAACACGAAATATGTTAATGCAATTTATGAGGATATCGCCTTATAATGAAGAGCTAAAAGGGGAAATACGCCCATGATGCGCACAGAATGTGGAAACTGCATATTTTTCTCATCTTCAATCAACCTGATTCGTATAATTACTCTTTAAGTGGGAGGTATTTTAATTGTCTTGTACGGTAGTATGCACAGTGCAGTGAAAAAAAGAGAGAAAACCCACGACAAAAGTTAAAAGGTTGTACGCTTCAGCGACGACAAAAACGCTTTTAAGGAATGCAGATATCTGAAAAATTTCCTTATTTTCCCTTAAAATATTTAATTTAGTTATAGATTATAAATTGACGGAATTGCATACCAATAATTCTAGGAAATTGTCAAAATAAAGATGTCTTCTGACAACTCTGAAAACATTAAGCAGAGAATCCACTCACTTGATCATACTCTGCGGTGTGTTCACTAAAACGCTAAGTTGATAATTAATTATTGGTATTATTTATTAAAAGCAGTGGGTAAAAAATTAAAAACATCAAAAAGTAAATCCGTTTATATTTTTTCCAGAGTTATTTCAAATTTAAAAATTGCATCCTTGATTTCAGAATGAATTTAAACTATGTGACCAAAGTTATTTTAAAGTTAAGTAATTTCTGTTTATACTTTTCCATAGTTTTAAAAAATTTAAAAACAGCATTTTTTATTTTAAAATGAATTTAAACTATTTGACTAAACTATGCGACAGAATTTATTGCAATATTTTGTGCATTTAATTTCAACTGAATGCAATAACTTTCCAATACATATATTTTTTAAAACTGATAATGTATATTTAGCCAATTTTTAAATTTTTGTCTTATTAATCTGAGATAGCAATGTTTCCACACAATAATGGTGGAGTTTAAATTACGTAAAAGTTCGATTCGCGGTAAAACGTAAATTTTAACTTGGAATAAAAGTCGTACTTAAAATTATGCATTGAATTATTTATATCGATAATCACATCATCAAAGCTTGACCACGTGTTTTTTGTTTTTTGTTTGAAGAGATCGAATCACGTCATCAAAAATTTGCCACGTATTTTTTCGTTTGGAGAGGTCGAATATTCTCAAAAGAAACTATTTTTCGCTTATTTCCCTACATCATGGAATAGACTTATTTTAGAGCGTAGGTAGGCTGACGGCATTTAAATGTACTCTTAAGTTCATACTATTTGAGATATTACATTGAAACGTAGACGCTTATGGAGTGATCTTCGGTCATTAAATGGTGCCAGAAAAAATAATTAATGTATCATTTCAATCCTAAGGTAACTTATTGACTGGGCAATAAATCCCATTCTCTTAATTGTTTTTTTCTGTAAGTATGCAATCATTTTATGGAAAAATCTACAGTTTTTAACAATCACAAAATATTTCCAAAAAATGGAGGGTTCATAGCAGTGTTATCTACTTGTACTCTTCAGTTCACCTTTGTATAAAGAAATTGTGTAAATTTTACATAGAACTAAGTATTGTCGATATCATCTACTAAATGTATCATTCCGAATCAATTTCATAGGGTGGGGTATTATGACAGGGCTTTTGCTATTGCTGGTCCCGTGTCATGAAATGGTCTGCTTCCACTTGACGACAACCCTTTTCGGTAGGTTTTATTCAAATTCATGATTAAACATAAATACTACGCTACCCCTAAAGCCGAATGTGTTACTATCACATATCGGAAGGTTCACAAAGGTTTCTTTGTAATTTGTCTTCCTTTGGTAAGTTCTCAGCGGGTTTCTTACCAAATATGTTTTCCTAAACATATGCAGATACGAGGAAGTGCTTTGTACTCGTATAATCGCCGCAGCCATCACCTTCCTATCCTTACACTCAACTTTAATATATTTATTTTGTAATATTTCTAATCTGTTAATGAAAGTAGGTTCAAATCTCTAGTTAGAGCTTCATTGAGGAGAGTCTGCTCTCTAATTGGTGATTTATAAATTATACTTTTATTATCATTACTGTGGATAGTAAATATAATATACCTATATGTAATTCAAATGATTTTTTGTTTCAACCAAAAGATTTTCTGTTTCACCCGAGAAATGATTACTCCTTACGCCTCAAACTCCAGTTGGAAATACAACCATAACATAATATACAGTTAGCCTCCGGATATTTAAATTATTGTTCACTTCCACGAAACGCGCGAAGAAGGTATGTACATATCGGTACATATCTCCCAAACGTCTTTCAATATAATTAATATCAATCACATCTCCATTTTCGATATTCTCTCATGTACATTTGGCGAGGTGTCTCGGGATACCGTTACGGGAATTGCGTGTCAATAAGTATGGTTTTAATTGATTAATTACTAAAACTTTTTCTTTCAAGTCTTGTTTGAAATAAGAAATTTCAAAAATAATAAATCGATTATCACGATGTGTCTAAAAGCCGGATTCATCGATTATGCTTGACTGACATCATCGTTAAAAGAGATAATCCACGGATGATTGATCGATTAAATTTCGGCTCCTCCCACCGCCCCTTGCCTTGCGAGCTGGACCCCTCGAAAGATATTTTCCGATAAGATTGTTTAAGCTTACGTCGAAATGCAGATTTGCCAACTTACTAATCTCAAATATATCTGATAACGTTTATTTTCGTAAGTCTATAAAATATGATAAACTTGACTACCTTTCCTCCAATCAAAATATGAAATAGATGTTATTCCTTAGCGTTTTCTTTTGACGTTTCTGCATAAGATGACTTCAGGAATGATTGATCCTACGCTGGACATAAGTTTTACCCTTCTGATTTCATGAGTTCTATCCATAGTAACTAGTGAAACTCTGCCTGAGGCCCTAGGTGGTAATATGTATTTCAAACCGGGAGCTACGGGTTCGATTCTTGTTGAAATCCAATTTATTTTATAAACGATTCTAGTCTAGTTTTCATTTCATACTCCCTGGCCATCTTTGTGGTTGGTTGGAAGAAGTTGCCATATTGCAATAAATCCACTAGTTTTTTATTGTATACTACAAAAGTGAAATGAAATATAATAGTTATTATTTTCAACTATTCACGTGTTTCTACAAAGAGATCATCCAAGCAGTCCCGGAAAAATACTATTTGGTTAATTGTTAATTAACAACTAAAATATTACGTATTTTTATTGATAGTTCGAGCAATTAACGAAGTAAATTTCGAACAATTTCTTTAAAATTTTGTATTGTTTCAAAGGTACCATTAACACAGAACTAGAAATATTTTGTAAATGTATTGAAAAACATTTGTTTGAAGGGTTCTTTGAAGTTTCAGCAAATTATAATTATTTTTAATGAAAACGAATAAATTGGTGGTATGTATGTACAAAGGGTTCACTTGAATTTAACAAAACCCGAAATTTGTACCCACGGAGGAAACGCGAAAAAAGTAAAAAAAAAATACATTTTTATTCCAGAGGTCTCTCCAAGAGCTGTCGTCTGTCCGCGAGTCACACAAAAAGTCAAGGGAGGACTAGTAAATAAATAAGTGCAAGAAGACCACTGACAGAAAATAACACGGGAGCCAGAAAAACGAACGGAGAACGAGAGGGAGAATAGGCAAGATCACGAAAGTAAAAGGGACAGAAAATGTCACATTCATAACGATGTTATACTAGCCGAATGTCAAGTTCAGAAGCGCCTCGCGAAATGTTTCCTCGGTGTTTGATGCGATTTATTTTATCTGAAAACATTCTTCGAGGTATTTATTGAGCATTTACCTGAAAATATTCGAGTCCGTGTGAAGATTCGGCGATATAAAAAGAATGTTCTGGCAGTCTTTGGGTGAATTTTGGAGATAGATATCGGTTTATATGCTAAATCCTTTACCGCCGATTTGTTGTATCAGTTTGATTGGAATGTTTCAGCCATTCAATAACCAACGACAATTTAAGATTGTACTCGTAATTGAGTTAAACAATTATCTCTTTCCAAAATACAATTTTTAGCTATTTAAAGCGCTCCGTAATATTACAAAATGTATAAATAGTCTTATTTTATATTCAACATTTACATACATATACCATATATGATATACTATACATATCATATATACCATAACATCATTTCCCAGTCGGGGTAGCCATTAAATACAGAGCGCCCGAATTTCCTATTTCGACACACATTATGTACCACTTCTACACCCATGCACCTTCTCATACAACACCTACGTTTTCTCTGACTTTTTATGTTACCTTCTTTCAAAATATCATTTTTTCGATCCAACCACTCACTCACTTTCTTTTTTCACTTATTCTTTATTCAAACCGAAACCATCCCATGTTGCTCATATTCATCATATTCTATTTATAATAGAATCCTTTCGAAAATAATACGATGTTCATTTTTTTTTGTTATATTTGGACATAGAAACTTTAAAAATTTTGTAAATATCTTGTAAGTAAAATTGTTTTCTACGCACATTTAAATTTATTATTCAACTATTCACTTGAAAAGATATCACTTTTCTGAAATCAAAATTAAAAACAATGTATTCAATATTTTGTTGTAAGGAAATATTTAAATATATATGATCGAGCAACAAATTTTCAAAAACATTTCGTAAATAATAAATTAATTAAATATTTACTTTTTACCTCCGCCAATGCGTTCCGATTGCAGTGAGGACCGCGACTTGGCTTGTCCGAACTGCAAGCGAGCGACTGATGCAATTTACGGTTTCTGATACCAATCTCTTCAGGGTTGTGCAATGGTGGGGAAGAAAAATGAAAAAGGAAACCACATATTGAAGTCCTTCCGGTTATTTGATTTATACGGTCAAAAAGCCGTCCTTTCCTCTGGATTCGTGTTGAAGTGGTTGCTTGTTAACGTTATAAGTTGTGTATTAAAAAATACATTCAGATTAGATATTATATCGAGTATCTCAAAGATTCAGATTAGATAGTATATCGAGTATCTCAAAGATTCAGATTAGATATTATATCGAGTATTTTAAAGATTCAGATCAGATTAATATCGAGTATCTCAAAGATTCAGATTGGATATTATATGCAGTATCCCAAAGATTCAGATTAGATATTATATGGAGTATCCCAAAAATTCAGATTAGATATTATATGGAGTATCCCAAAGATTCAGATAAGATATTATATCGAGTACTTTAAAGATTTAGATCAGATATTATATCGAGTATCTCAAAGATTCAGATTGGATATTATATGGAGTATCCCAAAGATTCAGGTTAGATATTATATCGAGTATTTCAAAGATTCAGATGAGATATTATATCGAGTATCTCAAAGATTCAGATTGGATATTATATCATGTATCTCAAAGATTTATTTATGACATTTTTTTAGTTTTTACATTTAAATTTGATATAATTTTTACATTTAAACATGTTTATGCAAATATGATTCAACATAACATGGATTTGTATTATATTTAACTTTTTTTGTATACAGTACAATCTGGCACGCTTATAGCTAGCTATGTACCAATATCTTCCAACTAACCAGAGAGGGGGTATAGAGGCTTTTATTGAAAAACGGACTAGAATCTTTTTCACAAAATATATTTTGGATTCATGGAATTTAACTGACTTTGTGTGGACTTGTATGGAATAAATTTTATTAGCACATTTATATATAAAATTCACAATGAATAAGTTTTTATAACTTCAGGTGCGCGTATTTGATATGTAAAAAAAACAAATAACATTTATTATCAAGTTTTTATATTTTTATTATTTTTAAGTAGATATGACTGAAGTGATAGATATTGTCATACCCCAGAATACTAGGCGGAAAAGAGCATGTTACTCGAAAGAAGTAGCACAGCACAGGATTCAAACTAACAATCTTCCGAACAGAAGTTCAGCGTATCACCGCGCGGCCACCAATCTCTAAATTAATTTGTAAGTTTTGAAACACTTATGTTACAATATATCTAAATATTTGTGTCATGAAACAGTTTGTTTCGATGAAGAAGAATCTGTTGAGGATTTTAATGAGGAAATAAAGTGTGAACTTCATGAGGTAAACAAAGTTTTATATCTATTTTGATTTGGAGAAAATTAGTTTTGTATATTTTATATTACGAACATTGTAATATCTTTTGTTATTCATATTATTACAGTGTAGGCAGGCTGATGGGATATATGCTTTCAAAAAGCTTCTAAAATTCACACTTTTTGAGTTGAGTGAATGTTATACTATACTATAGCGTAGCGTAGGCGTCCTTGAAGTGATCTTAGATTACGAAATGACACTAAAGAAATAAAGAAATATAAAGTATTGTAAATAATTTCAGTATCGGAATTTTTATTGTTTAGACAATCTCTGTTCATGACCCCTGATTTCCACCCTGGGGGTTGCGGGCTCGATTATTTTCTCTTCATTTAAGGTCTCTTAAATTTTCCTGGTTTATTGGAAGGGATTGTCATAGCAATAAACTCACTTAGTTTTACTATATGCAATGAAAATATAAAACGCATAATTATGTGGCATACAATAAGTTTTAATAAACAATTGTAATTTATATTTAAGAAAAAAAAATGTATAAGGCAAATATTTGTTTTTTCTATAATTTAATACATTATCATAAATAATTCATTTGTTAGCGCATAGATGTGATCAGATTCAATTTTTTTTATATTCCACAGTAACATAAAGTTTATTTTTTAAATTTGATAATTATAATTTTATATAGGCCTGTATAAAATGCACTTGTTAGCGCATACAGACACTCAGTTTCTGAAATGCATTCGTATATGTATATACAAACAAACGGGCATGGCCAGGGCAGGGCAGTGAGTACATTGTATACGCACGGACGTGGACCGCGGCGCGGCTGTACAGCGATCCAAGTTATAGGGTTCCGATAAGAGATGCTAATCCTGAATGTCTCCGCCGTATTCAAATTTGGCGATTGTTCTCCCGTCGGAACGCCAGCATCCAGTCTGATTGGACCGAAAATATTTAACAACAGTCGACATCTTGAAGCTTTCTATAAAGAATCCGTTTTTTTCGGTGTCTCGTTGAAACGTCACCAGTCCCATTCTGTATACCAAAGCGCAGCCGACTCACTTTTATGGTAAAACTTAAATCAATTTTAACAATATCTTCCATTGGACAGAAGAACACTCTTATTTTTTTTCTCGTAATTTTGTTCTTTGTGACAAAGACTATATTTGACAAATTCAGTTATTTTAAATAATTTTGTACTTTTGATTCTTCTCTCTTTACAACCGAAGCAAAAAGATAAGACAAAAGAAATTTATATTTTATTAGCGATTCGATTTTCACCAGTTTCTTCCCAATTGTATATTTTTATGTTTTTTCCTCGATTCCGATTCCAATTACCATTTGTTGTAACCATTTTGTCTGTCGTTATGCGGTGGTCAAAAGCTTTGATGCGTGGCATCACTCATGCGCCAGGCTTTGTCGCCAGGTTCAAATCCATAAATTGTTTAACGAGATTCTTAACTCGCAGACATAATTCTCTTTCAACTCACAAAATTTAAGTTGGGAGCTTATATGAGATACTAACTTTCCGAGATACCCTTGGCAGGGTGTTCAACTTTACAGTTTACGCCCCCAAAGTTATATGAGATACTCATTTTTCGAGACACCCTTGACAGGGTTTTCAACTTTACAGTTTATGCACCCAAAGTTACTACGTTTGATAATTGGGTTTGTTTTTTTGACAGCCTTTTTTGGTTTTATTTTGAATTTTTCTTCTAAACTCTTTTATCTGACACTTAACTTATAATGAATACCTTTTATTATTTACCATATACTTCCAACTATCTATTATATATGATTCCAATTTGATTCACACTTACGTATATTAACTTTAAACCCATTTTAAAATGATTTCGACTCTCTTAAAGTTACCTATGTTCTTGATAAAGAAATTATTAGCTCGAAACTCATTTTGAACGAATCATGTTTTATAAGAATAATGATCGAATCTTAGTTTCCTACACCTAGATGCAATATTGGATATTTGTCACGACAAAATCTTTGTTATACATAAATCTTATGGAATATATTATTCGTTCATAATATTTAAAGTTTTGCGCTATTCAAAATAATATTTTTACCTATGAGATTTTGTGATAAAATATAAGGTTCTGTGCACTACCGACGAAACTTTTAAAATTAATGACTGGAAATTAAAATATACATTACATTCATATCCAAATAGCCGGAACGGAATATTTTACGACATTTAATGATCTTAAATGATACTCCTGCATATGGCTGAATCACTTCTCATTTCTTCAATCAATTCAGTTAACTTTTCTTATTTCCAAATTGGACATTTCAACAATTTAAAAAAGATCGTGTCATCTGCACAACTTAATGTTTCCCATTAAACGGTGTACACTTGTATATTTTTCATCCACATCTTTCGTTCAACGTGTCACAAAATTCTTGGCGACAAGTCCCCCTTATCTCTCACAACTCTTTCTTTACATTGGCGTTTGCCATCTTAACAACTCGCTATCGGGCCCCTAACGAAAATACATAACACAGTCTCGCAGGCCTTATTATTCAATTTATAATTCAACTTGGTAAAATTCCGCATCATTACCTTCAGTACTGCTCCGCGGGACAATTATCTGGAATAAATTGTCAACATTTACATATTTCCTTGTCACATCGCTCGGTTGTGCTTTGTGCTGATGCCAAAATTTCTTGAAAATTTGCCCAATCCTAAAAGGTTACATCTGAATACTTAAACAGAAGAGGGAAATATAAAGGCTGCGCTGTCATCCCTTCAAAATTGATTCGGTTTCGTTCCGATATCTTGAGATCCTGACTCTGATTTAACTCAGTATTCAAGTCATTGTGTACAGGACAATAAGTCACTTTATACGAGTACATTCGAGTAATATTACGAGTATGTTACTTGGAAATAAATCTATACGATTTTTCATATTTTTTCGAAAAGTAAGTTTTACATATACAATCTTGGATGTATTTGCCACGTATTGAAAATATTTGATATCAAGTATTTATTCTTCCTTTTTTAATTAATTATGAAATTGCCTTTATTCAATAAAATTATTTGGAATTGCAACAAGAAAAGTACTATAATAACCATCACCATCATCATGACCCTATATATTTCATCAGGTATACAGAGATGCTATTAAAAGGTTCTTTCACAGCCCGGCACTGCTCATCCTCCCACATTAGGCTATCATCACATATAATAACAAAAAATAATTTTCAATAACAATTGTATTCTATTATATTTTTTGTATGCAGTAAATCCTATTGAGCTAATTGTGAGAAAGTAATCACTTCCAACTAATCAGAAAGAGGGGCTTAAGTAAAAATCAGATTAGAACCCTATTGGAAAAAATAGTTACCGAAGGGCATCGAACCCGCAACCTTCAGGTCAGAAAGTAAGCGTCTTACGTCATTAATAAAATTTACTTGATTCCTTAATCAATTCAAGTATTATCAGCTATTTATTTAAATGCTAATATTTCATTTAAATGTATAAAAAAAATAATTGAGAAAAAATGCCAAACCCTTTTTGTGATTCAGGTGATTTTGTTTCCAAATTTACGAATTCAAGACCTCCTCATTTAAATAGTCATTTCAACGGAAAGAATATATCAAAACGTATTCAATGCAGGTTCTCTTGATTTTTATTTAAAAATAAAAGGCCTTAATTTGCATGCATGGAATTCTTTAAGTCTGATCACAGATCATTGATCAAATATTTTTCTCCCAATTTTTTTCACCTTGGTCTCAAATGCTTTTTTGCGGTTTATTCTAAAATTCTATACAAATACAATAAATATTTTACATCCATTTGAAAACACAATGTACTCATAAATTGATTCATATTCATTGCCACTTTCTTTAAAAACTCTTTTTTAGAAATGTATCTCAAGTGATCACCTCTTTTTTACTTCTACTAGATATTGCTTTAAAAAAGTTTAACTTTTTATATCATCTGGTCATTTTGTAAGTGGTCTTTAAGTTCTTCAATTTTTACAAATCGAAGTTTCTCAGTTTAAAATAGTGTTTGTTCAGTTATTTTAAAAATTAATTATACAATTGCATCTTATTTCGGTGATCAAATAAACTATATTTGTGGTTTTATACAAATGTTAAAATATTCCTATATCCTTTTTTATAATATTATTTTCTGTTATATTCTGAAACCTTCTTCTATTTTCCATCATCTGTTATATACTGCAGTAAATTTTCCATCATCTGTTATATACTGCAGTAAATAAAAAAAAACTTAAATGTTTATATTATACTATTCAGCGGTAAAGTCATCTCTTAATATATATAAATATATTTCGCCATTATTGTTTTATATCTTGTAATCATGTCAAGATGTGACAGCTGTAAAATAAAACTGACAAAATAAAAATGTTCATAAACATGTTTTGCACTACTAATTATAAATACAATCAAGTACTGGACCGACACTTATATCCAGAAAACAAAAAAAGTTATATTCGAAACATGTTTCAGAGCACCTTTATATTTCCAATAAGTCACTTCTTGATAATTTTATCATAGATTATTTTTGTTTCTATGATTTTTGTAATGTAACTGCAGTATAAACATAAATAATTATTTATGTCAATTTGAATTTCATTTGAAATATATTTATATAATTTAACCCTATTTAGTTTGGCAACTGAATCACTAATACAAGGAAAGGATCCTCTAAAGTTTTGTAATAAACATTGATTACCAACAATTTTATTGTAATGACCATGGTTTTCCAAATAAGCGAACAAGAGGAGACATGGAATTCCCTTTGTCCTTCCGTTTTGATCTCCCCTAAAGGCCGTGACAGTGATAAGGCGACACGCTAATAATGATGAATACGGATTACACAATTTTAGCCGGCCGCTGAGTCCTCACAGCCTCCCGAGGCTCCACCATTACGCACCGATCCACCCAATTGATTCCATTTATTTTGCCGCGACTGACGGTAGAATGTTTGCCCAAATGCACTGCCTCGGAGTGGTTTTGAATGTGCATCGACTGCAGAGATGAATTGGCAAAATTATAAAACATCTTAAGAAAACTTAAATAAAAGTTTTTATTTGGAAAATACTCCTGGAAAGACTTTTTCAAAAAATTCTGTACATGTCAAAATTTCTACCATTATTTTAAAGAAATAAAGCAGCTATTGCATGTTTCTGTAAATCAAGTTGATGTGAACTTATTAGAATTAAATATTAAATCATTACTGATATGATAAGATGACAATTTGATAACAGTAATAACTTCTCGTATTTTAGCAAGGGCTGTATTGGAAGCAAAATATTCGCTAATCTGAGAAATGTGCAATATTAATGAAATTCATATTTCCATAAACGCAATATTTGTTCTAGTTTTCAATCGTTATATTTGATTGTTTCCAGTTTGAAGAAATTACCATATATAACACTTTTTATTTGAATACGTTGACAGCATTTAATGTTCAATCTTACTTAATGTAAATATTTTTAGTGTTTATTCCCTATAACATCATTGACCGATGTCATAAATTTTACTTTAAAATATTGATAGCTGAATCAATATTGAATATATTATACATTTGCAATCCATTATAAAATCTGTCCAAAATGAGGTGCAGAGTGCACCCCTGTTCCGATGTGTACCCGGCTGTCACCCTGGGCTGTCCTGCGGAATGAGATCGGATTGTCGGGCGCGGGAGCTTTTTCAGAAGAGGTTTTTGCACATTTTTATGCTCCTCCCTCCTTTGACTTCTCCAACTCCACCTCGCCCCCGCATTTCTTCTCGTGTACGAGATGCGGACCTTTTGAAATAAAACTCGAAATACTCGGTGACAATGTGGAAACCCTTAAGTCTCCTTTTCCCTTACCTTGTCTCGCCAACTTCGCCTCGTTGTTCTGTACCGCATTCTTTTGTTTTTATATCGATTTCTATTATCATTTTAAGTACCTGGCCATTTTTTCGAACTTTTGTTTATACTTTTTGCATCGTTTTTATAGCAGGAATATCAAACGGGTTCTTTCTTCTCTTCATGACCAAATTTTGTTAATAGAATATTTTGATATTTTATTCGCTCAATTCATGCTCTTTCATTCGCTAATGAATCATTTGAAAAGAACAAATAACTGAATTGAAAAATAGTCATATTTCCATTGCTTTTAAATATATGCGTAAATGTTACAAATGTGCTAACAAAAGGTTTTTTATTTTTAGATAATAAGTTGGATGGTCCGTAAGTTTAATGCACAATATATAATTACATGTATGTTACTAATAATTTTTTCATTCCAGCAATTTAATACCACGCCAAATGCACCTATATGGTTAAAATCGAAACGTTCTATGCTGAGACAAAATCACTAGGCGTTCTCTAAAGCTGTATGGCAGACAGAAAACGGAGGTAGCCAATACCCTTTTACGTCAAAACTTGCCAGGTTTTACCAATACACCAGGTGAACAAATGTGTAAACCGCGAGTGATAGTCATGGGTAGATAAAGATATATGATTTTTTATTATATTTATATATACACTTTACGATACTAAACTATATATTATACGTTATGGATTCAGTCTGCGTATTGACTTTTTCCAAAACCTTATTTGAGTGGAATTAGCATTTGATTAACATATTTCACTGACATGTTTGGTATTTAACGTAACCGTTTGAAAAAAGGACGGGAAAGGAACTGAATAATGTCATTTTAAATACGTTGAAACAACTTTAAAGGGGTTCTCGTTCGCAGGACGGCGTTGTGACCTGAGAGGAAGGGACGTGAAGAAATAAACACTTTTTAATATGTAAAAATAAATTTCTACGAGTGTATATATCCCGTACGACGTTGACCGCCATCTGACTGTCTTTTATTTCGTTCCTTTAATTTAATTTATTGCGGTATCGACGACTGTCTCCTCCCCCTTCAGCCCGTTTTCCTCTCCCACAATCCCAGCTCGTCCTTCCCGAGGAGTAATGTTACGGACTTTTGAATGGGGAGGAATCGAAATGTCCAATTAATTAAGCTATTGATTTGTTGTTTATCTGGTCTCCGGGAGAAATCTTTTGTACCTATCCCGAAAAGTGCAGGCCTCTGAGAATTTAGCGGCCCGACGAAAATACGAAGTCTCTCTTATTTACTGCGCATTTTCAAAAATAAATTAGCACTCGAATAATGTTTGACAATCGATGACTCCACGAGTATAAAGCGGCGTCCACCTCCCCATCGAAATTTATTCATTCTACATGTAAACTGCTTGCTCGCAATTTAGATATGTAAATACACTCGAAAGCTGGCTATTTATTGTGTCTTTCTTTATTTATTGTATTTTCCAACTTTATATTCAAGTGCTCTTTTATTCTGTTATTGTTTTAAGTTTCACTTTTTTCTCATTTTTTTAAATACACTCCAATTGAGCAAAATTAAAAAAACAGTTAATAATTATTTAGTTCTTAATATGTGCATTAATTCTTTACATAAATAAGAAATAACACAAAAAATGTCTAGATACTTTGCTATTTTGTGTAGCAAAAAGTAATATATTTTTAAGAAATTACCAATAGATAATTTTCTAAAGAACAATATTTTGTTTTCTTTTAAACGCATTTTGTTAGATTGATATACATGTTAAATACATCTTCCAGATATTATATATTATTTCAATTCAGGTGAAGAATTATTTCGATGAATGACTAAATGAATTTATTTACTATCCATAATAAAACAATAAAAATTTAAATAAGTTAAATAAAAAAAAAGGTGAAGATACAAGTACATAACAAAAATATTCGTTTTATTTTATTTATTATTTTACATATCAATTGTATTTGTATATGTTGTAAGATATTGACTTATTTTTAAGACTTCAAGTTTATTAAAGTAGTATCGTCTCGTGATAGGAAAATAAAAAAACGCAATGGAACGTTTTCTTCCAATGAAGTTGAATGTCTTTGTATAATTCTTTGTATATGTTAATTGTAAATTTTTATGAATATATTGTTGAATTTAAATTTCTTTTCATATTTCTATTGAAATGTGATATCGATACATATAAGATATAGAGAGTATATGTATGCATCTAGACAGAGGGGTGTCTTCTGAATTGGAACTGATAAAAAATAATATTATTTTATCCATATCACATGTATTTGCATATTCCATGATTAGATTATGCGTCTAATATATTTTTAAGGTCAAATAAATACCTGAACCACCCACATTTCACAAAAAGGTTAAGCAATAAGATCGGAAATTGATTTTATTAAATTATATCGTTCAATTAAAAACTGAAATAATAAGGCTTGCATACATTTTGATTTCAATAAATAGACATTTTTAAAATAATGGTGATTCTAATCTTTGTAATAACCATTTGCTTGTCCAAGGTTTAGGCGTAGGTTTTTGTTTGACATGATTTTTAATATGTATAAGTAGTGACATTTATCAAAATTTAATTGCGATTTTTATGTTCTATCCAATTATCATAAATATGTATACATTTTCTCTCAAAAAGGTTGTTAAAAGTCTTTCATAATAAATATTGAAAAACTACTTATCCGTCCCATAAAAAGAGCTCTTTAGACATGAAACACCTTATTTACTATGAATACATATATATATATATATATATATATATATATATATATATATATATATATATATATATATATATATATATATATATATATATATATATATATATATATATATATATATATATATATATATATATATATATATATATATATATATATATATATATATATATATATATATATATATATATATATATATATATATATATATATATATATATATATATATATATATATATATATATATATATATATATATATATATATGTACCATATGTGTATATGTATATGTATGGTATATGTATGTTACATGTATATGTACATGTATATGTAAAAACACATTGTATAATTAATAAATACATATTGCTTGACTTCTCTGTAAAACAAACGAGTTCTTCGTTGTTGACAGACATCAGCAAGGGAAAATAAAATATTTTAAGCTTGGTAAATGAATAAATATGCATTTAAAGCGTGAATTATTATATATACAACATAAATCATAATTTTGGACGAATAAAACTATTTATAACTTACTAACTCAAATTTACCAACCGGAAAGGTTTGGAGCTATTTGATTTTTAATAGAACATTAAACTATATTTTCATCCATGTAATGATTGAAAACTCCATGAAATTTCTAAGGCATTGATTTCTAAATTTCCTACTCTGATTGTGTAAACGAAATAATTAGACCGGATGAATGATGCAAACGTACAAAGCAAAAAACAAAGTATTGGTATAGTCATTCAAATCAGAAACATATATTTATCATAGAACTTGAATACGAGACTTACATTTCAAAAATTATTGTGCAATATTTTTTTTTATAATTTTTCTTTTTAAATCTAAATTTGGTTATCGTCTCTCAAATGAAAATAATCATCGCACGAACTATTTCGAGTTCTTATAAAGTCTAACTTTGTACAGCTACACCACCAAGTCCATATTTTCAATGCAACTTCTCTATGTATATATATATATATATATATATATATATATATATATATATATATATATATATATATATATATATATATATATATATATATATATATATATGTTTTGATTTGAATTTCTATACCTTATTATTTTAACAACAAAACTTTTATATATCGTGCAATGCGCAAGCTATGATAACATATTTATCCTGTTTTTTAGATGAGGTTTTAAGATATCCTCTCATTTTTAACTACATTTCAAACTGAAGTTATTATTTATTTTTAGAGATATTCAGTTCTTGAGAAGCTGAACTGTATTGATGGTAAAAATTTACCACTTAAGTGACATATCAGTATTTTTTCTTACACTTTCATTACACAACTAGGCGGACTTTCGCTTTATATCAATCTCTTCCAGCTGACCAAAAAGATCTTAAAGAGTCCTAAAATGAAAACCATGCTCGAATCCTTTCGAAAAAAAATCAAGATTTCAACGTGAATCAACCCGCAACATCCGGATTGGAAGACAAGCGTCTTGCCAACTAAGTCACAGAGGCTACGTTGGTGAGTTCTATTCGTGGTCTAATTTTTTAATTTGTAAGTGTTTTTAAATTACCTAATTTCTTTGTCTCGTCTTGTCGTATATACAACTTTACTAATGTATATTCAACTGATTAAGTCTAATATAAGTGTCCAAAGCAAAACAATCCATATTTATTATAGTTCTTCAATCTTTGTTCGTTGAATTCTTTTTTATGACGCTGCTCGAGAATTCAATATGTGTTGATGAACTAAGTTCTAATTAAAAACAAGATATTTACGGTACCTTTTTTACACTTAAACAAGAACCCCCCGTTGACAGACGTGATTTCAGACGTCAAAAAGTGCTGATGGGAGACTTATAAAGCTAGAGAATAGCACAGCTTTCCTCGCCAAATAACACAATGGCGGCACATCTTTACCTTTCATGATGATTAATCATTTTCCCGTGGTACAGTGATTACAGTTTCCGCACGTTTCAAGAATAGTCATAGGTTCAAATCCCAAGCGAGGATTATGAGTAAGTTTTTTTAGAGGACAGTGAACTTGCATCGATTTCGCATATGTAATAAACGCAGAGACAAAAAGTTCGTTGATCATATTCCTTCCTATAAAAAAGCAATCATTCAAATCGTGTTAATATTTTATCAAATATTATTTTTGAATGCACCATATCGCTGTAATTTCGTTATGGGAGTTTTTTGATACATTCGTTTGATTAATAATATTAAAGCTTTATATCTTTGATGAAATTTTTAATATATTTTGATAAGTGGTTCATTAATAATCATCTTCAATATGAGTTTCAGTACTAAGAATTGAATTTCTTGATTTAGATCTAATTTTGAATATTAACCAAGTTTTTTCACTATCATGACACAGAAATGACGTTTCATGACCTTGTATATGCTTCGTTGGTGTTGCAGACCATTTAAATCTACCATAAAACCCACTTCACTGTGCCTTTCAGGTGGTTCTTTTTTGAACTGATTTAATCCATTGCATACTATCGAACCCCGTCCATCTAAATTTTAATAAAACTAATTAAATTAAATCGAAACTAAAATAAGTAATAGTTTATTTACATGATAAGTACTTGTATGTATTCGTAGTTTATGAAAAACATAGATAAAGAACAAAAAACAGTCAATTTTAAGGAGACACTCAATTTATATGGATCTGGGTTTGTTGTCTTTTATTTGTTGTGTTCCCAGTAAACTAGGCTTTTGCCTCTATCTTACTGAGGATATACAAAAAAAAGAATGGGTTGATGCTTTTAACCGATTGGATAATTATAATTCAATACCTCTTTCAAAAACTCTCACTTACTTGATAAGTTGTGAGACCTAATTATATGGTAAATACGTAGCGCTTGTGTCAAGTCTTGGCGTATGCCATAATTTCGGAGAAATCAATAAATAGCCTATCTCACAATGTCCCCCATACATTTAACAAAAACACACCACATTTAAGAGTTCATATACCATATTATAAATAATTCAGTTGGCACAATTTTTTTCCTTATTATTACAATATTTTTGTTAAATTTATTCATTATGATTTACTATTATTTGTAAAGTTAAAGTTGTAAATTATTCATTAAATTAATTTATTGTAAAACTTAGTGTTTCGTTCTTTTTCAATGAGTATCTGAATTATTTTAAAGATTGCTGGACTGCAGCTCGCTGCAAAATGTCACTTTTTTTATTTGTTTAGTGAGTTAATGTTTTCATTGCGTTCCTTGAATATTTTCATGAGGACACGGTATTACCGAGAAAAACATGAAAATAAATGAATGAGATTTATGCTGATAATTTTAAAGTTCTTCTCATGGATATTTCTTACCAACTTATATCTTGTGTTTTAAGAAATTTGTTACCTTACCGACCCTTTATGATTTTTCAATAATTTTGAATGTCTCAATACATCGATATGTGTTACTAATTAATAATTAAACATGATTTTTTTGCGTTTATTTCAAATGCGTCATTATAAATATTTTCGATTTTATTTAAGTGAGGTTCTGTGATAGTTTTTGGAAAATGATATTCTTTTTATTTTATTTCATTTTCTAATTTATTTAAGGTCGATTCTTTGACCATGTCTTAAGTTATTGTTTGCATAGTTCAAGTTGTGTCAATTCTTGCTCAGCTTTTTCTCTAGTGCTCTGTTTTTTCTTTTAATTTTTTGAAAAATTAAACCACCTTGCCTTGTGTACTGACGTTTCAAGAGAATATAATAGTGTATTACGTTTTTATTTAGTCAAAAAAATTATTACGTAAATTAATAAATAGTAATGTTATCAGGTATCTTGTGAATATGTTATCTATTATTTGCATTTCGTTTTATATCACATTTAAACACCTCATTCCACTATAATATATTATAAGTATTTGTTTTGTATTTTATCGAATATAAATTCAAGATTAACGCTCTTCAGGTAATATTCAATAAGAAACAGCACAATATAAACCATATTTTAATTATTGAATTGCAAAATCAAAACTATACAAAAAAAGTGGAAGAAATAAGCAAGCAGAAGGAGAAACTTTAACTTAGAGAAAGATTAGAAGTATTAGAAATCGGATAATATATCATATATGACAAGAT
Source organism: Odontocerum albicorne (assembly GCA_949825065.1). Lineage (NCBI taxonomy): Eukaryota > Metazoa > Arthropoda > Insecta > Trichoptera > Odontoceridae > Odontocerum > Odontocerum albicorne. Next base: position 14,451,492 of record OX463844.1, read on the forward strand.
TTATGGATTAGGACGACGTGAAAGCTGTGGTGCATGAATAGAAAAGCCTGGAGATCTGTATCTTCTGTCCATCTCAAAAGGGGCATGGCGTAATGTGTGTTAATTGGAAATTTACTCAATAGCTTTAGTATCAATCTGTCTTTTTTTGCGTATATTTTGCAGCTCCACGTTTTAAAATAACATTCCAACTTAAGATATTGCAGGAAAAAATATAAGTGCTTACGAGTAGATAATACTTGACTACGAGTAAGACACGCTTATTTTAATACTTAATTTAAATAAATATGTTGTTTACCAAAACAATGAGCACAGAAAATATCAAAATAACTATAAAATCTTCCATAATAAAAATCTAAATTTTCGTGAAACAATTTTTTTTAATACTTTGAAATTCGATATATGCTTCAAAAGTAAACATTTCATTGCTCACATAAATTTCATTGCGTATAACAGTAGACATTTATTACTATCACTTAAGTAAATTATTTGTTTTTAAAACTTTTACGATAATGAAAAATATTATTGCTCAATTTTATTTTTGGAACATTTTCTCGTGTGCCCAATAAATGATAATTTATTGCAACGGGAAACATGTCTTTATATATTAAAATGTTATATAAGCATTTAAGGTCTGGGTCCAGGTCGAATAAAATATATATTTCTCGGTTTGACGCCGATAATCCAGCGATTAAGCTTCGTAAATACCTTTCTTTCATTCCAAAAAGACTTACACGTTTTGTGGGCATCGCAAATACCAATCGCTAAATTGGCATTTCAAGACTTACTTACAATCATTTTGAACCATACGAAGCAACTTTGTAGTATATACTTACAAATAACTACCAAATAATGTGTTAATAATATAATTCTTTGTACTGAAATAATTCTTTTACAATTATTTTCCGCTTTTTTTCTAATTTTTATTGATTATCTTTACTAACCTGTTAAGAATACAATTATTCTACGTGATTGAAATATATGGGGAATGAATGTACGAGTATATCAATAAATTACTCTGTTGACGGAATAACTAAGTTATTCCTTGTTAAATTTTCTAATATAACATAGAGTAACATAAAGTTAAAACCAAAACCTTTGGTATAGTATGGCAAGAGGTTTACATTAACTCAATGTGAACCTTAACCCTTAAGTACTCACGTCTGAGGGTAATTTGCTTATTTCAGTATTTTATCAAACAAACTTAGAAATCTTGTGTTTGGGGACTGATTTTGACACTGGATAATTTTCACTCTTTCATCCTTATTGCAGAAAAGTTATTGATAAATGTCAAAGATTTTGAATTAATGAAAACATTTACGTAGCTTAGTGATCCAATACTTTTAATTTGGGATCGAATCCCTATGGTGACATAAAATATAACAGCCTCTCATGTTCAGTGTCTTAAGTATCTTTCTGATTAGTTAAAATATATTGGTAGCTTGATTATGCAAAACAGGCTTATGCCTGTTAGATTGTTTTATATTGTATGCAATAAAGTTAAATATTTATCCATATTAAATTACTTGTTTTATTAATGAAATATATATTAACTGTTGAGTAGTGTGCTGTAGATGAAAGCAAATCGGTCAAATCTTTATGTTAGATTGTTTCCAGCATATTTTTATCTGAGTTGCCATCAAGCACATAAACATGTGCCGCGTAAAGTGGTACAAGGAGTTGGCTACAAGGACTCAGTGCTGGTTACTCCTGTGCAGGACCAGATCCAGTGCTGGTTACTCCTGTGTAGGACCAGACTCAGTGCTGGGTACTCATGTGCAGGACCAACTATTTTCAGCTTCAACGCCTGCTAGACTTCAAGTTTATTTTTTAAACAAGTTGCGTAAATAAAAAAAAAGATATTTTAAAACGTCGAATAATGTAAGAAAATATTATCTTTGTGTTCTGTTTTAATTCCAGGCTTAAAATTTGATAAAATAAAATGCATGATACGTATGAAATAACTATTTTAAAACATTTATGTTTTCATATTCATTATCTTGATTTATTTATTTTTCTGAGTAATATTATAGTTTCTAGATAAACAGTTATGCAACATTTATGCCATATGAATTGTTCATGTTAATACAATATGTATCAAAATATTCCCAAATGTATGTTAAAAAGAATAATTTGACTGTAGTTTTTTTAAACAGACACATGAAACATTTCAAAATATAAGATAAATGTCAAAAATTAGGATTTTTTTCAGTCGTTAACATATTACTGCAGTTTCTTGTCACCTATTTTTTTATCAGCCTCTTTCACAGCTCAATATGAATAAACTAGATCTCAGCATGAACATTAAATTTAGGTGATATCTTAGACTTAATTGGTAAGACCTTTCGTTCTACCCCAAGTGAGTGGGGTGGGATTTCTGTTAATACCCATTTATTAAAAACAACTGTTCCAGTGTGGTTATCGCTTAAGAATTATTTTTCATGTTTCTAGTTGGTTGAAAGAGATTGCCACATTGCAATAAAACTACCAGATTTACAACCATTATCGGCAATAATGACCAAGTTAATAGTATATTTGCTAAGACTTTCTCTACGGATCAAGTATTACTGATATTCCGGTTTTAATATTACTTTTTAATCTCATCCAGAATTTATTAAAAATCACATATCATTTTCCATTTAAAGATAACACTTTCCATAAAGAAACGCCATATTCTTGAGGTAATATTTTATTACTAAACAGTATCACTTAAGTCGTTAATTTACTTGTTTTACTTTATTTAACATATTTAAATGTTTTGATGCAAAAGCACTACAGGGAAGCATTTAAATAAAAAAATAATTGAATAAATGAGGCACAATAAAACTAGAAGAAATCCTGTAATTCAATACAAACGCGTCAGCACCCCCGGACTGTCCGCTCGACATTTCCTACAGGACATTCTCTTGATAAATGCACCACAACTCCATATCAATAAATAATAAAGTCGTCGTATGCAACACTTTGCAAACGAGCAATTTTTCAAGATAAATAATAAATCCAGCATCCAGCAGACATCCTGAGCTTCTCGAATTCCTCCGATCTTTCGTGATTTCTGCAGTGAATATAAATTTATATTTATCAATAAAATCGTTAGGGGTCATTAATTGTCACGCTAGGGTATAAAATGTGATGACGAGTATTAAGAAATAGCTATTTATCAGTATTTATTGTAAATAACTATTTGTTCACATGCCATGCATTTGTTGCTTTCGAAAATAATTTTAAATAAGAACTCGATGCCAACAATCCGTTTTTAGTCAATTCTTCACCCGGATGTACATGTACCGAGCCAGTGAGAAACGGCTAATTAATTACACTCAATTATATTATTTTCGGAATAATGGAAAATGGATTTCTTTCTTATCCCGTCAAAAATACTATATGACATAATTTTCACAGAAATGTTATGTTGCTTGCGTATACCGAACTCCGTTGTCTAGTAGATACGACGTTGGTCTTCCACTCGAGGTTTACGGGTTCAATTTCCTTTAGTACCCAGATTTAAAAAAAAGGGTTCTAGTTTGGTTTTAAGAGGTTGAAAGAGATTTCTACATGTAAATATACCAGCCATGTGATAAATAAGCTAGTTTATGATAAAAAATGTAACTTTTTTATTCTGAAGAAATTATAATAAGTGTAAGCAATATTTATAAATTCCAAAAAATATCCACAATTTTTTTTTCAATGTAGTCAAATAAGTAATTGATGGCTTTTGTTTTCAAAGAGGAAAAGCATATGCCATTAAATATAAGTAAACATCCGAAGAGTGAAAGGCTTAATAAACAAGTTAATGCAACATCTGAACATGCGAGGACCAACTGGCACGGGTTCTTTCTTTATATTTTGAAAAATCCTGCATATTTCACGTTTGACCAAATTGTATGTGGCACATTGGGCATTATTTCACACTTACGTCCTCGCTTTGGGACGATGTAGCCGGCGAACGGGTATCACATATCTTATGGCCGAGTGTCAATTTGCAAATTCAATTTCTACACCTCGAACATTTGGCACGACTCGAACTTGGTCCTCGGCCCACGAGACGATCCACGAGGATGCGTCAGATTCGAGTCACCGGGTAGCAATGCAACCAGCATTACTCGGGATACAATTCGAGTAAGAAGAAGGAGATTAAACATTTTGGCTTATTACACAGTTACTGGATGGAACCCACCAGGTCACGAAGAGCTGGTTGTAACCCAAGATCCCCCTCGCCATGTCTCCATACAAACCTCGGAGCTCTGATTTATGTGCAGGGTATATCGAGTAATGGTCGCTCGGCCAGCGCTCTGCATCAGTCCAAGTTTGGTTGTGGTGAAAAAGTATCTTCTCATTGTTTTTTTTTTATTTGCAATGTCCTTTTTTATTTGGTGGATGCAAAATTCCCATTCCTTAGTTCTCAAAGTTGTCCGATGTCACTATTAAAGGACCCGGACCCGACACTTACAGCTACACGGAGGCCGACAGTAACGCTTATGTTCAAGCATGTCAACTCAAGCAAAGTAAGCTTAAGAATACTGCGTAATACTGGTATAAACTTTTTCTAGTCGTTATTGTTCTCAAAAACATGTCTTATTTAACGCACGTATTTAAAAAATAAGATTTTTCGATCTCAAATCGAAATGTCTTCTCGGGAGTATTTACGTATTTTCAGGATAAAAACTTAAAATAAAAATTATAAATTGCTCTTTTGTAATGAAATATCAACTAAATATTACAGTTGTTTTTAATTCATGAAATGCAGCTCATAAGACCATTAAATAAATTAAGGTAGAATGCGGTCTGAAAGTAACTAAGAAAACTGGATATCAATAATAAATAATAAGCCTTTTATCAACCACAACAATGGCATTAGCAATACTCCCTCTGATATTTAGACAGATATCAAAATGTTTACTTTCAAATAATACCGCATGATGATAAGTTCAATAGGGTATGTCAAGAAAATACGTTTGTAAAAACTACAGTTATTGGAATATATAAAAATTATGCCAATATATTGTGAAACAAACAATTAACCCATACAAACATACCAGAACACAGGAAAAAGGATAGAGCGCTAGACTTTCCTATCTCGACACACATGTCTCTTCTACACTCATATACCTTCTCAACAACTCCTACGAATTCTCTGACTTACATTTCCTTTTTTTTAAATATACCATATACCTACTCGATCGAACAATTATTTTCTTGGTCTTCCTCTGTCACGCCTTCCATTCAATTTTTTACTGAGTATTTGTTTTGTTAGTCTTTCTTCACTTATTCGTTCTACAAGTTCAAACCATCTCAGAGGGCTCTTGTTGATCTTAATTAAGACATCAGCCTGAAATGTACATTTCTACCTGGTCACTTAATTATTTTATCTGTCATACATTGTTACCCTATATATTCTTCTCAGTCTACGCATATCTACAGCATTAATTCGACTCGTTTTGGTATTTTCCATGTCCACATTTCACTCCCATACATCAAAGTTAGTACTCAAATAATGTTGTAAACGAGCAAAAAAAGCAAGATTTTGATACTCGCCATATTTCGATACTGTCTGTGACTTGTGGTGTTCGATAGCCCTCTTAACTCTTATTATCAATTAGCAATTAACACATATTTAATGAAAATCAAATAGATTGATGAAGCTAAGTAATAAATTATTTTATATTACATCCTCGTATATGAATCAAATTTATATAACCTTATTGAATCAAACTTATATAACCTTATTGAATAAACTTATATAACCTTATTGAATCAAACTTATATAGCCTTATTGAATCAAGCTTGTAAAACCTTATTGAATCAAACTTATATAACCTTATTGAATCAAACTTGTAAAATCTTATTTAATCAAACTTATATAACCTTATTGAATCAAACTTGTATAACCTTATTGAATCAAACTTATATAACCTTATTTAATCAAACTTGTATAACCTTATTGAATCAAACTTATATAACCTTATTGAATCAAACTTATATAACCTTATTGAAAAAAATATATAATAAGAATCAAATGAGTATTTTGATGAGTAATTAATTTAAGATACTAAATTATATTAACATGGGTTCGCGTTTCTTAATAGGTTCATATGAATATATTATCCTACTAATGTAGAACTATTTCTTTCTTATCCTTTTGTTCTCCTTTATATGGGTTGATTGCCGGGATCGGAGGACGATGAATAGTCGTCCTGCTCTATCAAGACAGTGGTTACTTGTTTATTGTTATGACTTCATGTTTAAGATACTATAGAAACTTGCGGGGATATTCAGTGCAAATGCGTTCAGTAACATGCAAACACAATCAAGGTTCGTCGGCAATATAACCTTTGAATTAGAAAACTTTCAGCAATTTTCATGATTATATTAGATTTTTTACTGGATCCTTATAAATCTAGTTTAATTTTTGTAATTTCAAGTAATATTCCACTTTTTATTTTAGTTTTTTTTTTCATTATTTGTTCATAAACTTAAACTGTCAACAATCAACTCAGTTGATACGAATATTTATAAGTTTTTAATGGTAATTAATATTAATTTTGATATTTCTTTTTGTTTCAGGTATGTTTCGTATATCAATACACAAATGGGAACTATTGCCGACGAGGTTTTGTGAGTATCACTTACCTACTTTACTTAACCTATGAAGTTTTGTGAGTTTGTCTTTTCCTACGAATGTGACTTTACCTACGAATTTGACTTGACGTACGAATATGACTTTACCTAATTTACTTAACCTACGCAATTTTGTGAGTATGACTTATAAAAGCAACGATGTATTTGGAAAAAGCTTTTATTAAGATATTCTTTAACTTCTTTTCCATCTATTTTGACTCCTAACTTAAAGATTCCTTGTTTTTTTTGTACAATTTCTTGTATAATTTGTGGAAACCAATCTGCTCTCTTTGTACCGGTCTGTACTCTAAGTTAATCAACATATCATATATACATTTACATTCTAATTTGTTTATGTCTCAAAAATATAAGCGAGAATATTATTGTTGATGATGTAAACAACTTTAAGTCAGAGAAGATACTTCTTTGAAAATCACCTCCACTTATCTTGGCCATGGACAGCTCTTCTCCAGTTCCTCACTTTGAGCGCCAGTATGTCCATGGAGATATTATCCTCTCACCCCAATATAGGCATGTCAACTAATTAACGAGCTTCCGGCTAGCTATTAAGGAGGTATTTTGGGAGGTAAGAGCTGATCTTCCAAGAACAGGTATACCTAATTCCATTCGATTGTGCCAAACATAGGAGTCTTCCAGTCTAAATTTACTCAAAATTTTAATTAATTATCTGACTTATGTTTTTTTTAAATAAAGTCATTCAAAATATTACTAGTGTTCATATTGAAGAATTTAGTTTTCAACCAGATTGTGAGAAAATCTCAAAAATTAAAAAAAAAATGTTAAAGCCTGTTTTACTCTATCAAAGCATTTCAATAATAGAGGATTGTGCATGACGAGGTGTATGAATGTAGAGGAGGCGAAAGTTGTGTGCTTGAATAAAAATATTGGAGATCTATTCTCTCTACCTACCCCACAGGAGGCACAGCGTGATGATATGTATGTATATTGAACCAAGTCTAAACTTTTAAAAATGCTATCATAGTTCGAAATATAAACTTATATTTATCAAGAAGATTTCACAATTTGTTTGGAAATTATTTAATCTTTCGAATTTGTTATAAAAAATAAATCGATCAGGTTGTTAGTGTTTATGTTAATACATATTATATGCATCTTGGAGGTGAACTTTAATCTCTAGCATAAACCTCGGTCTTGTGGCGAGTAGCGACTGTTTACTAATCAGAACAATAAATTAGCCCGTCCTGAGCGGCACCTATGCCTCAGCAGCAGTACCGTTACAGGTATTTTGATGCTGCAGCGGTATTATAATGTAATCTGGTAACGCCCGATCTCCGATATACGAGTATACCTCCTCTAAGTTCTCTGTAACCTCAGCTTCCGACTAGAGCTGCAAACAATCGACCCAAATCTAAGATTGAAACGCTTCTATTCCACTAAATCACATCGACATTCCAGTAGAAAGTTCTAGGAATTTAAAATGATTCAGAGAACTATATTTTTTTCAAAAAGATTTAAATGATTTGATAAATGTATTCATTCTTTAAAGATTTCTATGACTTTTGTGTTAGATTTGATAATTCTTCTTTTATAAGCTTTCGAGTTAAAATCAAATAAAAAATATAGTCTACTTTAATTTAAAAATGACACGTGAAGGACGTATTATCGAATAGGGGATGTTCTTCAATTTTTGAACCATTGAAAATATTTTTACGTTTTCTTCGTATGTATTCTTTAGCACTCGTTCTTCATAAACCCTACAATAAATATGAAGTGGTGTAATTTTAATGAAACGCTGTTTATTTCACTTTATGTAACGGTATAACCCTACCGGTTTCAAGATTTTCATTTTACTACCAGGGAAGCACAAACAAGAGTATAGTTTATGTTCCCTTGGTGATGAGGTGAAAACCTTGATACCGGTAGGGTTGTACTGTTATATAAAGTGGAATAAACAGTGTTTGACTCCAATTACAATGTCTCGAAACCTATACAGTGTTAATGCATTAACTATAAATATTACATAAAATAAAATATGAAGTTTATAGATAGCCTAAACCCTAATTGAAAATAAATATTTTGTTATTTAGGGACATTTTTGTTTAAAAAATTTATCATTTTTACTTAGTAATAAATATTTCAGCTATAAAATAGCATAATTTGCTGTTTTTTTCACAAAATGTATTGTGTTTTTTTACTGACTGCCTATCTTTTTGGTATGATTGTATAGTTATGCAACTAGCTATTATGTGAGTATTATACAAAAAATTATTTTGAACGCACTGGAAAAGAGCCTATTGGAATTTTTCACAAACATCTTAGTAATTAATTTTAGTACCCATAAAATACAACCATGTTGATATGAACTCGAGTACTTATTAACCAAACATGCAGCTAATTTTACTATCATTATCGCTATATAAAACCATCTGGAAAACTAACCAGGACTAGACAAAGTATAAATACCGCCAACATAAAAATATTATAAAAAATATGTTTCTATAGTATCAGTTATTGAATACAACAATTAGTGTTTTCAGAATAAGTTAGTTTGTATGTAACAGAAGAACAATTTTAACAAAAAAAAAGTCAGCCAGAAAAAAAATACGGATAATCGCTGTGATTCAAACTAGATGCCATTCTAAATATTATAATTCTCCTTTTTAGGCACAATATACATTCTGCACAAACATTGCATCTTTATTCCTTTATGCTGCAGTTTTAATATCTATATAAAAGATTTTGTAATCTGAATATCGACATGTGCATAGTTTTCTCCGTTCACGCATCTTCACGTCTAAACTTTATCGCAATATTATGTATTTATTAATTGACATTAACATGCACGTTTTCATACTTGTATTATACGTTAGTAATCTTATTATAGATATACTGTTATATGGTATGTTAAGACTTTTAACAGTTTTTTTTAGTATCCGCTCTTCTCCTACCAATTAACCATTTTAAGCGAACATGCGCAGTATCAACATATTTAAAATGTTCATATATATTTCTCAATGTATATAAATAAAAATAAATGTAAAATGAAATTCTTAAATTCTTAACAATGAGCAAATATATATGATGAAAAAAAAATACACGCCGAGAATTATTATTTTATGCTTCGGAAAATGTATTTTGAAAATCAATAAACACATGAAACACGAAAACAATGGGTAAACAACAATACCCACATAAGGTTTTTATTCGTTATCTTTAAGCAGGAGATTTATTATCTTTAACAATTCCATTTTCCTGTTTTCCATTACGTATTGACAGTATTCAATTAGATATTTCCGAATACAAAAGGTTTGATGTTTACTATTTTTCTATTTATATCTGTAATCCCTTGAGACAAAGTTTCCTTTTACGGAATATTTCCTATTATGATAAACATTAGCGTTACATACCGCGTATTTCAATTATTTTATACAATTTGAATTTGTGCGTTGTAACAACTTTAATATGTTGATTTTGTACAGAACTTTGTGCTACAAATGTCCGCATAATATTCTTCCAGTAAAGTATTATACAAAAATAGTTTATATAAAAAAATTGTTGAGCAAACAAATAAATTCGTATTTGTGAACGGTATTTTCGATATGAATAAATTTAAAACCTTGTTTAACTATTTGACACAACCTTTATCATTGAAAAAACATATTAAAAATTGATATACATAATCGTGCAATGAACGCGGTGGATTTAGTTAAGAAGATTTGAAACCTACGCTCTTTTCGAACTTGCATTTGATAAAAAAGCAATAATTTTCCGATTAGACGAATGGATTATGATATAAAAATTTCGATTAATTTTATTAAATCAATATATTTAATCTTGTTAGCTCTTGGAACGAATGGATGGTATCTTGCTTTTGTCAATAAATGCTTATGAATATTTTTTTGTTGTTATTTGTTTTAGATAGAATACTAAAGGAAATAAACCAATAAATACGCACAATACAATAATACCGACTTAAACTCAATTATAAGTATTCATCTCATATATAGTTCAGCTGTATTAACAGGTTTCTGAAAGTGCTATAGTTTTTTTTTAAGTGGAGAGATATTTTATTCCTGTTTCTGCCAGGAAATGTTGTTGTATCTTAGTTGTACTCGTGTGTCAGAAATTTTGTTGCATCTTAATTTTGTTGTATCTTAGTTTTATCTTTGCCCACTAAAAACATACATACCTTTTCGAAGTAATACATTTTGGAAAGGCAGAGAACATAAATATCAATTTATTTTGATATTTAATAACGAACTACTTAGTTATTTCTAGAATTACATTAATCCACGCGATACTGGTTTCTAACTCCTACGCAGAGGTACTCTTCAGTTGCTTCTTCCCGAAATTTTTTTACTAAATATTTAAATATGGAATTTTTCATAATTGAAGCCGAAACTTTTGCTAATTAATTAATTTATTTATTTATTTACACACAAAATTTGTCTTTGTTACATACATAACATATTCCAACATATTCCATATTTGTTGCAGGTATTCATGTCAAATTGTTACCTTATTTTTTTTATAAATAAAATGAATAATATATTCACATTTCATCTAGTGTCGATCCTGGACGCGGACCGAAGTGATTTACACTAATATTCTGTATCTCGGCCGCCCTCTGTATCTGCGAGCCGGCATCGATTTCAAATTAAATCGTATGCTTTATGCTAACGGCTAGACATTGTACTGCCATACACGCTTTCAGTATTAAAGGACTATCTTGTCGACTCGCTGAGGCTACTGACTAGTTCCACTTAAGTACGGTTGCTTTCAGACTATCTTTTGAGCGTCGCATTCTTTCACTTTAAATAATGTCTCCTCTTGTTTATATACATTCAATCAATGTATTTTATTTAGCTTTGTATTGTTTTATTTAACTTTATTATATATTTTTTTAAATAACACATAATCTCTGTGGCCTAGTTGGTAAGACACCTGTCTTCCGAGTTGAAGTTAGCGAGTATGATATCCTTTGATTCTCTTAGATACTCTATTTAAAAGAATAGACCCTTTGATACTCTATTTAAAACGATAAAAATCTTGCTTGACAAAGACCTTTCTCATATTGGTGTATTTTTTAATATTTAATATGAATACTACACACATAAATTATACTCCACTTTAAGTCGAATGTGTTACTACCACAAAGTCACTTAAACGTTTTTTATTTATTTTTTAAACAAATGCAGATGTGGGCAAGTTTCTTATATAATAACCGCAGCAACCACCTGCATATCATTACACTAACTTTTTTTTTTTACTATTTTCAATCTGCCAATAATAGTGGATTAGAACTCCGAGTAAGAGCGCCCTTGAGGTGAGTCTGCTCCCTAAACGGCGCATTATTAAACGTCCTTTTATAATTTTTGATGTTCGGCTTAGTATTGTGTATATTTGTCGCGATTGTAAAAAAAAATATTAATACATTTTCAATAGTTATTTATGAAAATGGAAATAGTTACAATATGCAATACATCAAGACCGTGATAAATATTTCTAAATAATTTAGATAAACCACGCAAATCTGTATAAATGCGTCACTAAATTAAAACAATTGTAATACGTTACACTTTCGTTATATAACATACAGTACTACCCAATGAATTTATTACCATCTGGAAATATTTTCCAACCATCTAAAAACGTTAATTGTAAACCAATTGGAACCCACAACCCCTAGGCTGGAAGACAGGCGTCTTAATTGTAAATCAATTGTAACACACCACCCCTAGGCTGGAAGATAGGCGTCTTAATTGAAAATCAATTGTAACCCACCACCCCTAGACTGGAAGACAGGCGTCTTTTTTACTAGATCGTATAAGTCGTACTTATTTATTTAAAAAAATATTTCTTTAATATACAATAGAAAAAAAAGCTGCTAGTTCTTAATTTATTAATTAATTTATTCAATCTTCCGACATCCGTGGATTCGTTGGTAAGACGCTTGTCTACCAACCCGGAGGTTGCGGGTTCAATTCCCATTGAAATTTTAAAAAGGATTCCAGTTTGGTTTTCCCGTAAGGCCTCTTTAACACCATTCTGGTGTGTTGGAAGATATTACCACATGTCAATAAACCCGCCAGATTTTGCTGTACACAATGAAAATGTAATACAATACAACATAATTTCAGCATTATAAGAAATATTATGTATAAAATAAATTATTGAATTTTATAGAGCATTATAATATTTATTCTAAAAAACATATTTTTCTTAAGACTTTTGTTTACAAATATTTTTAGTTAAGAATATTGAAGAAGAATTTCTTTCCTTGTTTTGCCTTTGTTGTATCAATAAATCAACACTCAAAAGGGGCCATTAAATAGCAGCTCGCTCATTGGCGAACATTTTCCCAGAAGAAAGCTATTAAATGGGCAAGTCGTTAATTCAACGCGATCGATGATTGATATAATGATCTCGAGTCCAGCTTCCGCATACATTAGATTGGATTTCTAGAGGAAATGCTTTGCTTAAAAATTTCTATTGATTTAAAAAAAAACATTAAAAAGTGATAGCTTCATTTTCTCACCATGCCCATTTTGTAGTGTAATTTGTTTAAATTTTACCATTCGCGTATTTCTTTCTTTTGTAAGATTCACACGAAAAGTTAATTATTTAATCGTTTACAAGAATACTTCTATAAATCTGTCTTCCATGAGTAGATTGAAGTGGCGACATAACTGTCTAAAATTTGTTCTTTTTTCACTTTCTACAGCTGAGAATTATTTCTTGACGATATTTTATTAACAGAAAACTACAAATTATGTGTTTAAAAGTATGTTATTATGCTTTTTGGATAGTAAGTTTGTGTTTTTTTTAAGTTAAAATGTGGGATTTTTTGGGAAAAATTTGAATTGCTCTATTACATTTTTAAATGAGTATAAGTTTTTATTATAATGCATTATTTAAATTCATAAATATGTTTTTTTAGTTATTTCTTTGATATAATTCCTATATTACGTAAAACCATATTTTGGTCTCAAAAATCGTTATTGATAATTTTTTTTTCTTATTTTCCTGAAATACAACCTTATGAACACATCGATACCGAGTGAGTGTATCTTTGATTCGCATAAGTAAAAATATTTTGATCAGTATTTGACTTAAATGGATTAAATTTATGAGTTTGTACTCGTATACTACCTATATAAAGTTCACGAGATAACACATTGTTATAATTTGTACTCGTACACTATAAAGTTCACGAGGACACATTGTGATAATTTGCAACTTATCCATAATCCTACAAGTCTCTTTATAAACGTATTATTTCTTTATGGATTTTTATATATTCCTTTATGGATTGTGAATACTTTCATAATAAATTATGGATTCAGTATATCACCAATTCAAGCGAATGTGGTTTTATGGTTGAAACATTGAACACTTATTAATTTAAATTTATTTGCGTTTTATTTGATTATTGTATCTTCCCCTACACCCACACTTGGACACACACGTCTTTTTATTACCTTTTAAAATAAATGCCTTTTATTATGGACATCGAAGGCAGGTTTAATTCATCCTTAACTGTGATAATTGCAACATGTTTTAACATAATGTCATTAAAAATTCGAATAGTTTCATAGGAATTAAATATTTGAAATGAAGCGCCGTTATTAAAATTAAGTCATTAAAATGAATAAATTTACATATTCGTCCAAATTTGATCAAATAATAATAAATATAAAATGAATGTCATAGTTTCCGAGGTCCATAGATCGTGCCACTGATTCGCATTATTGATGCTCCTAACCCACGAACAAAAACACAATTAAATCGCCTTAATTTATTACTTTCTGGATTTTTATTATAAAACCAGTTCGCATTTTCGCATATTGAATAACAATTAAAGAATTCGAGGCAACATTTGTGTATAAAATAGTTTTTAGATTGGAGAAAATTTTGAGAACATTGAACCATTAAGTAACTTAAGTCGTACGAGGAAATATAAAAAAAAAAAACATTCAGAATTAGTAGCTCTATTGAAAAATTCGACTGTAAAATTAGTAAGTATTTATCAAACTTGTTTATTGCATATACCTAATTTTAATACAAACGTTCAATAATTGTTATAGTACGACTTATCTCTACCTTTTCTAGTATAAAGTTATTTACTATGAAATTTTGACGATTATTTAATGTTAAATAAATTTATAATAATTAGAACAGCCCTTAGAAAACTTACCGGGCAAGAGATAACCAAATACTTATTCTCGTACAATATTTTTGTCAATTTTATATTCATATACCATACACATATTATGACTTTTTCAGAAATAATTAAATCGTTTTGTTTTTTTTTATAACATTTTAAATACTTTTACACAGAAGTCACGTTTTGGAACGTCTTAATAAGTAAAATTGACAGGTTTCTGAAAGTATTATCCTTTTTACGAATAATTAAGTCACAGCAGGAGAGTGATAATCAAATACGATAGTGCCTATCATACATGATTTGCCTAAAATTTATTCTCCGATAAGAGCTTTATGTGTAATTATGAATAAATATTTATCTAATTAGTCATATCATTTAAATTTTTAACTTTTGCTTGAAAATAATAAATGTTTTAGTATTTTATTTTCCTAGACATAAATTTGTAAAAAAATATTTTAGACCTGCGGTAGGTGGTTCGTCCATGATCTAGTGATAAATTGAGGTAAAATAATATTTATATTTAGTAGCTAATACTTATGTTATATACTTTCATAATCAATATATTCATTAATGGAATTAAAAAGTAATTTATTTGAAGAATAAAACTGAAATTAATGAAAAAATAATAACAAAAAGAAACAAATATAAAGACAAGGAATGTAAATATAAAAGACCAACTAGCCATGCATGCAATGGAAAGCAAAAGTTGAACATAATTGGAAAAGGCTACAATTGACAAGGATCCCATCCTTGCGCAGCAAAGAAAGAGAAATGTAAGATCAAATGCGTTTGATAATCTCGATAAAGCCAATATACATACGGATGGTAACTTAAACCTGAAAACGTTCCAGCATATATTTATTCACCCATTTATCTGAGCCTATCGACACCCCTGGTCAGCCCTGCAGCGTAAAGTGTATGGCGTTGCAGCTAGCCCGTGTCGTGCACTTCCTTATTCGGGTAGGTCGACTTGCGCCATGCACTAATGTGCCAATATTGTCACCAGGACGTATGTTATTGTGGCATGCCGCTTCGGCTATTTCTGCCGAGTATGTATGGATAGATACTCACATAAAACCAATCCTTAACGTTACAAGAATTCGCTTGAAAACCTTTTTTATTTGCATATTTAAGAGTTCCAAAACTTTAGCTTGTAATTAACATTTTTAAACTTATGTAAAGTGTATTTTAGACCTTAATTATATGAATCATTCATATTTTTTACTCAGTGAAATTATTTTTTCAATAGTCCATGTATTTTTGTATTCTTTGTCATTATATAAACTTTCAATATATGGCATTTTTAAATCATGAATGGGACTAAAACTCGAGTAATTTTTAATCGAATGGAAAAGCAACTTTCATCTGTGAGTAATGTATTTTAGCATTACGTAATCAAATGGTTTTTTTTTGTTTTTAGTCAAAAACAAAATAAATCTCATATCTCTAAGTAAATATTTGTAATAATACGATGTATCACTTTAGAAGGATCGTGAAGTGAGGTAACTTTTTAAAATTTGATTTTTATAACTTTTTGATAAATACATACTTGAGTTTTATAAAGTGTCTGATTTTCATACGAAATTAAGATTACAATTTTAACTTAAGTTTTAGATGTTGATTATCTTTTGTTATTCATAAATAAATAAGCAATTTTACTAATAGATGATGTATACGAATGGCTATATGCAATAACCTATGTAAATGAATGAAACGTATGTATACTTTATAAGTACCTTAGAACAGTTAATGTCATAATTCACATCATCAGAACTCAAAAGCTAGCGAAATATCGTAATGGATTTCAGTGATTGAGTAATTCGAAACAAGACACGATTTTACGTTACCGATTGACTGGCAAAATGTGTGCTGTGAATTTTATTCACATTATTGAAGAATCTTGAAGAACATTTTTTGCACTGGACAAATTATATAAGCGGATAAAAAAACGGCCTTTTCTTTAAAAGCTTTTGTGGGAAATTCGTCATTAAAACAAAATAAAATGGGAGTTATTTTATCATTTCTAGGTTTTAACACATTTTGCTTTTATGGCTAATGATACTATAACTAAGTTCAGCAGAAAGAGTAAAAAAATTATTTTCATATATTATAATGCAACAATCGAACACAACAACAAATGTAATCGAGGACAGTTATCGTATACACATACGTTTGGTTTTATTTTCTGAACTTTTTACAATTTGTTCATCCTGTGTTAGTGCTCAAGACTTTCTCTACCTTAGAATTGAGTCCAAGACTCTCAGGCATTTAGTTATATTATTTGCCTTCATTAATATTATCTTGAAAAAATACTGTTTGCACTCATTCCTTTACTGTCATTCAATTTATATTTGTACTTTAGACACCCTCAATATTTAAGAAAAAATGCAATATTTTTCTATTGTACAAGGTTTTTAACAAGGTTTATCTTATGATGCCGACGTTTCAAAAATGAGATGGGAATGTTTGTAGTCAACTTCACCTTGTTATATAACTGAGTATTAACTGAGCTTCAAGGTTTGTTATCCAACTGATAGGAAGCACTATGAAAGCCTTAAAACATATTTATTTCATTGCTTTTTAATTTATATGAATACTACTTATATTAGCAAATATTGGGAGCACTGGTTTATACGATCTTGTAATAAATATTCTGAAGGTTAAGCTTAATTAGTCGTTTAATCCAGGAATTTCTCACCACAGTTTGTTTCGGACTTAACTATTTACTTCGTAGTTAAATGTCTCTTACAAGTAAATCCTTGGTGAAGTGGAGCGTGAGTACTTTCACGTGTCCTCTTTGGAACGAATGCAATAAATTAAGTTCAGAAGTCAACCACACTCTGGTGATCAGAGACATAAAGCTTGGTACTTAATATTGTCTTTATTACACTGCCAAGTTTCTCTTGCCAACAGGATGGAATTTTCTTGCATCAACCGCGTAAGTAACATTTTTTTCATTCTTGCTTATTCTTAAATAGGAACTTAACCACCGTGTATTGTGTTGACCCCATCACCCACAGGTCAGCGTGCAAGGATTTCCAATTTATCGGTGTCAGACTTTATCGGTAGTTATCTAGCCTTCAATAAGGTTTTATCATGTTTCTTTCTAATCAAATCGATTATGAATTTTAACTAGATCGTCCGTGTAAATTGTTATTTATAATTTCTTTCAACTGAAATTTTAAATACTACAATGAGAAGTTTCGTTACAATTTTTTTTATCTTAAAATGTACCAAATGGCATCAATTTTATTTTATGTACTTATGTCACGTCCTAATTGGATGTCAATTAATAACCATTTTGCATGGTTTATAAATTTGATGATATCAATTGAAAAAGGTTATATTAAGCCCACATTACTTTAGTTCCTATTCCAAACTTTCGTTCTTACATGTATTTGCATTGTAACCAAATTTTCATGAAATCTCCAATTAAAAATGTATTTTAATGATTGTCAAAAATATTTATTTTATTTACTATTAGAATAGTTTCTATTGTTTTGTGTACTATTTTAATTAATAAAAAATATTGATGTTCATAGAAAAATCATCCCTAGAAAAAAAATTGGAAAAGTTACAATATTATCCTTATTCGAGGAATGTAACTTAGCACGGGTTTCGCGAGAAGTCGAGTGCATTAAACACACGACCATGCACCTCTGATTATATCATTATATTATTGTTATTTAAACGAATTTTATGTTTATGTCTAATGATAATAACGTATCCAGTGCCATTTAATCATTTCAATGACACTTTATTTAAAAAAAGATAACTTGTATGTCTTATATTTTAAGCCTTCAGATTGTCTTATATGTACATAACATACATACATACAAACCATCATCCCATTTCCGTGTCGAGGTTGAAAAAAACGAACAGAGTGCTGGACTTTCATATCGCAACACACATTTCGTCTCTTATACATCTATACACCTTCTCAAATAAGTCCTACAATTTCTCTGACTTAACAATCCCTTCTTTCAAAATATCATACACTTGATCCAACAACTCTTTTCTTGGCAGATTTTGATGTTTTGACTTTGTTTCCTATTGATACACGCTTTGTCATCTAAGAAAGTACTACCTAAATCACATAATTCCATAGCTTGCTCTAATCTTTCATTGCTTACCCATATATAATATTTACTTATCCTTTCATACTTATCTATCACCGTGAATTTAGATTTCTTAGCATTCAATCTCAGACTTTTCTCTTCACACCTATATTACAGTTTACTTATCAAACTCTGTAATGTATCCTCATATTTCGGTAACATTACCATGCCATCGCCATACAGCAATCCACACACATTTCTATTCAATATTTGTATGCCCACCATTGACCTCTGTAATTCATTCACAAACGAATCTATGTAAATATTAAACAACCAGGTTAAATGGCATCCTTGCATGACATAACATATCCTTGCACACCCATCTTCCATACATTATTCAACCAAATATTAATATTTTGTAAAATGGATCACTAAAACCAGCGATCCGATCTGTCATCTTGCATTCGATTTAAATAAATAAATAATGTATTCAACTATTGACATATACAATTTGCATATTAAATTTACAGTAGTTACTCAATTTATGTATCCAGTTCAATAAATATTATGACAACCAAAGGTGACAATGGAACCTTGGGGTTCAACAGTGACACACATCTAAAAGTGCATATCTGAAATCGCTTCCAGTCGACTCAACAAACCTGTCTTTTAAAGCGTCAACTTGATGGGTCCATGTCACTCGATCGATTTTAATTGACAGTTTGATTTTTGTATAATTGGCTGTGCACTGTTCTACAAATGCTTGGTATCCGCAATAATGTTTTTTTATGATTTATTTTAAGGCTTTACTTAAGTAATGTACATAAATTGAAGATTTATAGCATTTAAATGATAGAATATTTGTTCTTTTCTTGAGATTAGTTTAATATATAATATCTTGTTATTTGCATACCTTTTAAAAGATTGTTTTTAAATATTATTCTAGTATTTTATCAGTTTTAATAAATATCTGATACCATAGTTAAAAATTCTGAAAATAATTTCGATTTGAAAATAGTTTTGGTAAATTATCTAGAGGTATGGTATTAGTACGAGTATAAGCTTAGCATGCTGATGTCCCGGATATAATTTGTGGCATGTTTCAATTTCAACCCTTATTTAATTAAATGATAAATATTAAAAACGTTACTATTCTCGATTGCTCTGAGGGGATGTGTACTCTATAGTCAATTCAATATTTTTTATGTTTTACTGTAGTAAAAACTTGAAAAAAAGCCGTAAATTATATACAAGGTCACTTATTAAACGAAAAATATTTGTTATAAAGATGATTCTTTCATATTGAAGAAAACTCACAATTCTTTTATATACTTCCTTGTTTTCTATTGATTATACGAATGGACTGTAATGTGTTAACATTTCTATTGGGTTGTAATGACTTAAATGATGAAATGTTATTAATTGTGAACAATTGTGAAATCCGAACAACCAACACTCTCCGTTCAGATAAAATTAGGGATATTAAGTTATTTATTAGTTCATTTAACTTATGATCAGAAAAACTTACTATTGTACAGTTATTTCAGTTTTATTTTATTATTTAGGGATTCCCCACATATTAGTAACGAATAGAACTATATTATTTAACCTAATACAACAATGTTTTATTATCATATAAATCTATATTCTTTAGTATGTTACTGATGATGAATGTTCTTTTCCCATGGAAATAATGTATTTTGAATAATAGCAATTTAACACACAATTACTTATGTTAATCTAAAAGCACTAATGCACTAAATGTAGGTGTAGAAGAGAAAGGAAAATTCCTGCAAGCATCATGATTCCTTCTGTAAAAGGATAACTGAACTATTTAATATCGTGATTAAGCATATTTGGCCGCCCGTACATGCGTTATCTTGGTAACGCGACGATTGTTCTGTCTCACAATTAAATTCACATTTTTAGCGTTATGAAATACTTTGTAACTTTGCATCACAACACTTAAGTTATTTCGTTTTGAAAACTAATGTAATTTATAAAACACAATATTTTATAATTTCGTCATCGATATGTGGAGAGCAAAATAATGGATATTTCTGACAATTGTTTAGCCTTCGCGATTACCAAAATATGCTTAATGCTAGAGTACTATATATTATATATTTTATATCTTCTTTCAAACGTCAAGTTAATCAAAATGATATTTTTTTAAATATAATCTCATTATTCCAAGAAAATTAAGTTTTAGGTAAATGTTTTTTTTTAGGTGAAGATAATGAAAAATCATATAACATAAGAGAACATATACATAAATATTTTGCGCATTAAGTAAATAATAACATTTGGAATGAATAAAAATATAACAACTTATGTTATTTAAATAAATCTGATACTGTTTCCTCTGAATTCTTAGAGGTGAAGAAAGTATGTATCTTTAAATTAGAACTGTTTAAAGCGAGTTTTTTCAAAATGTTTTTTTTTGTCGTAGAAAAGTAATTTGAAACTTGAAGACCATGGAACAAACCTTATTTCAACGTGCTTAAGCATTCTATTTGACTTCACATCTTTGTATAACCAGTATATTTATAGAATAAAAATGATACGAATTTCTCAGGTTAGCTTAGATATTTCCTAATTTGAACAAATAAATGCATGGAAGTTAATTCATTCATTCATTGAAGAAGACAAAATAAAAATATGTATGAGATTTTTTTTCTTCTAAAATTAACACAACCTGAAATGTTCCTTTTTTCACATTTTTTTTAATACTATTGTTTTATTGTCATAAGTTTTTATTTCATTTCATTTGCAATTTGAGTATAATCCATTACAAGAATTTCAAGTATTGGCTGCAAATGATTTAATCATAATTATATAATCAAAACGTTCATGAATAACAAAAAAAGGCGCCTTTAATTTTTATGAAAATCCATCCTATTTTTTTATAAAGTAGGTGTATTTTATGATGTTGTTGTCGAAACCGCATTCAATAATTACATTCGTTTAAATATTTAGTTTAATAACTTGAGTTAACAATGCTGTATTCTAAATACTTAAGTATTTAAAAATCTATCTTTTTTACTACAAATTATACGTCTCATAATTATATCTTTCAAATTGTTTAGGTCACGTTATACATACAACAAAAGCATTAGTATATGTCAAATTTTCCAAAATCTAATATTTGTTTTGTTTAAATAAATGGCGCACAAAGTGGGTTAATATAACGAAGATATATAGATACATTATACTACGGAGCACGTTAGAATTCTGAATGCAATGAAATAATGATCACGGTTTTCATATTAACTTAAGTGAGAAACTAGATTAGGTACTCATTTTATTTTACGACTATAGAACATGATATTACGTGTATGTCGATGTCAATTATAAGACTTGGTGAATAAATTAAAGTGTTTTTCATTGATTGAGATATGATGAGTATTTTCATTAAAACTATTTGACAAATTTCTAGCCTCTTTAGACAATACGAAAGGAATACATAAATTGATGAACTTTTAATGAATCACACACTTGTTTGCCATAAAATCAAAATTATCAGATGTATCTATTTTTTGTATTCAGTCTAACTTCGATCTAAATTATTTCAAAATATTACGGTGTCTGACGTATATAAAATTATATTTATTTTATATTCTGAGATAGGTTTATATGAAAACATATTGATAATTTAAATTATTTTCGTAGTGATTTTCTCATAATTTTTATCGCATTAAAATACTCGTAGTTTATTACATTTGAATATCGTATAAATACACATTTATATGGTTTATAAACTTTATGACAAAAAAATAACTCTGAGTTTGTAAGATGTTAATGGTAAGAATGCTTGGTTTGAATGATAACGCCCCTTTATTGATAAAAAAAATTCATGACAGTTTTATTTTCAAAAGGTACTAATGCTTAGTAACTTAATAAAATTAACATAATTTTCGTTTTAAGAGTGATTTTTTTCGAAATTAGTGCTTTGTAAGTTAAAGTTTTCGAAGGTCTTAAAAATGTTGTTTTATATCAGAATTATTTGATTGCACCTCTCGGTATTGCCAGGTGATTAAGGGCAACACTTAAATAGCTATATTAATTACACATAGTTTGAAAAGATATAATTAGGTGCTAAAATCACATAAAAAGGTTTCATGAAAACCTCCTACTAATTAGAAATTAATGATTTCTTAATATATGATTTTTTATATCAAAAGAAACTTTAATGGAAAAAATATACACGCATGTTTAGTACATAACTGAAGGCTTTTTCGTGAAATATTTGAAAGAGAGTTTATATAATATTTTAAATAAGCACCGACAAATTAAATATTGATATTAAATTCCTATTAATATAATTAACGAAAATGTATTTTTTTTACAAAAAAGTAACAATGTAAATAAAAAAGTTTAAATATTCTTTATTTTTGCACACAATTAAAAACAGAAATATGGCGCTATTTAAAAGAAGAAAAAACTCGCTTTACTCTAGCATTATAACCTACGAATATGTTTAAAAAAATCAGTCAAAAAATATTTGAATTAGGACAAAAAAGCAAGATCGATGAAGTTCAAATGTATAATTTTGTGTTTTTTCTTCAATATTCATTTCATGTTAAAAGAATTGAATTTTGGTATGAATCTCAAACTCCCACGTCCAGCGAAATTTATTAACGAATGAGTGGAATTCGCCGATGGGCTATCGGCCTAAGAATGTCGTGGCCAATGACGTGATTTAGGTTGAAACATCGCTGGATTTACTTTATTTATGTATTTCATTTATTTATCTGTTTTAAAGATAAGAAAATGTTTATTCCTTTTTTTTCGTTACTTTCACGTGGATATTGAGTAATAACAATCGCTTGTTTCTTTGTGAAATCCACTCATTGTTGGTAACCTCAGTGGCCTAGTTGGCAAGATGCTTGTCTTCTGATCGAGGGTTGCGGGCTTGATTCCCGTTGGTACCAAGATTTAGAAAGCAGTCTTGTTTTCATTTAAGGCTAACGTATTTTTAGTTAGTTGGAAAAGATTGTCACATGATAATATACTCACCATTTGTATTACATATAACTGAAGTGAAATACAGTTAGATTGGCAATATTTCATTGTGTGGTATATGTAATGAACCAGATAACCATAATATAGAATATTTCTCAGCAGTCCAGAAGAACATGAAGTTTTATGTTTAATATTTTTATGTTACCATTCTATTATTTTTTTTTGAATAGATAAAATATATATATATATATATATATATATATATATATATATATATATATATATATATTATATATATATATATATATATATATATAGTATGTATATATATAAAATATATAAGTAATTATTTAAATGTGTGCCAACATATGTCAATATAAAAAGGAGCCTTTTCATTTTCTATTGTGACTGCATAGTATTATGAGAGTAATTAAGAAATAAAAACCTCGAATATTTTTTCTTTGTTATCAAATTATTGCCCAGAGCAAGGCCTTCTTTAATATATTTGGTGAATTCTTCCTCTAACACATAACTGAACGTTTACACAGATCCGAGATCGTATAAAAAATACGAGGTTTCTTTATGACCGTGCGTCGATGTTTTTTCATATTGTTGCCTCATTAGAAAATATATTTATAAACGGAAAGGATTTTCGGGTGAAATAACAAAACCACACGGGTTGATTTGGAATAAATACGCCAGTCCTATTGAGAATACGTCTCAAGCATAAAGAAACCATGATGGTAAGTCCATGATAAGTAAGAAATCGCTATCCTGCCACCCTAAATGTTATTTTTTTAATTTGACATTGTTTTATTATCAATTCAAATTATCATACGTAACATAATCTACTTGATTCGATTTACGTTCACTCATTATAAGAATTCGTTTCCTTTTAAAAGCAGACCCTTAGTATATTATATATACATATGAAACGTCCTTGCGATAATATGATACGTATAATATAGGTCCTATTTTACGACGTCAGTGAAATTGTCATACTAGTATAGTTATTTTTAATGTGAATTAAAGTACGAGTATGTCAAAAATATCAGACTAGTCTCACAAAATTTATTTTAGTGTTTTTAAAAATTAGGTGACCTACTCGTATGTGACCTTCTGGTTCGACATATGTCTTGATCCGAGGGTTTCTTGTTTGATCGATGAATTAGTGTAAAGGGAATCTGTGGTCTCTAAATTCACCAAGCATGGAGTAAAGGTGGTAGAAATAGTAGTGAAATGAACGAGTTAAATTACAATAGAAATAACATTTGTTTAACTACAACCTTAAAGCTAGTAAATTCTTCTTCGAAACAGTAAATATATTTAAAAAAATGTGTTTACTTAAAGTAAAATTAGTGTTTGTAAGAACTTGGCAGGTGAAATTGACATTTTTTTATAAAGATTCAAAAGTCTATCATAATATAAGAAATTATGTTAGTCTTTAATCTCAAAAATAAAAGTAACATGAAATTCATACCATATTATCTGTGGTGAAAATAAAAAATATATTTTTTGACTCAGGTTTTTAAAATAAAAATTATTTAAGTTAGTGGATTTACCCGTTTTTGTTTCCTTATACCCCAACATCTGGAGGTTGCTGTTAGTCTGCCCATATAAATGCGATTTTCATGTTTGTGGTTTATATTAAATTGTAATATTTTTAACGTTTTAAATCAATTGATCGTTAATCTTTATTGTCATTCGTTTTGTTAAATGTACGTGGTAACTTCACATAATGTCAAAAAGCACGTTTTTTTTCGATTTATTATTATATTTTATTTATGTTATATAGTATAACTAAAAATCAAATTTTTATCTACTGTGAACAGCTTATTCGCTCTTTAAAAAAATCAACTTTTAAATTCAAATTCATAAATAATTTGTTATATGATTTTTTTTTGTTGATTTATAGTATTATCTAATTTTATATATTTACCATATACTTTCTATTCACTGAAGGCTTAATATCCGGATATTTAAATATAAAATAATTTGTAATCTGATTTTGTGTAGTTTATACCAAAAATTGCATTAAATTGAAAGACAATAAGAAACTTCCATTATCTCAATTGTTGTATTGATATAATTGTTATGAATTACTGTATTGATAAGAGGGTTACGAATTAATTGTTGTATTGATAGAAGTTTTACAAATAAATTATTGAATATGATGAATTAATAAATAAAAGATTTACTGTAAAAGACATAAAAAGCTTATACCCAAAAGAAATCGATTCAAAGAACATTTACAGAATATGATATGGTAATTAAACAAAAAAGACTGTTCTTATGATACACATAATATTTCAAATACAGGTATCTAGAATTTGCATTTGGCAATAGAAAATTTCTTTTAAATAACGATAAAAATCAATGTGATGGTGTGCACTGTAAATTAATGGGAAAATCAAATTCAAGAATGGTTACATGAATTTTTGAAAATATAATATTTTTTAACCGGTGTTTACAACGTAAAATAACATTTCTATATCGACGTATTGATACTTGAAATACATTCAAAACCAGAAGTGTTGACATCGTGAAATTTTTACCTCACTCTGTATTTTTTGTCTCTCTATAAAAAGACTACACCTCTCGTTCCGAATGTTGTATTTTTTTATATATAACACGCAGTCGGTGTTGTCAAGTACGCCTTTCAGCGGTGATTTGTTGGTCTAGTTATTCCAACCGCCACATTCACAAGCTCTAATGATTCAGCTCTTGTGGGTGTAAAACATTTTAATTTATAAAAATGATGCTTTTATATGTGCCGTTTGTGAATTGATTATTTATAGATTGATACGTCGATACAATGAAATTTATGTTACACATTTAGATGAACTTAAGAATATTGGTGAGCGAAAATAACCTTTGATCCTCTAACCCAATGGCTCTCAACCTAAATTCAAGGTACAAATCAAGGTCAAATATATGATATTTATACAGCAAGTATATTTGGATGAGGCGAAAGTGGTTTATCTGGACGGAAAAGATTAAACATTTATTTTCTCGATTCAATCCACAAGCTACACGACGTGATGATATGTATATATGTATGATACAAATAAAAAAAATATTACAATTATTTTTTAATATGTGATGATACCAAATTTAGTAAAATTTATCCAGCTCATATGTATCTTTCCTTACTAGAATATGATGGTGAAATTAAAATAAAGAAAACCCATCTTAATAAATTTAAAAAAGATAAGAAATTTACTATTTATTTTTATTGCAATAAAGTTTAATTTATTTGTAAACCAATAACTTATATAAGAATCACATTAGTGAATAATTTATATGTTATTGTTGGATTTGAGTTAGAACATAATTAATTTTATGTATAAGGTTATTTTCAGATAATTTACTGTCTTAAAATAAAACCTTTATTCCAACCAGTTAACAAAAAATCACTCATGTACTTACTATACAACAAAAACACTATACAAACTTTTCTAGTGATTATGGAACTTTTGGTAAGAATTTCATAGGAATAGCGTCGAGGAGAGACTAGAATTTATGAAATTTATTTATCATATACAATATAATTGTTTGTCATAGAAGAGACTATTTACGTTTAAATTCATCGTATATAATATCGTATCTGGAGATTCACCACGAATCGCTTTTTTCACTAGTCTCGGTTACGTTATCCCGTCATCAAGGACAGTTGAAGGATAATTTAGGAGGTTAGCGCAGCAACCCCTTATCAAATGTTATCTGATTTATTGACTGTCTTATTAAAATTAATATGAAATATTTTAACGAGTTCGGTATTTGGTAAAGGAATCCTTTTAAGAGTCCAATGTGTATACCATATAGATTGAATTATTTTCAAATATCAGGCTAACAGTTTAATAATGTTTAAAATCTTTTCTTCTTCTTGAATTATATCTGTGATTTGCTATCGTTTGTCTCTCTGGAGACGTTGACTCCCAGCTATTCTTTCATGTTTTTGGAAGACTTTCTGAGAGACGACTGCCAGTAAGTATTTCATGCATGGCCACGTAAGGAATCCTAGAGTGAGCCATATTTTCCACTAGACCTCGTCAGTATCTTCTGCGGTTCCTATCCAATCTCACAATGTCCTCTAATTCACATAGGTGTCGAATATGATTCGTTCTAACTCTCTCTACGTGTTTTGCCTGCAATGTCTCTGAGGGTTTCTTTTCTTTCGATGGTCTTACAGCCCATATCGAGCTATGGCCTCCGTCAATCTTCGCCTCCAACTCCTCCTGTCTTCCACCACGACCCTCCAATCCTGCGCCTGCAGCAGCCGGGTTGCGTCCCTCTCAACTTCGTCCTCCCATCTTCTGAGGGTTTAGATTTAAAAAAATAAAAATTCATATTAAAATTAGAACCATGTAGATTAGTTTTCAAAAGCTAACAACAGCTGCAAGATATGATCATAAAAATTCATAATTTATTCCAAAATAGATTAAAATTACGTGGTAATATTAATTAATTTAATTCATCCAAGGGTTAAAATTTAATGTTCATAATGATAACACCTATGTACTCTAATGTACTCATGGAAGCATCAATTTTATGAAAATTGTCAACTATGAGATGTCAAGGTACATCTGACTGATTAAACTTGTTATGACATTAATTGAGAATAAATAGATGCACGTAAGTTTGTAAAAACGGTTCAACACACAGAACACGTGTTGGTTTAATATTAATATAAAATGGACATATTTCAAATTTTTATTTGCAAAAAGTATCAAGTCTGTAAAGGGTGCATTTTATGATTAAATTCCGTAGTAAAAATATCCATCCAAGCCCACACAACGAGCCGTTATATTCTCTGAAATATGTTTAAACATATTAAATTTGGATTGGATTCTTATTGCACCTATACAAGAAAGGTTAATTTCAAATGGGTAATTTTGAAGTTAATTTTGAATATTATATAAATTCAAAAATATTCTGCTTGTTAAATGTTCATTTAATGCTTCAATTCATACCATAAAATCATTTTTGTTAACCTTCTTCCATTACATTTCCTTAGACTAGATGAAATGAAGATTGTGGTTTTTTTTCAAACATTCCTTCGTATTACAATTTTTACGAATTACTTTTTCAAGTTACCATATTTTTATTACAAATAGTTACTTACAACATATTTAGTATTTGAGGTATTATAAGGTATAATAGTTTGAGCTATTATAAGGTATACATACGAGTAGTAATTTACTGTCGTGAAAACAAAATCTGTATCCATAAAAATAAAGTGAGTTGCATTTCGCCATGCCAAATCAATTTGAACACATGTAAAACAGTGTGATGTCTTGCAGTACAATCAAATTTTGCACTCAATCGAACGTGAAATTTGGAAAATGGATTCGGGAGGCTGCCATCCCAAGTGCGCCGAAGAAAGAGACGCGGCGTGATGTTGCGTGCACTGGCGATGGAATATGGAGTATGGAGCACGCAGTGTGTGACGCAGCCATAAGGCGCTGCGAGCGGCTCGAGCTGTCAGTGCGCGCCCAGAAAAGTTACTCCCAGTCGGGCCGAATCAATTTGATATGAACACGAGTCGGATACATTCGGGGATTCCTCCGCCTCCCCCCGTATTGTGTATGAATATTCAAATGACGACTCCCCGCTCCGGTAAAAATAATTAAAAAATGCAAATTTATCTCACGACGCTCTTTACCCAGTACGTTTCAGTCGTGTCCGCCCCGCCCCGCTGCCCCGCCGCGCCGCGCGCCCTCCCTCCGAGCCCTCTGCCATATAATTAAATAGATAAATTTAAAAGATTATTATTTATACGCGCAAGTGGGCGTCGCTCGTCTCGTAACGAATTTCGGGCGAACGCGGCGCGCTGCCTCCACGCCGCGGCCGCCACTGCTCCCGCGCGGGCTACCGCCACGCCGGGTTATTACGAACTTTCTCGAGATCGATCGTAATTAAACATAGAGCTCGGCAACGACGAGCGTGCTCAAATATTCGCCAAAAATTAACATGGCGGATAATCAAAATAAACTTAAAATGCTATAATTAAAAGTTGGCATTATCTCGGCCGCGGCCGTCTCTGCGCGCGCGCTCGGTCATCGGCCCCGCGCCGATATATTAACGTTATTAATTGAAAAACATTCTTGCAGATTTGTTGATTGATTGTGGCGACGACGGATTATGCCGCGCAGATTAAAAACTAGTCGCCAGGTATCCGATACTAATGTAAACAAATTGAAAACAAAATTCACCCAAAGACGTTTTGGGAAAATCTGTCAAAAGTAAGTCCAGCCGACATCTTACTTTGAAAAACTTATCATTAGCCATTAGTAAGAAGTGATCTTTTTTGCTCCGGCCGCTCGTGAGTGGTATTAATGAACGCTGTATAGAGAGCAGCCGAGCGCGGCCCGTGCGAGTGGCAAGATTGATAGTTCCCGCTCGCACCAGTACTGGTTCCCGCTCGCACCAGTACTATCCTACACGCTGACTGCAGGCGGCCGACTATCCTCTACTATTACAGAACCCGTCTTTCTCTATCATCAATACATTTCACCTGCTTACGGCACGAATCAATGCCGTGTGCAGTGTATTTTAAATGAATTTCCATACACTAAGACGCATGTATACCTGATTGAATATATAATATTAGACTTTTTTATACTGCGATCTTTTCGTTCACCATCGTTAATCGACCTTGAGAGGTGATGAAACATCTGCTTTCTTTCTATGAGACCTTGTATTTAAATCTCAGTTTAATCGAAACTGTCTCAAAGTATAAGCATTTATCCAGTCGTTTTACACTTGGTAATTACTTTCTAAAATTGTATTATAAATTTTATTTTACCAATAATTGAATTAATTTTCCGATAAGTAAATCCATTTGAGCGTAAACTCAGATAATACACTGTGCAATTGTATTAAAAAATATTAAGTCAATTAAGAATTTACTTTTCAAAATTTCATTTCTGAAACGCCTTAATACATAATTTATAAATCAATTTTCATGAAACGTATTATCACAGATACCTCAGTATGTAAATCGATATATAAAAAACATTAGTATCGTTTCAGTATTAAAATTTTTCTTTTTCTGAAAATGTATCAGTGACATTCTTCTTCTAGTTTATTATGCTCTTTACAGATCGATCGTGATCACTGGACTTGATCTTACGAGCGAATTGACTACACTACCGAAGGAATAATACGCCTCCATTTTTCACGATCAGTAACATTTCTACAATACTATTGGAGTGAGCTGTTGATCGCATTTATTACCAACTCTGTCCATCACGTTGGTGATCAGTCCCTCCCCTCTCTTCTATATCATGGCTCTTCTATTTTTCCTTTGATCACCCGTCTCTCCATTGTATCTTTCCGTCTGATGACCATGGTCGAAAAACTAAGGATTCACAATTGTAAAATTGAGAACAAACGCTGTTCGATTTGTAGCTCTCCAAAATTTGAGGAATTTATCTTACCAGCTCTCCAAGTTCCAAGGTATACGCAACATGCGTCACCAACACCATATCTCCACGACATCTATCTTCTGGCATTCCCTTCCTTGTAATATCTACGTATGGATGAAAATCAATGTTCTTACAAGATTTACTTTGGTGGATCTAGAAATGTTCCTATCTTTCCATATGTTCTTCAGCTTATCCATAGTTGGCCGTGTGATTGCACTTCTTCTTATTTATATTTCACATCCGCCATAATTGGATATCCAAGATACCGATTGTGTTATTTTCGTTCTTTTGCCATTTTGTCAGTCAAAAATCATAATGTTTGTCTTTTGACAGTTAATTTAGCATTCCATATCGCAACTGACTTTTCCATTGTGACAGAGTTCTTCCATGGCATTCGCTGGAAGGGTTATATCATCCGCGCATCGAAAGTTTGAAATTTGCTGCCAACTTATGGATATGTCCTTATTGCAGTACTTGAACACTTTTCGCATTCTTGATATATCATATAACGACGTATTTGAAAAGTGTATCAAAATATAATTAAATAAAAAATGTGGGAACATATGCGAAATATTAATGGTGGCAAACAAAGTCATTTAAAGAACCAATAAAGGTTATTTACTAAACTTATTAATGTTCAACTGTGATTAAGTTGAATAATGTACAAATACTCCTATGCTAAGTGACGAAAATAGTTCCTATTTTAAGTATGCTATAAGGGTTGCCTTGCCCCTCGCAATTTTATTTGATCGATTAATACTCGCTATACTAAATGCCAGCAATTCACACTTCAATACATAAAAAAGTATTGCAATCGAATTGAAAGTAAAACATAATAAGTTATGTTACTTCCAATTTAAAGATCAGTTAAGGCTTTTAATCCAATTCAAATATCAGTTAAGGCGATATTCTCAATAGTTATCAAATATATGATGATTGAGATTTGATGCCAAATTATTAAAAAAAAGTGCTTGTATTGATCTATATTTTTTTCGATTTCTCACATCAAGTACCAGTCAATCTATCTAATTTACAAACAAAAGATTAATAGAAGATATTTGTATAAAAACAATCTTTCATATTCTGTTGTATTTTATTTGAATGTTATCACTTTTAAAAGCAAAAAAAAATGTACGCAATACAGAAACAAACACATTTCATAAAATATTAAAAGCATATATAATTTCTCGAATATATATATATATATATATATATATATATATATATATATATATATATATATATATATATATATATATATATATATATATATATATATATATATATATATATATATATATATACATAATATGATTTGTCAATGAAATCTCCTACGCCCATGTACCCGTCCGCTACAGCCAAGGAAGTGAGTCAGCATTGAATCTATTTTTCACGAAGCAAATTGTTGCCGATAAAAAATCATATAATATGAATGATAAATATAACGTACCCGCCGCCGCTGTAACATTAAATGTAATGTCCTGCCCACAGAGGTTTGTTAATAGGTATTCCCCGTTATTCAATCAGATTCCTCTGTTTAATTGCATTATCTAACAACTGATTGTATCTCCGACTTATCCGTACAATTTCGAACATTTTTTCCATACGTCAAGTAATGGATACTTGGTAGGAATCGAACTGGTCTTTTGTAATATTTACGATGGCTTTTTGTGTGTGGAAACGGTGATTGGATCATGCACTGGACCTGTTTTGGTGGATCGTGATGAAAATTAAGTATGAAATTAACAAAATCTAATATGCGAGCTATTTTTGGATTGATTGGAATTATATAAAGAGGAGCCTGAGAAATTATATCGCTTTTCTATCGTCAACATCATCATCATTGCCATCTTAAATATTATGATCATCATCCGCGTCACCCTTTCATCATTTTCTAGTTCATCTGCAACGTTAAAAGAGATCTACGCATCTGTTTATACATATACAAATTGCTAGCGGGAAAAATAGCAAACATTTTTTGATTCACAAACTATTGCTACACTATCGTGAATTAAGATTTATTTTCGGTGCCCTGTTCATAAACTGAACTATTAAGAGAGCACCCCACCCCACTCGCCACGGAATACTCTTATTAAATAAAATTTCTGATATCGATATATTCCACAACTTGGTGGATAAATTGATGATTAAACTCATAAGTAAAATTTCTATATAACTGAGACACTTCACAGGGAAGAATGAATAACAGTATTCCTGTTTTCATTATGCTAACATACTCGTATATTTAGACTTTTTTAAACTTTTATTCGATGTAATTTGATCGAACCTGTATCAAATGTTGAATAAAATTAAAATAATAAAAAATGTTATGACCATCTATCTACATATTCGTAATGACAACCTCCGTTGCCTAGTAAGTAAGACATCTATCTGCCTTACGACCCCGAAGTTGTGGGTTCGATTCCCGTTGAAAGGCAATCTTTTAATAAAGGTATCAGTCTGGTTTTTACTATAGACCTCTATAACACCTCTATAACACCTTTATGGCTGATTGCAAGAGATTGCCGCATGGCAAAAACCCCATTACATTGTACTATATAAATGAATGAATGTCTATTACCCGTGACGAGTATAAAATAAATCAATATACAAAATGGGAGATCAAGGCACTTAACATTGATACCACCGGAGATCATTATGTAAGCTAATTTGTGATAGATATATCCTTTTACATATAGGACAAGGATCTTCATTACTTCCAGCTTGTCTCCGTCTTTCTTTTTCCTTGAGTCCCAAAATAACAAGCAAAATTTCTACGCCATTTCATTCCATCTGCTGCTGTTTGCTCCCAGTTTTACCAAGCCTTGGATGCCCTTATATTTCTTGCGTTGCCACAAGACTATGTACTCGTACAATAGAAGTGTAATACATTACAATGATTATTCACAATTATTATCATCTTCAGTATTACAATCGTCATCATAATCATTATCATTATAGTTATCACCATCGTCATATGACATTACTATTGTCATCATTTTTTTTATTCATCATTATCCCCAATAAAATCATTATCTATTTGATAATTATATTGTACATCATCCTACTCATGATTGTCTTATTGTACGAGTATTTGGATTACTTGAGTCAAAAATTAACATAATTATTCAACCCCTTTGAGGGACCAAAAGCACTGCTAAGGTATTTCTGTAACCATGCACTATTCATGTGTCAACTTAAGAACTTAGAAATATATTCACTTATCTTTTTTATAATTAAACTCTTATTTTAATTACGAGCATAAAGAAGCAAATTTAAAAGTTTATAACAAATACTCATTAAAAATGTAAAGAAATATTTTAAATTTCTTTGCAATTCATTTTGGTTGGCCTTTTGTAAACATATTTTGAAATACCATTATATTATTATATTGTGTTACACTTTCGTCGTATACAGTATAACCTGGCGGATTCATCATTTGGGCATTTCTTTGACCAAACCTGAAAAATATTAAAAAAACCTTAAGTATAAAAGAAAACAGAGACTCGTTTTCATCTTTTGGGTGCCTTTGAGATTCCAATCCAAAATCTTCGTATCACAAGACAGACTTTTAACATCTAGGGCATATTGCCATGGGACAATTTCGAAAAAGAAAGTATAAAAAGTCTTAAGTGAAAAGTAGACTGGTATCCTATTTTAAAATATCCGGGTTCCAGCGGCAATCAAACTCGTAACCCTTCGGTTGGAAGACAGGCGTCTTACCAACTAGGGCACGGATGTCGCGAAAAAGTCTGAATTCTGAAGAAATATGTATAAAATAAGAAGCAAAAATGTAATGACTACAGTAGTGTTTCATTCCAATCCATCAACAACATCAAAATTCAGATGTATATTTTTACTAGTCAATCAACAAAAGGTGGTCAGTGTAAAAAAAATTCCTTCGTCCCTCTTTTATGCCCCGTATAAAACTAATCAATTGCCTCGAGAATTTGGGACTCGAAATACATATAACTAAAACACATTGAATTAAGATTCCTTTTGTTATTCAAGAAAAAACTTATGTGTAACAGACAAAATTAACTCTTTGACGTATTTTCTTACTTTACTTGAAAATATCATATCGACTTTAAAAATGAGGCTTAATGATTATTTTTTTCTATCGACGCTCAAAATATAAAGTAGTAGAGAGCAATTCAGTAAAAACTTCCTCTGGTTCAAATGTTTACGGAGTAAAGTCTAATTGATAAGATTACTTTTTCTTTCTGAACCTGTTTTTTATTCATAGTCGTGTATTCGTGGTCAGTCGCCATTAGAAACATCCATGATGGTTGTAAATGCAGGTAGAAAGGGGCGTGGATGTAGGGCTAGACTCTGGAATGGGTATTTAAGCATCATTCTCAAACCTTCGATTTGTTTTTAAGTAGTTAACTGAAGCAAGTTTTGCAATATTCTTGTAAAATACGGTGGATTATTTAATATTACACTACAATTGCTACTTTCATTAATTATATTTTTTAATTATGAAAAAGAGACAGGAATTTGATATTTACAACTTAAACAATATATGTATGTATCTTAGTAATAGTCTCCGTGGCCTGGATGGTAAAACGTCTCCCAGCCTTGGCGTTACGGTTTCGATTCTCGTTGAAACCAAGATTTAAAAAAAAACAGTCCCGTCTAGTTTTCACTTACAACAGGTCTCTAAAGCATTGTTCTGGGGGCTGTAAGAGATTACCACATGGTAATAAACTCGTTAGGTTTTACTGTAAACAACGATAGTCCAATAGAATACAATACAATTCAATATTATTTTATAAAATAAATTTAGAATTTCAAAAACAAAATATAAATATTATCAACAATAATATGTTCCATAATGATTCCAATCAATTCTTCTTTTAATATTTGCAGTAGATAAACTTTCCGCCCTGCAATCGATTCTTAAGTAATATGTTAAATCACCAAACTAAGTTTGCCTCGAGGAATAAGTTTGTGTCTTTGATTGTGGAGAATTATTATTATTAGTGGAATTAATTATATTTTTTTGTTTTAGTCGAACTCTTGTATGTAAAATGTGTTAAATACCAATGAAAGGTGACAAAAACCGAATGTTATTATACTTTCTTACAAAGTTATGTTAATAGGAAAATTAGTGAAACTTATTAAAACATGTTTTAAAAATGCTGCGTGATGTGATTATAACTTGGTGTAATTATTATTCTCTTTTACAAATGATTTTCTTCGGCGGCAGAAACTTAACAATTGAACTTTATGATATGTTTATGACAAATAATTATGTTTAATAAGACATTTATTATTAAAAATATACAAGAGCTAATGGTTAGTAGGAGCATGACACAAAAGAGACAATTATTTCCATTCTTATGACGGAAAACATAACGCAACGTATCTTTGCGTATTTTCAATGCGATGGTCCTTGTCCTTGGAATAACTTTGAAAACTGTCTCCCCATCTATTACTTTGACGACCTCCGTGGCTTAGATCAGTGGTCGGCAAACTTATTAGCTAAAGAGCCAAATATGTACATTACAACGATTAAAAAAATTTGAAAGTCAAATCTGTTTATTAATTTAGCAAACCTTTATTATAATTTTAGCCCTTCATTAAATTACGGGTACACTGAATAAAACTTGATTTCGTACTTAATAAAAATTGTATTCTTTGATAAAAAATATTATGTGATTAAGGAATCCATAAATTTAAATCATGACAATGACTGGCAAACACTTAATGTGAACAATGTCCTTGCATCTCCTTGGAAAGTTTAAGTAAGTCAGGTTTGTATGTTGTTATTCTTAATTTTAGGCACGATTCCAGGTTCTCATCAATAAGACGACTTCTCAGTTTACTCTTGATGCTTGAAAACGATTGTTCGCATGAATATGTAGAACCGAAAAGGGAAATAATCTTGCGCGCTTGCCTGTGGATATTTGTACCAGAGCCGCATTTAAGGGGCCAAAGAGCCGCATGCGGCTCCGGAGCCGCACTTTGCCGACCTCTGGCTTAGATGATAAGATATCTGTCTTCCAGCTCGGGGACTGCGGGTTTGATTCCAGATTTTTGAAAAGGTTTCCAGTCTAGTTTTACTTTAGGATTGTCTAAAAATGATTGCCACTTAATATTAAATTCGCCAGGTTGTACTGTTAACAATTAAACTTAACAACTATAATTCTCGTACATTGGTGAATATAAGAAATGTAATATTGTTGTTCAACATAAAAAAAGTGATGTTACTGGTATCGAGTATATTCTCTCACTTTTATTACATGTGTATTCTGGATCAGTGAGATACTAAAATGTTTGCATTTATATGACTCATATCACAAAATTTTATATATTGACACATAAATAATTTATTTCATATGTCAAAGAAACCCACCAATAGCTTTTTAGATAGGAGAATACTTTAACATTACAAGAGGGTACACGTTAACGCACACTCTGTGTGATATCGTATACCTTATATTTACACCCATATTTATACGGTATGAATTAAACCCTGTAACACATTATTCCCGTATTTTACTTTACCGTACCGTGGATTAGAAAAGGAAAAATGAAGTATAAAGGCTAGAATTATTTTAATAATTTTGGACTTATAGGACTTATGTTGGATATCCTTCAAGAATTGTCAATATTATCGAAAGAACTTCAGTCTCGAGAAATATCATTGGCATGCGCTGAACATCTAATGAAAAGAATAATTCGAATTATAGAGGGTTACAATGTGTTTACAATATTATTTACCGGAAAAGCATTTTATTTCTTGTCTGATAGTGGAATATTTTGATTTAACCAGAGGATTTCTGCGAATATAGCAGAGGGAATACGGCGTATATCCCTGTATACTCTCGACTACAGCACTGCGGATAACATAGCTTAATGTTTGCCCATTTTTATGTTTGAGTATCACTGTTTATCAAGAATTTACCTTTATCCTACACAAATGCAAGGGCAAAAGAACGATTTTTAATTCACTGTCATTTGCTCAGTCAGTTCGAAATTTTTATGCAATTATCTATAAGACCCCTTAATGGATTTTGTGAGAATTTGTGGCATTGGAGTATAATAAGCTAAATTATACTTCGGTTTCTGTATAAAAGTACACTTGAGTCTCATCAAAACCGATCTACATCATTAACAATATTTTATTTTTATTCAGAATCCCCATATTAAGTGTTTGGAGGTCGAATCAGGCTTGGAAGTGCAATTTACCAGTTGCAATAGTTGGATGAACATCTTCTGTAACCGCAGCAATTTACAAGTCAGGACGTTGTATTCACTTTAATAAGTCCATTTTTTTTATTTTCCATCTTTGTAGTAATGATACTTGAAGCATAAAGACATACAAATTGGTATTATTCTGCTGTATGTAAAAACAAAATTGTTTATATAAATTTGAAACAGGAAAAATGAAAAATGGTATAAAATAGGTATACATTGCTATATGATACTCAAAACTGACATTAGTGTACTTTTGGGCATTGATAAAAAAGTACTTGGATTTCGATTAAAAAACTAATAAAACATGCATCATCAAGGCCAGACCCGACTTGGCATATCCTTTACCAATTGTCTTGATAGAGATGGATGGACGAGAAAGATCCATACAGCCGATTCCAAATGATTTGTGTGATGGCAAAAGAAAAGAAGTATGGAGATTGATCAACTCTCCCGTCTGTGTATATGGTATAGTAAAGTGAAAACAACTGACTATATTGTAAACATCCGCTCAACACACAAAGTACCTCAAGGATTGAGAAATCTGCATTTTCATACCTTGGATAAGCCTCCATATACAATGTGGGCATCATACAAAAGAAGAAGATGAAGTTAGCACGAATGGATGGTAATGATATATTGTATGAAAATTAAAGAAACACAAATCGAATGAATACCTCCCACATCGTCCTAGTTTCCCGAATTCACCCAGCCGCAAACCGTTGAGTCCGTCGAGAATGGGATGATTTTTGTGATGACCATTTTTTCCACGGGCAATAAAATCCTCTCACAGCATCGGGTCGGAAACCACCGCAACCGCAGGCCGGAGACCATACGCAATAAAACGTAGCACAGTGAGACGTTAATTAATCGGTCCTCGAGGGCTCGAATGTTGGATTATAAAAGGCAGAAAATTGAGGGTCGTAAAGTATATGACTGCATACAGAACCTAGAAATGTCAGTTGAATTAGACTTTATGTTATATTTCCACTTGTCCTTCCTTGCACATTGCAACGGTAGAGAATATAAAACACAATTCTAAGCTTCGCAAGTGGTTTGATGTTTGAACTTAACGGTATTTAAATCGTTTTCTAAAAAATATTATCCACATCACCAGAGGAATAATATATAATTAAAAAACGATAATAATATAAACATTTGGTATATTTATGTAATGTTAAACTAAAAGCGCTAGACCAATCGCAATAGCGTTCATCAAATATTTTTGAAATATATAATGTTTTTTATAATATAATTTCATTTCATTAGTATTTTAGTATTATTATTTTTTATTCAAATTAAAATATGATTTGTTTTGTATAATTGAAATTATATTGACGTATAAAATATTTACAAGAATTGAATTGACGTATTAATTTACAAAAAACGAGTTTCAACGTACATATAATTTTGTATGTAGGTTATTAAAATATATTTGTTTCTATGATTATATTGTTACTGAAGAGGTTCAACACTCGATATGTTTTCAAAAACTTACAATGCAGTTCAGGCTTTATGTATATTTTGTACAGAAGAAAAAAATCTTTGTTTTTTTATAATTCTATAAAACTACTTCATAGAAGTTTATCAAATAAACATTTTATTGTAGTTTTATTGTACTTACCCCGACCATGGGGGTAATTGGACGAAGATTGTACTGAAACAGACCAATCCACTAAATTAGCTCCGACAAAAAAGCATCTGCCTGAAGCCCGAATCCGAAACAATGTTCATTGTAGCCATTTGTTTATTATCAATCGACACCACATCGCAAGAGGCCAGCATTCCTCTCTTGTCAATCAAAGTTTTGAGTCTTGTATTGCCCATTCTTCGGGGCCTTGCTGGGCATGTTGTTAAAAAATGGAAAAATATTATCCAATACAAATAAATATAAGTAATGTTAACCTAATATGTTTTCTCTACATTGTTTATTTTATTGATAGCATTACTAAAACACTGTCAACCTAGTATGTATTTTGGCGGCTTTTTGCTTCTCTGCAAACCTGAAAAATCGTATTCAATTTTTCAAATAATATGCACAAGAGTTTCAAGGATTTGTCTTACTATCTTGTGATTAGTGAAAACTCTAAAGCTTTTTTTCAATTGGCTACTATTTTAATGTATTGACGATTTGAAAACAAACTAAACTTAAAGACGTGTTATAAAGCATAAATATGTGTATATTAATGATTACATACAAAAGGAGTCACTTTTTATAATTCATCGTCGTTGTTGCTGGATCTCGAAGTCGAGGATCCCTCGCCATTCCAACGTTTTGCGTGAAAGTTTGGTTATTCTGCGTTTGATCCTCACACGCAATGTGTCTTCTCCAACCAGATTATAGCATCTGGTCACATCAACTGTTATGTTGTATAGCTTTTGCACACCTCCAGAAAACGCATCTCCCCGCTTTTACAGAAAATCGATTCTACTAGGTCCCACTTGTACATATGACAAGTTTACTCGTCTAGCTGAAAGGCGAAACTGTACCTTAACGTGTGTTTAAAATTAGTGAGCTGTTGCATATCAGCAAACGCACCTACCTTGCTACGGCACTGGATTCGTTGGTACATCGGGGGGAAACACTCGGATTACACCGCATTTTTGGTACCATTATGAATATACTCGTAGATAAACGGGGCGAAAAATGAAACATCACATAGAGTTTGGTTTGCGCAAATTTGACCCTCCTTAATATTTAGAGGATGAAGGATACATTTATGGAGAAATAGAAAAGGAGTTCGTGCTTTACCTGATTTTGGGACCGATACCCTCGTTCAATTAAAGGCGTTCATCGAGGTACGGAGATGGAGTTATATCGAATTCATTATACTAATATTCGTCGATGCTGCGTCTCCTAGTAGAGAATCCTGTCGCCATTCTAACGTCAATTCAGTTGGTAGGCGAAGCTGTGCCGTGGAGTTTTCTTCTCTTTTTCCCCCTTTTTCTCCTCCTTTGAGTGAGTAAGCCATTGACCACCAGCAAACTCACCGGCAACACTGCTGTACTGGATCTGATGGCACATCTGAAGTGTTACGATCGATCACAAAAATATATGTTAGATTGACAGTATTTTAGTAATGTGATAAATAAAATAAATAATATACAGAAAAAATATTTTGTTAACATTACTTATATTTGTCTTGGATACTATTTAACATTTTTTGAAAGAATACATATGACTTAAGTCATAGGCATCTTCATACCCCCGAATACTAGGCGGAAATAATGCCTTTGTGATTCGAGGAGAGTAGCACAGCGTG
This sequence comes from Odontocerum albicorne, assembly GCA_949825065.1. Lineage (NCBI taxonomy): Eukaryota > Metazoa > Arthropoda > Insecta > Trichoptera > Odontoceridae > Odontocerum > Odontocerum albicorne. Next base: position 14,493,175 of record OX463844.1, read on the forward strand.
GTATTCAAACCTGCATCTCAATATATGTATGCACTTAAATTAACACACTAATAAATAAACAAATACAATTTGAAATAACGTACGTTTATGTATTTCTATTCAACAAATTTAAATTATTTTCTGTCTGTTAAAAAAATCCTACGATAACTATAAGAACTGGATGTTTATAGCTTTGTGCATTATAACGTACTTACCAACTTTACAACGTTATGCATTTTGATTTACTAATGAGCCTCGATAATAACACGTTGCAATCGGTATAGCCGTTACATCGCTCTAAAATATCCCTAAGTTATATTTCATCGTTTTAATGCTACAACCTTTTGAAATATCATTGTTCGCTTCTACATTATTAAGTATAGCTCTGGAGCGACGACTCTCAAACTTAGACATAATATTCTTACGAAAGAAGTCATTCGAGCCACCTATCATTTTACTGTCAAATATATGAAAATAACTATTATTTTTCAATTTGTTTTACATACATATATGGTATATACTCGTATCATCCCTTGTGGGGGAAGCAGGGAACAAATCTCCAAACGTTTCTATCCAAGCACACAACTTTCGCCTTCTACAAATTCATGCCTTTCGTCATACGCAATCTTCTACATCTTTCACACACTTAGCATTTCTGACTTGTATTGACTTGTATTATTTCGTCATTCATTGTTTCCATGTGTTTAAACCATCTAAAAGCTGCTTTCTTCATCTTACTTAAATATCCATTTTATTTATGTATTATTTTCTAATATCTTAATTCTGCCTTCTTCTAAATATTAACATTACATTTTTTTAAATGCATTTGGCTTTATTTATATTATAACCATCTGTCGAGTTCAAGATTCACCATACGTCAAGGTGGGCACCGACACATTATGATTTATTTTCATTTTTGTTACTTTTGATATAGTTCGGTTGTGGTGAATACTATTAAGTGATCTGTTTACCTTGTTGCCTGTTTCTATCCTTCTTTCAATATCCCTTTCAGCTCGCTCATCACACGAATACTTACTACTTAGCTAATAGAATTCAACAAATCTGCTTCAATTTCTCTTACTTAGCCCATACATCGCACACACTTCTCATCTCACCCCTTTTCATTACCACACCCTTCGATTTCACTTCATTCATTGTATTTTTTTTACTAAGCATCTCTAATACAATTCACTTATCTCATCCCTTGAATCCCCTTAATTTCTACTACGCATAAACTTATATTCTACACATATGTCTAGAAGTCCACATATAAGTACATTCATTTCACTCATTCTTATACCTCTTCCATAATCTTTAAAACCGCGGACACACGAATCTTCATATTAACTAAACAAATATAATAGTTAATAATATGATAAATTGTAAAAATATATAGTATATTTAACTTGAGTTTTACCTATCTTCAAATTTATTTGAGAGCTAAACCTTTTTTTTATTTCTACAGATTTGTATAAAACTGTAGATATTGTGAATAGTATGATACATAACAAAATTTCTGACATTTATTAAATTAACGCAATTATTCCTTTTTAAGTTTGGATACCTTAGCTAATAGTAATTTTGTATATGTTGGCTTCATCCAATACTACGTAATTATTAGAAATTAAAGGAAGTTTTTTATTTACTCTGAAAAGAAATAACAATGCAATAATATTTCTCAGTTGAATGTATAATTCCTCTACAAATATCGATAAATAAAATAATTTCGCATGTATTTGTAACAATTTTTTCAAAATTTGAAAACTATGTACTTATGTCATCATCATTGTCAACCTGAGTCGATCCACTGCAGGATGAAGGTCTCCCCAAGTTGACTCTAAATAATTCGGTTTTTTGCTCGTTGGTGCCATGTGATGCTGCTATGCTTCCTGATTGCATCCATCCAGCGTACCTTCGGTCTTTTTCTGGGCCTCTTTATGCCTCTTGTGTTCTATTTGGATTATTTCGGACGTCCATCGGGAATCTCACATTCTGGCTACGTACGCTGCCCATTCCCACTTTATTTTCTTGCACACCTTTATTACGTCTTCTACCTTTGTTATGTTACGAATCCAGGTGTTTCGTTTATGGTATATTTTAGTATATCCCAACATGCATCTCTCCATGCTCTTTTGTGCAGTCTTGAGCTTTTGTGTGTTCTTTGCTGTGAGCGTTCATGTCTCACAGCCATACGTAAGTACTGGGAGAATACACTGGTTGTAGACCTTTCGCTTCAAAGATATTGGGAGATCATCTTTGAAGATGTTGTTTAAACGTTTAAATGAGCTCCATTGAAATATATACTCATATAAAGGCATGTTACACTGTCACTTATTTTTAGTAAATTGTATTTCTTATCAATATTCAATTCAACATCAAATTAAACATGTATTTCTCCTTAATCAAAATTAAAATAAATTTTGAAATTAATATTGACCAACAAACGATATCCATGGCCTTATTGGTAAGACGCCTGTCTTCCACCCTACGAGTTACGAGGTCTATTTCCGGTGGGACCAAATTGGTTTTAAAATGGGCTACAGTCTAGTTTTCACTTAAAGCGTATTTAATTTTTTTCTGGTTGATTGGAAGAGTTTGCCACATGACAATAAATCCATCACGTTTTACTATTGTATGTACAACAAAAATATAATACAATGCTGCATTAGATATCCAGTCTTTTTCATTTGATACAATCCTGAGTTATACATGAGCAAAACAATTTATTTTAAATACGAGTACCAAATAATAGTATTAACATATAAGTATTTTTTTAAAACAAATTTTCTCTAAACAAACTCTACTGTTTCATATGTATATACTCGTATTTTTTTGTGTAGAATTTGCTATAAATAAGGTTTTTCTTCGTTGTTGGTTAGTGTTTTTTATTCAATAGTCATTCGTTAGATAAAATAACACAAAACATATGGATCCCTTAGACACTGATAGAAGTAGTATTAAAATATTCATCCATTCATTGTTTCTGATGATAACATGTGATATTCCTCTCTGCAGTACATCGAGAGATAACATAACGGTACTCAAATCCCATAGACATCTTGACAGATGATGGATTGCTCATTAACATTCCGATTGCCTTTCTCAACTTCAAAGTTACAATTTTTCTTATTACACCTATGCGTGAATACATCTTTGTTTTAACAAAATTAGTAATTAGATATTAGAATTAGTGATTTATATTTACATAAATTAAATTTTAATCGAATCCTACCTCCTTGATCTTGAAGCTATAATTAAACGACTTACTGTCTAGCAAATCAAAAACACGTTTTTTAATAGATACCTATATTTATGATCGCCATAACATAAAAATGATATAATACGATTTAACTCGAACGTAGGTAGAGATATAATATACTATATTAATTAGTAAAAACAATGTGCGTGTTTTTAAGTCCACGTGTTAATGCAAAAATACACGCTAAATGCAGGCACATTTAATAACATTTATTGATTTCAATGAGAAAAAAAAACAAAGTGTACTCGTATAATGTTATATAAATATTTATAATCCGGAACATAATATCACATTCAATTAGGACTTTCATTTATCATTTATAGTTTTCTACTTACCCAACTACATGGTCTAGTTGATAACACGCCTGTCTTCCAGCCCGAGGGTTATGGGTTCAATTCCAATACCAATAATGGAGCGAGTCTAACGTAAGTTTGTAACTGGTTCTCGAGTCTCACTGCATTACAGTAAAGGATTTACGTAAAAAATAAGAGCGGTGAACTGGGAAAGCCAACAAACAATATATGTTTGAATGTACTGTATACCTACTTGGCTTATTAAAATTACCAAAAAAAATAAATAAAATTGAAATTATTTTTTCAGTATGAGCGTTACCCTTTTTTGCTATCAAACAATGATTTATTTTCTCACTATAGACATTTTTCACAAATTGAATCAGATAGGATTTATCAATTAGAATTATGCTGTTCACACGAGTTTTGCCCAATCAACACGAATGACGGTTAATAAGCCTCAAAGTATGTTCTCTCGGAATAAAAGGCTATTTCACTTTAACCAGGTGTTAACAACTTATTCCTAATGTGATATATTTTTAATAATTCCAAATATATTATAATTGTCATTTGATACTTGATCGTTAAATAATCCAATTCTATAACAACATTTTGTGATCAAAATTACGCGTCAGAACATTTACGAGTAAGTATAAACTAGCTATTATTGTTCAAGTAATATTTTATAAACTTCATAATTTGAAATTCAAAACAAAGATTTGATATCTGAAAATTTCCTCTAATGTTTAATTTTGTTTTAGAAATATAAGTACGAATTCAGGTGAAATAAAATCTGAAATTTAAACCAACAATGAAACAGTTAAATTTTGACCTATCATCATCAATTCATGTCTCTATTCGGGTGGACAAAGATAACAAATTTCTGTTTCATTCTATCCTGTAACACATGATTTGTTTTTGCTGCGTCCATATATCTCGTCATACATACTTTCCTATTTTGAATGCTTTCAATCTATCCTCCACCAGAATTTGATTCTAGGTCTCCCCAAACTTCTTGTACTATCTATATAACTCGTATAGATTGTTTCTTTCTACTTTACCAATACCATCTAAACGCCCTTTTTTCATCTTAAGAACTGCATCTTCTTTGAAACCGCATTCTTTCCTGATATCCTCATTTTTTACTCTGTCATATATTGTTTTTGCATACATTCTACGCAAAGCTTACGTTTCTACCGCATTTATTTAACATTCATCACTTTTTTACTACGTTCTAGTTTCGATTTTAAGATTCCTTTATAAGCGCCCGGCTTAGCTTCTCTTGAAGTTGTCCGATACTTTTTTACGGTTAATGCTTTTAAACAACAACTCACTAACTATGAACATTGGCAAATGAGTAAAAAGCGAATTATAAAATAAGGAACTTCTAGATACACTCTTGTTCATCCAATTAAATTCTGTAATACAAAAGCATAGAATATTCGCCGCTTGCTGATGAAACTAAATATTGACGATTCCTGCCCATACAATCTATGCTCTTAGTTCTGCTTTGCGGTATAATTTGGGCTAGACGGCTTGGGGTAATAATGACAGGTTAGTCTCTCCCGTGTCACTCCGCAACGGCGGGGCCCCCGCGCCCCCACCAACAGGGGCCGTCGGCCCGAAGCTGCCTGGCGCCGAGGCCTATTATTGTGGCCACTGCGAATCAAAATGACTGATGTGATGATGATGTTAACACTGGAAATGCACGAAAAACATAATGTGATTGTGCATTACTGTCTTATTTGTTTCTCGTTTTCGCTCTTTCAGATAATTGTATGCTCATTGTTTATATATGAATGTATATACGCAACAAAATCTTACATTGAGATATTTAAGAATCTGTGAAATTATTAGATATAAAGTTGTATAGATCAAAATGTTTTTGGTAAGTAAGGTTTTTGATAAGGTATTAAAAATAAAAAAAAAGTTTTAACACATGTTTTAAAGAGGCCTTAAGATCCGACTGGACCTCTTTTGAATAAATTGGGTACCAACGGGAATCGAGTCCGTAACCACCGGGCTGGAAAACAGGCATCGTACCAACTAGACCACAGAATTGACTGATGTGATGCGATAATGCTCAAACCTAAGTTGCACTAGGATCATTATGATATTACCGTTTACTGTTTGGTTCACTTTTTTTTTAATTTCTGTTTAAACAACTGTCTTTACTTTTTAAGTTTGGAAAAAGTATTATCCCTATCGCTCAATCAAGAAAATACTGGGTGTAAAACGGGATGAATCCCTGACCTTCTTTCCGGAAAAAAATATTTAATCACTTGTTTAGAGGAGATAATTTTTCACCGCCAATATCACAACCTTCGTTACCGAGTTAGTAAGACGCTCGTCTTTCCACCCTAAGAATGTGGGTTTGATTCCCGTTACTATTCATTTTTTTATAAATAGGATTCCTTTTTTATAAATCTGGGAAGGAATTTTTTCGGGCTGCCGGGGACAAAGATATCTACTCTCAAGTGATATTCAACGTTGGGAGGACCTGGCATGACACTGAGAAGAAGAAGAAGGGTTCCAGTTTGATTTTCACTTAAATCCTATAAAACATTTCACATAACCTTTAACCCTCCAGATTGTAATATATACATCAAAAGTTAATTATAATATACAATACTATTTCATCAGCAAAATACTACAATTGTTATCAATCTCACATTTATTCACTTTAATCTCGTGATTATAATGTATTTAATTAAATTTAATGAATATTCTTTTCAAGGCGAGATTAAAAAAAATAATGAAAAACGATTTGTAAATATAATACACATGTGCTTTCTATAAAATGCGAAATTTCAGTTTTGACAACTGATAATCTAATATCACACATTTATTTGTAGAATTTATTATCATGTCAAATAATGAATTCGCGAGACAGGGAATCTATTCGCAAAAAGTCATTGAGAAAATCACTAATAGTATGTCGAGTTATACATTCTTCTCTTAACAAGTTCAAAAATCATTCCTTCGTACTCTGGGGATTCGGATAGGGATACTAACTGATGACATCAACGCTGGTAACTAACGAAAGTTCTAAATCGCGAGTTTGTTTCGTATTCAAGTCAGTATACCATAGTATCGAAGTAGCAGTGACTTCCTTAATGATTTTTGATAGTTCATTGAAAATGGAAAACGTGGTAATTTTTGGGATTTTAAAGAGGATATAAAGTAGCACCCACTAGTATACGTGATGGTAATCAAGCTCGATTGGGCCTCTTGTTTGTTGGTGGACACATTAGTATATGAAATGATGGCTAAAAAGATAAAATGTACATAGGGATTTCACTCGAAAATGAGAAGAGATAGTTACATTATTTTTATCTAATGACGATCTTTCTATTATTGTTCATCTATCTTATTCATGCATTAATTAATCAACGCTGTATATTCAAAAACCATTTTTATATGTGCAAGGAGGAATATTATAATATTTTTCAAAGGGACCTTTTTTATAAAATAAATTAACCCAAATGATATTGTCAATACCCCTATAGTTGACACCTTTAATGTGAGATCTTTTGATAAAGGAAATGTTGCTAATTTTTAATTTAATGTGACAGCCAAGACAATTTTCACCATTTTATGTCGATAAGAAACAATATAATACGTCGATTAAATTAAATTCTCTGTAAATAACGATCAACTTTAGGGTCTTTATGTTTTTTTCTTATTATTTTCGGAGCTGAGGTGTTAACCTTCCTGAAGGTGAACAATTGCGAGGTTTTTATTTATTTATTGTTTCCTCAAAGTCAACAGTCATCCTGCAAAGTAATCAAAACAATAACGCTATTTGTGAGATCATTTTAATTATTAAAAATATGTCTTTTGTGAGTTTATTTTGTAATCCATAAATAAATTAAACAATTCACAAACGGTAATTTTTTTCTTTTTTTTTAAATTTCTAATATTATTTTTGTGCCTAATGTATAAAGTAGATTAAAATATTTTTGGAATGAAAGTCATGCAATAATAGAATGAGCAAAATATTTAACAGTGAAATAAATTTCTTAAGAAAATCTCAATTTCGAAATAATAAATAACAATCAATAACATCACAAAGTATTTTTCTGAAATAAAAGTTTCAAAACTTATGTAATACGCATTGGTTATTTTTCTCTTAAAAACTCATATTTAATTTTTTTAATTAATAACATTGTAGAGAAATTCGGTCACCAACTTATTAAACGTAAAAATTATGTTTCAAAATCAATATACGAGTATGCAATTTTTTCGATACGAGTAATTTTCGATAAAATGGAAAATGTTTCAAGTCAATATTTTTTTAATCAATAAAAGATAATAGAAGGAATTTTCTTTTGCAGAATCAACGAGAATTTACCAAAATAAATTTTATATTTGAAATAAATCAAATTCATTATTTTCCACACAAATTACATTGAATATTTTCGTTGATCATAATTTCTCAAGATTTAATTTCTTAATAAATAATGTGCCACCAATACACATTGCACTAATAATGCGTAAAGTTTTATTTTACTACAACTTGTTATTTTAAACTGAAAGAACGTAATTGATTAAAAATCAATTCAACTTATTAAATTTCGAAAATAATATCTACTTCCAGTAATTTGAATTTCTAAATCAATATCATAGTGTGTTAATTAAGTTAATATGTTTTTATTTTAACATATAAATACTTAAAATCCTTACGAAAAATTTATATGTACGAAAAATTCAATGTCGTGTTTTTTTAAAATTTACCTACACTTTTAATAATGCAATAAGGTAGATTTTAGTGTACTCAATAAAAAAGGATATTTTATTGAATTAAACAAAATTAATTGGGCCCTATTTTTACATCAACTGTCACAATATAAAATGATTGAATGCCTTTTTCTTATCATCATTATTTAGATTTTTCATCATGTTCCATTAACCATGTACTTAAGATTTGAATTTATCTTCTCTTAATTTGTATAAGTTATAAAAAACATTAAGAGTTGACCTCCTGGTTATATTATCTATAGGTATGGTTATATTATCTATAGGTATGATGTATAAGTTATAAAAACATTAAGAGTTGACCTCCTGGTTATATTATCTATAGGTATGATGTATAAGTTATAAAAAACATTAAGAGTTGACCTCCTGGTTATATTATCGATAGGTATGGTTATATTATCTATAGGTATGATGTATAAGTTATAAAAAATATTAAGAGTTGACCTCCTGGTTATATTATCTATAGGTATGGTTATATTATCTATAGGTGTGATGTATACGTTATAAAAAACATTAAGAGTTGACCTTCTGGTTATATTATCTATAGGTATAGTTATATTATCTATAGGTATGATGTATAAGTTATAAAAAAACATTAAGAGTTAACCTCCTGGTTACATTATCTATAGGTATGATAGATTTTTATGAAACTCAAAAACTCTGATAAATAATATTTGTTGATAGATTGACAATTCTATGAAACTTCTTCTTCCTCCTCTTGGTTTAGGTCGTATGACCTGTTTGTGATGGTGGGCTGTCCTGGGATGATGACATCCAGCTGTCCTTTCACCTTATGGGCGGCCTTCCTGGTAATCTCCTGCTGTTAGGGTTTTCAGTCTTAGCGATTCTTGCCAGTCTTATGTCCTCCGTGCGGTTCACATGATCCTTCCAGAAGCGCCTTCTGTTTCTTCCTCACCTCACTATGTCTTCAACACCACATACATACCTTATCGTCTCATTTCTGATCCGATCTCTAAGAGTTCTGCCTGCGATGGAGCGTAGGGTTCTCATTTCTGCCACTCTGAGAAGGTTTTTTGTCCTTTTGGTATCGGCTCTCGCTTCTATCCCATATGTCATGATGGGGCGGACGCATGTCTTATATATCTTGACCTTACTTTCTATGAAACTAAATAATATAAACCTAGTTATTTGAATTTAATCTCAATTCAGTGTAAGAAAATATTATAAACTTTTAATAATTTATATGAAATAATAATCGTTCAAAAATAATAATTTTATTCAAAGACAACTAAAATTGAGAATATTCATCCAAAACAAAGATCACATTTTTTATGTCTAACAAAAATGTGTGAATTGCTTACAGTTCAATACATTTTTTAGCAGACATTACTTAGTACACCCATTTAAGATGGTATTTTATAAATACTTGAAAATTTAAAGCCAGCAGTGGGCACCCGCGACTCTATCGAAAAATAGATATTACCTGCCCTGGGTACCTGGATTTTTTCTTGTGTTAAGAAAAACAAGAGTCACGATACAACAAAGGTCTGCGATATCAAGAGTCATTATATGTATGGGAGTGATCCCTCGGTCGGATTCTGCGGCGATAATAAAATAAATTGGGTTCTGAAACTGAATTTGACAAATTACTAGTAAAAAATATGGTACTAATTTGGGTGTCGGTTTGCTTTGTTTTCTCTGTCGCCGTCTGTCTTTGACGACGATGATATGGTGTGTAATTTTTGGTTGAATTTTGTGTGATCTAAAATCGTTTTCGACAAAATAAATGAACGTCGGTTTATTGTGGTATAAAAATGACCGGATGGACATTTGGTATATAATTGTTACAAAATGATACGTTTCCTTCCCAGATTAGGGAAATTGACAAATGTTTATCTTGTCTTACCTCCACGATGAATTCGTTACGATATATTTGTTTCAATAATTTGGAAGCACAACAACCTTTTTAAATAAAAATTAACGTGTTTGGTTGAAGTGATTTAATATTAATTTCATTTATTTCCACAAGTATACCTAAATCAAAGTTTGTGTATAGTTAAATAAATATATCGAGATCATATTTAATAACTGATAAGTTACTTCTTAAACCTGAGATAGTTTCTACTTCAACTACAAAATGAACAAAAATATATATAATTCAAGTATAATTAAGAAAAACACTTATGATATTGAAAGCATCACTCTAGATTATTATTTTAATTTCATTCTAATAAATTTTCGAAAGGAATTAAATATTTTATTTTAAACATTTCAGTGATATTTTTCTTGGAAACAAAAAAAATACATCCAAGTTCAGTTTCTCTTTGTGTAAAAAGCACGTGTTGCTAATTATATAAAATCACTACTTACGTTACGTTATATTCCTGTCAAATAAACGGCCTCTTCTATAAAAACATCGAGAAATATTTTTATAATTCCATAGTATTATTGTTCTGAATTCTCAGTATTTCTCATCACACCATTATCAAAATTCATGTCCTTGTTTTGAGACTTTATTATAAGGCCGTAAAACTAGTAAGTATGCATGAGTAAGAACCTTTTTTTGTTTTTGATGCTTTTAAAAGAAGACACTCAAATAAATATTTTGTTTTATTAAATTTTTACCACCAATTAACATTTATGAGTGCATATAGAAAATCGAAATCGTCAACCTTCTTCAAAATTGTCAATTTCAGGTAAAGTCAGGCAAAATGTTTAGAAAAACTCAACTTTGTCACGCCGCTTCTTTTAATGTCTCACACTGCTAATAGATATATGAAAACATTGGAGACAAAAATTTCAATATATGTTATACGACTGACTAAGCGCTATACAATTTCGAATGTAACCTGCAATATTATCGTATTGTCATGAGCCATTAAACATTTCAATACTTATGCAGGAAAAAATATACAAGGTAGTTTTATTTATTGTATTAAATTTCATAACAATATAAACATTTTCTGATGAACAAAAACTGTTATGATTGTTATCTTATTACAAAACAATCAAACCCAAGGGTCTCTTTTGAAGTTTATCTTGATCGGGTATCAAACACTGCATTTGAAAATCCTCTTATAGCATAAAGACAAAATATAAACACAATGTTGGTGGCAAAAGCTGAACCATTATAAGTGGTACAGCTGATTTATTACAATTGACTTGTCAACCCCACTACGCCGACTGCGAGCCAATTGTTGAATACCGTGACGTGGGAACAATCACTGTTACGAATCTAATAATATACTTTATGCATTTCCCATTGAATCTATAATAAAATTGCATTTCTTGACCATACACATATTACGTACGAGACATTTGTGGGTTATTAGATAAAGGAGCTTTTGTCTTATTTATGCTAACGATTATGTTAGAGCTTACGTATTGATTTATATTTTTTATAATAATTCATGAACTTTGTTACGATGGCATTTGATAATCTTCATAGAAATTTAACCTTTTTTATGACTTAAATAATTGGATCACTAATCGGTTTAAAAATAAGTACTGTATATTCAATTTTTAAGTTCATATTTCAATATTTAACAAGTTTTGACCTGACCGACCTTTAGATATACATGAGCATAATTTTAACAACTAAATTTTAACGCTCTACAATTGTATTTAATAAAAATCTTAGTTTTATAAATAGTTATATATATTTTAAATACTTACCATCCAACATTGACAGAATGAGCATTTAATTTAAGTCATTCTCTCTAAATTATTTTTCTAACCCAGGTTTTCATACATACATGTTTTTTTCATCCCGTCGTTATCTTGGTAACAAAGAAAATAAAGTATTTTATTTACTAAATAAAACAATTACAATTAAAAAAATAATGCAAAATTATCAATAAAAAATCAAAACCACATCAAATTATCCACTTGGTTGAGATCTTAGTATATAACACTAGGAAATGATTACCAAGCTATTTTACAATCCATCCAAAATGATTTTTACAACCAGAGAATATAAAAGCGGTTGATTATTTAGCCTCAAGACAAAACTACGAGTAGAATATCTAACTCTACCCCATCGTATTAAAACCATCATAAAAGTACGAGTATTACTGCTTTGTCTTGACCGGAATTTAGAAAAAAATATTAACTTTTATTGCTCTCCGCCATGCTCCTAAGAATTCTATAAAAAATGCAGAATCACTGATACACTAATGCACATATTTTTTATATTTTAAAATAATTCACAATAGTTTGAAAAAGAACATATTTATACGATTAATTTTCATGGAAATCCCCAATTTAAACAAGTTTTTAGTATTTTTTTCGAATTTTTTTTTGTACAAATTGGATCTACATTGAAATATGTCAATTGTTTTAATGCAATTACTTTTGGTTTCATCATTGATGATTTCTTTGAGTATTTTTTTGGCAGCTATATTTTCTAATTTATAAGAGTAATACACATTTTGTTTAAAAAAACTTGACAGCTTTACATATTCTCTTAATACACATTTAGCAAATTTACAAAATACACAAATTAATTTATGTATTAATTGATGCCCATAAAACTTATTTTTTTCTAGAGTAACCAAAAGACCCACTAGCTACGAGGGTTGCTACTTAAGTTTTGAGATATTGCAACACCAGGGTAGATACGTCAAATCTGATAACAGCATCGTAAAGTTTGACGTCATGAGTTTCACTCGGATACATTCAATATTGCATGAACATTTGGCCGTCAAAAAGATTTGTTCGCCAATCACTCAAAAAAAGGCTCGTGTCGATTGGACCAAAAAAATGTTGAAAAAATTCGATCGTGGTGCTTCAAAAGACGTCTATAAGATCATGATAGGCGACGAATCATGGATATATGCATATTAGCCAGAAACTAAACAACAGTCGACTGTATGGGTCTTTCAAGACGAGCCAAATCCAACAAAAGTGGTTCGCGCACGAAGCACTTCGAAGCAAATGGTAGCTTGTTTTTTCGGTATAAATGGTCATGTCGCAAGAGTGCCTTTAGTGGAACGTTGTACGTTCAATTCTGAATGATAAACCACCATTTGTTTGCCAGAAGGGTTCAGGGAAATGAGGAAAACCAACCGCTGAAGACAGATCATTCTCCACCACGACAATGCGAGCTCTCACACATCGGCTCAAACAAATGACTTTTTAAGCACTCAAAACATCGAATTGATGGGTCATCCGCCGTACAGCCCTGATTTGGCACCCAATGACTTCTTTTTATTCCCGAACATCAAAAATAAATTGCGAGGTCAACGTTTTTCGACGCTTGAAGCAGTGGTTGATGCGTTCAAAACGCATGTTTTTTTAAGTCACTGTAAACAACACAAATAGCACTCGTATGACAAAATTTTCTGAGCACGTATACCATTAAAAACGTCAAACTTTACGACGCTGATGTCAGATTTGACGTATCTACACTGGTGTTGCCATATCTCAAAACTTAAGTAGCAACCCTCGTATCAGTTTAGGTATATATATGTTTAAAGCTACCCTCTCGATCGAGACATATTCTAAAAATAATGAAAGGAAGCCCAACTCAAAGGAGAACTATTTTTTAATCAAAATTATATTTAGTCAGATAACACTGTACAAAGTTAAGAAGAAATGGGGCACTGAAAGAATAAAATGGAAATATGTATCGATAAGTAAAATTTACAAATAAAATTATGCTTTTTAAGGCTTGTGATTGTAGACAACGATTTCTCCAGCTGTGGCCAAATAACTATAAAACAAGCATAAAACGTCCGAGTGGATATACTGCGGGAAGGCAACCACAGATCTGAAATTACAGCCATTTTGTTTCCCCGCTCACGTAACTAACGAACCCCGCCGGACCGCAGGAATACATCAAAGTATTTCCTCCAAGCCTTAGTGCGATGGACAGATCGTGGCTGTTCAGGTTCTTAACCTAGTAAGTCCTTTCAAGTTTGTAAATCCTGTTTGATACATTCATGAAAATTAACTATGACAGAAATGTTTCAAAATGGTAAGTTCAAATGATAAACATAAAACTATATTGACACGAATACATTTTTTTTTTATTAAATCAATATTCTGGTTTCACACAACGAGCATATTTAGAATGGTTTAAAAGTGTCCGACGATCCTGAATATGATCGTTGAATGAAACCAGTAAATAGTCACTAAGTGAGAGGAATGAAAAAAACTAATTCTTATTTTTCCATCAAGAATCATAATTATAAAATCATTATTAATTAATAATATCAATTCAAGAAAAGTATTCACTAGAAAATACTGACAATACACGATACAATATGAACCATATAACATAAAACCTCTAGAGACAATTTTATCCAACAAGATAACTTCTTCCTATCCTTAATCAACTTATATCATAGAAGTTAAATATGGATATAGTATGTAATATTTTTAATCTGTTAATTATAACGGGTTAGTATCCCCGAATTAGAGCTCCCTTGAGGATAGTCTGCTCTCTAAACGGTGTTATATAAATTGTTCCTTTAATTATTCATATAGATAACAGTATTTAGAAAAAGCAAGCGTTTAAAATCAAACAATGTTAGTTTTTAAGATGATAAGATTTAATTTATTAAATTAAAAAAATAAATTAAATGGAAGACCATATTATATAAGTATTGTATCTAAATACAAGGAATCAACTTATAGGTTAAGAAGTTTCTTCCCTCAGACTTCTTAGGAATGTTGTTACTAGTGAAATCGTTCAAATGTGAACTTTAAAATAAATTATTATCAAAAGTTTTAAGAATTCATTTTCTAAATAGATTTTGGTTATATGAGACATCTAAAACATATTAAATTGTGTGTTGCTAAAATAAAATTAAATACTAAGTGACAGGTGATAGAACTTTTAATTAAGTGTATTTTAATGCATTTTTCGTGCATTTAAGTTCTACCTTTACCCTTGTCACTTAGTATTTGATTAAACTTTTGAGCAACATACAATTGCATAAGCTTTATATGTACGTATAAGCAAAATCTATTTAGAATATGAATTCATCTTCGCCACTATCCAGTGGTTTGTCTTTCTCACAGAATGCGTCTGTCTGTATGTGAAAGAACTCGGCTGAACTTTTTTGTTTCAGTTTTTTAGGATGTCAATTATTCTGGGCCACAGAGTCAGTCGGTTCAGCGATATATACCTGTATCCTGGTTATCATAAATGCCTGTGGTCGCCATGAGCAATGGGAATGGCAGTAGACAAAGAAGTTGTTAATGACGAGAGCATAACAGATTACCAGGAAACATTTTTCCGGATCGGAGATTCAATAAAACTACCATATTTCTTTTTTATTGATACACTAACGTCATCACGTAGCACGGGCATAGTTTTAGGAAATTGAATCGGTGTGAACATTGATGGAGTCGTCTAGTTTTTTGTGAGAAAATTCAATTGAAATGCATAATTGTTGTAAAACAATAAGCACGCCAATTGTAACATGTAAAACCATGTACTGAAATGAATAAATTAATAGGACTGGAAATAATTTTTAAAAATGTGAGTATCAACGGGAATCAAACCCGTAATCACGGTTTGAAAGAGGGGCTTCTTACCAATTAAGCCACCGAGGTGGTCTAATATGTATTTACAATTAATATTGTCCTCAGTGAGATACAGGCAAAAGCCTAGTTTACCGGGGACACGACAAATGAAAGGCAACAAACCCAGATCCATTAAAATTGTGTGTCCAAATTAAATTACCTGTTGTTTTTTCGCAAATCATGTATATTTCTTGTCACGTGTAAAATAAATAAAAAATTTAAATAAATTATTTCACTTTATTGCAAGATTTTAGTAACGGTTGAATCGTTAAATGGAATAGAATTGTTTATTAACTATTATTTTGTATTTTTTGTGGATGGCGTTGTAGTGAAAGACCAAGGATAGATTAGTTGGATCAATTGAATGATATTTTGAAAGAAGGAAACGTAGAAAGTCAGAGAATGCGAAGTGCCGTATGAGAATTGTATGGATGAAGGGATGCAAAGGGTACATATCGAGATAAGAAAGTCAAGCGCATTATACTTCTATCTACCCTGACAAAAAAATTGCGTGTTGGTATTTATGTATGTATTTCTAACATTATACTACGTTATTTCCAAACTCGTTCTTAATTCATGACATTACAATAAATATATGAGTTTTACAGCACTGATCATTATTTTAACATTACTGACGTTTAAGTATTAATTACTTCAAAATCATTTTGTTTTTGAGTTTATATCAACATATTTCCAATTGAGTTGGATGTCAACATATTTCCAATTGAGTTGGAGGTCAACATATTTCCAATTGAGTTGGAGGTCAACATATTTCCAATTGAGTTGGAGGTCAACATATTTCCAATTGAATGCTAAAGAAATTCAATTGGAAATATGTTGACCTCCGTGGTCTAGTTGATAAGACACCTGTCTTCCAGCGCGGGAATTACTAACTCGATTCCCTTTGGTACGCATACTTCATAAAAAGGGTTCCAGTCTGGTGTACACTTAAGGCTTGTTTAACATAGTAGGTTGGTTGGAATAGATTTCCATATAGAAATAAACTGAAAAGATTGTGCTGTATACAATGAAAGTGTAATACAATAACACAATGATATCTTAAAGTAAGAGTAAAGCTGAAATAATAAAATGTAATAATAAACCTGTTATTATTATTCAAACTTTGTAACTGGTAATGACTTTATTACGAAATTGTAGTAACAAAGAATGTTAAATTGACGACCTCTTTGGCCTAGTTGATAAGACGCATGTCTTTGGGGCGAGGGTTTGATTCCCGTTGTTACAAGATTTTCTCATAAAAACGAGTTCAAGTCTGGTTTACACTTATTGTTTGAATACCTATCTGGTTGTTTAGAAGAGATTACTATATGGCAATAAGCCCGCTAGATTATTATGTATACAACGAAAGTTTAATATAAAATAATGTAATAAATTTAATGGAACTGATTAAGAAAAATTCCGTGGTATTATAAAGTCAGCTATCTGTAGTAAGCTAAATATTTGATAAGAATTTTGTTTTTGATTGCAATGGTTTTAAATTAACAAAATACTTAGTTCCGTATGTAAGTGTGATTTAAAAAAATGGTTTCGTAATTATTTTTAATACAGTCGATTATGAAAATATTTATCATTGAACTGAATTTAGAGAAATACTGTAAGGTAAACTGTTTTGATTAATTAATTTTGAGTATTGGGTTATCAAGAAAGTAATGTATTGCATTACAAAGTCCTAACGAAAATTGTCAGCTAGGAAACTTTCAATATAAATACATTTATCTGCATAGGCTTAAAAATATATTCTCAAAAGAAATAAAACAAGTTGCATTCTCTTTCACTCGATTATCTTCTCTGTAGTACAAACCACGATCGGATTCTTCATGTTAAAATAATGTCGATCGCCAACACGGTGGTCAAACAGACATCCCATCTGAATACACGATCAGTAAGAAGAAACATACAAATAAAACGCATTCAGTTTCGAAACTATTAAATACCATTTACTTTTCCTTCTCCTACGCGGGACGGGAGGTTTTCTCGCACAAACGATAATTTTATTGCATTGAAAAATGTATTATTCCTGTGTATTCACTTCACCAACAGATATCTGGCCAGTTATCATTAATAAATTACCTTTATACATCTTACAAGCTCAGCGGTTAATTCAACAAATTGATTTTTAATTTGAAAATGATTCCTGTTGTGTTTTTTGCAAGACGGCCTCGAGTTGAACCCTCCTCTGCGTCTTGGCAGTCCATTATCATAGCCTTGAGCTGCCGATTTTCGCTTGCCACATTTGATAAATTCGATATTAAGAAATACAAAGCAAATTATGCGTTTTTGCTTTTGAAAGGTAATATTTGTTTCGTTTGTACGATTGCATCGATAATACAAATGCATTTTTCGGATAAAATTTAACATTATTTAGATTTTGAAGCTTTACGTCGAGTAATATGATTTTTTAATTAACAAATAATTTGTGACTGTACTTTCTCAATTGAAATTCCAAGATTATTTATATAAACAAATTACTGTATTTAGCTTAATATTTTTAAATATAAATTTCTACAAAATATTTATATTAAATATTTAACGGTTTATCGGTTTATGGGAAATCACGAGAAACTGTACAGGAAATTCGAGTCTCATTCATTCTTTGAACGTGATCCCATCAACAACATGTCCAATCTACCTTCCCTATCTTAAAATGTCTATATTTCTTATTTTTCTATTGCTTATTTTGTGTGTTTGTTAAACTTTTAACATATCAAAAGAGCTTTTTGTCGAACGGTCTAGGGTATTCTGGTCGAATGGTCATTCGTTATTGTGGTATATCACCTCTAGTTAGAGATATATCACCTATTGAGGTTTATAACCTCTAGTTTCAATAGCATATGTCATTACAAGTCTAACATATGTTTTAGAGATTCTCAATTCACTTTATTTTGTCACTACAATATAAATGACTCATTTATTTCAAATGGATTTTTTTATTACAGCAATATATAAAAAATTAAGTGGTTTGATTGATATTGTATTAATATTTCACTTATTTACAAAAAATAAACACTAGTTTTTTAAACTTGAAAGATACTGATAAAAACTTCTTCACCTTTTAAAAATTCATAGTTAAAACTTGACAATACCTCAGGTCTTTAATTTTGATATTGTACGAGTATATATGATAAATACTCGTACGAGTATTTCACAAGGAAACAAAAAAAATATGAAACAATCTTTGACACTTCAGTAAGGTTGTCTCAACGGTTTCACATTAAGAATGATTGTATGAAAAGAAATTATATTTCACATAAAATATGTTTTGCAGTTTCTGAAGCACGAAACTTCAAATTCTGAATTTTAAAATGAACCTTTAGATTGGTGTGGCAAACATCGCATGACGTGAAGCAATCATGATGCTCCTTCATTCAGCAAATTTCTGGAGTAGCTCACAATATATCGCTCCGGGATGTGGTATTAGAATTGGGCCAAAATAAACCAAATTCGCTCCTCCGGCAGGGAGCAGCAGCGGATGGAATTACCCGAAAAGGGATATTACCATTATTATCCGAGTCTTCCACTTTCCCGCCTCCCTTGCATTTATCATCACACCGTCAAATATAATCCTCTTCCCTTTCCGACAATATCTCTCACTCTACTTTGCTGTTTATAGGATGACCATGTTTTAGAAAAAAAAATCTAATACGGCATCTTCTTTTTGGTGTACCAAATTCTCCTATCAAACTTTAGTCCATCATGTTACGTATCATGATCTTGTTGACAACTATCCACAATGACTGCATACTTGTCAGTACAAACCACTACACAAGTTTTTCTGCCATGATGTACGCCTTCTTCTAGGACCTTGATTTCTCTCAATCATTAGATCTGGAACTAGATATTTTTTAAGATAAGTCCTAAGTAATCCGGGAAACTGTATCTATTCTGTACATATAATGGTCTTAAGTTTGAACAATCGCATTAAAATGCACATTTGAAATGCTTCGAGGGCCTTAGCATTATTGTCGTAATATGTACTGGTATTACGAACCAAGTCAAATGTTTTGTTCCAGGCCACCCTGAAAGTTATTTTTCATATAAATTTGTTAGCAGATTGACTCTAATATTTGAGATTGAGCTAATTGTTTCCATTTACTTAAACCATTGTCTTGTAATAATAGTGATAGGTTTACCGAAAAATCTTACCATATTTGTGATAAAATATGTAACTGAAGTGTCATGCATGATATTTGTTGCATTATCTTATCTACAGAGTATAAGGTACAAGAAGTTTGAAAAGACCTATAAAAATGGCGTGCGACTTAGTTAATCAAATTCTGATAGAGTGAAAAATCTTTATAATACAAAGTATGCTTAACGTGATGTGTGAACGTGGCAGAAACGAAAAATATTTGTCGTCAGGACTTAATAAAGTTCTGTTCTCACTACTTTCCCTCATAGAGGCATGGCGTGACGATAATGCTGCATATATTCGGAATTAAAAATCCTGTCTTTAATAATAATTTCCAAATTATTTTCTTAAATTTTGAAGGTTTTCAAACATTTATGTATTACTATTTAGAATATGTGAAATAAAGTTTTGATCGTGCTTTCGTATTGAAGTTTTCACCAAAAGATGTGCCATTGGGGATGTTTATGATTTGAGTTCTTACCAAGTAATATTATGTTTCGTTATTATGATAGAGTTATAGTAGTTTTCATGTATAAATACACATAAACAGGCAATCAATAAAAGGAAATCAAAAAGAATTTGTTTTATTTCAATCATAAAATAATGTATTCAATTATCTTTAAAAAATTATGAAAGATCAAACAAGTTCACTCCAAATATATTTGTGGTTAACATACGTATCGGTTCACCATAAAACCTCATCACTCCGTTTCAAATACAATGCGTTCATTATAACCGACAAAAGTAAATTTGGGTTCATTAAAATTTTTATAAGCGCGTTGTTAAAACAAAACTTTTTTTTAAAGGGCATTTAGCAGCTTTGTCTGAAGTCATTCAATACATTGTTGCTTGATATTTACGAGTGAATCCCTATATTGCACCTTGTGATTTATTAGATCATTAAAATTTAAAAAATCTAATATTTCGAAGATTTTTCAGGCTACATTCTCATTACTTACCTTGAATAAAAAAATAATCATAAATCTTTGGGCCTTTGTTATAATAAATCAAACACTTACGACCAGAAAGAAATAAGTCCTATTAATATGATACATACAGTATATAATGTAATGAATTCCTTCACGAATCCTGTATTTCAATCCGAAGGCTGCAGGTTCAATTCCCGATGGTATCTTTTTTTTTGTTTAAAAGATATTTGGTTCCAATGTGGTTTACACCAAAGGTTTATTTAATTTTTTTTGGTGTCTTAAGTAATAGACTTCAACATTAAAGTAATCCCGTCAAGGCTAGACTGTTAACAAATATATACTAAGAAAGTGTAATTTAATACAATACTATCACCAATAGTTTGTTCGATTCCTGAATTATGAAGCATCCTTATGTGATATATGAATTGTCATTTTCTTAGTGATCATATTCCAAATTTAAAAAATCATATGGTTTTTTGTTGTTCAGTTATTATTGAATTGCAGTTATAAAGACATTTTTCTTACTTTTCTAATTTGCAGAGATTTACTTTGAGATTTGGGATATGGAAAAACCAAACAAATACCATTTTCTTGAATCTTAAAACCTTATATAGGACGTTAAACATTTACCTCTTCTTTTACTAAATATTTTTGCGCTAGAAATCTCAATTAAAATTCTTCTTTATTGCTGTTTTTTTTTAAATTGGGGTCTGATGTATCTCCCTGTGCTACATTTTTATTGAACCCTTAACCCTAGAAAACATTTTCAATTTGTTTTTGTAATCATGAATCAGAAATATGATCAAAATATTTGTTTTCTACAAGGGTTAAAGCTTATCCACTGAGAGAGCATGCTGGTGCACTTTATACTCGTAAATATATAAATAAACGGAACAAATAATACTCAAATATTTTAACGAACTATTATTTTGACAAACTCAAATCACCTTCCTGTTGAAACATCAAAGAATTTTTTTTTAATATTTACATGATCATTAATGTTTTATTAATTTACATTTAATTTCTCAGTGACATTTTTTTGTACCTTAGTTAAAATATTCACATTTTATTTACACCCACTTGAAATGTTGCGCCTAATTTAATTTTTAGTCTAGTTTGCATTTTGGAGAACATTGACACGATTGCATAAATTAATATTGAAAACTGCATGATAATGTAACGGTCAGTCATGTGTTAAGCATGTCGCGTTAGATTTGAAAACCGACATTTCATTAAAGTTGATTGTAAACACTTTAATCACTGATGCATTTAATTAGAAGTTACGAAAATTACAATGGCATTTCGTAACAGACTTTATCCACCTTAAGATCTGGTCTTTCAAACTTGTCAACATTCAATAGAATTCTCCAAATATTCCGCATGATCTTTTTACATAAATTATTCATTTAAAAATATCTCTCTAAATTTTATACCGATGTAGACAACTCTCTAAATAAAAGCATTTTTTTTTTCATACTTATATAATTCTAAAATTAACAACAAATCAAATTAAGTTTTTCTTTTTTTGTGGTCGGCAATTTTAGAATATGTTAAAATGAATTGGATATTTTTTAAGACTAGAAAATGATGAAAGAATCGTGGATATATTTCAAGTTTGTCGAAATTTAACTTATTTACATTTTTTTCATTTAATTAACCTTACTTATTTTATAAATAATATTATCCGGAGTACAAAATAATGTATTTAATAAAATAATCTTATTCTCATGACACCTTTTTTTTTGTAATGAAGTATACTTTATAGTGCAATAGGTTTATGTTAATTTTATAATCATATTTTGTTTTATAAATTCTAACATTTTTTTTTCTTTTTCAGGTAAGAATATCTTAATCAAACAAGTATGGAATTTAGTGTCGGTAAGATTATAATATATATTATTTACTGATTTACGCTGATTATGTAACATCAAAGCACGCCAATGAGGTTAATTATATCTTTAAAAATTAAAGAAAATGTTATCATACTAAACTCATAATTTTAGAAATTAAAAACTGTTATGTTTAACGGTTTTATACTTCCGTTGTAAACAATACACCCTGTCAGAATTATTGCCATGTAGCAACTTTTGACAATCGACTACAAACATGTTTTAAGGCCTGAAATGAAAAACCAGGTTGAAGCTCCCTTTTTGTAATTCAAATAATCAATCAAGCATCAACCAGTACAGGAATAAAAAAAATACGTTTTTTTTGTTATTTCAACTCAGAATATGCAAAAATAAGTAAATGAAAATCAACCAAGGAAAAGCATTTTACGTATTTGTAACGTTACAAAGATGTTTCCAAGTTATGTGTGTTGAACCAACCGAAAATATATGTTGCTAACTGAATATTGAAGATGGTTTTATTAAAAATATAATTATTATACTTTTATTTAACTCTGTTGTTCGGCTTCACTTCCTCTCAACATTTCATCGTGCAGCGAGTATATGAAAAATTATTTATAATAGATATAAAACCTGCGCTGTAAGAACGCGCAATCTCCTCTCGACCTAATAATCTTTCTCGGTATCTTAAATTTAAATCGAAAAAACTACCTCTCCATCACATACTGTGTGTAATCCAGTTACTTTGAAAGTATGGTTCGTAAAATTACAAAACCAATCCACATTTATTAAACAATAACCATTTTAAATTAAAAAATAAATTGTCTAATGCTAAAAAATATTTTATAAAGGTTTTTTTAATGAGTTAGTATTGTTTTCAATCAACATGTTAAATATATTTTAAAACACTCATACAGACAACGTTTCTCTATTAGATGTGGTAATAAAGAAAAAATCACCAAACTTATAGATTACTTTTCATAATCTTTCAAAACTATTTCAAAATTTAATTAATTTTATCCAACCATTCCACGACTTCAACTTTCGTACACATTTCCATAATTTTTGTATCAATATTGCTATATCAATCGGTATTGCATACCCAAATCAAAACATTTATATCGAAACAATTTTGGGTATACTTTACTTGAATTATATAATAATTTATTTGAATTATATTTTATATACGACAAAATATAATTCAAATAAATTATATGTATGTATTGTTAAATTGACAATAGAAGTAAAATTTTAAAATACGTGTGATTTTTCTCGGATAATTAAAAAATAAGTTTATCACGTCTCTGTTTTACTATTTCAAGACTAATAACACACTGTTATTTGTAGTGTGTTGCAGTAATTATATCTATTCGGAAAAAAATGAAATCATTGGTAAATCGTGATAACTTTCATGATTGTCTTTTTATATTCGCCAAGTTCCCCATCGATTTCCTGACCACATGAATGGACCAAAATCTAATTAATCTTTTTTACATGTGTGAAATTTTTTCAATGCTCAAAATTAATCATTTATTTTTTATAGGTCCGATATTCCGACATACAATACCCTTTACACTGAAATTTAATCAAGAGAAATGGTTTAATACCGTTAGATTTATAATTAGTAATTGGCACCAATGAATATTCCCAATCTCGAAACAAAGATTAATCAGTGAATCATACGCGAGGCGTAGCACGATTATAAATTGTCGAATTTTGCACGTTTCTTTATAGATCATGCACTGTTTGTTGTTTTTTTTTTGCAAAATAATCAGTTTCTAATTGTCTTTCATCAAAAAATCACTGTAACCAATATCTAAATTTATAAGACAGTTTTCTCACACTTCGCTTAGTTTTTTTGCTATTTTTGCTTATTATTTAAGCATAATAAGATCATATATAATAAAATACTTGCCTGATGGCGAATATAAAGAGTTAACATAATGATATAAGTAATGGAATTGATTGAAGAAAATTTTCAATTCTCTCATTTAAAATCATATTTGATTTATTGAATAATCACATATCGAACATTTATAGCTCATTGTATTCATTAACATCGTCTAATAGAGACATTTAAAAGATAATAAATTTCAAATTCTTGAGTCAATTCCGATGGTAACGTTTATTTTTTATTAATTAAATTATCCGATTCGAAATTATTCTTTATTTTGTTCGCGACTTTGCTTTTTGTGGTTATTGAAAAATTTCATAATTAGGCTTTTACAAATATTTTTAGCAGTATAAAATGGCTTTTTGTTTTTTTTTTGTATCATCCAAGTATTTACCGCGACTGGCACAAGTACATACATAACATTGGTGAGGGAGGGGGAAAAAACATCGTTCGCTGCCAATAATCTGTAATGAGTTTTCATATTGCGCCACGCCCCTGGTCAACCCATACTATGAACTGATAACTCTGATAATCTCGCTGGCCAGTGGCGGCCGGTGAAAAATGCTTATTAAAAATGTTCGCGGAAATTGCTTCCTTGTAATTTTGTAACGTTACGGAATCCGAAGGGGGCAAGACAAAATGTTAAATATTGTGCTTTATTTAATATTAACAGCCGGTTAGATTCGATATAAAATAACGGGGTGCGAAGGTGAGAGATAAAATTTTAATTTGATATATTTTTTAATCACTTTCATTTTCGAGATCCAGAAAATATGATTATTTTATTTGAGCTCACAACTTAAATAATATTAAAAAAAATATATATTTAGTTATAAAGTACAGATATTCGTGGTTTTAAACTAACTTATTTTTTTAAACAAACCGGGATAATTTCAACGATTCTGTTAACATCTAAGACAAACAACGTTGAACAGAAAAAAATTAGGGTGAATATATTTTCATTTTTTTGTACTTAAGTGTTGTTAAGAAACAACTTGTTTTTCTACGAATAAACTTACTTTAAATTTATATATATTATACCTTTGACCTTTTCTTAATTTGTTTAAAAACAAATTCTATTTTTTTGTGATGTATAACAAAAAGTAATAGGATTATTTATATATTTTTCAATAAAGCACGATGAAGCTCTTAAGTTGAAGTTATGTATTTTTTCTTTTAATTTTTTGGTAAAACAGGTTTCGGAATTCTTATTCAAAGTTTTATTACTGACCGTTCATAATATGCAATTTAGAGAGATTAACTTCGTCGCATACAGAATACTAATTGATTCTATGATATAATAGTATCTATCAACATTGCATTTACATTTTTAAGTTACATTAATATATTCATTTTGCTTTTCAATATCGAAATGTTTAATATTTGTTTATTAACATTTTGAAAAATGATTTTGGACTCTAACCTACGATTTAGCAAAAAAAGTCGATGCTTTAATCGCTTATTTTTCATTTGCGATACATCACTACAGTTAAGTAAAAAAAATTGTTTTTTTAGTCTATTAAAAAAAAGTTTTTATTTTTAGAAAATGAATAACATATGTAACTTTTTAGTGCGTTAATATATTCGTCGATACATTTTAGTTTTGATTGTTAATTTTTTTTTAATCATTTTATTTCTCATGACTAATCCTAATGGTAAGTTTTCTGACATCCTGGATACAAATTTCGATAGGTCCGGAACTGACTTTTTCAATCTGGGCATATTGTTGTTCGCTGCTTAGCTCGCTTTCGAGGAACATTTATCCCTTCACAGCTTTATATGTCATTGAAGGTTCAATGCGTCGAAATTCAACATCAAGCCCACTTCTTTTAAATATGAACGTCTCAACGGCAAAATGTAGATTTTTCAAATTTAGAAAACTAACCCTCTGTCCATTAAATTAGTCCTATACCCAAATCAATTTATATGAATCGAACTTAGCTTTTTTCAATTTTATTTTTACACCGGTAAGTTTACTAAGTGATAAGGCTTCATAATTAACTTTCTCAAGAATTCTTAAACGGTATGAAAATTTATTTACTTTAAGTTCTAATTTGTATTTGAACAATTTGTTTGATTTCCAAGTACCAGTAAATTATTTTAATGTATTTGTTGAAAAGGTACTACTTACGATGCATTCAATTTTGTTTGTGACAGTTCCTTATTTGTATTAGATCATCTAGGTTCTTCTAAAATTTCGTAGAAGTTTTTTAAGTCAATACCTAAAATTTTGAAAAATATGACTACACGCAAAGTTATTCATGTTTTAAGAGGCATAGCTAACAAGTTTTGATTTAAGCACGTCTAAACATATATGATTTTTATTTCGAAATACTCGGGAGTAAAGCTGAGTTTAATATAAAATTTTCATTACAGAAATGTAAAAAAATATTGTAAAGTAATCCGAATGCATCACATAAGATATGAGTTAGTTGCATTTTTATTCGTGTAACAAGGTAATCTTAAATCCATCCGCATTTTCAAACTTGTATCAAAGGGGCGTGCTGGGATGTGCCTTGGCTTGCAAATCTGGTTATATAGTGGATTCTATTTCACATTATCTTTACAGGTTATTAAACGATGCCTATCATAATTAAAATTAAAACAAAAAAATCACCTCTTTGTATTAAATCATTGAGGCAATGCAGTCTACATACACATGAAGGTGATAAATATAAATAAACCCATGAAGGAAATATAATAAAAATCGAGACGCCAATAAGATTTCTTTTTAAACTTGTTACTAAATTTTTTATGCAAAAAGAGTTAATGGATCAACTATTAAATGAATTTAATCCAAATTGAACAGTAGTTTTTTAACATGTTGATAATAAGACTATTTCCTTTATAATAAGTTCCAGTATATTTTAATACTAAATCTACTTGTTGCTGAATAATCAAACATATCTAGACGTTCATTTCAATGGTATTATATTTACGTCTGGCAATGTTTTTCTTCTAGATTAAAGACACAAAGCACTCACACTAGGATGAATTGCACAAATAGTAAAAAAGTCTATGTACAATACATTAACATGTATTATAATAAAATATATTTTAACTCTTCGTGAAATAAAGTGTAAATAAAGAAACTGCTCATATTATTAAATCATTTTTTTCACTTTTTTTTCGAGTACAATTTGATTACTAACATATATATGGTAAGTGATAAATATATGAAGTATCCAATCCTACTGCTGCCGCCGTCACCTTCTTATCTTTACACTCAATTTTTAAAAATTTGTATAATAGTTTTAATCATATAATAATAGTGGGTTCGATTTCCGAGTTACAACTTCGTTGAGGAATGTCTGCTCTCTAAACGGTGCTGTATAAATTGTCATTTTACTATCATGGTTTGTACAGAGAGCTGTTTTTTGCTATAAACTATCACCACGCGAGCAATTTATTTTTTATCTATAAAAGGAATCTCATATTTCACACTAAAATAAATTTAAAACAAGAATATTTTAAAACAGGACTTTCGGCGCTCGTTGTTCTAACACCATAATAATGATTTAGACACACACAAAAGTGCTGTCTAAAAAACTCATACGCAATTTTCATTAAAATGTTATGCCAATCTACATGAATTTTACTCAACCAAATTTGACTATACACCAATATCTATTAAATAAAATGTTCAACTGTATCAACTTGCTATCATCTTCGCCAGCAACTTGATTGCAACAAGTACAGTCCGAGTCCATTCCAGTTCAGTCCAGTCCATGAGTGTAGCAGTACCGGCCTGACCACGGTCCGTAGTCTCTGGTCCAGCCCACCTCCGTCCAGACCCTCCCCCATCTATTAATGTGATCTGCCAAGTGGTTTAATTAACATCACCACTCCAACTTTATAACTGCGCTCACCAAACGTCTTCAATCTTCCGAGGCAAAATGAACATTTTTTAAAATTTTATAAATAAGCTCCGTCTTATGGATTTCATTAAATTTTGTTATTATCATCAACAGTTTGTCTATTGGCGCAGGTACATACAACAAATATTCACATTTTCTATCCTAGCATACGTCTTATATTTCTACAATGACGATACACCTTATCATTGAT
This sequence comes from Odontocerum albicorne, assembly GCA_949825065.1. Taxonomy (NCBI): domain Eukaryota; kingdom Metazoa; phylum Arthropoda; class Insecta; order Trichoptera; family Odontoceridae; genus Odontocerum; species Odontocerum albicorne. The sequence continues at coordinate 14,521,843 of OX463844.1, forward strand.
TTTCTATCTTAGCATACGTCTTATATTTCTACAATGACGATACACCTTATCATTGATTTTCTATCCTAGCATACGTCTTATATTTCTACAGTGACGATACACCTTATTGATTTTCTATCCTAGCATACGTCTTATATTTCTACAATGACGATACACCTTATCATTGATTTTCTATCCTAGCATACGTCTTATATTTCTACAGTGACGATACACCTTATCATTGATTTTCTATCCTAGCATACGTCTTATATTTCTACAGTGACAATACACTTTATCATTGATTTTCTCAATTTTTCAAAACGTGTATTCCTTTTTTTTTACATTTAAAGATTTGGTTGTACCACGTTTTTCTAGATCTTTCCAATCTTCTCGTTTACAACTTGAATAGATTTTCTTAATAAATCTTTATTATTCATTATTTCTACGTTGCCGAACAATAAATTGCTGCATTACAATGATAGATATGACTTGCGATGACTCACATATTATGTAGGTTTTTACTGAATGAATTAAAAAATTTAATAAATACTTACAAATGTATCGTTTTAAAATTAATTAATTTCATCGACCCATGAATCTATTTATTTTAATTCTCCTATCTTTCAACATTTGATATTGATCCTCTCAATTCCTTCTCCATCATGATCAGGACAGCAACGCTGTTACCGTACCCTATCAGATGGGCTGGTCCTAAATTCTCTCAGGAATGTCTCCCAACTGAAATATGTTCACGTGCCGTTCCTTTATCTGCCAAATACACGTCTTCTTTGGCTTTCCTACTGGGTGTCTTACTCGAGGTGTTCCTATGTTACGGTCTAGTTCACCTATTTGCCTTCCATTCTATTTGAACTGAACTCTCAAGTATTTTAATTGGCCTACAATTTTTTGTTCTGTTAAATAAATTAAGAAATGGTTATTTTTCTTAACGTTTTAAAGTGACTAAACATTGACTAGGATGCATAAAAATAATGACCTTGTTAGAAGCATAAAGTCTGAAAGCTACAATATCTCAGACATGTCATACGTTATCCTGAGAAATCCCAACTATTCTACATCTCATATAATTCATGGCAAAATTGAAAGACATGAGATTTTGGAAGTAGGTGAACATCATGGCTGAAGAGCCAGCGAAAGGGGTTCGAAGAAATATCTACCAGCGCAACCTATTCTGGGCTACCGTAAAGTAATTCTTAACAGCTTACCTTCGTTAGTCTTACACAACAAGAGGAAAATTAAAAATTTTCATATTTTTTTATTAACTTTTTTTAGATTCACAACTAAAAGAAGATATATTTTTTATGGTTATAACTGATAGCTTGTATCTAAAAACCCAGTCCTATACAGAAGACAATTCTTGGGCATTATATAATACGATAAAGAAGATTCATCAAATATTATACTCATTTAACGAAATATTTCATTATTATTAAATAAATAACTTCTTTCAGTTTCCTTGAATCACTTTCATTGAATAAACACAAAATAAACTATTGAAAATCTAAAAACCAGAGTCCTGCTTCGGCACCGAAGATATGGTCACTTTATTTTTTATGGCTGACTCGAGATACGTATCCTCGTATTTGGCGATCAAGTCCTCGTTCTTATTATTTTGGTAAAATCCAATATTGTAATTTTGTTCATTTTCGTCATACTTTTTTTATCTGTATAATAATATGTATTTGTTCAAATTGTGTTTTCATCAAAAGTTGCTTTAAATAAGTATTAAAAAATACTTGGAACTATAATATTTCTTAAAAATCGTACTCAATACAGTAGTTACGTGCTTATTAAAACATTTTTTTTAAATGAACGAGTATTATGGCATGGGTTAAAACTCAAAAGTAATTTGAAAGATAATTTCGTATAAATTCGTTTTGACAAATCCATTGAAAATATTATTTATATGTTGATAAAACCTATAACTTTATGGAAAAAAAAAACGTTAGTTATTTGAAGACAATTCGTTTAATATGAACTCGCGTTACTACTTAAATTAAGTTTCTTGCCGTAACTTATAAGTTCAAAAACTTAATAAACTAAAAACAAAAAATAGTAATAAACTAAAAATTCTATTTCTATCAATAACAATTTTATGCCCGAAAAAATATTAAACAATTAAATACCATACAATTAAAAGTACAACATTTGATAAAAGGTTTATAAACGTATTAAACGCCCTAAAAGAGACTTAGGTCACTAACTGACTGCCTCGACAGAAATAGAAGATTATATTCTTCATTCATAAGAAATTTTATGTGACAATGTATGGAAAGAGACAGAATAAAGTGATCAGAGATAAATGTGAATTTAAGATGATTAAGTAAGATGAAGAAGAGTATTCTGAGTTGATTTGAGAGAAATACTAATAAAACGAATATACAATGAAATTGTTAGTAGAAAATGTGGTAGAGAAAGATCATGCAAAGTATGGTTGGATCGAGTGAATGATAGTTGGATATAAAGATATGTAAAAGTCAGAGAAATCGACAGAGTTGTGTGATATGTGGAAAGACGAAAAATTTATGTCGCGGTAGGAAAATCTAACACTCTATACTCTGATTACCTTGACATGGAGATGGTGTGATGGTATGTATAGTATGTATGAATTGCATTTTGATTTTTTTACGCTAATTGGCATAAATATACCATGCACCTACCGTCTTCACTCAGTTAAGCAATGATGTGTATAAAAAACATACGTTTTTTTAAATTTAATACATAAAACATTCACACAACTTGCATACCAACATCCATGCTTTGAGTACATTTTATGTTGTGATAATATTATTTCTTTGGCATTTAATGTAATGAAGCGGTCCTTTATAAAATATAATAAAGTGAAATTGAATAAAAAAAATTTATTTCACATTGAAAACAATTTGTTAAGAAAAAAAAACATAAAAATATTAAATACCGTTACAGAAAACAGTCCATACATTTTTAAGTATGGGCTCAATATGAGATTGTTTGTATGTTTTACGTAGGCATGATCTATGCTTATTGTATTATTCCTATGAGGGGAATCCTACATGTCTATCTTAGTCATAAATCCCTACATAAATATGACACCATAGACAATGCAAATTTGATTATGTTATCACAATACAATGAAAACCATAAACAATGGCTATTATGTTCCCATCTCATCAATTCATTTGTTTTGCTTCACAAAGTTTTTTTAAATACCATGGATTATTTTCAATTGGCAGTTGAAATGGTATAATCATTTCTGTAACTTTTTTATCGTGTGATTTTATGATTGAATGGAATTGAAAAGAGTTTTTTTTTCTATCTGTAATTACTCTCAAGGTCAACATATTATTACTTTTAAAATAGAACTTTACACTTTTCTATTAAACTATCTTTAGAACATACCATTTAACAACATAAAAATATTGTATACTGAACTTGGCAAGTTTAATGCATGAAATATAAACTTGGGAAAATCTAATTGTATTTACGAAGTTATTATTGCTATCCTTTTAAATATTTATTTCCAATCTGAAAATATTATTTTTTTCGTTTAAAATCATTGAGAATCTCATTTATTAAGTTTTTAACGCCAAATTTGTTAAATATCAAATTCGTTTATTCTGTTTCTCAAATATTTTTTTTTTCTTTCTCCTGTAGCATAATGTGGGTATAACTTGACCATTTAAAGGTCTATATTTTACATAGATGCCTGTAAGTTTTCTTAATTTCATGAAATTTCTAATTCGAGATTGACAATTACCATTTAGGTAACAGCCCTTAACCAAAAATGTGCTTATTAAATATATAACTTCACAAGCTCCACCAACCTAGAGATAAATCTCCTGTATACATTCTCCCTGCATTGATTCACGCTCGGTGATATTAATATACCATACTCGTAAAAGTTATCTGTGTCGACATTGTAGAGTGCGATTCTCTTCATTAACAGTGCGATTTCAACTGTTAAACACAGATCACCCTTATAAACTTATTGTCAGTATTTTAATCTCTCCGATTTGCTTTCTTCATATCGTCTATATCTCAGGCTAATTAACACATATCTACATAGATATGTTTGAAGATTTTCACTGTTATTTTCCACTAGTTCAAAATATCTTTCGCAGTTGTTAAAATGTTTTGAAGATGTAGAATTTATCCTCCGGGTACTGTCAAAAAACATTACCGAATATCGTGAACCGTTAGCCATTACTTCAAAGCAACAATTGGAATAATATATTTTTTTTATAAATTTAAGTAAAAACATAAAATAAATTTTAAATAATCCAATCGCTCAAACAGGAACACATGTTAATATAAAGGTATTTTTTTAGTTAAAAGGACTCGGTTAGTTATAAGTTATAACACTTGGCTTACGAAATAAAATATACTGTCAATTTGTTGTGTCATAAGTGATTGTTATTGATGGAATAACAGAGGCCACATCTCTTCTCGTGATGGGGCCGGCTTCACGCGCCAGCCTTCCAGAGTACCGTATGTTTTTTTTGTGGAAACTCATTTATCGCCCTAACATATGAGGCACCCATTGTGTCTATCAATGGAAACAAGAAACGTGTGTTGGCTCTCATTTCAAAGACGCATACTTGCATTATCCGTGTCTAAAATGATTCTTTCAAATATTTCTCTAAAATTTGAACTCGTAATTTCATTCTAATTATTGTGAAAGCTGTTATATATTTTTCAATTAATAATCCCTGTATAATGTGTTATTGTGTGATTGAAAGGTTTCTTTACAATGCGTGAGTTGAACTCACAATAAAAAAACCGTGTTAGAAAAGTTCGTATAAAATATTTAAAACTTGTAAACAGAAAAAGTATCTGAAGCTTATCTCGTGAGCTTGTAAATTTCAGAAATAATATATTGAAAAGATGATCAAACTACAGATTTTGTATTTAAAGGACCATTTATTATAGCGCCATTTAGAGAGTAAACTCTACCCAGGGGCGCTCTAACTCAGGACTTGAACCCACTATTATTAAACAAATCAGGTTTACGAGATAAAACAACGCCCGAGCGAATCATGTATAACGCTAACTTTGTGGGATTATTTCCATGTGGTGACTCCCCTAACCAATTAGAAATATTTTTTGAGGCTTTGAGTGAAAACCAGTCTAGAAACCTATTTTATTTAAATCTGGGTTCCAACGGAAACCAAACCCGCAACCTCTAGGTCGTAAAACAGGCGTCTTACCGACTAGGTCACGAAGGTATTTAATAGTACGGTCAGTAGTTAATAGCATGGTCATATGCCCATGTCTAAGTTCTAGATTCTAATATTCCTGTGCTATTTTTAAGTTATGTTTTTGGTATAATAAATTGAAGCTTTCATTTCCTTAAATATTTTTTTTTGATTCACGTGGTGTCTAGCTACCATTATGTTTCTAATAAAATCAGCGTATATACAGGCATATTTCTGAATTAAAAAAGTAAACAATCATTATGACACTGTATTTATGTAAAAGCTAAAATTTTAAATAAGTCAATTTGTTACAAAATAATTAAGCTTTTTCCCTTAATAAGATTGATTTATAACTACATTATTTTTCATTTAAAAATAGCTTGACTTTGTACAAACTGATTATGTACTCGCACTAATCATTAAAGATTTATTTTTGCATATAGCTTGTTCTGAAAATAATACCTTTTAATATACATATATTGTAATCATTCACATATAGACAGCTAGGAGTTGTGTTGAGAATTTTTAATTAAAACAGTGTGTGTATGATTTTAATTATGACCTTTTTTTCAGTCCAGATAAATAAGTATTCAGAGGAATAAAAAGGACAAAAATCCTGTTTTCAAATTTTAATATAAATTAAGAAGAATCAATAACCTTTATAAAATTATAGCTGACATCATTTAAAATAACTTTTATGTCCTCTGTAAAACAATGAAATTATCCCAGAAAATAAAGCCTTTCTAGATTTAATATTTCTTAATAGTTATGTGAAGTGTAAGATGCTACATTTAGACTCCCCAACCTTTTCAGACTTTGTATTTAAGAAATTATAACCATTATGTGAGAGTTATTGAATGGAGAGAAAGTTTGTTGCGAGACTAAGCTCACTTCGTAAAGGTGTATGAAGAAAATTAACTTTACAATTTAATGACGCCTTAGCTTCCTTATGAGAGCTCATATAATGGAAGGTATTCAAGGGAGAACTATTGACTCGTGTACTCGAACGTACTCAGATGCCATAAAAATGTTTTTTTTTTCAAATGATCATCTGTATAAACATACGATGTCTGAAACACTAAGAAATGCATATTTAATTATATTAGCAAAAAATCATTCCACGATTTATTGATAAAATATTAACTTCAATAATGAAACTGTATTTAAAACGTTGACAAAAGTAGTAAAATGTTATAAAAAATATATTTCTGGAATATTTATAAGTTTTGCTTTAATCTCGTAATACAAAAGAAGTTGAACGTTTTGTTCTTAACTTAATCATATTCTTGCTTATCAATTAACCTTAAATCACCGAGAATATGTAAACCAGAAGACATGCACATAACATTAACCATCTTCCCCAATTGACAAAAATTCTACCACAATTTTTATTAAGTTTTCTTATTTAGTGCTCAAACCAGCTAAGCTTTTTTCTTTTGATATGGAAGGGCGAAGTTTTTGAATATCTTATTTTAGTAACCTTCAAAATCTTTTTATTTTTGTACTTAAAAATTAAAGCTTTCCAGAAAGATATTCATAGAGAGTCTAAAACAACTTTTCAATTTTCATGAATCATTCAGATTTACTCGTAACTATGAAATAAGTTTCAAAAAAGATTCTGCAATTAAAAATACTAATATATTATCGTTTATCATAAAAGGGAGGTACATGTTTAGCAGCAAATAGAGTTTTGTCATGTATACATGTGGACATATTATATAAATTATTTTTATGCTACAAAATTTTCCAATATGTTTTCACATCCTACCGCCACGACTTTTTTATCACCTGTTATTTTTTTTTAGCTGAAATTAATATTGATAAATAGCACAATCAAGGCTAATAAATAGCACAATCACTTATTACCCGTAACGAGTAGATTCGATAGATTCAACCAGGATCGTGCAAGAGAGAATGTGTAGAATGCTTCGAATCGAGCTCCAGCATCTATGAGACTCTTTTGAATGAGACTTTGTGAGATTTTTAATTAAGAATTTTTATTAGACTTGTTTAATTTTTAATAATGCGCTTATTTGCATGTGTTTATTCACACTGATCTGTTTATTTCTATTGATTTTTTTTCAAATATGTAGAGTATTTATTGTATAATGGATAACAATAAATGACGAAGATGGAATTTTCATGAACTTCTACAAAAACCAAAGCAAGTAAAACCCACGTGATAGATTGAAAGTTTGTTCAAATAAAAATGTCTTGATAATTCGATAATGTTATACACATTTACGAATTTTGTGGCCTAGCGGTAAACGTTTATTATTTAATCGTTAGTTTTAGGTTAGCTAGTTACGAAACGAAAGTGTCTCTCAATCTCTATATTCTTAGTAAATATAGATTTTGTCATAAACGTATTTTAACATCTTGCTGTTTAAATCATTCTCGAAATTATTTAAAAAACGGAAATCTACTCTCAAGATCGTATTGTATGAGAAAAAATCAGTTTTAGTGAATTGAGTAGAAAGTATAAAAGATTGTGCCCGACTTCTTTAATATAGGTGGCCATATTAAATACCTTAGCACGTTCCTGAATTCAACAGTGTACATAGGAGTACGTGGAGCGGTCATGTGATAAAGCGGCGTAATGCTTGCCGAGTGGGCCGGACCCAGGGGCCGGCTGGGACCGCTTCCAATAATTACATTTGAGAATTATGGACCCAATCGGAATGCGATCGATTCGGATTCAAGCGCTGCTTACGCCCGTCATGTATCATATTTCTGAGAAGACGTGTCATTCGAATTATCAAATTAAATTTGATATTTCAACCTTTTTGTAAAATTAAAGAAAATTTTAGTAACATTTTTTTATATAATTTTGATGCATGTATATTAAAACACCTTTTTAGACAGACATGTTAAGCTCATTTTGGACCATGGGCATAAGTGATTTTGCATCAGGCCGAAAGCCGCATGTTTTCAATGTTCAAAAATGAAATTTTTTCGCTTAAAAATAACGAATCAATATTTGTTACATCTAACGGTAAAAAAAATATTTTCAAGAAGTCTCATCGCGCCGCCGAATTATTGAAAGCGGGCCACGTGTTTAACATGCCTGCATTAAGGCATAATTATTTGGGGTAAAATTAATCAATATTCAGAATACAATTCTCATTTGGGATTAGGTACTACCAACGGTGATTTACAAGTTGCTGAAACACTATTATTGAATACACATCCTTTCAGGATTTATTGTATGTTTGAGAGATGATTTCATGTTTAGGAGCATCCATGGGTAAAAATTGGTCAATGTAAATGGTGCAGATTAGTAAAGTAACAACGATTGAAATTTATCCACAAACGTTAAGTCAATGCCATGTAATTTTATCGAGAAAAAATAGCGCCGCATTCGTAATACAGGCTGCACAATTTAGAACTAAGTTCAATTTAACAAAATATATACGTATATTCTTTACGTTCCACCTCAAGTCATTTAGACGTTGATAAATAGTACATTAAATGAATATTTTTTCTAGACTATCTGCGAGAGCTCCTCAGTCCCATATTTTCTTTCCATCTGAAATTCATTCATACAGAATAGAAAACATGTCGAACTTTTCAGACTTCTTTATTTGAAATGGTACATTTTATTTCTTAAAATGAACCCTCTCCTTTGCCCATCTTTATACCATTTATTTCGAAACTTTCTAGCAATCGATAGATTATTCAACATTTTTAATTTTCTATATTCCTTTTAATAGTTTCTACAAACTGACGTTTCTAGATATATTTTCTTCATTTAAACATTATATATAACCATGTTATTATTTACTGTTTCCATGCCGTTCGACTGCTGTTCGACAAGGTGATAAATCTTACATTTAATAAGCTACAATGCACAATTTCGTTTAATATGCGTCGTCATAAAAGTCTGCAACTCGGAGATAATATTAAAATACTCAATAGATGCTAAAAAGGGATATTCACGTTTTAAAGGCAAGAAAAAACTTATTTCAATAAAAATTTCTATTTTTACGTTTTTATTAACCCTTGCTAGTTTTTTTGTAAATTTTGCCAAGCACATCGTCGATAATTATTATTTTATTTACTCATAAAATGACACCAGTAATGGCATAAAATTTTATAGTCACGCATAGAGAAAAAAGTTTCTTGTTATTTATTTATATTTTAACATATGTTTCCTTGATTTAAGCTTTTTCACGGTGTTTGAAAACTTTTTTTGAATTTTCGCACCATTCGATGTGGTTATTTTTCCTGTTCTTGTCAATGAAGCACTTTTATGTTTATATTCAGAAATGCAGGATGGTCATCATATAATTGTATTGTTTTGCACACTCTATAATGAAGTCGGGTATAATATGTTACAATAGTGACTCGGGTCTCTTCATATACGAGTATATTGTAATATACATATAATCCATCTGCTACATAATTTAACACAACACGTCTACATAAAAATTTTCTGAGACCACTCATGATGTATGTTTCCTTGATTTTTTTAAAAAACACTCTTATAGTTGATTATGTATCACATTTCGAAATAAAAAAAACCCTTTCGACACTGGCCACAATAATCAGGTAGATTTTATATAAATTGCATTATTCTTTTGAAAACATTTCATTATAAGCCAGTTATAAATAAATACAAAAACTCTTTAACGGAGGGTTTTATCTGAGGCTCCTTGGTCATGATCGAAAAGATTTCATTGAAATTTTCCGGAAGTTGCAAAATGAAATTCTCCACAATAAATAGTTTTCTATTGAAATCTACATATAACCGTAGTGAATGATACAGATATACTAATATGATGTTATTTATGATACTATAAGGGAGGGTCGCACCACTAAATACAATAGAACATGTAATTGAGTAGTTTATGTATGTACAAGTATTAACACTGAGATTACCTCGCCTCAAATACATGTATATTTAAAGTTTTCACTCGATTTTTGTGTACATTTCTATTTGTTGTGCTTATGTAACGCCTAAATGTGATCATCTATGTAATAGTGTAAGGTATATTTAAATTTTAAAATTTAATTATAGTAGCAAAAACGCATACGGCCAAGTTATATGACTTGAACAGTGGACCGTTGGGATAATAATTTTATTGCTTCGTTGCCTTCGCGCTAATGAGAAATATTACAGTATAACCGGCCTTGAAGAACTGTATGATGCCAGTCTTCGTACTTCCACCGGACCCGCCCCATGGAATTGGATATTGGTTCGCAACCCGGCGTGGCGTTGTCCAGCCTTGATTTCTGTTGAATTTTGCGTTTGCTTTATGATCCAGCGACGCCCAATCTTATATATGTACTTTCTAAATACGCGGTTAATTGTCGTTTCTTCTTGCTCTTTAATTAAAAAAAGCATACTTTTAATTATAATGTGATAATGAATTGTTAAAATAGAAGTAAACGAATTTTATTTTAGTAACTAATGTGCTTGTTATATCGATCTTCTTTTGTTTTATTTTAGTAACTAATGTGCTTGTTACATCGATCTTCTTTTGTTTTATTTTAGTAACTAATGTGCTTGTTATATCGATCTTCTTTTGTTTTATTTTAGTAACTAATGTGCTTGTTATATCGATCTTCTTTTGTGTTGTTATATCTCAAGAAACTTGTATTTATTGTTTAATTCGTCTAAACACGAAATGTATTTTAAGTGGTATTAAAAATTGATTGGAAATAATTGAGTGGAAATTGACACAATGTTTTCTTCTTTTTTAATATAAATATATAAATCTACAAAGCTACAGGTCAGGAGCTCTAGAAAGTTTTTGCTTCAGGAGCTCTAAAACGATGAATCGAATTGCAATGTAAAATAGTATTGAAAAAAAAAACCTTTCAATATCGATTTTCGGTCGATTTCAATCCAAATAATTAATAAATATCTAAAACGTTTACATAATGTGGCACTATTTGTCAATAAGAAATAATTTATTCATAGATTTAAATAAATTATATATATTTTGAAACTGCAAATGAAAAAAAAAATAATATTGCGGTATGAATTCATTAATGAACCCCTGTAATTGAGATCACTAATATTATGTTACAAATAGTATTTTATAGCCTCTCAATTTCCTTCCAGGCGTTTTAAAACTATGGGTTAAAAGTATACGAGTTATTACTGTCTTCGCGATAATAAAGTAACAGAGGACGAAAATCGGTTAATTGCAAGTTTTAGAGCATAGTGCATTTGCGATAACAACATTCGTGTAATTTTTACTATACATTTAAGTTTCATGCAAATAATACTTGTAAAAAGGACGTTAATTATTTTAAACAAATTAATTATACGTATGTTATATATACATGTTAGTTTATTTCGGTAAAAAAAACAATTGAAAATTATTATTGTTGTAGCAAAATAGGATATGAAATAAAAATAAAGACCTTAATTCATTTTTTAAATGAACTCTAACGTGAAATGGTAAATAAGTGGGTTCGGTTTAAGACTGCAAAAAATAAAAGTTTTCTTTAATGTATGTTACTTACTGACTTGTATTCAATGTATCGTATAAAAATCTAAAGTTAATAATTAAATAAATAGAGTTTAATTCGTACATTTTCAAAGAAAAAAATGGTAACACCCGTTATGCACTGAATTTGTTACATTTCCCATTTCGCTGAAAATATCTTAATTTTCCTTTAGGAAATCTATGCAAAGGCTTTAAAATGAATAAAATAATGATAAATATGCATTTTTGACTCTTTTATCGCCAAAGAAATCATCGTCCCAGAACAAGCCATTATAAATATCCCTTATTTCAATCTAATTTTCATTGTGATATGTTTATAAAGTTCACAACTATTCATTAAAGTAATAGCGTAAGAAATAGTTGAGAGGGAATGTAATTATTATATCACATATTATGGTTTAATGTTGATAATTTTCATTTATTTTACAAGCACCATTCTATAATTAATCATTTTATAATTAAACCTTCCAAACACGTTGGAATTTACACAAAAATCAGATTTTAGCGTACTGCAAAGGAAACCATTAAATTATATGCCTCGTGGAATGCCTTATCCGTGTCAAAATATCATAACAAAGGCGATATAAATAATGATCTCCACCAGACATATTTTACAACATATGAGAACAAAAGAACTATGACCCGAGAAACAATGAAATGTCATTTTTTTATCCGACTCGCCCATAAGATTTAAAGATTATTTTATAATATTATTATATTATTGCTGATGTTTAACTATGGTTTATTTATTAATTTTCTTATTGACATTGAACGATTAATAATTGCCTTATTGACACTGAACGATCGTTTTACATATTGGGATGTTACAAACATTATTATTCATATAATTAAGAAACGCTAATTCGCTTTCAACATATTATTTATTAAATGCGAGCTATTAAATAACGGTATCGATAATTATTTCGTCTTATATGTATTGTACTTTTTTTTTTTGAAGTATACTTTATTTGTAATCGTTATCGGGTGATTGGCCACATCGTTTTAAACTAAATAATTTAAAATACTGGATTACTTATGAGTTCAAAATAATAATAAAAATGTGATTTATGCAAAACTGTTAATATCAATATAAGAAATCTCCCAAAAGCTCTATGTTTTTGAATTTATAAAAGCAGTTCATTACCACTAAATTAATTCAGGTGGAATAAACTCTGAATAAATAATTCAGGGTGTCAAATATATACTGTATTACACTTTTGTTGTATATCATACAGTACAACTTGCCAACATAAAGTTGTTAAACAAATATTAAGTGAAAACTAGAGAGGAATCTTTTTTTTTAATCTAGGTTCCAATGGGAACTCAACCCCCGAATTAGGTGACATATATCTTACCAACTAGGCCATGGAGGTCGTCTGATGAAGATAAATTATTCTTCTATTATACTACTCATTACAATATTCATATTGACTCTGATGTTTATACAGATATCAAAATAATTTCTATCAAATGATCTCATTAGTCCGTTGGGAATTTTTAAGTATTCTCGACATTTCAACAGCATCTTAATCTAGTTCGTTTAAAAAGGGTATTTTAATTTTTTTGTGTTTTGAAACTACTTATTAATTTTTAATTTATACTCGTAATTTAAATGATAATTTCTGTGTTTTATTGCGTACGAACTATTTTTTACACAATTTTTAAAATATCAAGGCAAATACGATATGACACGTAATATAAACACTACTTCGGCCACTTAATCGAGGGGGTGATCTTTTAAAATTTGCATCTGGATTTTTAATAACTAGCCCAATTAGATTTGTGGTCTTATTTCATTTTTATGCAGGTGCTGACTTAAACATACTTGCAGATATTACCCACCTCAATTTATTTAATGGAGTTTATGAGCTGCTTTTTGAAAGTTCGAACCAAAGCGTTTTGTGGTAATAATTTAATATAAATTAGAGCTATAAAAGTTAGCTATATGTTATTTTGCTATTCACAAATTATGCATTACGATTAACTGAAAAATATTATACGTATCTCAGTGTCAACGACCTTCATATGTTTTCTTTTTCATTGCACTTTAATTTGATACAGACAATCTGGCGAATTAAGTGCCATGTGGCGATCTCTTTCAACCAAACAAATATTTCAAATAGTGTAAAACAAAACTGAAAATGTTTTTAATAACATTTGGTGCCAACGGGAATCGAACCGGTAACCCCCGGGTCAGAGGATAGATGTCTTACCAAATAGTCCCCCGAGGTTATCTGATTATTTTAATAAATTTAAGATATAACATGTTTAATCGGGTGTGAAAAGATGAATCAGGATTATTTTAGCAAAAAACAAGCTAATTAATAGTTTTATTAAGAATCTTAATTGATATTTTATTGCATGCGAGTATATCACATGGTTGTTTTTCTTAAATTGAAATGACAATAACGGAAGTAATTTCCAGTGATATTGTAATATTTGTAACAATTAAAACCAACATGGCTGTTCAATAACCAACTTGATTTATGACTCGCAGAGTAATAAGATCTCTTAACTAATATGTCGACTGAAGGTCGTGCATTTCCCTCAGAATTATATCATAATAATCTGCAATATCAAATTCAATTATCCAAGTAACTTCCATTCCAATAGTCTCACCAGATAATAATGTGCGGCGCTTTGAGTCCTGCCACTTATTTTCCTCGTTTTCGAATAAACTCCGAATCGGTTCGGAATGAAAACTATTCGAAACAAGATATAAAAGATATGAAGATTTTAATATATAATACTTTTCCGTTTAATGAGAACTTAAGGAGTTTCGTAAGTTTACCTTTAATAAAAGCTCGAATACAAAATTAAGGCGCCTAGAGTGATTTGGGTCATTTAAAAATATTTAAGATGAAACTTCAGTTCTAACTATTTCAGATTTTTTTGTATCAGTGATGAAATACGAGTATGATTCTTCATAACTCCTTTGTCTTATCCTTTCCCAGTGACATTGATCATATTCTGTTTTTTTTAATTCTTAAATTATTTTTAAGTCTTTTTGTAAAGCCTAAACGCCCTTGGAATGATATTAAGGTACTTAATTCAAACACGTCATCACACTGCGTCCCTTCAGGGGACGTCAGAAAAGGCAGATCATCACGCTTTTCTATCTACGAACACACCTCTCGACTTATCCACAACTTTTCATAGATCCTTCCTTTCTGTTTTCCACACATTTTACCTTTCCTTAAGCTTTAATTTTTCCTCCCTATTGACCACTTTAACAATGAATAAATGTAGGTGTAAACAGTCGGTGGTATGGCCTAGTAGTAAAAATGCTTGCATGGAACTCGCTATCGATTCCCAGCGAATTATCTTGTAAAAAAATAAAATATCAATGCTTAGTAATATTTTACTTGATAAATAAAAGCCTTTATCGATTATGATATAAGAAATTTATTTAAACAAACTTATTTTAATTTTAAAATATCTTTTAAAATACCGTTTGCTTTTTTGAAAAAGCAAATGGTATTTTAATTCAAATTTTCATCTAATAAGAATTATTTAATTATAATTTCAATAATTTAAGGACGTGATTCGAATATTTTGCTTCATAGATTCGAGATTGCGTTTTCAACGGTCTGTATTCGTGATTGTACGAAACCGCAATTTGTTAACAACGGGGACCCAGCGAAGAATATGAACCGACCGAGACGTACACATTATTTACTTTTCTCTCTCCATTGTGAGGTGATAAAGAGGGATGTGAAGATCTCGGCTCGATTTGTTAGTAATATTACAAAATAAATTCGACAATGAGTAAGAAATGCGTCTTACTTTAATATATTTTTTAAAAACAAACATTTCGACTTTTATCTTCTATAATAATTAATTTGTAGAAATTATTATACCAAGATATACATATTTTATACTAAATACAAATGCTACTTGTACAAATTATTTAAACACCAATTTTTTCTCTTCACTTGTATCTATTCTACGACTAGAAATATTGTGATTCATTATTAATTTAAATTTATCAAAAATAATTAAAATTTCTATGACTGTTCTGCTACTCATAATGTGAGTCTGAATTGAACTTGCATCGATGCCGTGTATTTAATGTTACAACATTTATTTATAATTATGTTTACCATACTTTCCAAAGTCTTCACAAAGAACAAATATTGGAATTTAACACTAACAGACGTAGGCTAATGTTTTCGTATGAAATAATGCAAATATTTTATTCATTATTTTCAACAAAATACAAAAAAAAAAAGAATTTCTAATATATGGTTACTTTGAATATTTTTTTAAGTTTTCACAAAAACTGAAAAAGGTCAATCGTTTTTTTTTTCCTATTTCGAATTATCTAAAAAAAGGTGACTAGTTTTTGGTTATTCTAGACACGTAGGGTTGCGAAATGATCAACAACGATCTATTGTAGTATCTTATTACGAACATCCTCGGAAAATATTTCCCTTTAAAAAATCCTTTTCTATCGTATAGATTTCCGTATACACTCGAACTCTGACCCGAAAACATTAGTATCGAACACGCTTCCTCGTGACGACTGATTCATCTGCCATCTGATCAAGCAGACTACGGAGACGTCCATAGCTAACCGGAATATTTGAAGTATTTTCATATAGTTGAAAGTTTCTTACTAAACAGTAACATCACTACATCCAGAAGCCAAAGAAATTGTCCTGTTTTACGTGTTCATCAGTTGTATCTGCCATTCCGATTCTCCACTCCCACTGCTAATATTTGTCTTATCGAAGACATGCTAATGCGAAGGACAGAACTAGCGAGTGACTCGGTAAGGTGGGACCTTATTTGCATTTAGCAACTCTCTTTGCAAATAAATTGTCACCAAACGGATACCTAAACTAACATTGACTCTTGCCCACTCCTTTTTGCATTCGCGTCTTATGCGTTTCCTTTGTTTTACGAGTGTTTCTCTAAAGGATTGTTATTTAATAAAGAATAAACTTTGTAGCTATTTTAAAACACTAGTTACTACAATACGTTCGCAAATAAACTCTAACAATTATGTCAATCTTAAAATATACTAAAGCACCATAATATTCATTTTATATAATATTTATAAAACGGTTTATGACAACGCTTTTATGAGTGAAACTGAAATGTTTGGATGATTAACATGGTTATTTTCTACTAGTTCAAAGTCTTTTTCGGAGTTTATGTCATGTTGACTTGCCTAAAATGATGGTCGTTTAAGCCGTCAAAAATCACTCGTGGTGAAGTCAATTGTTTTTACCAAATATAGCGAGCACGTAAGATGCACCCAACTAGCGAATAAAAAATGTTAAATTGATAAGCATTTTTTTTTGCAAAAGACTTCCGCATAATCAACTAAGACTCTTATGATATTTTTTTCTATGTTAACTGAATTCTTACGATATCTAGAACGGTTTTCTTAGTGAAATTTAAATTAATATTTTTTCTTTCAAAATATTAGGTCCTTACATATGAAATTGGCGTTTTGCCGTACTGGCAACTTTGATCTCAAATATCTTCTCTTTGGTTAGGAATTCCAAATTCAAATTTATACAGCTATTTACTCAAGTATTTGTGTTTCGAAAATTATAATTCATTTGTTTTTTCCTCAATTGTTTTTTTTTCTTTGCGTCACTCAGTTTACAAAATGGAAAACTTGAAATATCGCGTTATTTACGAGTACGAGTTCCACCGTGGCACCAGTGCTGCAGAAACGGCTCGAAGGATTAATTATGTGTATGGCGACGGTGCCGCAAAAGAAAACACAGTGCGTTTTTGGTTCCAACGTTTTCGTTCTGGAAATTTCGACCTGCAGAAAAAGCCCCGTGGACGGCCGGAGACCAAAGTTGATAATGAAGAATTGAAGGCTATTGTGGAAGCGGATCCATCGCAAACCACGTCCGAGTTAGCTGCAGGCTGCGGTGTTAGTGATAAAACTGTTTTAATCCACTTGAAGCAAATTGGGAAGGTGAAAAAGCTTGAAAGGTGGGTACCTCACGAATTGAGTGAAGCAAATCAACAAACGCGCGTTGACTGCTGCGTTGCATTACTCAACCGGCACAATAATGAAGGGATTTTGAATCGAATCATTACCTGTGATGAAAAGTGGATCCTGTATGATAATCGGAAGCGCTCATCGCAATGGCTGAACCCTGCCGAACCAGCCAAACCATGCCCCAAGCGAAAATTGACTCCAAAAAAGTTACTTGTGAGCGTTTGGTGGACTAGTGCTGGTGTCGTTCACTACAGCTTCTTAAATCTGGCCAGACGATTACGGCAGATGTCTATTGTCAGCAACTGCAAACCATGATGGAAAAGCTAGCTGCTAAACAACCGAGGCTGGTTAATCGCTCTAGGCCACTGCTGCTTCATGATAACGCTAGACCACACACTGCACAACAGACGGCTACCAAATTAGAAGAGCTTCAATTGGAATGTCTAAGACATCCACCGTACTCTCCGGACCTTGCCCCAACAGATTACTATTTTTTTCGAAATTTGGATAACTTCTTGCAAGGGAAAAAATTCAACTCCGATGGGGCAGTCCAAACCGACTTCAAAGATTTTATTGATTCCCGTCCGAATGGTTTTTTTAGTAAAGGGATCGATGAACTACCGATGAGATGGCAAAAGTGCATAGATAGCAATGGTACATACTTTGATTAAATAAATATATTTTATTAAAAAAAATCAACTTTATGTTCCTCCCAAACAAAACGCCAATTTCA
The DNA here is from genome assembly GCA_949825065.1 of Odontocerum albicorne. Lineage (NCBI taxonomy): Eukaryota > Metazoa > Arthropoda > Insecta > Trichoptera > Odontoceridae > Odontocerum > Odontocerum albicorne. The sequence goes on from OX463844.1 coordinate 14,540,179, forward strand.
TATGTAAGGACCTAATATTAAGAAATATTATTCCAGTAGATCAAATGTGTTTAGTCCCTGACAGAATAAAGCAAGGTTGCAGGCTGTGCCTAGCGTTGATATTTTCATCGCACGATATTTATCATCTTGAATACAAGTTTTCTTGAGCGTGTAACTCCACATGCAGTCTAATTTTCATAACTCGCGTGATCCTTAAGGATAATTGTTCACCTTGCTTCGGAGAATTTGCTAGATATTCTATATTTGTTCATTGAAACACTTGATAGTTATTTCAATGTGTCTTGAAGGTATTGCAATGCGTTTAAATGCTTACAAGATTAAAAAGAAAAATAATTTATCTGTTTTCACTCAATAATAATGGTTTTCTGAGAACATTTAAGCACCTACTATGAAAACAATTTCAATTACTTTCTTTTTTTTTTTAGTCATATTTATATTCTTATTTGACTTTCAATGTTTTAATTCAAACATTTGCAATAGTAATTATGAATGCTCATAAATTTTTACAATAAGAAAAACATAAACGCTTTAAAGAGTTTTTTACTATTATCAAATGTTGTGTTATTCCTTACTCAAAGGTACTTTAAATTCAAGATTAAATATTAAAGGTATATACTCGTATGTAACTCGATATTTCAATCTTATCTCTCAAGGGTTAACATATTTACTCCTTTCACTAAAATATGTTAGATACGAGTACATTCAAAACATAAAACCTTTTAAATTTAAAGATAGTCTTAATTGTTAGCGAAATCTCATAAGTAAATCATTTTATTTTTAAATTTAATTTTGTATAATTATTTGATTTTCCTATTCAGACAGCTTAGAAATCCTTTAAAACACCTGATCCGCACGACATACCACCAGTGCAACACATTTAGTAAACATTTTCTTGAATCCATTGTTCACGTGGCAAGAAGCCTCAGTGGAGAGAGTCTGTTAAGTGTCGCCTGGACCAAAAGAGAACTTACAGCCTCCGTGGTGAGATTAAGTCCGACGTGAAATTAGCATTAGTCGTGACTACCAATCCTGACTCAGCCGCTGCTGCGACGTCCTTAAGCGACCGCTGTCCTTTATTTACTCGTACCACCATTTATTATTATCTTCGATTCGTCCTTTTCAACAGTTCTTCTTGCACAACCGGAATAGAAATAATTGAATTCGATATTTTTTGCTGTTTCAAATAGAAAACACTCTTTTGATAGGATAAAGATTGACTTGATACAATGTATACAAGGAGAAAAATACTTTTCTTGTTCACAAAATGATTCAATGTTTTAATTTTCTACATATATAGTTTTTCTACATATATTTTCTACATTAACAGTGTAGAAAGAAAAAACTACTTTTCAAGAACATATCAAAAGCAATGTGTTGCTAATGTTTTTAAGAGGTGCCTTTATAATGTGACTTTTTAAAAAAAGTGAAGTTCGAATTTAAACTCTTTTTATTTGAAATTCATTGTTAGATTTTTCTATACCAAAATGTTACGTTAAGGAGTCCCGTATACTTTTGAAGGAATCGTAAGGCTGCTTGTTTATTATTTTTTTGTAAATCACAGAAGCAAAATTTCTCAAAATATGAACAGTAGAATTTGTTCATTAGAAATCGAATTCAATAAAAGTTCTTTGCAAACTATTGTAATATAATTTTCTTATGCACACAATTAGAATATATTCTTAGTGAAACGTAGAAAAGTTATTGCTTTGCAAAATGAAACGTGCCTTTTAATTACAAATAAATAAAACATCCACATCTCTTGATCACTACAATGGACATGAGCTTGAATCCAGATAGCAATAATTAATCTTATTCCATTCAGCCAGCAGTTCTCTTTAAAAACTAAGTACTTATAAAATAGCTAATGCTGCCAACTCTTGCTAACTATCCTGATCTACTTTATGTAGCGTTCCCTTCGATTTTCAAGTGTGTTCTTCAGTCTTCCGATACCAGACTAAGATAAGAAATCGTTTAAGGAGACGATTTCAATTTCTTCAAGACTTCTGCATTCGTAATGTAGAGCCCTAGTCGTTAGCGCCTGTTGAACCCGACTTATCGATGACCATAATCCAACGAATCCTTATGGGACGCATAGTTTAAATAAAAATTATTTTCTTCTTCTTACGGACATCAATCGGAGAACCTGATCACATATCTGCATTTTGATTTTTCCTATCCAATACTTGAACATCTCCATGGCATGTAGAGTGATCACATTAAGGTCCGTCAAAAATCATGCAGCTAGCATTGCACACATAACCTGACATGACTCTAAAGGAGTATAAATATATACATACCATCATGCCGTTTCGTTTTGGGGTAAACTTCCTAGAGTGGAGAGAGCATCAGACTTTCTTATCGCGATACATACCTTTTGTCCCTTCTACATCTATACACTTGTTTTTATATCAGTTCTACGATTTCGCTGATTATTATATTTCCTTATTTCAAAATATCATTCCCTGTATCCCAACCTAATTTCCTTGGACTTCCTTTTCCACACATTCAACTAACATTTGTACTACTATATATATTTATTTTGTCAGTATTTCTTCATTCCTTGATTCCACATGTTCAAACAATCTCAGAGTGCTTTTTTTGACCATACTTAAGATGTTTAAGTTCACATTCATCCCAAATCACATAATTCCGTATTCTATCGTAAATTTCCACCCCATATATTATTCTTAATTCACGCATTTCAACAGCATTCATTCGTCTCCTTTCAGTATTTTTCTACGTCCACGTTATCCTTCCAAACACCAAAGTTGGTACTAGAATACAGTTGTGGATTATCATCTTAGCATATTTTATACTGTTCGGTTTGAGGAGTATAAGAGTTACTTAAAACTATAGGAGTAACAATAAAAATATACATACGAGACTCCAGAGATATGAAAAAGTCTTAAATTTGATATTAGAGCCAACATGACAAATTTGATTTGGTTAACTCAAATGATAGTGGGAAATACGGCCTTCAAATTATATTCCAGAAGTTAACAGTATCTTGAAATCATTTATTTCTTCGAATAAATCCTCAAATGAAATCAATTAGACTTGAAAAAATATTTGAACATATTTTGTACAATCCAGATAAAAAAGTTGATTCGAAAACAAACGCTGTGGAAGTCAATCACAAACAGTTTCCACAAGAAATATGATAACATGAGTAAAGTGGTGAAAGTCAAAGCAGACCCATGTATCTCAAGGAGGTTATAAAGGCTGAAAATGATGTATGGATTCTAATTTCCTCCGCTTTCTTCGCGTGCTTTTTTTAACGAAGTCGTATTCCTTCCTTTTTTTTTTTTTCAAAACAGAATACGTTAATTCTCAAAAGAGTTTCGTGTAAATTAAAACGAATAGTCACTGCAACCAACAACTGCAGGCTTTGCTGGCAGCTCACAATGCTTAATTAAGGCAGTCCTCCCTCGCATTGCGCAACTTTGCATACTTTTTGCATCTTGTACTTTTGTATTGATCTTTTTGCTCGCTTTACTATCAGTGGTAGGGCCTTAATTATGTGACTTTTCTATCTCTTCAAGTTTTATATTTACATTTTACTTCACTATTTACTATTTTGTTTGTAGATTTCTCTTGTCCAATTATTGTACTTGATGATAGTTTTATTCTTATCATATTTCAATACAAAACAAACCTGGATAGTGTCGAATAAATCCATACAACGAAGAAATACAAATGTGTGTGTGTGTGTTTTAGGTGGTTGGGTGGGTGTGGGTGTGTGATTTTACTTTTTATAGAATTTGCTTAAACTTATCCAAATTTAATTTACCAAGGAATTTACTTATATAGTTCTACATTTTTTAGTACAATATTATTTTCTGTTTCTGGTTAAATGGAAAATATTGCAATAAGTCTGTCAGTTTGTTTTATGTACAATGAAAGTGTAATACAATGCTCGCAATGAATGACAGCCAGCGTTCATTTCGTAACACATTTGAGACTGTTAGAAAAACGCCTTGTGAATAGGCTTGAGAGGATTACACGTTAGTACGAGTATCTCGGACTGTATCCGAAGCCTGCTCCGACAGCGGTGGATAACGGACCCGGCCTGCAAGTCTTGGCCGTCTCATAACTTTTTATGAGTGTTCTGACACGAACGCTCATCTCGAATGCGCCTATCGATATACAGGCACTTTAAATAGTTGTTTGCAACAAAAGTGGTGTAAGTTACCAAAAAGAAAAGAAAATTTTGGTCTAATTGAAGATATTTCCAACAAAAACCTTTAAAGTATTTTAATTAAATGTGTAGTTGTAACTGTTGCTAGCCTCATTTTAAAGTTGAATTAAGATATCTGTTTTCTTTTCACGGAAGCCAATTTCCACTTTGTTGGAATATTTTCTATGACTTACATTGCAATATTTTCTATGATGAAAACACCATCACTTTTTGATCGTGGAATCAAGTTTATCATTTGGGTCTAAAGGAAACGATTTCCAGTTATATTATTGGTTCACACTTGAAATCATAGCACCGTGATTTAATCCTAACGATAAGCCCCTCAGGTTTTACTGTACACAACGAAAGTGTTATATACATATTTTTATTTGATTAAGTTATCCATGGCACAAACATTTGCCAAAGGCTATACCTATATACAAATTTATGTTTTAAGAACTAATCTTATTTATCTATTACAACTATAAATTTACTTCATTTTTAGTTTCCTACATGTAATTTTAATTTTTAATAATCTTAATATTTAGTTTCTTAAAAATAGTTAACACCTACACACTAACTTGTAGCTAGATAGCAGTCCTTACAACTAATAATTTTAATACCTCTTATTTAGCACGTTCATGTCCACTCGTTCAGGCTTTACTTGCATTTATATAATACGCTTTCGTTGAATACGGTATAATTTACGAAATATGTAAACAATTTAAATTTATGGTATTTTTGCTGCCTTTTTTACATAAACTTTAGATACTTTCTTTTATTTACCTCTAATGTTCCTACAACAATTTAAATCTTAAAAATATAATAATATATCTCCCCACTAATATTTTATAAATATACTTTTTCTTAAAAACCGCATCTTGATGCGGTTTTTAAGAAAAAGTTTAATCTTGATTAACTTTTTGATATTTTCTATTGAATATATCTGATTGGAGGAGATCGTCAATAAACTTAATAATATAAACAGAAATATATATTAATTTCTTTAGTTGAGAAAATATTTATGCCACTAGGGTTATAAACAAATAAAACGTTTATTGCGAGAGTAGAGATAGGAGATAGAATAAGGGGCTGCACACACTTTGTTATTCAACTATTGTAGATCCACTTTGACAGGTTAGATCACGCGTTTAGCCAGCAATTCGCAAGGAATGTTTTGGTGACGGGACCCTGACAAGCCGGAGATGCGGAGCAGATATTTAATCGCAAGGTCAAAGAACAAATTACTGACTATGCGATCGCTTTAATAAACGTATTTTTTTTCCTTTCATATTTTGAACATAGTATTTGAATTGGTACCCAGTTGTTTTAAAGGGTTCCAATCTGGTTTTCACTTTATGGTAGTTTAAACACCCACAATTAAAAAATAAAAACCGTCAGGTTGTACTGTATACAACGAAATTGTTATATAATAGAATGAAACGGAATATTATTTATTGTACTTGTTATTTAAGAATAGAGTTTCTATTTAGAAATCGCACACTTAATGATGTTAAGAAAGTGACCCTTTTAACATTTTTTTAGTTTTTTTTCTAGTAAGAAGTTACGACGCAAATCGAATGATTAAGTGAACTTACAAAAAAATCATATTAAATTATTTATAAATTGATTAGCTACCCTAAAAACAAAATCAAATATCACCCTGTTTTAGGAATTTTAATTATCAACATAGATAAATCACTGAAACCAAAATTGTATGCAAAATCAAAGGTTTTTATTTCACTTTAATTCTGGATTATTTCTGAGATAGTAATTATTTACTACCATTATAGTTTAAGAATAGTTTCTGAATATAAATTTTTTTCAATGTATAAATGGAATAAAAAAATCTGGAATGCATTTTGTTCTGGTTGCGTTTTATTATTATCTTTCTCAATTCAACAATACTGAAAAGAACAATACTTGTTTTCTTGTGCTTATCTTAATAAGTATTTATGATCTATTGTAGAAAATTTTGACATGTATCTGTACATTTCATATTTCACAGTCACGAATAAATCAAATCAATTTATGCATTATAAAAAAAATAGGACAATTATTCTCATAAAATATATTTACTTTGATGCTATAATTTGAAGCATAAATTGCTTTCAAGGACAAATAGTTGAATTTTGCATTTGCTTTTAAATTGATTCTTGATTTGATAAGAAAAATAAGTTAGTATATTTCAAAGCTAATTTTTCGCTGACAAAAGGTGAGATTAATTGATTATTCTAACAAAATAATAAATCAAGATAAATAGTTAAAAAATGTTGATTTTATAAAAAACTTCGAATTTAAAGATTTGTCGTTAGATATATAATATTTTAGACGAATCTGATAAAAAATCAATGTTGTTTTTCATAACATTTATAAAAAAAGGAATGAGAACATTAGGAAATGATGCGAGTTAAATCAAGATACAGCTTATGAAGAAAGAAGCATTACGATAGTTCGGCCACGTAGATAGAATGAAAAAATATGTCAGATCTCAAAAACTGAGTTGGACTATGGTCTATTGTTTTTAAGTTATATGTCTTACAACCTTGTCAGATAAAAGAAGAGTATTTGACCTCCCAACTCTCAGAGAGAGAAGCTTTATTTCAATAGTCTGGAGTCAACTCAGCTTGTCATGTTACACGTTATTTGTAGGCCCACCCAGCAAAATGTTTTGTTTCTTAGTTCATTTGTTGAAATGAATTATTTATGCAGCTTTTACAAAACAAAACTGCACAGATTGGTCAATCAAGCATTGTACGGGCTTTCATGTGACTAGAGCTCCTTACAGCAGTCAAGATAAAAATACAGATTGTAATCCTTGTCTTTTAGTGTAACACAAAAATAGCACAAAACCTACTTAGTACCCAACGCTCCTTAGACAGAATTTTTTTAATATAGCATACCCATCTGCTTATGATCGATGCATTTAGTGATAATTTGCATTGTTCGCATTCCCTCTTCTCCCCATAGTTGCGAAATGACTCTATTACTGTTTATTTTACAAGAGACGGAGCATGAAGACACGCCAGATGCAATAATAATTCCGCTTCTTTGAAAGTCAACATCAGCTTTGTAACAAATGCCGTCCTTGTCTCACGTGCACATTTTTGCAATCCTTCCCATTCTAACACGATGGACGACATTATAATATATCATTGGCACATGGACTTGGGAAATTTTCTTCGATGGAGTTGTAAATTGTGTTTAACAAATTGCCTCGACTGAAGAATGCCCTAGAATTTCTCTCATTTGTGACATATTTGAGGGCATAAGACATATTTGTGAACATATGATAAATTTGTGAACATACACATATAACATATGTGTGAACATATGACATATTTGTAAATATTGTACAATGTCTGTTAATATTGGGACTCAATGTTTTTCTACAATATTTTCATTTAAAAAAAATAGGAACTTTCTTAAACACAAAACGTTTTTACATTTGAAAATATTGTTACTAAAAATATCTTCAAATTCTGTATAAAACAATGTTTTTCTCCGTTGTTTTGAAATAGTGGGTCTATATTTCCTAATGACTACGAATGTAAGATAACAATAAACTCTCTGTCTTTTTTGGATTGAATAACTGAAGAATCGTAGAATTCTTTGTAGGCGGATTGAGGTTTTTCATGAATACTGAAATAATCCAAGATGAATCCGTTTGTACGTAGCTTGGTCCATAGCGCGCGCATAATGTTTAATAAATATTACACGTATAATATGTATTTTTAGATACGCTACATGACATTACACTTTCGTTGCATACATAAAACCTGACGAGTGAATTGCAAGATAGCAATGTCTTCCAGCCAACCAGAAAGGTGTTAAGCAACCCTTAAGTGAAAACCAAACTGAGACCCTGTTTTAAACAACTTGGTACCAACGGGAATCGACCTTAACTCCCCGGGTTGAAAGTTAGGCGCCTTATCAACTAGGCTACGAAATTAATTAATATTTATTTTTAAACCTTATAAATAACTTAAATATCAATAAATAACTTAAAAAAATGTAGTATGTAACCGATACGGAAAATAAATCGCGTATAATCTTTCAATACAATTTTACGTCCAACTTTTATAGTACAAATGATACTTTAAGATGACAAATCCAATCAATTTGTGATATTATCAAATATTTTCTGATAACACTATTGGAAAATAAAACCTGCCATATGAATTTCGCGCATTAGCGTTAAATCTATGAGACATTAGCACATATTCTTATTCAAATTTTAACCTTATCAACAGCGCTCAAATAAACGCTAGATTTTAACAACACTTGGATTTATATTATTAGTTAATAAAAAATTAAAAAATAAATAGTCATTTCTTTAATTTTTTATATTTTTTTTTATTAAGTTTATGGCGTAGCTTTTGTATTGTTAATGTAAAAATCAATCAATTCATCAAAATTGTTTTTATAATTAACTTTATTTCATTTTTATGTATTTGTTCCGTTACGTGCAGTGTAAAATGTGTTTGTTAAAAACAGAATTAATTGGAATTTAAAATTTTTTTTTAATTACAGTATGTTATTTTTTTTTCGCTTCATTACAAAAAAGGTACTTAGAACACAGCTGAATATAATTTTTTTTTTATTTAACTGATAGTTATTTTTTTAAAAGTGTTCAATTAGATACTAAAGTAAATTTTAAGTTGTAAAATATATTTTTGATATTGATTTTTATATCGTGTATGTTTGTCAAAAGCATTAATGTTTCTTGGGCAATAAAATTAAATTGATCGTAATAATGTGTGGATCATCCATCAATGATAATATAAGTTGACACTCGCGTGTGTTTACTTCCTACAAAGCAGTAAATGAAGATTATTTACTCTTTAAAAACTATAAATTCAATATTAATAGATAAGTTTGAATAAAAATTAGCAGTTTCTTTAATAGAATTGAACATTGTCAAGATATTGTTGAATTTCATTGTTTAAAATATATATATCATATATTTATATTCGATTTTTCTTGCAAACTTAAAAATATGTTTAAAAATATACCTTCACCTTAATATTCTATAAAAATCAACAAACATTCTTCAAATTAACGTACGTCGATTTAAAATGGGAATTGTATAATTAAAAAATCTTACTCGGGTATCATAGCAATTGAATGATTTGTTTTTTCGTCTTTGTGTAAAATTCAATAATAAATACGCGTGTTTTATATATTTAAGAAGGTTTTTTTTTCAAATTTATATATCGCTCTTCTACCATTTTAAAATCAAAAGTGTATACAATCTTTTTGACCCACCAACCGGACAGGGATACATTTGAAATAAAAATAACCTTATATCAATAACATGCAATCGAATTTATATATTGTTTTAGTTTGTAAAACGTAGATCACAGGTTTTTGAAAAATGCTTAAGACACATAAAAAAATTAAGAAATCGTAGTCACATGATCATATTCGAATAAATATTCAAAAATAAGTAGTTTCTCTCCTACTACGTAAATCGTGAAGAGTTTAAAAATAATTTGATAAAAAAAAGGTAAACCCTTCATATTTATAACCTTCCTTATATATTGACATTATTAAAAAAAGTCGTTCACAAGTTTGTTTCTTTTTTATATAGCATATATAATTAAGCTGTTAATTAATTTTCGAAACAAATTAATACTCCAAGCAGAAAAATTTAATGAATTTCTGTTTAAAAGGAGAAAACTGCTTCCCAATTAATAACATTATTTCTACATCAAGCTGCGCACAGTAAAATATTTTGATTAAACAACTATGAAAGGATAAAATATTATAGTAAAGAAAAATAAATAATGAAAGGTGGCTCTTTATATAGTTCTTCATAATTCATATATCAAATAATAGTTCCTTATGTTTCTTCAAGAACCGTTATAATATTTTTATTATATACACATTTTTTAATTTCTGTTATTGGTAACGCAGCCTACTTTGCAACTCGTATTTTACGATTATGAGGGTTTCGAAAAGAGATTTTTTCCTCTGACTTAAGATGCTAGCTTAACATGTTTCTTGACGTTCTATGTTTCGCATTAGGAATTCGCTTGTAATTCCTAAAGAATTTTCATAAATTAACATTAATATTATATTTGGCAGTGATGATCGAATTATCAGTATTGTTTCCAAAGCGTGGCATCTCGTTAATCAGTTTTATGCCTGTTATTTATTCATAATGGCTGGATCAAACGGCAATAAAAAAGTTTTATGGTTTTCTGAATTCCAAAATCAATTATTATTTTTAAGATATAATATACACACTCGTAATCCTCTTACTAAATCGTGCCAACACAATAAAAACACGGGATATAGAACGAAATATTAATTTTGAACCGTTTCCTTTTTAATAAAGAGCTAAATATTTTCGTTTATGTGCGGATTTAAGGATTATATAATGAAAATTATTTGAAATATTATGTTATGGTCTGTGTATTTACTAATATGTCACATTCTTTCCATTTTATTGTTGTTTCAAGATGAAAATGTATGCATTTATTTTAAATAAATAGAAAGATTTTTTTTTAGAATTCGGATATTCATTTCAGAATAGTTCTCGGTATAATTAAGAGTAAGATTTTTTATAGAATATATTGTCCATTTAATGTCAAGGGTGTGTTGAAACATAAGTATTACAATATAAATGAGTTCTACGCCCTACATGGTGAAGCTGGCGAAGCAAAAGTTATAGTCCAACGATCTGATGGGACGTAGGAGAGTAGACAAAATTTGAGATAGCTGGAAGGTTTAACAGAGTACTGCCGCATACAGGGTATAACCAATCGGAGAAGGAATGCTTCTGAGAGATGTATGTGGCAGATAATCCTGCAGGCAGCCAAGAACCATCTTGAGTTGTTGGGGTGATGATGATTTGTATGAAACCCTTGAACGTACCCGAATCGGTGATTCAGATATATTGAAGAACGTAGCCTTAGGACAATATTGTCTAAATTCAGAGATAATGTTGATTTATTTGAATTATTTTGGCTGGAAAAGAGTTTTAAAAAATTCAAAAAGTAAAAATATACATATCAAAAGTTTGTGAAATGTGTTACTATACAAGTTTTCTTTTCTGAGATAAGCAATATATAAAATGTGGCATGTACGAGTATTTAATGTTAAGATAAAACGTAAAAAAAATTATCGTATATGTTAACGTATATTGAATATAATATACTTTTATAGGGTGAGTGCTTTTTATTGTTAATAACAAGTACTTGTAATGTTATAAACGTTTTTATTATATTATAATGAAATATAACTTAAAATAATTTGAGTTAAATCTTTTGATAGGTGTTATAAAGTCATAAAACCAAGTCATTTATATCCCCATTAATATATTTTCCCCCCTCCCCCCTCAATAAGAAATAGCGTTTGTTATTATTTTTTCTGCTTATAACTGCAATCCCAAAATTAAGCACTGTTGATTGGTTCTTCTGTACTTGACGCATCCATGCGTTGCAATTTCTTTGTTGTGACCACACTTAATGACGTTAAGCATGGACTGAGTGTAAAAAGGATCAGGTATCCCCAAATGCCGTAACTGAAATTTGACCCTTTCACGTGCAACTTTTGTATATACCGATATGCTTTGCGGGTACTGTAGATTCATCAAATATAGGGTTTCTATATTTTCAATACTGTCCCATGGGAAAATCGTACGTCTTTCTGTCGTCAACACTAAATAGAGAAAGCGTTTTTAATGTTTATAGCAGTTTACATTTAGTGTCTTTTTTTACGAAGACACTAAATGTAAACTGGGCTCGGCTCACGTAGAAGTCAGCCGAGTCCAAACAATCGAAGGGAAAATCTTAATTTCAAGTCAATAATACACCGTGTTTCATTCCTAATTTTACATTCCTCTCCATCATTTCTTCATTTTTCTTTTGATTGATGATATCTCACATTTATTTATATTGTTTATGAATTTTGTATATACGAGTATATACAAGTATATACGAGTATATACGAGTAAATAAAAAAAAAGTCGCGTCGTCAATGTGCGGGGAAATGTCAGATCTTGAAGATTTTGACATATGAATCTAGAGACCAACTACAAGTTATCAATGCGCGTGTCTAAATGTATTCCCTCAACTGACAAAAAAACCTGCAAAACTAGCAAACGTATGTGCTTAATATCATACAAAAAAAGAAGTGAAACCCAGTACACGTGTAAGGATTGTGATCTAACTCTCCACAAAGGAGAATATTGGAAGAATTGTCATTCTAAACTAAATTATAATAATATTTTTAATAAATATACAAAGCATAATATAAATATGTCTCAAATGAAGGTACGTACGAAGGTACGTACGTCTCTGTACGAATGATACAAAAGCTCCAGATAACATAACGCAGCATGGAGAGGTGCATGCTAGATTACGAGTATAACAGAAGAGACTGCAAACACAATTAGTGGATACGCGCTTAAACAAAAGTTGACGATGAGGTATACAGAGGTCGCAAAACGACTCAAGTAGAAGTGGGATGGGCACGTCGCCCAAACAACGGACCAGCGTATGAAGTGATCCAGTGGTACCCAATAATAGAACTTGGCCTATAAGAAGACCAAAGATAGGCTGTTTGGTCGAAATACGTAAGCATGCAGCGATTACGTAGCAGCAACGCAATTTCTTGGAAAGAACTTGGAGAGACCTACATCTTGCAGTGGATTTATGTGGGATGATGATGATACAAAATCTCATTGCATAGTAGTAAAGTAAACTTATCACAAGTATGTATTGTAGTTTTAGTCAGTCATTGTTCTCCAATCATCATCATTGTCAACCGTTGGATCGATTCAGGTTGTCAATGATGATGATGGGTATTCCAATAGTCCCTGTGACTAGTGCAGGAGGTGTGGGAACCCTCAGCCCAGTGAAGCGTGTGTATGCGCGGTTACGGTAGAGGTGTTCATATACAAGTAATTATCCTCTTCGCTCAATTATTCCGCGATGGCTCCTATACAGGAAGCAGCGGCCAGCCCCCCACATGCATTACTCACGATCAATTCTCTCTCTTCTGAACCAATCCCGAGGGGGCAGATTGCCGTGGACGGGCCTGCGCTGTTATTAACACGATTATGAGTGGACGGCGGGCCAATAGGGAGACGAGCTTGCCTCCCCTTCCCCCCAATCTTAAGATATGCCTTATTTCCTCCTCGCTTCTTCTCCACCTGCACTGAGACAGGTGACATGACAACACCCGAAATTGTATGAGCAGTGCCGGTACTTAGGTACTAGGTGACGAAGATGACGTTCAAGGGCGCTATTCTAAGCGATGATACACATAAGACTCAAGGTTACCTTAAGACTGGTAAAAAGCACTTATTAAATAGTATGCACTTGCGATTTGTATCGAGCATTTATAAATTTACATATAACAATAAACTCAAATCAAACTCTTCTGAAAAATAAAGTCCATACCTGCTCGATAACGAGCCACGAAATTAAAAAAAGAACATATTTTAGACAAGATATGCCAACATCTAGAAAGTAGATCATAGTTAAATGAAAACGTTGATACATTTCATATATACGAGTATATCGATTATTGACTACATACATACTCGTATACATTCAAAAGGGTTAAAAATAAAACGGTAATTTTTTAAAAAAATGCCCCATTTCAACTAAGTTTTTAGACAGAATCAATCAAAAAGAAAAAAAAACCTCCTTAGTACAAAATAGCTACACGCAGCTTGTATGTGGAGCTTTGATCAAAACGATTCTTATTGCACATGTACGACTTGATTCTCAGGTCCTCATTTATACAGTAATAAGAATACAACAGAGGCTGGAAACAAACACTAATCTCTGAATAACGCATTCCTTTGCACGGTCCTGTGTAGGACGCGTCTTCCACTACATACCATCTTGACGCCTTTGATTGAATAGTGAAGTTACTGGACATTCTTCAGAAACATCAATCCATCAACTTTATAAAACAAAAAAGGTTTCACGATGAAAGTTTTCCTTTTTACTCACAGTCCACAAATAAATAATGAGACGGGTTCCCTGTCTTGATTTGTTGCAGTTCAACAGGTTCATCCAGATGCGTCTAAATATGCGTCGAGTTGAATGGCACTTAGTAATGGTGACAGGACTATTTATTTTATTTCTTCTGTCACATTTCAAGTGAGATTATTGTCACTTTTCAGCAGTTTATTTAACGCTATTTTCAACTTTTTAATTACAACGTTTATAAATGAGAAGTTTGGTTACTAAATTTTCAAGTCGGTCTTCTGTGAATAAAATCACTCATATTGAACAGTTTAGTTCAGTTCAGTTTGATCCCACCTCCACCCACGCTGTTATGGAGGGCAAAATAAGTTCCCATCCAACGCGATCAATACCAGAAGATCGACATCTTATTTTTTTTATGAGTGCGACGTCACATTGTGACAACGAAGCAACTGCCCAAACGGACTCCTCCTTTGGCAACACACTTGAGTGTGAAAAATAGAAGTGACGACGGACATAAGGTCCGACATCACGGGAGATGGAAAGTGACCCGCCAACCAACAAGTGGTTAAAGACCTGTAGTTCAAACAGCCCAGGAAGATGCCAGTACTTTCACAGAAAGTTTCAAATGCAACAAAACAATTCTTTGACGCCACGAGATCGGAGAAGCCAATCGGTCCGAAGATGAAACGATATAAGGCCGAGTGGGGTTCTCTACTCTTATGAAATTAGTTCTGAAGCTATCGTATGAGGAGTTAGAGATACAAAACCGTACATGAGATCGCTCCATCTCGCGGATGGTCGTCCATATAGCCTGGTACCCAACTCTAACAGCTTCTTCAAACCATAAGGTTGCTTTTTGGCTATCCATGTGAAGAAAAATAATAATAATAAAAGAACAACTTATATAACGCCGTTTAGACAACACACTCTCCTCAAGAACGCTCCAATTGCGTTTAGAACAATTATTTTCAGATTTAAAATATTACAAAATAAATATATATCAGTTGAATGTAAAAATAGGAAGGTAATGGTTGTGACCATTATATTAGGTACTTCCTCGCATGCCCATATATTCAGAAAAACATATTTGGTAAGAAAACTGCAAAAACACTTGCCAAGGGACTGAGATACCTTTGTAAATCTTCTGATATGTGATAGTAAAACTAAGTGAAGTGTAGTGTACGTGTGTAAGGTTCATATATATGTTAACCATACATTTTGACAAGACCTCCCAAAAAGGGTTGTTTTCAAGTGATTCCTAAAGCTACGCACGCTGCTCATATTTAGTTTGAGAGAGCTATTGCTTGAATGCCTCTGAACACTTTATAGGCATACCAGCAAAAACTCTCACAAAATACCTCCCTCCCCCGCCCTATTTAATCAAATCGAAACAATTAATTATATTTGATAATATATATGGCTTTAGGTGTAGTGTAGTACATGTGTGTAGTGTTCATATTTAATCATAAATCTATTCGCAACCGTACACTCCACATTCGGTGATAGGGTATTCATTATATCATGGATTTTGTTTTTTATTTGGTAACCTTCAAAATATCAAAATCTTCTTTTAGTTTTCTTCTATTATACAATGGTGGTCATCCTCTCACGTTGCACACGTTTTCATAGTTAATTAAACGTCTCTTGAATAACTCCATGCATTTCTATTTAAAAAAATTAATTAGGCTTTGTATATTCCAAAGCTTATTACACATAATTGATTCGAGATTCTAGACTATAAATGCAAATTTAAGATTATTATGGAAAACACGTAACCTTTTTATTTATTTACTGTCCATTAAACATACTTTAAATTATTTTAATAACATATGTATTTACACTCCAAATTATGGATCACAAATTTGATGAACTTTTCTTAAACACTTAGTTGAAACATTCACACTCAGCATTCAGATCTTTACAGATACTTGAATCTCAAGCTATCACATATACAGTTACAACCGCATCATAATTTCAACAACTCCTCACCACACATTCTATATTCATATAAGTCATTCACTCACATGCTAATGTGCACACCTCCAAGAGCTCATCACTCCTCGCTTCCCTCTAGCCAAAGAAACCTTCGTAGCCAGGTTAGCAATACGTCTTTTGTAACCCAGTATTTACATTTCGATTCCCGATGGTACCCATTTTTTTTAAATAGGGTATCTAGTCTTATTTTTACTTAATACTTGTTTAAAACCTTTCTGGTTTTTAGAAGAGATTTGCACATGACAATAAACCCACCAAGTTATAATTTATATAGCGAAAGTGTAATACAATATAAAACAAAAGAGCTTTTAAAGGTTTACTACTGAGTAATGTAATACGATTTTATAAAAAGTCGTATATGAATTGAGAGACAAGTGATATATGAATTGAGAGAAAAGTGAT
Source organism: Odontocerum albicorne (assembly GCA_949825065.1). NCBI lineage: Eukaryota > Metazoa > Arthropoda > Insecta > Trichoptera > Odontoceridae > Odontocerum > Odontocerum albicorne. The sequence goes on from OX463844.1 coordinate 14,556,706, forward strand.
ATATGTTTATCTATGGGAAAAAGAAGATATTAAAATGTATCCAAAATTTATTTATACTTAAGACAGTAACACTGTGAAGGTTTCAAGACATGGTATTTTTTTTAGTCAAACATGTTTATTCCACTTTATTTAACGGTATAACCCTACAAGTTTCAAGGTTTTTACCTCATTATCATGTTTGCTCTCCCCTGATGATGAGATAAAAACCTTGAAACTAGTAGAGTTATACCATTATGTAAAGTGGAAAAAACAGGATTTTAATTAACAAATTACAGTATCCAAATTTGTTAAATTGTAACACTTCCCCAAAGAACTTATCGTATGCTATACTAAGCTAGATTTTTCGTCTTCAGTAAGTACGTTGTGTCATCTAAAATTAATATAAAAGTACTAGTATATCTTAAGTACCTGCTAACAAATAATTATCATCCAATTGTAATGTCGAGGACAGTGTTTTTTTTTCACGTCGCTGGCTTTTAACGTCTTCTGACGAAACCCGTGATGACCCGCCGCTCGATAGGACGCGACGCGTTATCAGCGCGAGAAATGATCACGATGAAACGATGAAGGCGCCATATTTAATTCGACGCTTTTTGAATTATCGATGATACATCTACAGAAACAGGTTTTATCACATTGCAAAGCAATAATTTTCTTTTAAAAACGTAATTTTATTTTCATCAAAAAAGGAAGCATAACTTGACAAGAGTAGATTTTATTCATTAATTACTTACATCATGAAAACAAATAAATAATTAACCGCCAATACACGTATATAAAAAAAAACTTACATTTAAATTCAGTAATGACTTAATATTTCAAAGGAATTATTTGTATTAAGCTTTAAAACTATTTGAATTTGAAATTGATATCGCTCTTCGTAATGTATATCGGTATATCTTAATTTTAGATAGTAAACTTTCTTGAATAATTATTTTAAACCTGTTAAATAAATATGTTTTTTATACATTAACTATATGAATCAATTACGTATTTTTATTTATTTATTTATTATATGTCATGAGATCTTGTATTTTTGTTCTCATTTTGTCATTACATTTGAATACTAATAATACCACTAAATGGAGGCAGTGCTTTGAAAACTGCTAAGTAATTTTTAAACTAGTCCCTGCCTCATAATCGTGTTTGTTAGTTAAAATAATCCAAGATGCTTAATTATTTGAACGTACTTGACGGTTTTGCTGGTGTCCGTGGTCTGATTCAATCATTCAATTGTAACTCATTATTTTATATTATTACTTTCACACCTCTTTTCACCAAAAATTGTATGGTTTAGCTTGTAAGCTACCTTTTAAATTCATCAACAGTCTTTAAATGGTTTTTATTCACGTGAATATTTCCTTTAATACAATATTTATTACTTTGATAATGGTCTTGATTATTTTATTATGTAACGACTATTTGATATATTAAGAAGAATGTATCTTTTCATCTAAGATTTATATTTATTATACAGCGCTTTGTTGATCAGAATTATGTCAATCATTATTTAACCAAGGGAAAGAATTCCCAGGAAATTTAGAACAAAAATATATATATTCTTTACTTTTATAATTCTCGATTAAATCTTTCGCAATAAGCATATGGTCCTGATGTATATTTTCGACCAAAATCTAACCACTTTTAATAAAATCGGTTTTTTTTATCTATTTCATAATATCTTGTATTGTACGTGAATATGAGAAAAAGTTATTTAGATAACGCTTACTTCTACACTAGTTATTTTTTAATAAGTGAATTTATAATAATCGTTATCATTCTTTATGACAGCCTATAATGTTTCATTACACGTGTTAAGACTTATATTATGAAAATTGTATGTGTTGTATTTAAATTTAACTTAGCAAGTGACAAAAATTTAAATCGCTATATTAATTTCACACAAACAATCATCGAGTCGTGGCAAAAAACGTCGACAAAAAACATTTTAATCCGTGGAATATGCATTTATCAAAGTTAATGTCACCAATATCTATTAATGTTGACAGTCCTACATTAATATAATTAAAACAGTGACAGCTTTATTTTTTAAAGAGTTTTGCTTGACACATCAGCGAATATTCTATAATATATTGTCCTACCCAGTGCTCTTGAAATATATCATTTTCGTGGATCTATTCTGTAGCTATATCTTTCAGAACTTTGCTGAAAATTACTTTTATTATAAAATGTAAAAGAAAATATACATTCGAAGCTCTCTCTCTTATACATTTTCAGGTGAACATTTTTGCACCCTTAATGTTATTAAAATTTATTTTGTTCCTTTAGATACATTTGTTTGATGTTTTACACATAAATTTAATTCCCCATTAGCCCTATATTATATTGGTTTTACGGTCAATCAAGAATATTCCATTTCTAATTATGTTACTCACAATTTATACATAATCATTTTGCTATGCGATAACAGAAAATTATATTTTAAAATGGACATGTTTGTGAACAATGTTTCATCAAATTTTAAGTGCTAAGTCAAAACCACTGTACAATATCTGTTACATACTGGTATATTATATAATATTTTTTTATTTATTATATAGATAGAGCTGAATTATTTTTTGTCAACATTTAGCGAAACCGAATTGAATGAATATAATTTGAAAGCTCAATACAGACGAATTTAACAAGTATACAAGATATTTTGCTTAATTTTAGTCTTCAACAAAACTTCTCTTTTTTGTTAATAATTTTTTTTTTAATTGAATACATTTTCATTTTAATGGGTGCTATATATGTAAGATCTGTAATATCTCAAACATTTATGATTTTATGATATGGTTCAACTCTTTTGTTATTAATAATCAAAAGAATTGTATTTATTATTTTGATTATTTCATGTTTATGAATGTACTTGAACAAGGTATTGAAAAACATTTTTACGATCCAAACTTCAAAATTATATCTTGTGGTTGACACGCACGAAGTCCAAAAATAATAAGAGCACGATTTGAATTCAAAGCCAATATATATATATATATATTTCCTCTCTGTGGTCGGTTTTTTTATTTATTCACTTTAAGTAAAAAAAATACATTGGATAATTCAGTTTATTTTTAATTCAAGGAAATGGAACTTACTTCATGTATTTTTTTTTATCATAATGAATTTTCATTAATTTTCGGTGTACTTTTGATGCAACGTGATCCAAGTGTTTTTCAGCCCCCAGCTGCTTACCTTATACGAAATATGTTGTTCAAATAATAAGAAAAAATTCTGTTTATTTAATTTTAAATTCATTGAATTCCATTTCTAGGAAAATCATAATTAGCCAATTTTGAATATTCTATATGGTACTTTACTTAATTAGTATTAGATGTATCGCCATGCAACAGTTTGTCAAACTGTTTTATAATTAATTAAAAGATCTAAATAGAGTGTTTATTTTTTTTATAAAATATAACATTTTTATAGAAAAAAAAAAAAATAAACGTATACTTGTGTATGAAATTATAATAATAACTATCCAGATTCTTGTAGAAAGCTCTGATGTGAAAGAAAATGATAAATCTAAAAACAGATGTAACCTTAATTGAAAATTATTATTAATAATAATTTAGATAATTCTGGTTTGTAATAAGATATTTCATACTCTTTTTGTGTCTTTGTAAATAAAATAATAATTCAATTATAATAATTTATTTTTATCATTGTCCTAATGTAGTGTTGAATAAATAATAGTCGTAAGTTAAGATTTTATAGTTTTGACATTAAGCTGTCAGGCGATGATCCGGGGCGGTATTGTGTTTACTGCGGTCTATTATTTGTGAAAATGATATAAAATGTGTTTATAGGAGTAGTAAGTAGTCAACTTCAGGAATGTTTTATAAATAATCACCTTTTTATATCATAACAGTTAAGAAACATTATAAATAATATATTGTAAAAACGTATATCGTACGGGTTAATCATTTTATTTCTTATGGTTAATTAACCGTTCAATATTAGACAACTAACTTTCTTCTAGTTTTATTCCTCATAATAAGTCGGAAATGAGGTAGAATATACGAATCCAAAAACGTATACCTAACTAACATAGATTGCAAAGTCATATGTTATTGACTTATGCTAGTAAATTGACAACTGACTGTAGTTAATCGTGTAAAACGTGACCACTCCTTTCCTCCATTATTCTCATCATAGGGCCATAACATTAAAGAAGTATTTGTCTCTTTTTATCAATGTTGGTCTCACTTAAACCTTTCTTAAGTGAATAATTTATTTATTATAAGACCCTGGTAACACCAATACTGGTAAATCCATATTTATTATGAACAAACCATTTCAGTGAACTCGGAAAGTCAAGGCATTATAAAATTTTGTAATAAACTTACGTATTGTGCACGTCCTCATAAACGTACAAAACATTAAATTAATACGACCCTCGGTTTATTTTCCGCTATTTGAGATTTCAGTAGAGCCTCTAACTTGAATGACGTTATGGTCAACGACACTTCAATTATAGAGTAAGAAAAAATTGTTTTAATCAAAGTTATGCTTATATGTACCAATATTTAACTTATGTAAAGTTTTTCTTTTCTTTTCATGTATTGCTTCGATTTATTATTTTCACCACTTTCTAAGTTTCTTAAATTTTTTCCAATTCGAAAAAAAATTTAACGATAAATTTGAATTCAAATTGTAACTTTCAGTGATTGTTTTCAATTACTCTTGTTCAATTTTTAAATACACAATAAGTTATCAGAAAATATGGGAAAAAATCTCAATCACAATTTTTTTTCTTGCTTTTAACTCTTAGATGGAGATTTTCCTTTGCAATACCCCATTTGAATTTAGTTTTAAAAACTTATTCTTCATATGGAAAATTCTCCATACATTTCGTAATCAAGATATACAAGTATATATAAGTGGATAAGTTCACTATTTATATTTTTTTATTTATTTTCAGTAAAATCGTAACATTAACATGTTTCGTTACAAATTATGAATCCAATCATGTTATCTCAAGTCAATCAAATAAACGGATGCGTAGTTATCGAAAGGAAATTACTTGCATTCCCTTTATTTTTCCTAAACACGTTTACAACTCAATACTCTTGACATTCGTATAGTAATTAATCTAAAATGGTAACTAATCAGAGTTGGTCCAACCATGTTTTTAGAATATGAATATGTTGCCTGAGGCAAAACTCTACCTTTGAAGTGTTCACCTTTCTTCTACGAACGCAAAATTTCGGGAGATAATTTGTTATTGGGAACTTAACCTACCTATGAGAAACCGGTAAGTAAATATGAGAAAAGAAAAAAATTATCTCTCTTGAATCATTATGAAGGAAGCAGTAAAACGTGAAACGGTCAATTCGTGTTAGTTTCTCAATGTGTTCAAGTTTTTGTGTTTTTCTTGCAAAAAAAGCTTTTATATTTTCAATGGATACGTGAGAATGAATACATTATATTCCTTACAAGTTACATTTAATGAGAAAAAAAACGTTGTAGTTTAAAATAAAAAATCAACATTTTAATTTAAAGAAAATAAACAACGTTTTAATTTAAAACATTTCGCCAAAAAGTATTCCATAGGAAAAAAACCGAAATAACTACATACCTATCCAAAAACAATAACACCCCTAAAAGTTAGCGTTTTTTTTTTTTTTTAACGTCGTATTTTTCTTTTTTGTTTTGGAAACTTCCATCATCATATGTATACATATATGCTGCAGTCCTAGTATTCACGCAATAAATACCAAGGATGCTAGATGCTGCAAAATACCAAGGATTCTGCAGTCCTAGTATTCACGCAATAAATACCAAGGATGCTAGATGCTGCAAAATACCAAGGATTCTGCAGTCCTAGTATTCACGCAATAAATACCAAGGATGCTAGATGCTGCAAAATACCAAGGATTCTGCAGTCCTAGTATTCACGCAATAAATACCAAGGATGCTAGATGCTGCAAAATACCAAGGATTCTGCAGTCCTAGTATTCACGCAATAAAAAGCCTTTCCGGCACTATCGTTATTCATTTATATTAACATATTTTTATCCTCACCGTGTATTAAGAACTAGTCAATAAGGACGGACATAAATCAACTATTTTCAACATGACGCTGTGCTTCTCTTTGTGATGCTTCGTGTTGTCGTCGTGTCTCTGCTTCTCTAGTCTGACTTATTCGTTGTGGTTGACGTGATCATCCCTTATTTTTAGCATCTGCAGCGCTTTTTGCAGCCATCTTATCATTTGAATCTATAATAATAAGTGTGTAATACTTCAAATTATAATTTTGTCTGGCTGAAACAATAAAAGACTTACACGATTAGCTTATTTTAAACATAATGATGAACTAAATCCGTTCCTGGAATAGATTTGGAAATTAAAGGTAACTCAGAACAACGTTTATATTTAATTGACAGAAAACTTTTTAAAAATTATGAACAACCAAAGTAATTTCTTTACTAAACAACAGTATAAAGTGAATACCAATATAACAACCAAAGTAATTTATTTACTAAACAACAGTTTAAAGTGAATACCAACATGACAACCAAAGTCATATCTTTACTAAACAACAGTATAAAGTGAATACCAACATGACAACCAAAGTCATGTATTTACTAAACAACAGTATAAAGTGAATACCAATATAACAACCAAAGTAATTTATTTACTAAACAACAGTATAAAGTGAATACCAAAATGACAACCAAGGTCATTTCTTTACTAAACAACAGTATAAAGTGAATACCAACATGACAACCAAAGTCATGTATTTACTAAACAACAGTATAAAGTGAATACCAATATAACAACCAAAGTAATTTCTTTACTAAACAACAGTATAAAGTGAATACCAACATGACAACCAAAGTCATTTCTTTATTAAATAACAGTATAAAGTGAATACCAATATAACAACCAAAGTCATTTCTTTACTAAAAAAATAGTATAAAGTGTATACCAACATAACAACCAAAGTCATCTCTTTACTAAACAACAGTATAAAGTTAATACCAACATAACAACCAAAGTCGTTTCTTTGCTGAACAACAGTATAAAGTGAATACCAGTAAATGTCAGTTAATAATTGAGTGTTCATTTTATAAATGCAAGAAGAATCAAACATTCGCACTGATTAAAACCTGCTTTATCTTTTTATTATTTATATTATTCTGTCCAACAGTAAAGTTATTTCTTTTTTAATATAAACTTTATATGTCATTGTTATTTTAAGTTCAATAATATCAAGAAGTGACAGCTGTCAAATAATATTTGCAAAATAAAAATGTTCTTACTATGATATTAATTAAATAATAACTATTACCTACCCCGTAACTATGACAATTTTTAATGTCACACACGGACGTTAGTATAACCGATTTTATATTGTGTTATGATAATCTTTTTAAAATAATAAACTATGATGTTTCAAATTTACGAAAACAAAATCTGTTTACGCTTCAGAGACTAAAGTTTTCCCTGTTAAGTCTATTAACACAACAGGACTTAATACGTTATGTGACAGGTAATAATACACGTTTCTTCTTATATAATGTTTAGGTATAAATCCATAGATAGGAATCACCCGCCAACAACTTTTGTATTGTAACTATAATTTTCTACTTGCGCATTCTATTATTTTAAGTCGTGGCAGCAATTTACAGTGCGCACCATGAGATATGTTCTTTAAACGGTTTATAGTTCATTTGATACGACGTTTGATATCAAATATATATAGGAGGTTTAAATCGCGAATACTCGACGCAGGGACGGAACATCTCATTATAGGTCCTTATGATTATCTCAATAGTTTACATACTCGTATTTTCATTTATTAATATCGGAATCTCATTTTTTGCAGTTAAAAAATGAAAAAACAAATAACACCTCTTTTACAATCTTTTAAAATAATGTTAATAAAGCCTTCTATTATAACTAATGATAAAAAAAAACATAAAATTTTAAATTAGAATCATTCATTCATCTTCATTAAAATATTTAAAGAATTCTATATATTTCATCCAGCGGGAATTAAAGCGTAATTGATTTTGTTTTAAGTATTATGAACATATTTGATTTTATTCCATATTTCATTTAAATTTTCAAGTCACATAAAATAATAGGTAGGTTTGGTTTGGTTTCAATTTTTTTTTCAGAATTTTTAATACCTTGATTCATTTTTATTTGCTAATTTAATTTTTTTCGTGTGAATGTATGAAAGTTCAAGATGTTTTTTAAAGTTCAAAGGAGACGACAGCAGAATACATCTAAAAAAAGTATCTTAGTAATTCGTTCACTCAAAATTAAATGAACATATTGATATACTGAAAAAATATGTGTATTGTTGCAATTAAAGACCGAGTCACATGTAACATGCACTTGAGGAGAGTGTGCGCTTTAAACGGTGCTATATTAAGTGTCTTTTTTTTAATGAGCAAAAATTTTATGTGCAAACAGAACAAGCGAAAGCCAAATTAAAAAAAAACTATGGAAATGTTTGGTCATAGAACTTACTACACAGTACTTCCAGGCAGCTGTCAATAATATCAAAAGACAAGACACTTAAAGGAAAAATAAAAGATACATGAATAGAAAAATAGGAAAATCGTTTATGTATAAAAAGTTTTATGTACATTTCAAAATGATTTTCACCCTTCAAGCGATGGACTTTTTTTATCAATTATATTTTCATCTGAAATTCTAAACAGTTGGGTTCCGCCACTGGCAACGGTGTTGCACCGACCAGTTCGCACACAACTTTCTAAATGCACCTGTTAACCATTCGACCTGAGACGCAAACTGGTGTATAAATCCGATGAATGAACATTTTTCCATTCCTTGCCATCGCATTTAGCAATTACGCTACATTTACGCATTAACTCGTACGTACCTAATTGAAAAACAAGATAAAATTATTTTTTGCAATGCATTTTACGTTTCTTCGTAAAAACGTAAGCAATCCTTTTAATTCGAATTACTCAGCGCTGATTTCATTAAGAAAAATGTTACACAAATAATTTCAAATTTACATTTATAAGATGAGGAAATATATCGTTTGCGGTTTTTCCATATTTTTTTATGGTTAAAGACAATTCAACTTAATGTTAAAGACAATTCAACTTAATGTTTTTTATGGTTAAAGACAATTCAACTTAATGTTTATATATTAATGTCATTCGTTTTTCATTAAAAAAATATTTGAAGTAAAATAGAATAAATATTTATTATAATAGAGTATTAAGAAAATAAATATTACTTTAATACTGAGAAACTAAATAATACATGTTTTTTTCCCAGTTCTGACAACAATATTTTGATAGTATTTTTTTCAAATTTTCTGTATGTTTGAAGTGATTTTTGATAGCAAAAATGAGAGCCTTGTTTCCATACATGGTTGATTGTATTGTACTGTGTTACACTTTCATTGTATACAATGCAACCTGACGAGTTAACTTACTTTTCCAACCAATCAGAAAGATAATATAAAAGCCTTGAGTGAAAACCGAACTGGAACCCTTTTCAATCAAACCCGCAACCTCCGGTCTTACCAACTAGGTTACAGAGGACATCGTTAATTGATTGAATAAAATTTGTAGAAACTGTGTACCAACCTGCTGGAGTGATCAAATCATAAACAAGTTTGTCGTAACAATATAAAGAAATTCACAGGACTGAAAAAGCCTTTTCAATGTCTGTGAATAGGGTATTGTATAAAACGATGAGGCACTATAGTCAATTAAATTAAAAAATGGTCTTAATAAAACAAAATACGTGTTCTATTTGGCTCTAATTTTATAAAAGGTCTTTCAAATTGAGTTTTTTTTAATTCTTGGATAAAACACAGATGGCGTCGCGAACTTGCCTGGGTCTTGTGACATTTGAAAAATGTAATGTATGACATTTATAAAAATTGAGTCATATACAATACAACAACGCGTTCAAATTGTTGAATTATTTTATGTATTGTAATCTCCGGAAACGGTGATGTTAATTGGCCACCAAGATCATGTGATCTGACACCGTTGGACTATTTTATCTGGGGTTACGTGAAAAGCCAGGTCTATAAGAATGACCCCCAATCAATTCCTGAGCTGAAGGACAAAATTATTCGCGTTATTGCTGAGTTAGAACCGCAATTATGCCAAAATGTCATCGAAATGTTTGACAAAAAAGTGGACATCTGTGGAGCTGCAAGAGGTGGACATTTGGCGGATATTCTTTTTTGTGTTTAAATGTCATACCAATAAAAAGTTTTTTGACCAATGACCAATAAAAAGACCAATAAAGTTTTTTGAAATCAAAGCAAATTATGTGTTTCATTCAAGAATTTAAAATAATTTAATTGAAAAAACCGCTCAATTTAAAAGACCCTTTACAACTTAAGTTAAGAGATATATTGTAGGGATGATGATTTGGTAAGTTTAATGCAACATTACTAAAGATTAAATCTTCTTAAATAAATTTAAAAGAAAATCTTGAACTGAAAGTTTTATGGTAAGTTTGTTTGTAAATTTATAATACATTCATATGTTATCCGTTGACATATTTGAATTAGCGATACAGGCGCAAATAATTAAACCTTCGAGTTTACAATAACTGGAACAGGCACGCAATTCACAGTTCCTCATCGTATGTGTTGGAAATAGTTAGCACCTCAAGAGGCGACAACACTTCTAGTGTTGTCACACACGTCTAGTGCGTGCGAATATGTTACCTGACTGGGAACTTTTTTTTATGTACTAGCGGAAACTCAACATCAAACCCTCGGACCGACAGGAGTCGCACCATATATGATCGCAAGTCATCATCAATTTGACAATAATTGTTTCCTTAAATAAAAAAAGAAAACATCATGCGGTTAAAAAAACGATTTGAATCACATATAAAATGTTAAACAAAGAATATAACATTTCAGAAAAAAATGCTTATCAAAAGACTCGGCTCGTCTTGTTTCATCCTCCTAATTAAGGTGGAGCCTGCAAGAGAGAAGTTAGCACAGCCGAGAGTGTGGCAGTTTCAGCCCACACCTTTATAAAGATGTTAATAGACATTAAGATGGACTCCCTTGTTTGTAATAATTGAAAGAAGACACATTTTACTTTACACATTTCATAAGAAGGATGACCAAATAATCACACAACTAATTTGTTTTTACTCACTTCGATATTCGGAATAAAAAAATACTTTAAATTGCCTTCTCGATCCTTCTATTCATGTAGTTTTATTTAAATAAAATCCCTGAATTAATTGCAGCCTGTTCAAAAGACGACATTTTATGGAAAATTTAGCATTCAAAATGTTTCTCAGTTAAGTTGCGTGGCTTTCTTGATATGTTTATTAGGGATTTTTGCATGTTTCAACTTGTATTGCGAAATTTACGACAGTAAATATCAACAAAATTGTTTCGTGACTCGAACATACTTCACAATTCAAAATGGCTTCGAAATTGGAAAACGATCGCAACATTTTTAATTTGTCAGCAGAAATAAAAACATGAGCCAAATTAGTTATTTTATACGAATAAATGACCTTCAAAGCGTTGTTGGTAATATGCCTCGATTTCGACCCGGGGTTAGCATTTTCGATTTCCGTAGGTATTCGTTTTTTTAAAGGTATATTTAACATATATCTTGTTGGTTGGAAGAAATTGTCAAATAGCAATAAACCCACCAAATTGTATTGTATATAGCGAAACTGTTTTAAAATAAAATGTTGATTTGAATTAATGAAAATCTTAAAATCGACAGTATGTTTTCCCATGAAATGAGCTTTTTTCAGTCTTATATCAGAACAATAAAAAAAATACTTAGTCAATGGCACTCTGAAATAAACTCCCTTAACATGGTTTCCGGTTATTGCAAACCTGCTGCTTCCTAATCTACGTCGCGAGGATGTCGTAATGAGGGAGTACCAGAAGGTGTATCTCCACGCACTTGGGTATCTATTTTCCACCTCTAGCTCACCTTAAACCCCGACAATCTTCTAGATCGTAAGACAACTATTGGCTAAGAGCAATGTGAGCTCACCAGATAGCTGGCGGAAGTAACAGAATCGGTCCTCGGCCGGAAATCTCCACCTTGTGAGTGATCCAAACGTGCTTCTCCAAGAATCGAATCTGTCCCAAAGATTGTGGTGTATCCGGAATCGTCTTAGTTGTAACCACGGTTGTAGTACGAGTACATACACCTCGCATAGACGGGGTTTCATTGATTCTCCGTTTTGCTCATGTGCAATGGTCCAGACTGTCGATCGCATCATTGAAAAGTGTCCAATATATTCACTACTGGAAGATCTTAAGAATATTCATCGTACTATTCCTAAGGCTGTATCATAGATAAGAGATCTGAACATAAAACTTTGAGAGATAAACTATAGGAGAAGAAAATTGTCGGTGACGATTATCCAAAACCTAAAATTGAATAATGATCAAGTATTTTAAATTTGATATATTTCTTTACAAAATAAGGAAAATGCAATTAATTTAATCTCAATGTTCGTGACTTCGCATAAGACAAGTCTTATTCAATTCATAACTTGCACTAAGTACTGATCTGTTTGATCAATAAATTGTCCACCGTACCTCTTGGGTATTTACTAATAGCTGGCTTAGCTAAATATGTTACAGATTTTCTTATATGGAGAAAATGTCTCCGCAATCTACCGACCAGGCTTAGATTGAATTAATGAATGAAACTGGATTATAATGAATTGCCATAAAGCGTATGATTGCACTATTTATCAAAGAATAGACAAAAAACTATCAATCACGTGAATTTCTAACTTTTCCATTAACATAATATATACTTTGTAGGAATTGATATTATATTTTACTTAAGGATATTTATTTCTCATTGCGATCGATTTGAAATAAAAAAAATTACTTATTTCCCTTTTTCAATTCCTATATCTGTGCAATTCTGAATGTTTTGAATTACAAAATCGAATATATCTGAATTTGTCTACAGATATTTACTGTGTATGCTATTGCAACTCTTCTAGCTGAGTATCTCAACAGATCAGTCTTGAGGTTTCAATGGCAATATTACGTGAATATTCACTCAAATAAAAAAACTTACTACTCAAATAAAAAAAAATTACAATTAGAAATTCAAATGAATACTACTTATCACATAAAAAATGTGTTTTTGGATTTTAAAATAATGTTTTTTAAAACTTTTTTCAAAAATCTTGAACATCTAACATGTTAGTTTAAAAAATATTATTACACTTAAACATTTACAAATAGGTTTGTATTCGTAGTTGTGGAGACAATTAATTTATATCACTTCGAAAAAAAACCATAAATTATTGAACGCTTTCTAAAACTAATTTCTCACGAATGAAATCTACATTAATGTGATAATATACTTTTATTATTTTTATACACACACACTATTGTACAATCCAACAGTCAAGTGATGGATAGCTTGTTCGGAGTTTCGGTCCGATGGTAGGACACCTTACTCCTTCATCGGATAAGTTCTGACTGTTAAGATATTTATTGGAAATTTTTGGATCTTTTTGGGAATCGGGAAAGGATAGGTTTGTGGTAATTGTTTTGATTTTATGAATGATTATGAGAAATTATAAACGATTAAATACATATATAAATATGATGATATATACATAATATTAAATACAAATATACATAAATTTGTGTCGTCACACACTGTTTTATATTGAATGGGTGAAAAAAAAAAAAAAAAAAAAAAAAAAAAAAAAAAAAATGAAAAAATGAATTGTGAATAAATTATAAGAATGAATATAGTATATGTAGATAAGTAAATGAGTGGGGAAATGTGTGTGACTTTTATAAATATATTAAGGTGTAGAAAATGTTTATTGAAGGTGAGAAATGCGGTTGCCTATGGGGGTAAACTGTCTGCCGGAGGAATTATCGATGATGGGGTGTTCAAAGTGACAATCGGGGGGTCATTTGGGGGGATAACTTTTTAGTATATCTGCATACAATCGTATTATTTTAGCTATAACCTTTTATCACATACTGACTTACAATATTCATGCATGAGTTAAACATTTTTTAGGTGTTCTAAAGTTACCCAAGCAGGTTAATTAAGTTTGGTATTGCGTCCTAAGTAAGTCCTTTAACTGATCTTCGTTTTCATAATTATTTCAAAACATAAATGATTTAAATTTAATAATAATGATACTAGAGATTAAAAACGAACACGACATTAAAATATGCATAAGTGCATTAAAAACCTTTAACTATAATCAATTTTAAAAGCCAATAAAAAAACTTTAATAACAGTTTTAAATAATGTCAATTTTTTTCATTAACCTCTCATTTTTTATATCTTAACTGTTCATAAAAAATAATTATATACCTTTATTTGAGAATATATTTACCTAATGTGTTTCACTAAAAACTATACATTTTACTATCACAATATTTAATGTTCAATCAATTAGATTTTGGAAAGCAATCAGAAGTAATAAAATTTTCATTTCTAAGTTAATTTTCTTACTTAAGTGACTAATGAACATTATTTGTACAATTTCTGGTGTATTTTCAAGTGAATCACAATCAGGTATATACGAGTTTTAATTTTTTTTTTCTTTTTTATCAAAATTTATTTCACAGATCACATGGATATTTTAAAAATACGTTATTATTCGTAAATTATAAATACCTCCACTAATTTCATCATAATACTTATTGTATTAATTCAAATTCTAAATAGACTTATTGCAATTCAAAATCACAATTTTCACATTTCGTCTTTGAGTTTCAGACAAAGTTTTCCTCAACTTGATGTCAGTCAACAATGCGGAATGAGAACTCGGTTAGAGAACATAATCATTTCATTCAACAAAAGTGAAATTGTTTGATCTCAAGTGATTCACGGTTTTGCATCGTCGTTACCTGAAACGTTTCAAGTTTCTGTAAAACGTCATCTTTGATAAACTTGTAATAATCAACATGAATCAGGCTGAAGACCTGTTTAAACATTTGTACACTATTATATTACTTGTTTAGACTTTCACCTTTACGTCTGTCACAATATTAACATAACTATTCATTATAGGATTTAGTTTTCTTCATAAGGAGCAGCAGCACAATGTTGTGCATGACCAAGCGGTTAATCCGCTAGACTTCTGTATAAAAGGTTATCGATTCAAAACTCACTCTGAGCTCTTTTTTTCAACTGAAATCTTCAGTACAAGGGAACTTATGACTTCATTAATTGTTTCGCTTTGAAAAAAAGTTGACAGATGATAAAAACAATTAGCGATTATTTCACCTGATCTGAATTTATTTATTTAAAAAAATCGATATAAATAAAACATACTTTAATACTTGAACATAGTAAATGAAGTCTTAACGTAGTAGATACATGATTGTCACTTCATTTTCTCACGTTTAAGAATGGTAATTATCGTGAGACTCGTATATAATTTAGTGGATTTTAGAACTCAGCCTTTCTATAAAAGGCGTGGTAAAATGTGAATTAGAGTATATATAAACATTTTAGTGATCTGTAAATATTCAGTATCGTATTATTTATTAAAATGAATATCAAGATGTTGAGAATTTTTTATAAAGATGTTAATTTTACGATAAGTACTTCCATGGCTTAAATGGTAAGACGCTTGTCTACCAACCCGGGTTCTATTCAGGATTATTTATTTAACACTGTTTATAGAGCACTTCACAAGGGTGCCTTAACTTCACAAGGGTGCCTTAACTTCACAAGGGTGCCTTAACTTGGTAATAAAACTCACTATAACTGAAAGAAAAACGGGATCTCAAATGATTCCAGTCTGATTTTCACTTACGGCTTCTTTAAAATCTTTCTGGTAGGTAAGAAGAGACTGTAAAATAGCAACAAGTCAGCCAAGTCGTAACATACTCTTTGCAACGAAAGTGTAATGCGATACACAATACAAAACAATTTCAGTGATTTAATTGCAAAGGTTACAATTACAGAACTCAATAGTTATTTAAAAAAAAATAAATAGAGGCACCGACGTTATATCTATTTCCTTTTTATTATTTATTAATATTATCTCACTAAATGACTTTTTGTGTGTATGAGGATCATGTCAACCATATGAAATATATTCGAGTACAATAATGAAACGAAATTTCTGCTTTGTGTTTTGAATAGCTGACAAGGGCGTTATAAAACAACTTTGTCGAATTAAGGAGTGAAATAGAGTTGATATAACTACCATAATATCAGAATGATTAATTACTTGTGAGTTATACAACATTGAATAATATTTTGGAATTTATTTGAAAAACAAACAAATTAAATAAAAAATGTAGACATTTTTTGAACTGCCGAAATTTCACTTGAATAAGAATAATTCAATGAAGGATTTTAATCTGCTAATTTAATTGAACTTTTTGGTAATGTTTTTAACGTACACACATAATTTAACACGAAAAAAAACTGACTGACTTATTGGCATGATAATTATTAATAACCAACCAAAACGGGGCTAAAGGTGTGGAAAAAAAACGATCTGAAATCCTTTTTTGGATTTCTCAAAATTGAAATCCCAGGCGGAACCATCATTTTGCGAGAGAGTACATATGTGTTTGATATTCCTTAATTTGAAAAATTGTATCTTAATTGTCAGTCATCATCATCATCGTCTTCTCCGTCTTAATACCATGCCATATTTGAACCTCTTGGAAGAACAGATTTTAACTTTCTCAGATCTAGCATACGCCTTTTGATTCTGCTATGTCCAGACACTTAGCTAAGAACATTATTATTTTAAATAGTTTTAACTCTAGCCTGTTCAAAGTTTATATTAATTTTGTCTTTAAATATTTTTTAAATGAGTACGTAATAAATTTCTTTAAAATCATTCGAATTTTCTTCTAACTAAATAGTGAAAGCAAGCATCCATATGTGTGGAAAAAAACTTGGAAATTTCAAACATAACATACGTCAAATAACGAACTAACATCCTGCTACTCATTTCATTGGCGAATAAAATAATAAAAAAATTGTTAATTTTCTTAATTGGTTGTTTGTTTAATGTTATAAGTTTTTCGTATCAGCCTGGAACTCACCGACTTAGATATATATCAGCCGTGGCACCAGACACTAAACGCACCACTCAACATAAACCATATACATGCAATTTAGTCAGAATTGGAAATAAAATTATTACGCCAAGATATTTTACATTTTTTGCTATTTGTAATTTAAGCTGTGTTGAGTTTATGTACTCGTATTTTAATAAAGGAAAACGTTGGAAAATAATAAATCATTTATATTTTATTCCTTAGACTTTTTAGTTATATTCTTTAGATGTTCATAGAGTGAAACGCGTCAATTGTATTAATAAAAAGTAATGAAAAAGTCTTTGAAATTTTTTTTCAGAAAAATCACTTACGTTAATTATTTGATTTCACACATTTTATGGAGCTAACAAAAACTATTGACGAAAAATCTATGAATACGGTTTATCTTATATTTTGTGAACTATTTAATTAAAAAAAACATGTATTCACAACAATTGATACAAAAATGTTAAAAAAAAAAATAATTAAATAATACATTTAAATCTTCTTAAATGGAGTTCCACAAAGCTTAAGTCGAAATCTTTGATAAAATAAATTATATAAAAAAAAAATATTTTCTTTATATGTGCAGTTTTTCAATCCAACTTAAAATACGTGTCCGATTTTTTTTTTTTTTTTTGTTATGTTATCTTTTTTTGTAAATATCTTGTAAGTATAAATCTCAGTTATAGACAGATCAAAAAAATATACTTTTTTAAATACACATACCAGATTATTCTTTGAAGCAGTCGCAGTGCGCTGTAGAAGTATGTCATTGCGCTTTCCCATTAATTTATAGCTCGGTCGACAACTGTTGCTGCGATGAACATTTCCCTGTCAACTTGTATATCTAAATAAATGGTCTCATAGATCTCGACTTTTACACTGTAGCTTTTGCGAAATTGTGTCGGTGTTAATTTATAAATTACATGCAGAATATTGTGGTGGTATCTACATTAATATAATATATTATGTTTGTTTCTTCGCCCATTATTCATCAACTAGATAGTTATTAAATACAATTTTAATTTTAAAAATCTAAATGAATATAACTACGATATCATTTCAAAAAATGACAACCGGTGTGGCTTAGTTGGTAAGACGCCGATCTTCCATTCAAGGGTTCCGGGATTGATTCTCGATTGCATAGAAAGTAAAACAAGTAGTTCCAACCTGGTTAAAAAGTTCGTCGAGTAACAATACTCACACAAGCTAATTGTGTGTGAGTGTTCTTACCTGTGGAACTGTAAGTTATTTGCCTACTCCAGTGACTTTTAATCCGAAGACTCGATCACTGGGACTGTAGATAATATTGCCTACCTGCTACGCTCTTCGACATGTTCGCATCATCAATTCCGATATGTTGAGGGGTATCACACAATAAATTATTGTAATTAAAAATAATAAACGTTTTTGCAAACTTCCTTTGGAAAATCATATTTTAATTCTTAAATTTTCTTTATTACCATCTACCGTCGTCCATCCACCATTAAGACATATGCTTTCCTCAACCTGCGGATGGTAGTGGTATCGAACTGAAGCTTCTTGCTGCCGCTGCCAATAATAATAAAATGACAATTTATATATCGCCATTTTGAGTGCAAACTTTCCTTAAGGGTGCTCTAGCCCGTTCTGTTTTCAATTCATTCCAGCTACTGTCGAATATTTGGAATCGTCCAAATGCTCGAGGTCTATCAACACTCGTCTTGCCTGTTCTAGGCTGCTATTCAACTACCTTCGGTTATCTGGACATCTTACAATACGGTATATATACGAGGGCGGTCCGATAAGTACTTAGCCTCACCGCCCGATGGCACCACTATCGCAAGAACATTTTTTTATCGCGTAGTACATTCTCGTTGACAGCTACTGTCAAAAACTTCAGCCGAATCGGACGAGTAGTTTTGTTTCGACCGCGTGTGGAAGCGAGCGTGTCCGCGGATTTGAGAAAAATGGAAAAAGAGCAATATCGGTCGGTGATTCGATTCTTGTTTTTGAAAGGGAAATCGCGCAGCGAAATCAAAGAACGCTTGGATGCTGTGTACGGTGACTCTTCTCCTTCGATGGCGACCGTCAAAAATGGGTTTAACGAGTTTCAACGTGATCGCACGTCGGTTTTTGATGAGCCACGCCCAGGTGCCCCGAAAACGGCTACCACGGAGGATAACGTGACAAAAATCTACGATCTCGTATTGGCAGACCGCCGATTGAAGGTGCGCGAGATAGCTGAGACAGTAGGCATCTCAAAAACTGCGTGGGTCATATCCTGCATGAAGTATTGGGCATGAGAAAGCTGTCGGCGCGATCGGTGCCGTTTGCTCACTCCGGACAACAAGCGCAACCGTGAGACCACTTCAGAGCAGTGTTTGACGATGTTTAAGCGCAATCCGAAGGAGTTTCTGCGTCGTTTCGTGACCGTCGACGAAACATGGATACACTGGTATACACCCGAGACCAAGGAACAGTCGAAACAGTGGACTTCACCCGGCGAACGTGCTACGAAGAAGGCGAAGACTGTCCTATCGGCCGGAAAGGTGATGGCCACCGTTTTCTGGGATTCAAAAGGTGTGATCTACATCGACTTCCTGGAGAAGCGCAAAACGGTCACAGGGCTATAGTATGCCGAATTATTGGGTCGATTCGACGCCGAATCGCAGATAAAACGGCCCCATTTGGCAAAGAAAAAAGTGCTCTTCCATCATGACAACGCACCGGCTCACACCTCCGCCGTCGCCACGGCCAAATTGGTAGAATTAGGCTACGAACTGCTGCCCCATCCACCGTATTCTCCGGATTTGACCCCGTGCGATTTTTTTTGTTTCCAAATTTGAAAAAGTCACTCGCCGGGCAGAAATTTGAGTCAAATGAGGAGGTTATCGCCGCCACGGAGGCCTACTTTGCAGACCTCCAGAAAACGTATTTTTCAGACGGATTAAAGAAGTTGGAGCATCGCTGGGTCAAGTGTATCGGACTCAAAGGAGATTATGTTGAGAAATAAATCACCACTTTTCCAAAAAAATTCTTATTTTTTTGTAGGCTAAGTACTTATCGGACCACCCTCGTAGTTCCATTTTACTGAGTAAATATTTCTGCCATATCACCTTCCCTGGTCCACTGCCTGCTCTATTAGTTTTTATTTCGATTCCACATTGATTCACATAATACCAATATCTTGTAAACGAGTGTAGTTTTTAGGGCGTGGGGTAGCATATCAAGTATTACCAACCTCAACGCATGGTGACTCAAAGAAGGCATGCGAATAGAAAATATTAGGATTGTCCTAAAATGAAAACACATCGAAGAATAATTGTTAAATCAAGTGAAAAACATTCGAATGTTTTGTGTTGAAAATTCTTTGTTCTCAATATTTACATTTCTGCTAACCAGTACCAAGAAAGATATATGTTAAAATGAATCAAAGAAAATGTCTAACAAACTTTATTAAAAAAATTCATAATAAAAGATTTCTTACACGTATTTTGAAACTCTTTTCAAATGTTTTTTTTTCTTTCTGGGTTACAATCCTTGGATTGGTCTGCACCAAGCACTCGATCCCTCCACTCATCTCTGTCATCCGCCAGTCTCTTCATCTCCTGGTAGCTGCCACAGCGCACATCCCGGATCACCCGGTCCATGTAGCTAAATCTAGGGCGGCGTCTATGGTTATTGCCCTCAATCATTCCCTCGACGATGGTAAGGAGCAGGCCTGGGTGCCTGATGTTATGGCCTATCCAACTGGATCGTTGTTGGGCAACTCTATTTAGGAGTTGCCTTGTTTCTCCAACCCCGCTCAATACCTCATCGTTTCGGATGTGATCAGACCAATGAACCCCGGCCATGCGCCTGTAGCACCACATCTCGAAGGCAGCCAGACGCCCGGACTCGCTCTGGCTGATGGTCCACGTTTCGCAGCCATACAGCAGCACACTTCAGACAAGAGTTTTCCTAAATTCTTCCTAACATTGATATCAATGATTCAAATATCTAGGATTTCTTGTTGATTGCAACTCTTGCCTGTTGGACCCTACTTATTATTTCTGCCTTTGATCAGCCATCTTGGGATACTCTGCTGCCCAAGTAAACAAACTCCTTCACTTGCTCAACACTGACGCCACTCAGAACAACACTCGCGGTCACCTCTTCTCTTCCAGCACCCATACACTTTGTTTTGTTTTTGTTTAAATGTTAAAAACAGATATCTGCGATCAAAGTATGAACAACAATTTTACTATAAATTATTCCTTTAAATTTTAGAAAGTTCGACTAAAATAACATCGATAATATTGCAACACCTGATTATCTGATAATTGAAACTGGGTGTTTTTGTAAATTAAATTAACATTTGAAGGTATTAAATTAGTTGCGTTTAACTCCGTTTTATACATAAACTTGATTAAATCTTTAAATTTGTCCTTCCTGATAAAGCCATAATGTATTCAGTTCGTGTCACTTTCCCTTTCAAATATTTTACGTTTCACATCGTAAAGATTCAATCAATATCCACGATTTTCGAAAGTGTGAAAATCGTTCAACGAGTTTTTTTGTTCAACTGATGTAAGGAATCACATAATATGATATTAAAAATACATAATAAACAAACATATGTGTAAGTTTTTTCTTCTATTTTCCTCGTTTATTGTATATTGACTATTCTTAAGTTATTGTTTTTTGACTACATAATAGTAAATTTCCATTCGAGAAAATTAATTCGGTGAGTTACACAACGTCGAATATTATTCTGGTAATTCATGTATGAATTTGAATACAGAAAATTGATTCAACGATTATTTGGTTTGTTACACTCTTGATTTCTCGGATCACTTTTATTGTTCTAAATTTCAGTTGTAGCATATTACGACAAAATTAAAAAAAAAACGCGTAAAGCTTTTTAAATGTGAAGTTTAATATTTATTCAAATATTGAGTCCGTTTTTGCCAAAAGTTTCAGCTTAATACTTTATTAGAATTATCAATTTAAAGAAGATGTTGAATACATTAATCAGCAAATAAAACATCTAGATTTAATCGATAATATGTAAAGTCGACATTTTATAACATCAAAAGAGTTACCTTTCGTTATTGCAAACTTATTTCTAAATAATCTTTCAAACTGTTTTTATGATTTAGAAATCAAAGCTAGGAAAGTTTGTCGAAGTTGAAATGGCTGATGTCATAAGTTGTTTTAGACGCAAACTTTAGTCTACATAGTTGCATGAGCCATATCCCTAAACCAAGAAGTCAGACCCGTCTTATAATTTGCTTACATTATGAGAGGTCACACTCCGACTTCAACCTTTCTCATAACAATTCATATTTTTTGTCGATAGTATGTATTTTATCGTGCAGCGACTGATTATAATTTTATATACGTAATTTGCCCCGTCGCGTGACGCTAGTTGAAATAATGCTTTATATCGTTATCTCGGTGGCTAAGTATATAACGGTTATATTCACGACATTACTTTTCCCAGATTCTTGCAGTAAAATATGAGAACTTAACTGATTACAAAACAAAGAACGTTGCTATGATATCTTCAAACTCTATTAGTGTTTAGAGCTTGAATACTCGTGGGACAAATAACGACAAAATGACTTTAAATTGCAAGATTTCGTTTTAGTTGAAAATGTGTTTCCAAATATTATAATGCAATCATGAATGCATCAACGAAAAACGTAACCGAACGGAAAAAAGTATTCTTTATACTCTTTTCCATTTTCTTCAGTTTCGCAATTATACTTAAGTAAATATATATAATCATTAAATCGATTGAGCACAAAATACGACAACTTTAAAGAAAAAACAAAATTTTCATCAAATAATAATAATAAAAGGACAATTTATATAGCGCCGTTTAGAGCGCAAACTCTCATCAAGAACGCTCTAACTCAGGATAAGAACTCACTTTTTATTGACAGAATATTACAAAAATAATAGATTCATTATATTGTACAATACATATACGCACATAGTAAGTCGAGTCTAAAGATATAAACGTAGGGGCTGCGGCCTTTAGATAAGGTACTTCCCCGAATCTATATGCAATTTTCAAAAAATATATTTGGTAAGAGAACCACAGAAAACTTACCAAGAGAGCCGAACTACAAACAAACCTTTGTAGATCTTCCGATATGTGATAATAATTCACGAAACTATAGGTTAAGTATAGTGTATTGTACATATATTGTTCATACAACATAATACATTTTAATAGGACTTCCTAAAAAAAGTTGTCTTTGAGTGCTTCCTAAGGTTGCACACGCCACCCATATCTCTTATACTAAGAAGCAGACAATTTCACGCCACAGGATCAGAACCTATACAAGCTCTGTTGTAATACCGTAATTAAATAACATTAAATAATCTGGCGAGACCACACCAAGAAACAATTTTACAACTATTGTCCTGCGAAATTAAAAATTCAAAGTCGCACAATTTGTATTCTTTACAAAGCATGTCTAGATGTTTGCATAAAAATCTGTATATGAATTATTTGTTGAGTTGTTTTATGAGAATTTGTTAATAAACTAAAATATACCTAATAACTCTCTATGTCAGATGAACAAAACCCAAAACCTACGCAAAACAAAACGCCAAACATATAAACTATTTAAGTAGAACACTGGAAAAGAAATTTAGTTTCATACAAAACATATTTTTTTCGAAACAATGCTAAGTGAATAAAAAAGCATAAATTTTCATATTGTATCGTACATAAAATCCCAAAGGGTAAATGTGAAACAGATGACTAAGTGTTTAGTTTTCTAAGCTCTCAACAAATTATTAACACCAGCCAAAGTCAAATAAAAGTAATAAATTGATTTCGAAAATAAGCAAAACTCATTCACCATAACAAATTGTTATTCAACGATCTCACTTGCAACACGGTTGAGATGAATTATTGCAAGCTCCTTAGGCCAGGGGTAAGCAACTAGTCGACATTTACCACATTTATTATATTTATTTACTGATTCGTACATTTTTTTAAATCCTTTAAATCGCACATGTATGCCACTTCTCTGTCGTGGTAGGTAGACAGGACAGAGCTCCAGACTTCCTTATATCGACACATATCCTTCACCTCTTCCAAATATATACACCTTCTCATAAAACTACTAATTCTCTGACTTTCTACGTTTCTTTCTTTCAAAATATCATTAATTTGATCCAACCATATTTTCTTTGGTCTTCCTTTACCACGCCTTTCACTCACATTTGCACTATAAATTTATTTTATTAGTCTTTCTTCATTCATTCTTTCTACACACCCAAACCATCTCAGATTGCATTTCTTCTTTTAACACGTATAAAATTGTTTATTTTTACAACAATTTTAGACTTCTTACGAAGTATAAATGAAATATTTGATTCAAAACAAAAAATTTCCCAAGAATGATTTGGTTTCGCATTGATGAGTCCATTTTTCTATATCTTGTTTATTATTTTATTTTTTTTTATATTTATAGTTTAATTTGGGTTAATTGATTGAACGTAAAACGTTTATTTTAAATTATATTAAATAAAGTAGTTGCAAACGGAAGTAAGTAATTAATAGATTAATGTTTTTTAACAAATATGGCATTTGTTATACTCCTAACAAGTGTTTTTAAAACGTTTTTATGGTTTAATGTACATTTAAATAAGCTTTTTTTCCGCAAGATCCTGATTTTTTTGGCCACAAAAATCAAACCACAACAATCTTTTTCCAGTGTTTGACCACTGTTTTTGCGAAGAGGAAATAATATTTAACAAAGTAGGCGATGCAATATTTAGGTAAAAATATAGCGAATTAATAGCTATCATTAATATAACACATATTTTACCTTTCTCTTACTGAAATATAAGCGTTATATTTTCTTGCTTCTACATCTTTTTATTAAACTACTTTATTATATTATATTAACCGTATGTAGGTTTACTGTTAAAACAGTGGTGTAATTTTTCATTCTCTAAAATCGTTTATTGGTATCGATAGGTTCGCTTCCGGTTGTGATATTTATGGTTACTGTTGATTTGATAAAATACTATCGTGGTAAAATGTAAAAAAAAATAACCTACAAAATAACAATTTTTAGCTGTTTTATGCAACCAGGTTTTAATCGAAACGTCAAACAGTTTTATTACGTTAAGTGGTAATAAAACAAACTTCTTCTTAAAAAAACGTTGCTGAGTGATTGAAAACCCGCCAAGATAACTTATAGTATCTATCAAAAAGTGTCAAATTAAAAAGTCTTTTTTACCTTTATGTCCTTGACCATCCAGCACACAAAAATAATTAACAATAATAAACCAACTGTAGGGACTTCGTATTGAAAAATAATAAAAAAAATATATTTAAAAAAAGCTTTTAATTATTAATGATCTAAGGTAAGTATGATTATAAGACAAGGATTATTTCCAGGAATTGGGGTGACTGTCCATCTTAAACTTAAATTGCTTTTCGGAGCCAATTATAAAGGCATTATCTGTAAACTTTTCAAGTTGTGTTGGGTGTTTATATTTACAAAAATGACCTGTTTCTCAAGAAAATGAAGTGAATAACACTATTTTTTTTTTCTTTGCACATTTCAATATTTTTCCACTAATTTATTAAGTTTTCAAGAATACTTAGTAGTATAAAAGAAATGAGGTATTAGCTCTGTAAGCTTTACTTTTTGTATCATGATATAAAAATAAACCATTTCCTAGTTTCATCCACTCAGGCACTCTTGATATATTTTTTTCAAATTTATTCGATTTTCATGAGTAACCTTTCGTTCTAGTGACTCCAGACCTGAAAAAGGTTTTCATTTTCTATAATGAGTCGTCTTATCAACAACCTTCCTGACCTTGTTGATAAGACGCCTGTCTTAGAATCCGAAAATTACGGGTTGAATTCTCTTTGGTACTCAAAAAGATCTCCAGTCTAGTTTTCACTTCAGATTTGTTCAACACCCTTATGATTGATTAAAAACATTGCCACATGGTAATGAGTCCATCAGGTTATTCTGTATACAACAAAGGTGTAGTAAAATACAATGATAAACATACTATCTATACATTATAGTCACAATTAACATCAAATTGATTCACTTTCTCTATAATATATTCCTCGTTATATCACCGTTTGTTCTCACGAAACTATAATATTAAGATTTCTTTCCTCAGCTTTAATTAAACTTTTACAGCTTCGATAGTTTAGATAAATTATTATCTTAAAAATAAAAAGTCACAGGTGTAGCAATAAAAACATGGTCATATCCATGAAATGATTAATTTTTAGAGTCAAAAATGTGCGCTCTTGAATAATTGCGTAGGCATGCTTTAGCAAGTTTATAACAGAGAGTTTTCACTTTTTGGACACGAATATAAATTAATAAGTCGACAGGAACTTTGCTCTTTAAATCTCTGCTTTATTAATTATTAATTCCATTTCTGACCTTTGTCATTTCACTAGCCAACACAACACTAGAGTTCAATATACTTGATTTATTGATGAACACGTTTTGTAAATTGCCTCTTGCATTCGTCTGCATATTTGGCCTTCCACCGATTCCAGTGTAACATTACCATTACTTCATAACTTTTGTAATTTGTGTTTAAATTTTTTTCAACACATTTCTTCTTTCACTTTTTATAAAAAAATATTAATAAAATTCACTCGGACATGGTTTGGGTATGCAAAATGATTGAATGGAAAAATACTATGAAAACAAATATTAAGTGCAAATGGGAGTGAAAGGGTGGCAGATGAAGATCAAAGAAAGTATGTTTGGATCAAATGAAAGAAATTAAAAAAAAAGGCTATTGTAAGATGTGTATGAGAAGGTGTACGGATGTAGAGGAGGCGTAAGATTGTGTCGCGATAGGGAAGTTTAGCGTTCTGTCCTATCACCCTACCTTAACAGAAAAGCTATGTGATGGTATGTAATGTGTTTTTAAAACCTTAATTATTTTAAATTTAAAATACACGATTATTTTATTTTCTTTGCAATGAATATAATTTATAATAATATTTGTCATTCAATTTATACTTTTTTTCTTTTATGTCTACTTATAACATAGATTGAGGCAACGCGCTTCAATGTACTGTTATCACCAATTTGAATATGGTGATAACAGTACATATCAAGACAGAATATAAATAACAAACATGTATTAAAATAAACAAATAGGCTAAGTAAACTGCATTTAAAAAACTAATGTTATACATGTACCTCATATCTATCTATGCCTTAAAACATTAATTGACGACACCATACATAAATTATATAGCTACATAGAAAAAAGAGAGATTAAATAAAATTTCAGCCTGAAATCAACAGAATATATAAAAAAATACTAAAACAAAATCATAGCCTTCAGGAAAATGACAAATGGACGATAAATAAACACAGTAACACATGCATGCACGGCCTTCGCAATATAAATACATACATTGCTTATGTTGTGTTTGCAGACAATAAGTACTTTAATTTAAATAAAATCAATTTATTTTCAACTTTTATTAGCTTTAACTTGTGAACAAATATACCATGAAGCTCAATAGAAATCGATCAGAGTGTTCATTATCTTCATTAGCTATTCTCATCAGGATTTCATATCCTATTGGAATTCCTGCAAAAGTGAACATAATCGCTTTCATCTGCAACAATTACTTATCTCTTGAATACCTTCCCTTGGTACAAGTTATAATTTATGGGAACTACACATGAATTCTCAGACGGTTTATCTTTGTTGCGTACAATTGAACAGACCTTAAGAGGCAGTGACAAGATTATATGGTTGCCGTCTACAATATTAGTTCTTAATATTCACATAATTTAAAACATTTTTTTTTGTATAACAATTTACAGTTTTTGGAGTACAGCAGTATATATATTTCTTTTATTTTTTTTTCACTTCTATTACAATTCTGTATCATTGTTTTTAAAATCAATTTAAAAAACCTAAGAAAAGACTGCTTTGTTTTACATTTTTTCAAATTATCTTTTGATGGTTTTAATTTTTTCTATTGTATTTAGCGATTATTATGATATTTTTCTATTATTTTAGCTTTTCCATATTCTGCAATCTTTCAGATTCTTCTAATCTTACTTTAAGTAGATGGTTTATGATGCAGCAATTTATTATGGCCGCTATATTATCTACGAGTAAAACTCACCGATATCTTAGTGGGGTTGTTGTGATCTTTCATCTTTAAATCAAGTGAATTCGATATGATACCTCGTGATCAAGTACGAGTATGATTATCAGCCATCTTATAGATGAAAAACACTATGCGTATAATGTTTTTTTATATGCACGCTGTTGCACTTTAGCAACCACGCAGTCTTGACAGATCAAACTCAAAACAACGATGGTAAGGTCATTAAACTTGCAAGACGATTGATTGATTTAAACGGATGCAGCGTTTGTTAGGCGGAATCTTTGTAGCGCTATTTATGAACTTTAAAGTGATTATATTACACATGTAGATTTTTTTAAATAAGTCAATGAGGCAGACATTGAACGTAGTTTACCTCGCTTAGTAAAGAAGTTCAAGAATAAAACGATATTTCTGCAAGCGCGATTGGAATCCACGACTTTTTTCTTTCAGGGAAGCTACACTTTGTTTAGTGCAATCTTTTGGGTTTATTGGTTTCACTGAAGGCCTCTGAAAGTCTTAGAAAAAATCTTAAAAGGCTTTCAGTGAAAACTAGACCTAACCCACTTGAACCCACAAAAATGGGTGCTATCGACAATCAACCCGATAACCCTTGAATTGGAAGACAGTCGTCCTACTAATTAGCGTACTCAGAACAATCGGAAGCTTTTCTTATCACTTAATTATTGCAATTGTCTAACAAAAGATTTGACCTAACATTGATTTTTATATTCTATCTACCACACATTCTTTCAACCCTCTTTTTTATCTCTTATTAAATGGCTGTTTACCAAGCAATGAGGAGTTGATTACGTTCATCAAGAAAATAGTATGTGTCCTAGAAGCACAATCACATTTTGGTCACCTTTCTCTCACTGAGAACAACATCTCTCTATTTTCCTCGAAACACGAATATGTGTTACAAAACGGGTACTTAGTGATTCATTTCATCGCTAACTTTATAAACAAATATCAAACACGATATGCTTATTTGTTCAACGAGCATAAATGCGTCCATGTTCTGGGATGATCATAATCCGAATGTTTCATTTGATTTGTCGTCTTCGCCTATCATCATTTCACTTTTAGCTTTGTGCTATTTGTACGGAAAAACGGGCGCAAAATAAATGGTTACACACCATGGCAATCGGAACATTCCCAGTTTGATAAATGCAACGTGTTTAATGTAAGTTATAAGCTGTAACACATCGAGCACACCAGAAATCTCTCCGAGAGATATTATTTATGTTCACATAGCATTGCACGACTCATATCTAGCCGTGTAAGCATACTTCATACAGTCGCATACAGGCTGACTGGTGTCATAGACACATACCCACGCTGTCCGGCGGCGGCCCGGGGTGCGGCCTCTCAATGATATTCCGCCCGTACCTGTTCACCGCATTGCTGCAGTCTTATGGACGAGGGTGCCTTGAATTACAATTGGACACATTATATATGCAAAAAGGATCCAACTTACGAAATATTTCTTAACATATTCGAATTCTTCCCCTAAACATATTCGAATTAAGGATACACACATGTTGAATTCGTTCACGTCAATCGAGTCTTTCGTTTTAGAACCACTGGAGTACAGCTCGAACGTAAGCAAGAATCATGGGAGAGAAAGGCTGAGGAAAGTGTGATTGGATCTATTCAATGAAATTTAAAAAAGTCGGATGATAAAAAGGGCTCGTATGAGAAAATGGATTTTGAAGAGGCGGACGATATATGTTATGTCATGATAGATAAGTTTGACATTTTGTCTTCTCTGCCTTCCCCGATAGAAAAAATAGCCCGTTGAAGGAAATATGTTTTTTTTTAAGAA
This sequence comes from Odontocerum albicorne, assembly GCA_949825065.1. Classification (NCBI taxonomy): domain Eukaryota; kingdom Metazoa; phylum Arthropoda; class Insecta; order Trichoptera; family Odontoceridae; genus Odontocerum; species Odontocerum albicorne. The sequence continues at coordinate 14,586,679 of OX463844.1, forward strand.
TAGATATGGCCGAAGTCATAGGTATCCTTATACCCTCGAACACTAGGTGGAAAAAGTGACTGTGTCGTTCGAGGTAAGTAGCACAACGTAGGGTTTGAATCGACGACCTTCCGCACGGAAATCCAATGCGTTACCACGCGATCATGCGCCTCTAAATGTGTATGTACTTATAGTTTTAATATATTTGGGTTTATTTACAAAACCAACCTCAAAAAATTGTTCAAACTCTGGGAGTCAGTCGATCTCAAGATACCACGCCTCCTCTAATCAAAAGCACACATTAATATTAAAATATTGTTTCCTTTTGGGTGTGTATACATACGAAAAGGAACCAAACTACAAAACACATTTATGATTTGAATATCGAATAAGCATATATTAATCTCGTGCATGCAAAAATATCAAGCCCGTTAAATGGGCATTTTATAGTTATAAACCGTCTTATTTTTTCTCACATACAAGGCCATTCAAAATGGCGCGATGTTTTCTCTATTAGAAATATAGTAGGTGCAGCATAAATCGCTGACTTGCAATAATTTCAATCCATGAATAAATTGTCAGTTCGCTTTATACTCACATGTATTCTCCAAACGCATTAGCTTAAAAATGCATCACAACCTGGCAAACGACCGTGAGCAAACATCTCAGAAGCACTACAATATCATGGCAGTCCAAGTATGTGTCTGTTAGTATTGTAAAACTTTATTGCAATTTATTTTAAATCTCTGGTTGTGTAATTCACCCAAAGTTCGCTTTAGTGCAATCACATGAAAATATTACCAAAATAGTTGCTTTTTTATTCAATCACTGCATTCATCTAAAGCGTATTTCAATCATATTTGCTCTTATATATAATGAACGTCTTTGATCAAGAATGTATTCAACATTCTCAATAGTGGAGGATAGGTCGTGGCCTAAATATGATCAGTTTTTACATATTTTATTAAATAAACGATAATTTATTCGCTTACCAAAATGTATTCTTGACGACCTTCGTGGCCTAGTTAGTAAGTCGTCCAACGTGTGGGTTGCGGGCTCGATTCCTGTTGAAAGCCAATTTATTTTAAAAAGGGTGATACGTTATTGATACGGGCGGTATGATATAAAATCCTTTTTTTATATTTAAATATGACAACAGTTTTATTTTGTATTGTACTTAAGTTGATATTTAAATGCAAGTGTTTCTTATTCCTTCAATAGTTTTTGCATTGCTGAAATGGATGGAGCCAATAAATCCATGTAGCCTGCATATTTAAGGTTATTAACGCATGCATGCCCTATATGGCATCTAATCTTCAAAAGCTTTTAACTCCTTTATTAAATTCTCCATATATACACTGAACATCATAGGAGATAGTATTCCTCCTTACCGGACTCCACTTGTCATTTTAAATGCTCAGAGCACGCCTCAATTAATTTAACCTCATTGTTATGGTACTCGTACCAATTAACATAAGTATTTCACATTTTGATTTAAATATAAATAAGATGAAATCCTTATAAACCAAATATATATCTTATAGTTTCTCAAATACTAACAATTCTCATAACATGAACAGTGGTTTGGTTCTTCGATGCATAAATAAGAACGTCTAATTTGCCGATCAAAATTTGATTTTGCGTTTGTATATCGTGGGTTCATTGACGATTGATAAGCAAAACGCTTGATATTCTTGCTCGATATTATTTGCCGTTATTATTGTCGTCCATCAGAACATTCTTCCGTATCAAGATTGTGTAACTGAAATATTTCTTATCTTATTATTTATAACGATTTCAAGACAATATTATAAACAGGTATATCAGATTATCAAAGTATTCTATATTCTTCATAACTGTTAAAGGAAAAATAATCAGTCTTTGCATAAGAGATAAGTATTATATTATTACTAGATGTGGTTAAACTATGAATCTACTTAGTTTAAATTTGATATCCTAAAAAAATGGCTTATTTATAATGTTTTACGTATGTTAGTAAATTTTCTTAGAAATTCATAGGAACAATTCGAAATAAAAGTCTATATTTCATTTCCTATGTAATTGTTTACCTATAGATATATTAAAGAATAATAAGATATTCCTGTGTGATATTAAACAAAAATATAGTAACAAATCAATGTTAAACTCGCCCCGTCTTTGGGATGCTTTAAGAAGCGATTGAAACCCCTTTTTATATCTTGTCAGTAATATAACGTAACATATCTCATTCTTAATTTTTCTTTCCTCTCCTCCATGTCTTCCTTTTCCTTTGATTAAGGATATCTCATTTTCCTTTGATTGAGGATATCTCATTACAATTTATATAAATGACATAATATTCTATAAATATTTACATAATAAAACGTCGGCGCTTTTTTTGGGATTGGTTGAAAAGATAGTTTTAAATACATTTTTATCCATGCATAGATATTTGTAGTCATAGTGCAATGAATTTCAAATACCCAACACATATTTTAAATGTGTGTTAGTAGAAAAAAAAAACAATCAGACACTTTATTCAATCACCATCGGATGTAAACCTGAAATTTCCATCACTAGGCTACCAATAACGCCGTTCACAACAAATACTCAATAAAATATTCTAAATATTCCCTTAATTTCTCAGACATTGCATACCTGTGTACCGTTTAGTCGATACACGGAGATAACAGTGTAGGTTGTTTTACTGAATAGCTTAAAGCCCGACAACGGCATATTGAAACGTCACATGAACCCAGGGAAATAATGTATGGAACCAGAGCTTTTGTCACGTATCGGGGTAAACTCGTGCGCCCCGGGGTTTTATACAATGAGCTATCAGAGAATGCTATAGCAACCAGTGGTTTGATTCATTGCAAGGTTTGATTGATACTTATTTAATTTGTTTAGAAAAATTACGTGCCTCTAAATTTACACTAACATATATCTGTAATGATCGGAGAGCAAGAGAGAAGTAGACCAAATAAATAATGGAAGAAGGTTTTTTTTAGTTTGGTATAAAATGATAATCACTGCACAAGTGCACACTTTCACAAGTGAAATAAAATTAACTTAGTAGACAGAAAAAAATATAAATAAATATATTCATCTAAACTATTACTGATTATTTAGCAAAATATCATTATTTATGACACGTTCTCAAATATTTAAAATCAAACTAAAAATCAATAATTTTACAGTACGAATTTTATTGTTTTTTGGGTATGAATCTTTTCTTCTTTTGGGGTGAATATTAGATTAAACAATGTATTTAAATAAAGAGCTATTATTTCACTGAAAATAATTCAGTATTTTCCTCTTTCCGCTGTGCTATTATAATTTAAATAGGACAGTATGTAAACTACAAGAAAAACATCCAAGTGAAATGTAATTTGAAAATGAAACACGCTTAAATGAGAATTTGGAGTCGAGCATTATAATGCTTATCAAGTACGTTAACCATTAGACTACACTCACTGGCATAAAATGTTTTATAGAAAGCTTAACAATATAGAAACCTTGGGGTGAAACATAACTAGTATCTGACACCAAGTATAAGACCATATTTTGCGCGTAAATCAGACACGACAAGATACATAATGATTGATACCAGTCTCTTAATCATCCGGTAAGGATTGTGCCCTCGCGCGATCATGGGACACAACTCCCATACCTGAGGTTTGACGTCTGCCCTCCACAGAGTACAAATTACCCTCCTCACAGAGAATCTAATATTTTAACCATGATTCAGCTTATATATTGGCCACATTAACTATCTCATTATACATCTGTCAAAGATAATAAAGTTCTTCGTCATACATTCACAAAATATTATCATATTTCTCAATTCAAAGTTGATCAGAATTATTCATTTTGTGACATCTAGTGAAGCCATAAAACATTAAAATTACTTTTAAAGTTATACATCTTAGATATATTTATCAGTATTAATTTATTTAAAAAAAAATAGATATGACCAAAGTCATAGGTATGCTTATGCCATCGAACACTAGGCGGAAAAAGTGTTTGTGTCGTTCGCACAGCGCGGGGTTCGAACCGACGATCTTTCGAACGGAAGTCCAGTGCGTTACCGCGCGACCATGTACCTCTTGAACCCCTAATTGTATTATCAATTATCATAAGGGCAGAATATCAAAAGAAAATTGGTGCTTTTGAGATGCAGTGTTGGCGACAAATGCTAAAGATCCCCTGGTCTACAAGGCATACTAATACACCTATTTTAAATGAACTTGAAACAAAAAGACTCCAATACAGGATAAACTCCTAATTAGGTATTTTGTGACTGGTAGCATCGAAGAAAAAGGTCACCATCATTCGAGCATAATCAAATGCATATTATGACAGGGTCTAAACTAATGAGTCAAAAAAATGATTATACTCGTAATGTTAGGCGCATGACCGCGCGGTAACGCACTAGTCTTCCGTCCGAAGGGTTGCTGTGCTACTCCCCTCAAATGACGCAAACATTTTTCCACCTAGTATTCAAGGGTATAAGGATACCTATGACTTCAGTCATATATATTCTTTCTTTTTAATACAAAATATATTAAGTGGGAATTACAATTATATTTAATTAAAAACAATCGGGCGGACTTATTTTCATTTATCAGTTACATCATATCTACTAGGAAGACGTTAAAAAGGTATGATATTTACAAATCAGACTCTTAGTATCACAATCAGAAAATAAACCCGCTCTAAGAGGAACGTAAAAAAATTGGGATTTTTTTTAGCACCAAGTCGTGAAGATTGTCACTAAATCACGTTATTTCTTATCAAGAGAATGTGCTTAATCAATCCTTATATTATTAATACACCATTAAAATGTTAAGTCTTTTTACCCCTGTCTACCCGTGTGAGAGCTTTACATCTCTATTTTGCGCAAGACTGCCCCAGCGAACTTAAAAGCTTCCGGATACCCACGTGCAGTTCTTCTTATGAGAAAATAGGTTCAAGTCAGGCCGGTCTTAGATGCCGAGTACTTTTTTCTTTACGTTCGGAACTGAACAAGAACACAGTTAGAAGAATGAGGAAGTTACGTACAGGTCTACACATCGAGTAACAGTTCGTACCAAACTTTACTATGAATTACGGTTTAAATTTTAATACAACACTTATAAGGTAAAATTTAATTTGACTGATTTTAATTGTGATTAGGATTTATAGAGCTAATATCAAGGCTTATAGTTAAGTTAAATAAAAATACAAGTATGTAATGTGGCGAATTGTAAGTGAAACTATTTAGAAATACTCGTATATCATTATTTCAATTATTTAATACCAAGCACATTTTTTTCTCGTAATTTTAGTTCACTTATTTCTTGAAGAATATTGCATGTCATAATTTATTGGCTAAAACTCTTGAAATATTTTTAGCACTATAGTGTTTTTTTTTTTGCATATTTTCATACTCTTCTTTCCTTATTTTTTTACTGACAAATCATTTTGTTTATAGGATGAAATGCACAATTAACTAATATTAAAATTGCTTTTAAATTTGGTAAAATGTGATTAAAATTTAAACTGAATTATAGAGATCTCAAAAATTCCACAATATCTAACATTTAAAAATTTAATTGTATTTCTATAACTTATTGTTTTGATGTTTAATTTCTTGTAACTACCTTGATCAAAAAGTTTTAGGACCGACCACCGTGTGGCGCTGTCAGTCACCCGATTGGAATTCTTTTTTTTTTTGTTAGGTTACTACATCTATTATTGACACTTCCCTCCAAATTTCAGCGTCATAGCTTGACATCTGTAAAAGTTACGCTGTACTGAGTTACGCTGTAAAAGTTACGCTGTACTGACATTTGTAAAAGTTACGCTGTACCTTTGTGCGTGTTTTCGATTTTTTACAAGTTTGAAAATGACATCAACGAGTTTGCATTAAATTTTGTGTGAAAAGCGGATTTGAAATGTTGGAGAAGTGTTTTTCGGTGACACGAACGCTTCAGAAGTGGTCGTGAGTCGGTCGAGGATGACGAACGTAGTGGCAGTCGAAAACCGATGAAAACATCGATAAAATCAAAGAAATGTTGACCGAAAACTGCAAATCAATCATCAAAGAGCTGGCAGAGGACTTGAACATCGCTTATGGATCCGCTCAAGACATTTTGGTTAGTGATTTGGGCCTCAGACGTGTCGCTGCAAAACTGGTGCCGAAACACCTCAATTTCATGCAAAAAAGGACCGCGTTGAAATCGCGAAAGACATGATTTCCATGAGTTTTTGATCAAAAACAACACGACTACTATCCAGCAGCCTTTGAATTCACTTGATCTGGCTCCCTGTGACTTTCCTGTTCAACCGACTTAAAAAACCGCTTCGCGGAACGCGTTACAGCACCCGAGAGGATGTCATGAAAATATCGAAGACGGCTCTGATGGACATACCGAAAATTGAGTATCAGCAGTGTTTCGAGGATTGGATCAAGCGCTGGCATAAGTGCGTTGCAGTCGATGGGGAGTACTTTGAAGTGGACCATATCGATTTTGATTAATAAACTTGTATTTTCGTTTTTATGAATGAAGTCCTAAAACTTTTTGATCAAGGTAGTATTAATTTTTTTTAATTTCAAAAAGGGATAAACTTATGGGTGATTGAGTTAAGGAATGTATTTAAAATGTTGATTCTTTCCATAAAATATTTCAGTCATACCTTACCACATCCTTTAAGATAATAAACATTCAACGTTAAATCTTTGATAGGTATTAGAAACTCTGATATACATTACTGAGTGGTATTAATTTATTTATTGCAAGTATTTTATATTATCTGGTTGTATTCAATAAAATTTATCTTATTGCCGAAGATAAAATAACTCGTTTGATACATTAAGAAAATCCTTTATCTAATATCAATTCTGTCGTATGCAACTATTGAAAATACAAACACCTTGAAACTATTAGTCACTTCTGGGCATAAATCAAAATGCTCTCATTAAATAAACTACGCATAAGTCGGCGTATTTGATAATGGCACAAGTGGACCAATGCGAAACATAGTTTTAAATGAGACACATAATATAATAGTCCTTATCTGTGTTATTGATTGCCTTTATACTATACAAAATGATATAAATTGAATTCGTAAACATCAACATACGTAATACTAAAGCAAAAGTCTATAGTTTTGCTACATCTTACGCTTAACCTGTGACTTTTAAGATACAAAGGAAATTAAATACTCATTTTTTATCGCATATTTCAATTGATCAATTCAGTTTTATATTTAAATAATTTGAAGTGTCGTACGATTGTGACAACAAAATAAATAAACTTTGATTATAAACATTAAGTTATATGTTAAACAATAGAAAAGTTGGTCTCTTTACTATAAAAATATTCGAAATAAATACATTACTGAAACTCCATTGTATTTTAACTTGATTGATAATTTACTGACGATTGTTTTTTAATATAAAATTAAACGTAATTCCATCCTTCGTGAAATAACTGAAAAATAAAAAGTACTGAAATTATGAATGTAAGAAAGAATATATAATTTTTTTTCATATTTTCTAAACTATAAACATACCTGTATACATATAGAGTTATACGGAAAGTAATTTCGTATTTCTAGATCAAATTCAAACGTAAAATTGTACCAAGTGCTCATGGACGGTGGTTTACGACACTTTTAGAATCTCAGCCACCTCTCATGTCGTAGAACACTGATTATTCTGGATCAAAACCTTGATTTGATTGTCATCATTTGACGACCTCCGTGGCCTGGTGGTAAGACACTTGTCTGCCGGTCCGGAGGTTGCGGGTTCGATCCTCGCTTTAGCCCAGATTTTTTTAAATAGGATCCCAGTCTGGTTAAAACTTAGGTTCTATAAACACATCTTTCTGGTTGGTTGGAAGAGATTGCCACATGATAATGAACTCCCCAGGTTAAAAAAATCATCTTTCCAGAGCTGACGCCATGTATCGTATCACCATTACGTTTTTTTACTAACCGCATTTGACACACGAACGTCGTGTATCGTCGCTATACACTATATGTTTTTGTTTGATTAGGAATTTTTCCTTTGCCATGGGCAGTAAAATAACATTAACCACCAAAAAACCAGGTATTTTGTTCCTTCAGCAAAATGACGCCAAAATTAAAATTTTGTCATATAGTAGTAACATCGATTCGAGAAACTGGTTTCTGAATTTTTTTTTTCTTAATTACTAAAGATTTGATTTAGACAATTTACAACTATTGCCCTCATTGGCCTCTTTGCATATAGTTGCGCCCTCAAAAGTTAAACAGTTAAATTGATTACGCTAACCATATTTTTGACAAGGCATTTGTAAAAGTCATTACCAAGAAAGTTCATTAACACCAGGCGGTAAAGATCGCGGACTCGTTGCATCATTCTAAAATATCGGAGCAAATTTTAATCGTGTTGATAATAAGTGTTCGATTTTGCTTTCGTTCCAATAGTTTGCAATGTAAATCTTCTCGTTGCACTCACTTATGCAGTGTTGTAAAATACAATCCGCGGCGGTACTCTTATTAGCATACAAAGTCGCATGTCGTGACAACATGTTGTGTTTTGTCCAAGAAAATCTCCGCTGAGACTTTCGAAATAAACAGACGAGAGACATGCAGGCCCATTATTTAACACCACATCCATATCCAGTTGTATTTCTGTGGGCATCTCAACTTGTATTCGGCAATGTCGTTATTATCACGCTCTTGGACATATATGATATAAAGGAAAAAGAAGAAGCTCAGAGTAGAAGGTTACATACAACTCCTACACAATTTAAGAAAAAAGTCAAAGTTTTATTTAGGATTTACTATTATATATACGAGTACATAAGAAAGTATTATAATAAAATAATCAACTGGCAAAGAAGAAGTATAAAATACTGTTTAACCATAAGATATTTTTTATCTCGTTTACCTCCATTTTTCAATAAGAGATCCAATATAATGAGAGAGTAACGAAAGAAAACAACAATTCATATATTATTGATTTATTTAGACACTTGATAGTAAAGTATGCAAATGTCGAATTTATTGCCCTCTCTTACAACCAACCAGACAAGAGTTACATATATTCGTATCACGTTACAAAGTTTTTTTTTTAAAAGGAAAAAAATTGTGTTTAAGTATTAAAATATAAATAATAAAAACATTGAAACATAATTCTAACAAATATCCCCAAAAACTGAGAAAGAAGAAGGAAAAAGAAAACTAATTAGGATTTATAGACAAACACATTTCGCCATTGAAAATAAAACATTTAAATTGCTGTTTGAAGCAAGCTAACGAGAGTTTGACAAGAAAGATACGAGTGTAGTTACTGTAATTTTTATTGAAAAATATCGTATCATCAATCAGCGCAAAAAATCATAGTCTTCGATATTTTCCAGTTTTCCAAACCATTTATATGTTTGATTGTCATATTTACCATTTCTTCGCTTCAGAATACGATATTTTGTATTTATGTTTATATATAAAGTAAATTAAGCAACTAGAAAACATAACGTGATATGTACCTACTTTGTTAATATGTTAAAATAATTTCTGCAGTGAAATTTTCGTGGAATCAATTGTATTCAAGTCTCACGTTTCAGAGTGTGCTGGGGTGGTAACTTTACATATTCGTTTTATACCTACTGACATATATTCAGAAAGAATTTAAATTTTGATAGAAAGTCTTCCTGTATTTTACGTGTCTGACTTTACAATACTTATGTAATATAATATAAAGCCACGATAAATGCATCACACGTAAAATGCATTTAAAAGAAGATCATGTTGGTCTTCCCGTACATATTACAGTGCCAAATTCATATTTTTTTTTATTTAAGTTTACAAATTATATTTTCTAATTTATTTTTAATGTTAAACATTTATTTCAATTTAATAAAATTTATGTACCTAAGTGATTTAATGTCTAATTTATTTATAACATATCTACGAATATTATTCTAAAGAATTTTGACGATTAAAGTTTTTTTTTAAAGTCAGAGAGATATATAGATACTATTTAGAAAAGGTTAGATACCAAATACAATCAAAATATTTATTGTTTATAGTTAAGGCATTAACATTGTGAAGAAATTGTAATTTGTTTTATCAAACACTGTTTATTCCACTTGTTGTAGCGGTATAGCCCTACCGGTTTCAAGGCTTTCACCTCATCATCAGGGGAGCACAAACAAGTATTGTCTCAAACAAGTCCCGGAAGGGTTATACCGTTACAAAAAGTGGAATAAACAGTGTTTGATAAAGCAAATTACAAAATCAAAACATATCTAACATTCTCATATATAATTTTACGTTGCAGGATACAAATATGATAAATTATCAACTTTTAGACATATTTTTTAACTGAAAATATTTGTGCATTGTTCATGAATTTGGTCACTTATTAGTGTTTTTTCTATTTGTTTCAGGTAATCACCATATTGGTTTCTTCCTTTGATTTTATCAGCTATTCAAATAGAGCGTGTATAAACAATCTTTCAACAAGAGTGGTAAGAATAAATTTTGAGTTATTATGTTTTTAATGAATATCAAATAGTTTTAAATATTTTTTAATTTTCATCAAAAAAATAATGGAAGGATATCGTTGGAGAAATGTTGATAGAGGGTGAGGTGAAAAGAATGAAAAACAGAAGAGTATGCATGGCGAGATGAGTATGAATGAGGCAAAGGTTGTCTGTGTGGATAGAAATGTGTAGATATAAGACCTCTCTGCCTGTCTCAAAAAGGGATATGGAGTGATGGTATGTATGTATTATTATTAATATGAAATTATGCTCTAATGAAACAGTTCATAAATTCTGTCCCCAATCCCTGCTCTATAATATAAGGCCACGTTTCATCTATTCTATATTTTTCTAAAAATTAAAGTTGCAATGAACTATACATTAGCATATATTGATTAATGTTTTTTTATTGCAGTCCATGAATAATTATAGACATTATATTAACCGTTAGTGGCATATTATAGAAATTGTCATATTTTTGTACTAAATCTATTTCCTTTTTTAAATTTAATTGGCTTACCTCTCTATAAATATGAAGCGCGAACCAGATATTAAAACATTTTTTTTATTTCCGACCATTAAATTCGTTACACCTTACTATTTTCGTTATATAAAAAATAAGGAATTGATTGAGTTTTATTTATACATTTTACAGCGTATAATTGGGTATTTTTACAACTTGAATGTTTAAAATTTACAACTTCATATTTGTACGATGATCTCTAGTCAGAATGCCCAATGGCGATCCACGTGTTTTTGTTCAACATATCGTGGTTAGAATTATTATTTGAATTCTCATGACATAATAACCCTGAAATAAGGCCTTTTTTATATACCCAACCTCAGTTTATTATCATTATGTTTCCATTACATTTTTTTTCACAATGTTTTAAAATTATCTTTTTTGTCTTTATTTCTCTTTTATTTCAATTTTTGCCAAGTTTTTTCGTGCATTATGTACATATTGTTTTCTTGATATTTTTTAAGCAATTGAGAAATTTATCGTTGTAATTTAACTCGAAAACTTAAAGCAATAATAATCTAAAGAATCATTGTGGAAATTAATCAAGTTGTGGAAATTTTCAAACTTATTTCCCGATAATGGGAAATGGGACATTGAACTAATTTGAAAATTGTCTAGATAAGATTCTATACACAAACCTAGAACTGATTCGTTTGCTTTTCTTCTTCTTTTAATGATGTTTTCCTTGATTTGCTTAATTAACATATTACAGATATTAAAACATTCATAATTTATGTCTATAATGATAATGATTAATTAAGAGTCAAAAAACCAAAGAGTTTGGGGTTCGATTTCTTATGGTAACCAAAAAAATGTAATTGCCCCAATATGTTTCTTTTTCACATAACGATACGATATACAATTTATTGTGATCAAGTATTATTATCAATCAATGATTGTGAATAGAAGACGTATGTGCGTGTATTAGTTTATTGTGTCCATGCATTTGCACTTCAGAAAACACACTTTTTACTAATCAAACCCGAAATTCCAATACAACCACGATCTGTAGGTTAAATCTGCTGCAACGTTTCGTTAGGCAGAGGTTTTTTGTGAATTTACGAAAAAAACATGTCAACTGCCGAAAAACATACACTTTGTACAATGAAAGTTTAATGCATTATAATATAATACATTTTGAAAAGTATCGTTTAAGAATCGCTGATCATATTGCGTTCATTGACACATGCATGCATCCAAATATGACTAAATGATCAGTATGCACCTCGACAGAGCTTATTATTTATGCATTCACTCATTATGCACCCATCAAAACATGTGTACGGCAACGGGTGGCATTCCGGTCGACACAATACAAACAACAAATATGATTGTTTACTTATCAAAATTGTGTCCCATCCCTCGATCTATTGTCCTGGAACGTAGGCCCTGCAGGTTTCCTATGGACATCTTTAGGAAACATTCTCAGTTTGGGCACGAAACTGGCGCGTCGGTACATAAAAGAAAGTTCAATATTCAAACTACAATGATTTAAGATCTCGTTATTGACGTTGAAATGACAATATGAATATAAGGAAATACGAGTATGTACAAGGGAAATTATGGATGACGCAAACTATGTATCCAAGCACATAGATAAACAATGTATTTGTTTTACTCTGTGAATGATTGTTTAGTAATTTATTATTTTACCTTGAAAGACTTGAATGCATTATAAAACAGATAATGAAAAAACGGTTCTTCTTCATGATACAGATTTTAGATATTTTTTGTAGCAAAAATCATTCCTGGGAGGTAGAGTACAAGCCTTCTTTCCCTGCAGGGATCTGGTATGGAATTCTGTCACTGTACATCAGATCCACATGATCACGCATGTATCGCCTTGTGTTTCTGCTCCATCGAACAATGTCATCTATGTTGCAGGTATATCAGGTGTGAGATTTATTGAAATTTTTATGAAATATTCGTCACGAGTCAAAAACTCCGCCCAATTTCACTTAGCAGGATTAAGATCAATAGCTTTTTCAATGTATCTCATGATTTTTATCCGGAACTGATTTATTGTTGAATATTAAATTGAAATACAATAAAATAGCATAAAATTTTCTAAAAAAAAGGAAACTAATAACTCAAATGGTCTTGATTTGAATTGAGAAAATCTGAAAAGCTAACAACAATATTTGACCTGTTAGAATAAAAAATATACCATACATAACTTGACTCTATGTGAGTGTATTCACTTTCAATTATGAAAACATATCCTTGCTAAGGACCCTTTTGTACTTGTCTCGTCCCTTTTCATGTTATATTATACAAACCGAATTGCTCATGAATGAATCCTGACTTAAGTAGATTTATGATAATCAAAGTTTTCTACCAAACAAGTTCAGCTTAGTCAGTTTTTAATTTGTTAATGGTTTTTTAGATTTTTTAAATATTTTTCAAGTAAACGAACATGTTGTCCTGAATAATATTTTTAGGGCTACATTTGAAATATTTTTTCTCACTGAACTCTGGTAGTAGGGGGTAATTTAAACATGGGGCTAGGTTTCTCCTTTCCATAAACATCATATCTTATTTCTTTCATCAACATACCTCCTCTAATTGATTATACCCAGTATGCAGAAGTTTTCTGTCACATCGTCCAATCATCTCAGTTTTGGTCTCACCACTATTTTACCTCTTCGTTAGTTTCTCCATTCCTAATAAAAAAATCATTATTTTTTTCCTCATTCTTGTAACACTTCCAAGATATTTTATTATATTTTTAAATTACGCTTATTTCCAAATATCATTTCTCTTTTTAATTTGTAAATATATTGACGATTATATCGCCCACATATTACAATTATTATAAAAATTAATGTACTTTAATTATCTAATTTCTACCATACTATAATCAAATCTATAGTCTTTCAAATCTCTAAATCCTGCTTTATCCAATCACAGGTATGATAAAAAAAATCCCAATTTGATTTTCAAATATGTCAAGGCACAATAATAACAATGTATCCGCTTTTTATTTCTTACAGCAATCTCTATTTAAAAATTCCACTCACAGCGTATGCCTGTAAGGCATTCGTTTATCTAGCAATCTGTGTACCTTTTATTGCCACTAATTTCTAATAATATACTTTTATTATTTTATTGTCCTTTGAGTAACTCTTTTGAATTCTCGTAAGCTTGTGAAATACTCACAAATGTTAATCTTAGAATATTAAAGGAAATATTCTTGTTGTGATACGTGTACAATATTTTAAACAGGAAACATGCAAATAAAATTTTACATTTTATACACATTTTTGTATGTTATAAATAACACACGATGTATTTTTGTAATTAAAATATTGTGTAATTAAAAAGTAAGGTTTAAAAGAACTACCTGAATTTTTTATGTACTCGTAGATTTATGCGATTTATAAATAAAATTATTGCGTTTAATAAAAATTCTACGAGTATATATGTTTATAAAAGTTTTAACCAACGTCTAAGCAATCGGGCTAACTTTAATTTGTATAAAATAAATGAATATTCAACTAATATAGCGCTGTTCAGTGATCGAAGTAAATCCGAAAGGGGTTATAGTATAATGTAGCAAACCAGAAAAGGTATTAACTTAAGAAGCTTTATAAAGACTGATACCGGGCAACCACAATTTTTTAAGATAATTGACTTTTACCAGAATAAGGAAAAAATAAATAAAAGGATGTCAGTCTGGTGAAGGAGTTCGTTTGGTGATAATACACACACGTTTGGTGATAATACACACACGTTTGGTGATAATACACACACGTTTGGTGATAATACACACACGAACTAAACATAATTTACTATCCTTTCTTTACGTACAGTAGTATTGCGAACACATGCGCTAACGAACTCGAGCGCTGTGTCTACTCAAATGATTCTAAACCTGAAGGCTCGATTAATGAGGCCGATTATTAAGTTATCTCCTGGCCATGCTTTTCAATATGTCTCCATCAATTTGGCTATATTGCCATACAAATTAATAAATAGAATTTTCACGTCCTAGTCCTCCGACACAAGAGGAACTATATTTC
The DNA here is from genome assembly GCA_949825065.1 of Odontocerum albicorne. Taxonomy (NCBI): domain Eukaryota; kingdom Metazoa; phylum Arthropoda; class Insecta; order Trichoptera; family Odontoceridae; genus Odontocerum; species Odontocerum albicorne. The sequence continues at coordinate 14,601,702 of OX463844.1, forward strand.
ATAAGGTTGTTCCAGCTTTCTCAATGTACGTCAAAATCATTGTGTACGTTTGCTCGATTTGCTTTACAAAGGTGCTTCGTTCTCGGAGCTGTATTTTGACAATACACGCCAGTTAGAGAATTTTTTACATCATAATAATTCTAAAAAATATAATTTCTGTTTAAACGTGCTACTAAACGAGTGTAATTGAAATTTTCTAGAAATTCAAATAACTGACAAAAAATGCATACACGAATGTAATTTTTTTTCTTTCTAAGACATTAACGACCTCATTCGTAGTTGAGATAGTCAGTCTAACCCTTTTATTGTAATGTATTACACTTTTGATATCTATAATACATTATTGTGGATGTATTACTCATAATATCATAATAAACCAGAAAGGAACTGAAGGGGTTGTGAATAAAAACCATACTGAAACAGTATCTTTAAAAATCGAGTACGAACGGGAACCGAATCCGTAACCCCCGAGTTGAAGGAGAGGTATCCTACAAACAAAGTCACGTACTATAGGTTGTACTCCTTCAGTAAGGTATTATGGGTTTTGTATTCCACAAATAAGAAAGAAGTATGATTACTTTTGTGGTAATATGTTACATACTCGTTCACGCTGACTTGAAAAATAAAAATATCTAATATTTGCCAAAAACTGGAACGGAATAATTTATCAAAGGTTTCGACTTTAACTATGTAGAATCCACATAAGAATATTTTATAATAAATTACATTATTATTTTACTTATTACATTAAACCTCGCTACACGTGTTTCTACGTCATATCCCGAGGATCTCTTCAGGCGGAATGCGAGGATTAATGTAATTAGTGAAATAATAAAATAATTAATTGTTCAATATTCTGGGACTGTATAGTTTATTTTTTTTGCATGAAGATATATCAGGTATACTTGCGTACATGACAATTTGCTTCATCTTACAATATACTCGTATTAACTTTGCAAACTAAGCAATACCAATCCTTGCAAGCGGCCCAACTCACGTTTGTTAATGCCCTCATAATCTTAATTACTTGAATGCTCCATTACGTTTATTTTTTGTTTATTATTATTATCAAGATTGTAGCTAATCTTTACGAGTTACCGAGGAAATTACAATCGTTATATAAGAAAAATGCACATTTTAATATTTGAAATTTTAATATGTAACATTAGCATAAGTCAATGTAATCTCTAAAATGTGTTATAATGCCCACATTTATTTTTATTTTAATGTATCCATTAGGTCTTACATAAAATAATCGTATATCAGCCACTCTCTTATCCTCTAACATCCTGATTGTTTCGTATTATACAATATTATAGTATTTATACAATGCCATGTCTTTTGTGTAGATTTTTTTCAATAAATCTATATTCGTGCTTTGGAAAATAGCACACTGTGAAATTGATATCAATATCGTTTAAATGATAATCTCCTAAAAATATCACTCAGAATGACATTATTTTATTTTTAAAGTCAAGACAATTATTTGAAATACAGTAATTCATTGATATGAATGACTTCACTTTAAAGCGTTTTATTATGTTGTAAATTTTAAATGTATATAGTAGAGACATCTACGAAGTAATAATTATGCTATTTTATGTCTTATTCTTTTGCTTATTTCATTCATTAATTCGTATGGTGCTCCTCAATAAGTCCGAATTGGCGATGCGGGCATATTGAAGAGCGTGGCAGATGGACAACATTGCCTTCAGCGCGGTTAATGTAGCCTTGTATATAAAACCACTGAACTAAGCCCGGAAGGTACAGTTCGTCATTAATAATGTTGGAAATAATACCGAACGTAGAGAGATATCAATGCTCGCACACATCTAGCGCGGATGAATAGTGTTACCAGACTAACTTATTTACTAGATTTGAGCTTTTCTTACTTTATTTTTATCGCGTACTATCGGGAATCGACCCTGAAATCCACAGGACGGTTGTGAAAAATTGACACATGGTAATCTCGCCGGTTAATTGTGAGCAATTGCCACATGATAATAAATACAATAGGTTCTAATGTGCACAACAAAATCGTAATTATGTACATTACAAAACAATTTTTAATAGAGATTTTTCTCGAAACCGCACTTTAAAAATCATAATTTTCTGAATATTATCATTGTAAATTGAAACGCATTCTTATAATTAGTTTTAATTGGTTAAGTAATAAATTTGAAACGTTCGTGAAAGCGTGTGTTATAGACTCAGTTTTTTAGAATTCTGAAAATTTTCTACTTTGATAATATAATCACTATGTTATTTTATAGAGTTTGAGCATTATTTTTTTAGAGGAACTAAATAGTAAATTTAATCATATAACAGCAAAAAAATTCCATTGCTAAAAATACAACATTTAAAAAAATCTCAATGGTCTCAGGTCCAACTTTTTCCTATTCCTATTTCTTAATTAGCTTCTCGCAGCTATTTTACATATCAAATTATTCTGACCTTTTTAGATCTTAGCACGATAGAGAAAAGATTAATTTTTCTTATTCGGATTGTCCTCCATTCTCAAGGCAACGAAACGATCAACAACAAAAAGACATATGTTTTTGTCACTTCAGTAATCTAATATGCATTTTCATTAATAAATTTTACGCAAACATGAGATTTTTTCAACGCAATTTAACATTTTTTGTGCCATTTTTGGACTTCGACCTCAAATTTTAATAGATAAATTAAGGCGGATGTTTTATCTAAGACCCTGAATAAAATCTTAATCAAGACAGTATCTTGAATTTGGAGTGTTAACAAACAAGCCGACATTATACTCGCAGCAAACAAATATTAGTGAAATATTTCAATTGATTGTGAAACGAAAGAATAAAATTATATATTTTTATTATACTAGCTTACCTCTGTAAGTGACTTGCACAAACAGTTAATGATTGTCCTAATAGCCGACTATATTTAACACAATTAAATAAACTTGAGAGCATATGCATAGCGAAAAGGATCTCACAAAACACCTTCCAATTTTTAATTTTAACTAAAACATATTATTATTCCATCTATTGTAAATAATATTGATCGTCGTTAAGAGAGCTCTCCTTAAGGGCGCTCGAAATAAGGGATTCAAACGCACTATTATTGACAAAAAATATTACAAGCTAAATATATTTAAATTGACTGTAAGGATTGGAAAATGGTGGCTGCACCCATGTGATTAGGTACTTCTCCGCATCTACATATGAATGGTTGAATTCAAATAGGCACTAAGTACCAAAAAAAAAAACTAAATATGCAGTTTCGTTCTATATGTCATATATAATGAAACTGCATACTTAGTTTTTTTTTGGTTTGTTTTTTGGTACTTAGTGCCTATTTTAATTCAACCATTCAATGTTTAGAAATATATATTTGGTAAGAAAACCGCAGTAAACTTAACATAAACTTGTAGATCTTCAAATGTGTGATAGTAATAGATTCATATTTAGGTGTAGCGTATGTGTGTGGTGTTCATATACAATCAAAATTTTGATAAGATCTTCCAAAAAGGGTTGTCTTTAAATACTTAAAAATAAGCTGCATACATCACTCATATCTCAAACACTTAGAGGTAGGTCATTCCACGTGTCATAATACTTGGCCCTATTGGATTGATTCGGAACAATCAATATATTCGACAACGATGAAAACGACCTCACTGTTCCACTCTTGGTCGGTCGAAGGAATATCTCTCAGACACTGATATGAAAAATACAATGGAGACAACCCATTAAGGGACTTGAATATAGAGAGACGTAATTTGAAATCAATCAGTTCGCGACACTTTTTTAGAAGCTTACTAATATGACAATATTTATGACGGCTATACGAGTACATCATCCTAACAGCTGCATCGAAACAGACTGGAATTAGAAATTTGTGAATCAGGCAGGAGACATAAAAAAAAGACGGCTGTAAATATGTAAGCATCTTAATTGCTGTGAAAATGGAATAAAAAGAAACTCAAAAGATTGCTTTTTGAGATTTTATATTTCTCAATCATTTTTTCATCTTCATCATCGGCCTTTTAATTTATTAATTAAACGTTGAACATAGACCTCATCCCCATTTTTCTATAACCATCCACCTATTGAAGTTTGCTGCCATGTAAAATCTTCCATTTTATGAATTTTATCCATCCAGCGTGCCTTAGGTCACTTTCTAGGCCTTTTAATTCCTCTCGGGTACCGCTGAATGAGTCTAGATGTCCAACAAATTTCTGTTTTAGTTATACTCGTATGTTATGTCCTGCTCAACTCTACATCAATCGTTTTATGGTTTCAAATATGTTTTAGACTTTTGTCTGATACCGAATATTTATTCTTCCAATTATATATGAAATCGCATGCTTCATTAAATAATTGACAGTTTTTTTGTGGCGTTAGATGATAAGGTGTATGCCATCTATATAAGAGAATGGTATTTTTGTGGCGTTAGATGATAAGGTGTATGTCATCTATATAAGAGAATGGTATTTTTGTGGCGTTAGATGATAAGGTGTATGTCATCTATATAAGAGAATGGTATTTGTTTCATTCGTTTGAAAACTCTTTAACATATTCGAATTGGTAACATTCAATTAACAATATTTATTTTATAATATTTTTGATCTGTCAATATTTTTGGGTTTGAATCCCGAGTTTGAACCCCCTTGAGGAGAGTATACTCTCTAAACGGCGCTATATAAATTAACATTTTATTATTATTATTATGATAAAGAATATACTTCAAATATTTGAAGTACTCGTATATTCTTTATTTTTTTTAAATGTAATCATATATTGTTAGGAATAATATTAATTATATGGTATTTTACATTCAATAAAATAAAACATGTATTTGCTATATAACATTTCTAAGGAAAAAAAATCTTTAATGTTAATCCTACGAGTAGTTGGAAATAATCTAAGAAAATAAAATTCTTGTAATCTCATACATCTGACCAGGCGTCCTGAGTTTTCACAGAGTGTTACAACTTTTTGTTTTATGACTTCATTCGTTTGAATTTATAGTTTCGCTGGAAATTAAGAAAGTTATTAAAAAGATTTTTTCCGTAAAGAACCGATGTATGAATAACACTGGAGTTATTACAAACACAAAAGTGTCCATTCTTTGTAGATTCTGGTGTGCTGAATTGAAAAACGACATTTACTTATATTGATTGGTTCTTGTTTTCATATTATACAAGGAAACATAAATGAAACAATTCGAATGTTGTACCGTAACATATATTAAACATATAACTTGAAACGGATCGGTAAATTTTATGCCGTTGTTCCAAAAATATAAAACGTATTCTAAGAAAAATAAACTCAGAGAAACATGAATGTTTGGTTTGTGGTGCTTTGCAAGTCATCGCGATACTAGTTGGTCTGTAAGGCGGATATATCAAATACTGTTGCTTTATATGTGACAATTTATATGGAACAACTGCGCTAGGAGTATCCATTATAAGTAAAATGAATGTTTTCACCGAAAATCACTTGTGGCTGGCACTAAAAATCTTGTATGTGAACCACCACTTACGTTTTGTTGCCATCATTATACGTAGAGCTGGGTTCTCATAAAAAAATGTAAAAAACAATGAACAGGGATGGACCTAAATTTGAATACAAAAATACCAAATTTGTCTTGTTAACTAGAGCTAATTAAGAATATTGACATTCATTTTCGTATTCAGCACCCTAAAATTTATAAAAATAAATTTACTTTCTTTTTTGTTAAAAGCAAAATGTTAAAATTTGTAGACCAGTGTATTTATATGAAGAACTTTTTTTTAAATAATTCTAATTGAGATAAAATAGTTGTCAACTACTGAAAACAAAATATGTTCAATTACATTATTTATTGAACAACGGATTCCCAATGGTAATTTATCTGAATCTGTTTGTAGCTATTGGCCAACGCTTCGTCTGGCGGAACATTTCAAAGTTGTACTCGGGTTGTCAATCGCTCGAGGGCGCCATCCTTCAATAGCGCAAATGTTAAACGATGTCATCCAGCTAATTGATTAGTTATATTTTTGTATTATTAGTATGTACCCATTTTTTCCATTTTAATTAAATTTGAACGGGTATTGTGTAACCGAACTGGTTCTATGGAGCCGAAGCCGGAAATATTGAATGAAGTGCTCATTTTTTATACATCTGAATATATCCGATGTGAGAACGATTGATCAGTTCTGTTGATATGTTTGTCTACGTCTTACTAAAATAGGGATTGATTTATCAAAGTGCATTGTACGAGTAGATTATACGGATTCCCAAATAGTTTTGTTCAAAAATAATATGATTCACTTGCTGTGAAAAGTGTTAAGAAAAATGGTATAAATTTAAAAAATATTTAAATTGACAAATAAGTAATAATTTTTAATCAGCGATTTTATTAAAAAATAAATTGTGTCGTTTATTTCAAAAGATTAATAATCCTTGGTACACTAACTTAATGGAAACAAAGTATTTATTTAGTTATTTTCTAATGTGTTGCCTGTATTTTTTATTTCAAATATTTAATTTAAAGTTTTTCTCATTCTAGGTAGGAATTCTCAACAGATTTTAAATCTCAAACTAAAATGTATTAGAAAGTGTTGAATTATTTTCGAACTATTGAATCTTTAAACCAACTATATCAGAAACTTTTTTGTGTCGTCAACTTCTCCCTGGCTCCATCCCAACTCATTGTCTGCGAAGACTGTTGGGGTCAGCTCTCCTCGTCCTCAGGTTGTATGCTCTTCTGTCCCGGACTACGTCCCCTAGGCCGTGCCTCTGCATCAGGTTATCTTTTTGCACCATCCATGAATTCTTTGGCCTTCCTCTGGTCGCCACTCGAGGAAGATCCTCATTTTTTGTGTCGTCAACAAAATGTCTTAACATATAGAACTAAATTATTCATAATAAGGAACTAAATTATTCATCATTAGCAACTTAATGGCTCAATATAAGGAACAAAACGACTCAAATAAAGTAATTTCTCAATTCGATACTGAGTTTCTATTATTGTATAAATAAATTTTCTTTATTAATTTAAGATAAATTGATTTAATACTAAGAAAAACAAACTTTGCCGTGACCTAGTAGGTCTGTCGACCAACCTGGATGTGGCGGGTTTGTTTTCCGTTGTAACCTTTTTTTTTCATGTCTGGGATTTGGAAAGGTTCCTGTATAGCTTTCTCTTGAGCTTAATTTGACATCATTTTGATTTATTGGAAGAGATTTCTATATGGTAACAAACTCACTAGGTTCTATTGAATACAATGAAAATGTAATACAATAGTACAATACAAGTAAATCGTTAGCTTTTTTGTATTGTCAACACAATAAACAAAATAACTCAAATTATTTTCTTGATTTTGTGCTGAACTTTTATTTTATGAAAAGAAAATCTTTATTAATAAAAAAAAACAAAAATTCTAAGAACAACCAAACGTTGAACTGAAAGTAATTAAAACCCTTTCTTTAAGCAGACAAAGTGTATAAATCATGAATTAAAAGCCGAAGAATGTTGAATTATCGACTTTTAAGCACTTACGTAAGAAGCCTGAATCGAAACACTAACGACCGTTTATTGGGAAGGATACGCTGCTTGATTGCTTCGATATTGCCAACAAGTCCATCCAGTATTGACTTCGATTTATTTTAAATTTCTGTGGAACAGACGTTTTGTCAATCGAACGGTGACTTAATTTAGGGACAACTTTAAAAAAATAATCACTAAATACGAATAAGTGACGATCTTAGTGGTTGAGTTTGTAAAACACTTCAATTCCTTGGGGATCTCGGGTTCGATTCCTGATGGTTCTCAAGAAAAAAAAAATCTCAGTCTGGTTAAAGAGTCCGTCTGGTACTCGTAGCAATATTTGCATACGCTGAATACGTGTGCTAATGTTGTTGCCAACACTTGTTATGACGAACTGCGAGTTCTATGCCCCCTCCAGTGGCTCTAAACCCGGAGGCTCAATTACTGGGGCTGAAGGCAATATGATTTCCAAACCATGCTTTTCAATATGTCCGAATATTCGATTCGGATATAAAAAAGGTACCATGCAAAATAAAAATACGGATAAGCAATCATCGAATATATTTATGTCTCCAATTTCATATTTATAAATCAGAAATAAGATTCAACTATAGATAAAGATGCAAGTTGTATACAATATAATTTTTTGTTTACTTTTCCCCGAATACTCTTACTGTAGTGCGACCGAAATGTTTGTTAAAAATAGAATATACAAATTGGAGGCCTTAATACGACATCGCATTGCAGGGTTTTTTGTTCCCGTATTACTTAACCAGAAATGTGGTTATTAATACTATTACAAATTGCAAAAAAAGTTATTGCAAATTATTGGACATTGTCTTAAAAACTACCGTTTTCAATACAAAATATCTGTGATCTCTTTTGATTTTCAGGTGTAGTAATAAACTTTTTTTGTATTTTCCTTGTTATGTTTTTCTTATTCTTCAGTAATTTTCCCTCACACGCAGTGGTCTTCTCCAACCAAGTCAGAGCGTCCGATATTAGATTATGGAGCTCCTGGCATACCTTCAGAAAACGCAGAGAGTGGGCAGTTGTTTTCCATGTGATACATGATCTACCCACACTCACAGAAAGGCCAACCTGCTAGTCCCTACTCAGAAGGAGTTATGTACTCTGATACTATTCAGAATACACCTCTCCTACCGAGGTAGGAAAACCCCAAAGAACTCCACCTTGAGGTCACCTACAAGATGTCTATTTTTAGGTCATACTGCATTCAAAGGGACCACCATTTATTGGTGATCGACCTATTTTCGACTTACTTATAATAATAATAAAAACACAATTTATATAGTACCGTTTAAAGAGCAAACTCTCCTCAAGGGCGCTTTAACTAAAAAATTGAAGCCACTATTACTGACAGGTTAAAAATATTATAAAATAAATATACACATATACACACGTAAGTTGAATATAATGATAGGAAGTTAGTTGCTGCAGCCATTAGATCAGGTACTTTGCCGTATCTAGATATATTCAGAAAAACATATTTGGTAAGAAAACCGCAGAAAACTTACCAATAGAAGATGAACTACAAAGAAATCTTTGTAGATCTTCCGATATGTGATAGTCAAACATTCGGCTTAAGGTTTAGTGTAGTGTATTACATATGTAGTGTTCATATAAAACCATAAATTTTGATAGGAAAAAAGTGTTTCCTAAACCTGCACACTTCCTATTTCTCCAGAACCTTTCATATTTATCAACAGAACATAAAACGGGGTTTTCATAATAACAGGCAGTTGGTCGATGTTATATAGATAATATTGTTATATTTAGGTCTATGGTGTAAAATTATGGCTTGTGTTGCATTGCACCATTATGCATACTAACTTGAATAAAATTATTATGATTGAATTATATTATTATACTTATATATGTGATTCCTAACATATCTACTGGAATGGACTGACTTAATACAATGTTCTTACTTTCGGAGGGCTTAAATCTAGAAGATTAACTTGCTTTAATTCAATAACGTTACTAATGAGTGCTAAAATTCATCATATTAGAGCCAACAATCTATTATGTATCCTAACGGATTCATACGGATTTCACACAGTACTGTAACTAGTTTTAATACTTTTGCCCTAGACTAGTCAATGAATAATGAAAAAAATTGATATATAATATAAACTATGCCTCATGGTATTATTGTGTTTTACTATCAGAAACTATGAAGAACAAATCCATAGGAAAAAATCACAGCTTTTCAGTACAATTAAACAATATACAAAATCGCAACAAGATTTATTAGTCAAAGTGAAGTATTTATCACACCTTGGAAAAAGGTACGGAAGTTCTAAAATAAGTTGACTTAAATAAATCTTGCGAAATAAAAACAATGATTTATTGCAATTAAAAGTTATTTCATATCCATTTGTACAACAATATCGCTGAATCCTTACATCAATAATACCTAATTATGATAAAAATGTATTACCTCCATTACCTAATTGATAACACGTCTTTCTTTTTAACCTGGAGTTGTGAGTTAGATTTTCTTCGTAATACATTTTGATAAAGGATTTCTATCTTATTTTCACTTTATCATATTTATAGTTGGCTGGAAGATATTGACACTTGGCAATGGACCCATTATTTTTAATTGTTTAAAATAAAAATGTTATGTAGTACGTCGTGAGTCGTGATACGATATAAATTAGTTTAATTTCACGCGCCTTGAAAATGTTAAACTTCTGGTTTAAATGAAGATGTTTTCGGAGCGACTCCGATGAAATAATCTCACTTCGACACGTTGCAGCACTTTGTGGCGGCAGATAAGGACCACTCAGGATGGCCACTGAACCAGAATCAACCTCCGGTCGTCTTCATCTAGTGTCCTCTCCTCAATCTTTCACTTTCTTTTTTGTCTTCACCTCCCAAAAAACACTTACAATGATTTATGAATTTTGATTTGACTGTGGTACAAGTTCTTGTTTTATTATTGAGACATATCACACAAACACCGCTTAAGGGAGATGTTAAAATTTCAACATTTTGAAAGATAAACTCTTGACTTTGAAAATTGTTAAATGCAAGGCAACTTTAAAATACAAACAATAATGATTTGTTTGAGATCCATTCGTGAAATTGGTTTAATGACTCGTTACTGTGTAGGAAATAAATGAGAATATAAAATATAGTTTAATGATAACAATTTTAAGAATAAAAAAATATCGAGATTTCATTTATATAATATATTTAAGGACGATTTCGGAGTTTATTTCTAAATTGACAAATGTAATGGAGATCGTCAAATAATCAAAACAACATCATTATGTGACTTTTATTGGTAAATAACTTACACATTCTATTGTATTTGGTTTTTGCAGAAGAAGGATGAAAGTAAGATAAATTATGTGGGGATGCGTGCAATAAGAAAAAAATATGGTCGATCATTGAACTAAAGAAGGCCAAAGAAAGACATCAGAAATTAATGCATGAATACAATGGATGTTTTAAATAAGATGAAAAAAATGAGCTTGAAAATGGTTTGGACATGTGGAGATAGTGAATAACGAAAGGACGACTTAGTGAGTATACAAGTAAGTCAGAAGTGCAAGGTTGCGTGTAAGAGGAAGATTGATGAAAACATGACTTAATCAAATGTACTAGATTTCAAAATAAGGTTAAGTGAGAAGTATGCATAATAAAAGATTGTCCATGACGAGGTATATGGAAGTGGAGGAGGCGAAAGTTGTGTACTTGAATAAAAATGTTTGAGTGTCAGTTTTCTCTGCCTACCTCACAAGGGACACAGTGTTATGATATCTATATTCTATTAAAATACAATGTAACATTTAGACTATTGCTGGGGAGATGTGAGTACAAAAAAAAACTGTGGAGTGTAAATGTTTAAAAAAATGTGTACATTTTTTTTCCTTTTGTGATATTGCCATTCCTCAACTATTGTATTTCAGACAATTCTTAAGATTTGTTTTCATTATAACCCTGAGGCTATTCTTGCATTAATATTTAATTAAACTTCGATCATGTTATCCTTAAAACCACTTTAACTCTATTAGTGATTTATGAATGATTTATATTATATTCTCAATTGGCAAGGTAAACATAACTTGTAACTAAGTAATTCGTTACAAATTAAATCACTTGTAATAGTACTCATATTGCAATGAACAAGTTTGACTCTATTTCAGTACACCTTACCATCATATCTAATACTCGCTTTCGTAAGATGTTCTTATTTAAATACTGAAGTGTCAATTTCAATAGAAATATTCATTTCTAACAAGTAGTTTAAATGAACGTGCCAGTTTCGCATTTGTATAGCTATATTATATATCTGGATAGGTATATTATTTCTCTCATTTTATAGGATTTAAAATCTACAAAAAAAATGCACACAGATTCCATTGTTCAACATATAGTGGACCATAAAGAAGGCGGATAACTATATTTTTCTAATAACTGTATACTAAAAAAAGGAATATATTAGAAACTATTTTTACATTTAAGATGTGTCAAATCTATTTAACCCTTTTAATCTCACGGGGCCGATTATCGGCCCCAACTGGCGTATGCGAAAAATCCCACGGGGCCAATTATCGGCCTCAAAGTTTAAATAGAAATTTTTATTTTGAATAAAAAAATTTTTTTTTATGAAATTTTAATATTACTTATTATTTTACACTCTACAGAGAGATCTCCACAAAAAATAGGTTTTAAAACTAAATATGCCACAAAATGCTTGGAATTTTTCGCACATTTTATACAAAATATGCTGGGACTAAAAGGGATAGTTATTTCATTATATCAAATATATTCTTGTTGTATGGTACCCATCAATAAATCCGAAATATTGATTTGAACACATTAAAGAACGTGGCCGAGACACAAGATTAATCGAGCGTTCAGTTTTAGAACCATCACAGCAGTCACGGTACAGAAAGATCGCCATCGCACGTGTTAGTAATACGTAAAGAGGTTCCACCTCATACGTAAAGAGGTTCCAACAATTATGGCGGACACTATCTTTTACCAGACTGGAGCCTACTTTTTATTTTCTTTTTCTAAGGTGCGATCGGGAATCGAACAAAACAATTCAAGATGGAAGTCAAACGTATGTCCAGCTAAGCCACGGAGATCAAATACTCAATCGTTATGATTGTTTCCCGTTTCAAAATGTTCATCATCTTATTTATTTATTTAACACTTTTATTGCAAATACAATCTGGCGAGCTTATTGCCAGGCGGCAATCTCTTCCAACCAACCAGACAAAAGTTAATAAAGCAAGTTACGTGGTCGCATAAATCATTCAAATAACTTTCCATCCCCACGAAATCCGAAAAAAAGAAAAATCAGGAATGAATTACGTTACTTTACTGACTAGAAATTAAGAGTTTTTTCAGTCGCTTCTTAAAGCATACCAAGGATTAAGCGAGTCTTATATTGGTTTTTGTCTTGTTATAGTTATAGATCAAAAATGGAAATAACGATGGTATTTTTATTAAAAGATGGTTTAAAAATAATATTTCAAGCTATTAAAAGTTTGTTATATGAAGGTTCTGGCATTTATTTATTTTATAAATGCAAACTCTTATTCAACCTCTCAAGCAATCTGCAATGCGTAACTTTAATTATGGGCTTATGGAAATTAAAATAAGATTCCTTTTGCTTCTGTTCACAAGTAATTTTCTAAGCTTCACCTTACGATGTATTCGTTATATATTGCCATCGATGCAAATCAATCATTTTTGTAATAAAAATAATACAACAACACTACTGCGTTAAGTACCCGTCAAAACATTATTACTCTTTGCCTGGTGCACTTTCGTTAAAACTTTTTACCACATAAATTTTCGGTACTTTTATTTCTCGTTTTATTTACATGAGAACTGAATATATAATACAATTGCTCATTATGATAACGTGTCTAACTTCAGTTTCATAACAGCCCTTTAAATCAACTATTAAAATCAAATTCCCGACTTAATCAATACATAACATACATACCATCACACCACTTCCCTGCTGGAGTAGGCAAAGATGACATGGTGCTAGATTGTTACTTATCTCGACACACATGTTTCGCCTCATCCACATCTATATACATTCTCATACAGGTCCTACGATTTCAATGACTTCTTGCTTTTCCTTCTTGCAAAATACCATTTACTTGACACTTTCCTTGGTTTTCCTCTTCCACGCCTTCTACATTCAGCCTTAATTCATATTAATCCTTAATCACGTCATTGTGTATTTTGTCATACATTGTCACTCCATGTATTATTCTAGGTACACGTATTTCCGCATAGTTTATTCTGCTGTTTCAGTCCCATGCATCAACTTTGGTAGGAAAATACGCTTGTGGATTATCATCTTAGCATCTGAGAGAATTAATTACAATGTTTCTTCTTCATCCCCTTCATATATCTAATGATGAAAGTCTTGATGTGATCTCCATAAGATGACAAGATTATGTTACATGTATCTTATGTAATTTGTTTTGATATTTTTTTTTGTAATTAAGCCTGTTTCTCTAAATTAAGGATTTAATTGCAGAATCATTTCATTGTTTTTTTGTTTCGTTTCAAATACTTGTAAATTAACACCATACCATACACGTGTGTAGATCATTTTTCTCACTCCGAAATGCCGAAAATAGAAGAGTTGGGAGAGCTTTGAAGACTTATTTTGGAGTACGTATTATCCGAGTTGGTTTTTTTAAATATATATATATATATATATATATATATATATATATATATATATATATATATATATATATATATATATATATATATATATATATATATATATATATATATATATATATATATATATATATATATATATATATATATATATATATATATATATATATATATATATATATATATATATATATATAATATATATATATATATATTATATATATATATATATATATATATATATATATATATATATATATATATATATTATATTTATATATATATATATATAT